>CAOKZL010000009.1:1200000-1800000 GCA_948472985.1 Iguana delicatissima
TCTAAAATCTGGCCTGCTGTAAATCTAATCCAATAGTGTTTATTTCCATTAGAAATAAATGCTGCCATCTTGTGTTAGTTTTGAGATGTGTTAAAAATATTGAATTTCCTTTTGTATTTTGTCTATCATGTAGGCAAAACTGCCTGTTTTAAAATAACTTTCCACTCCACTTAGCAGACACATTTCTGTCTTTAGGTCAGGTTTGCATACGTCACTCGGGTCCTATACCTTGTTGGCTGACATCGGTCGCACAGGCTAAAGACAACAAAATGCATAAATAGTCAGTGATTTCTTCACTTGTCTGGTGAATTTCACTACGAATTCACTCCAGGCCAGTGTATAGATACACATAATGACCCAACTGTCATACTGCTTGCAATTGAAAGCAGCCTTGAGCTCAGAAAATGTTACCGTAAGTGCCTCAGCAAGTGCAATCTAGCCAACTTTACCATTTGTTGATTTCAATGCACAGTTTATGCATGGACTTAAATCACTTTGGTTGCAACCAATGGAACAGAAAAGAGCTTCAGTTTAAACTGGATTGTGATATTTTTGAGTAGTCCAAAACAGAGATAGGAGAGGAAGAGTAAATACCTCTTGAATTAGGGTGTAAGGGGAAAGAATTATTTCTTGAATTAGTGTGAATAATCCAAACAGGAAGAGGTCAGCCTATGAGTGAAAATTCCACTGCTTTCATTGGAAGGAAACCAAATGTTTTTTTTTAAAAAAAAAATATCCTTGACTACTATAAGAGAATATCTATGTACTGTAACAGGGATGGGGAACATGTGACACTCCAGACAGTGTTGGACTGCAACTCACATAATCTCCAACCAAGAAAGCCAATGGTGAAGGACTGGTGGCACTGCAGTAAAGGACTGGTGGCACTGCAGAATGGTAAGACCTCATTTCAGAACCTTTTCTACCACATCAAAACAATACAAGAAGACTTCTGAAAGAATGAGTAGAGCAGTTGTGGTCCTCCAAATGTTTTGGGACTACAGTTTCCATCATACCTAACTACTGGACACATTGGGTGGGGGTGATGGAAGCTCAAGTCCAGCTATTACCATTTCCACACAAGACTGTTATAGTGCTATTATTCCACTTTCAACATCCTATGGAATCCTGGGGTTTGCAGTTGAGGGAGGGACCTCAAAGGCCTCAAAGGCTCCGCTCTAAACTGCAAACCCCAGGATTCCATAGCATGTTGAAAGTGGAATAATAGCACTATAACAGTCTAGTGAGGAAATGGCCTGTGTTTTGAGGGCACAACTACACCATGTTGTCATAATTCCATTGCCTTGAAGCCTGTTTTGAGGGGAGGGGAAGTGGAATGTAAATCTAGTACATTATGATAAATAAATATATTCCTTTGAAAAATCTCAAGGACTCCTGAATTCTTGCTTTGTACTTGTATGTGGATGAACATAGAAATTTAGGGGCAAAGTCTTCCCATTGTTCTCACTTTTTTCCCCCCAGGGTTCCACAGTGCTTTGTCCCTAGACAGCCTCTTATTAATGCATAGTACTGCTGTCAGCTATCAGCATTTATCTCTCCTCATAATATAGTTCCTCTTCAGTAGTTTAATAATAATGAAAGTAAAACTCAGCTGAGATGCACTGCCCTGTCTGCCTATTCACAAAGCTCATAATTATTCCCACCAGGGGTTTGGCAAGACTGAACTGTCTCACAGGATATTTGTTAAAAGCTTTTTATATTCTCTGATTCACCCTGTCACAGTTTCTATATTCCTGCCAGCAAAATGTCGTGAACTCATACCAGTTCGCAGCCCAGCTGCCACTGTGTCCACTTACTGCAAGCATACAAACATACCATGTGGTATAGCCCTGCTTCGGCTGCACCCTTCCAGGTAAAAGAAAATGAGAAAAACAAATCTTTAAACAGAACTCGTCACAGAAGCCTCACTGAGTTAAATGAGAAAAGAAAAGTGGATTTAAAGACTGCACCAGATATGATTTTAGCATATTTGAATTGGCTGCCTGTCAGGAAGAACTGTATGCGTACCAACCACAGTGTGCAACTTGTTCCTTGGCCACCTTTTATACACGCAGAAGACTGGAAGGCATTCAAAATGAAGCCTTGCATCTAAAAGAATGTGTTCTCATGGACCTAAGACTTCCTGGATACTCAGGTGATCTTCATTTTGTCACATCAGTTTATGTATCTACGATGAATATAGGAAATACAAGGGGACCACCTCCTGCCCTCAGGGGAACATCCAGTCTTAAATCTGTTGCAGGAAAAATAACAGGGGAAGTCAAGGAGGTAATATTCATTTATTGCATTTTAATTTCACTTTTCAGACCATTATTCTCCCCAAGGCAATAACAGCTGCACCAGCCACATCAACAGATATGCTTTCTTGGGCCATTTCCATATTACACTGTTATGGTGCTGCTATTCCACTTTCAACATCCTGTGGAATTCTGGGGTTTGTAGTTTACTGAGACCAAAGAGCTCTCTGGCTGAGAATTTTAAATGCCCTTTCCTAAACTGCAAACCCCAGGATTCCATAGGATGTTCAAAGTGTAGTGCAGAAATGGCCTCAGTGGGCTGATGATGAAATGAAAACAGAAGCAAAGGAGAAGAGAAAGGAGAAGAAGAGGAGAGAGATCAGTTCTTCAAATCTGATGGCAGGGTATTTTAGCAGGCATTTAAATTCAGGTCTGGACAGGCTATTTGGAAAAGTTATTTTTGGATTAAAATTCCTGGAATCCTACAGCCACTACAGCAATTTTCCAGTGCTTCCCATACTGTTAGTCTGACTTATAGTCTTGTTCAAGGGACTTTTCTTTTTTCCTTTGGCTGATACAGAGGGCTAGAGCACTCTTTTTCCTTATGCCTGCAGTGAAGATAGAAATATGTTAACAACTCAACAAGGGATAATTTCACCTCTTTTGTGAAGTAGCCAGAACTTTTTAGTTACTTTTATAGTTATGGGGATATGACCTCACTAGATGGTAGAGAAGGAATATCGCAGAATTCAAGAGCTGGCTCATACTACACTTCATGTTCTGTTGGAGGTGTTAAAGTCAGGGATAGATTTCTTTTTGCACCACCAGCCAGTAATGTGCAGCATTCAGGTTTGGATTTTTCTTTTTTTCAATCATCAAAAACAAAAAAATTAAGGCAGGGGGAGTTGCATCAGCATCTCCAAAAACCCTAAGTTCCCCACTCCATATTAATGTATGCAATTTAACCAGAATCTCAAGCCCTTTCCCATCAGTTGCTAGCTAGCCGTCCCTCCCTACACAAAGCTATCACATTGCTTGCATTTAAAAAGTAGATGCTCTTAGATGCTCTTGGAAAGTACTTCGGACCGTAACAGTGAATGTCTCACCCTAAATACTTTACAGGTATAATGGGGAGATGGCATTGCTCCCCCAATAAGAATTGTGCCTCCTAATGGAATTTTCCTTTAGTCCCCCTATTTCTAGCATTGCAGTAGTTTAAAATTTCAGACGAGCATTCAGAAATAATTTAGGTATCCAAAGAGGAAGCAGGCAATGTTGCCAAGGAAATATAAACACATGAAATGTGAAAGCCTTACATGATTAAATCATTTTCAACGTCTCATTCTATGCAGTGCCAGAAACGTGAGGACTGAAGGAAAAATTCGCAGGAGGGAACCAAAGGTGGGGGGAAATGGCTTCATTTTGCCCTCCTGCCCCTACACCCTCGGAGCCAGCTTGGTGTAGTGGTTTGTGCTTTAGCCTACAACTCTGGAGACTAGAAGCTTTTCCACACTACGCTGTTATAGTGCTATTATTCCACTTTCAGCATCCTGTGGAATCCTGGGGTTTGCAGTTTAGGGACCAGCATTTAGAATTCTCTGCCGGAGAGCTCTTGGGCCCCAGCAAACTACAACTCCAGAATTCCACAGGATGTTGAAAGTGGAATGATAGCACTGTAACAGTGTAGTGCAGAAAGGCTCTAGGATTCACATCCCTGCTGAGCCATGGAAATCCACTAGCTTCCCTTGGGCAAGGCACACTCTCTCAGCCCCAGAGGAAGACCAAGGCAAAAACCCCTCTGAACAAACCTTGCCAAGAAAACTCCACGGTAGGTTGGCCTAAGGATTGCCTAAGGCAGAAACAACACGAAGGCACCGAACGGTAAGAAGCTGCGCCCTTGACTACCATCCACTTCAGGCTATTGATCACAGAGCCTTCCCTAAATTGCCACCTTGGAAACAGCTCACTTTTATTTTGAGCGCCAGAAAAAGGCAGAAATCTTAAAAGGTTTCCCCGCTTTATTTATAAAGTTCCATTTGTTAATCACACTATACATTTTAAGTGATTAACTGCACTCATTTCTGTGCCAAAACAAAGTTTTCAGCACTACTGTTTGTTTTCAGATCACCCAGCGAGCAGGCCGCGCGCCCTGCGCTACGGCAGACATACACCTGCACATGCGCACAACCCCGTTTCCCTTTCCGGGCTCATGACTGACAGGGACGAAATGAGCGGGACGTTGGGTTGGACTGCGGTAGAGGTTGAATGCCGCTAGGTGGCGCTGTTTGTTCTGATCTCCGGAATCCGGTAGGTTTCGAGGCGAGCCCGTGCCCATCGATTGCAATGGGCTCTTCTGATGGGAGTGGTCCGAACGACAGTACTGAATAATTCGCACGCCTATTCTCAAGACCAGCCTGGAAAGCGCTTGCGAAGAAGGCATGCACAGGAATGGTGAACTGCGCGGTTGGGTTGTTTTCGTAAAGGAGGAGATTGTTTGCGAGTGGGTTTGGGAACAGGGGTGCCTCTTCTCAAGCAGAGAAACTACTCCACGATCCCAGTCGGCGGGGGAAATGCAGATGTGCGGAGCGATGCATGATGTCGTGACCGCATGACAGAGGACATTGCTCCTCTACGCGCAGGAGACGCCTCCTGACATCCCCAGATGTGTGCATTTGTTAATGGCACAGGAGCCCTGTCCTGTCCTCCTTTTGCCCGCCTTCAGGGGACGCCCGAAGTGGGAGGAGGACGCGGTTCGTGCTGCCAAGTGAAATAAGGACCAGGGCTCCTGTGAGCTTAATGGCTGTGTTGAAAAAGGAAGTTCAACAGGTGTTGCTTGCGTGAAAAGCGACGCCAGCTGAAAGTTCCACCTCCGCAGGGCTATTAAGGGGATAGGAGCCCTATCCCTAAAGAGGCAACGTGGTGCAGTGGTGTGAGCGTTAGACTATGACTCCGGAGACCAGGGTTTGACTTCCTGGCCAGCCATGGAAACCCACTGGGTGACTTTGGGCAAGTCGCATTTTCTCAGCCCCAGGGCGGTCTCCCTCTGAACAAATCTTGCCACAAAAACCCCGTGATAAGTTCACCGTGGGATTGCCATAGGTTGGGAAAGACTTGAAGGTACACAAGAACAACAAGAACAAGCCCTGTCCCTTATTTCATCCATTACCCTTAGTCCTACTCTTTGCCACCCCATGATGTATTGGGGGAACCCAGACACGAGGGAGACCAGTCCCAAAGTCCTGATGGGTAGCTTTGGTCACAATAGTAGGGCTCAGTTTGGCTATCAAAAAGTTGCCTCTGAGCACATACAAAATACATCTGGTCTTCACACAAAGAACTACGGGTGTGTATTGACCTGTCCTTATCTGGGATCAGCCTGTCAGTCAACCCAGCGTGACTTTGATCATGGGGTGGCCATACATTAATTAGGGCAACAAACAGTTGCACAAAAATCTTGGTGCTAGCTTAGGAAACCAAAGTTGCTTTGCCAGACAAAACAGTTTAAAAAACATGAGCAGGGGTGAGTGAAAAAGATGTTGGCATGACAAGTAGGGTTGCCAGATTGAAAACTTGCAGATGCCTCCTTTAATGGTTGTGTAGAGGAGGGAATTTCAGCAGGTGTTCCTTGTTACCTGGCTGAATAACAAGCAATATCTGTTGAAACTCCCTCTTTTGCACAGTTATTAAAGGGACAGGAGCCCTCTTCAGTTTTCAATCTTGCAACCCTAGATAAGTCAAGGTGCCTTAAGAGAGAATGTGAGAAAGAATAAGTAGCCATGGAATCCCGAGCAAACTAGGCTAGGATTAAAACTTCAATTTTTTGGTAATTTAACCACTTTTTAACTTTTTGTATTTTGTGATTTTTTAAAAAAAAAAAATCTTCTGTAAGGCACCTTTAGTCTCAAATTGGGAAACAGGGAGAATAATAATAATAAGGCAGCAGCGATCAGGACCACCAAGAAACTACCAGTTAGAAGTTATAGACGTCTTTGTGTACACTTAATAGGGTCTTATGATTTTCCCCTTTCCTTGATATATTAATTTGATGTGTTAAACAGTTTTATAACATTTTGTTTATAATTTTGTGGTTGACTTCATGGCAGTTCCATTATTAACTGCCTTGGTTGGTGGTATTGTTTTTCAGTAGTCCCTCCTTATCCACAAGAACCTCTACTGAATCTGCGGACAGTATTGAATTCTATACCATCTCTAGAACTCTATATCCTTTCCAGAAATATCTGTCTAGCTTCACAGGGAACATAGAAAGGCTTCATGCAACCAGATAGTATGACGCCTCTCTATGGTCCCTGCAAATCTAGAGGGCTATGTCCAGTACACTAGAGTTCCTGTGGTGGTGTTGGCGGGAGAGTCGTTAACGTTAGGGGTGGGCGAGTGGGCAGGCAAAGTGCAAGGGGCAAGACCCGGAGCAGGTGACATGGGTGCTGTCACTTGGATGCCAGGGATGGATCAGAGCAAAGGATGGGAGGGAGAAAGGTGAGTCTGTGTGGGAAGAAGTTGACCACAGGAAACTGAAACCACGGAAAGCAGAACTGCAGATAAGAGGGGACTACTGAATTTATGATATTCTGGGTTTTTACAGTTTTGTGAAAAGATAACATGCAACTACACAAAATTCATAATGACCTACCTGTCTGTCAGTCTTGCCTTCCACATTAGAAGTCCCTAAGTTAAAGATTATCTCTGATCCCAGCTAATGGCATGAATGGTACACAATGGTTGGTGATCCCTTACTGGGCAGGCCAAATATACTCAGTTCATGCTGAGTTGGTTGTCAAAGGGTGGTGTTAAAAACATGGGAGCAGAGCCGCTCAAAAAGCTGGGGTCCCTAGTAGTATGTGCGCTGAACTTCTGGAGGTGAAGCCATATGAGCTTGTTGGAATGAAAACAATATGTTGTGTATTTCAGAGACATTGGAGCTAGCAGGCCTTCGTAAGTGAAAGATAATTATGCTACGAGTTGAGTATTCACTATCCGAAATGCTTGGGGCCAGAGGTATTTCATATTATGGATTTTTTTTCAGATTCTGGAATACCTGTATTTGCATATATAAAAACTAGGGATGAGATGAATCCAGAATTTTCCGAATCTGAATCCAGATCCAAATCCCTGGAAGGTCTGGGAATCCACGAATCTCAAATCTTTTGAATCCTTTTTGTAAAAAAAGTGTTCAAAAAGCAAGGGAAGGAAGGATAATCTTGGGCAAGACACACTCTCTCAGGCTTAACAAAAGCCTAGGCAAAGGAAACCTCCCTCTGAAGAAATCTGGCCAGGACAATTGTCATAGTTTTGCCTCAGGATCTCCCCAGATTGAAAATGACATGAAGGCCTTTTGTACACAGGCAGGAAAATGTAGATTAATCCCACATTTTCCTGCCTGTATAAACAGGGCCACATACAGAGCTAATCCAGGTCAAAACTGGCTTTTCTTTGCATAGCTCCTTACGGCATCCTAGGGTTTGTAGTTTGATGATGCACCAGCACATTTTGGCAGAGAAGGCTGTGACACCTTGTAAAACTACAAACCCAGAACTGTGTATGGAAGAGCTTTGCAAGGGAGCCATGCAAAGGAATCTTTCAGCTGTCCTTGAAATCTCAGGCCTGTAGCTTCCAGTCAAGTGCTGAACTTAAATATTAAATGTTCAATTTAAATATATTAGAATACTACTCCGGATGTAATTTCTGAAATTGTTAGCAAAGGCCATTATTACTGCAAGGGAAAAACTCACCTACTTGCCATCTCCCCTTGTGTGTTTGTTCTCCTAGGTTTTCAGGAGTCCCAGTCTCCAACAAACTATTTGGTTGGCAGATTCAAAAGATTCAGTTTGCCTATTTTGGCCCAGGGATTCGGATTCATGAATCTTGAATCCTTGCCCAGGATTTGCAGATTCGGTTGGCCCATTCCTAATAAAAATACAGTACTGTACAGAAGATCTGCAGGAGACCATGAGTGAACAAGCAGGTGTGCCACAGCTGCTACCTTGAAAGCAGAACAGGGCAGCTGGCAAGCTCCCTGGAGATCTCCTATACAATATTGTATTTTTCTTTTGAATACAGGTATCAGGTCCCTTATATCCTCAGTCCCCAGATCCTCAGTCTCTCACCAGCCTCTCATCTCATACAGAACATAAATAGCGAAGGAACGAAATGCAAGGCTAGAGAGAGATGCGAGACTGGGGAGAGATGCAAAGATCTGTGAAATGGTAGGAGGTGTGGGTTTGTGCTGACACTACGCTTGGGTTCCCACCATTTCTCAGATCCTCATGTCTCTGTTTAGTCTCACATCTCTCTCCAACCTTGCACTGCATTCGATTGCTCTTTGTGTTGTGTATGAGATGCAACACTGGAGACAGACTGAGGATCTGAGAGATGAACGAGCAGGTGGATCTGAGAGACAGATGAGACTTTTTGCTATGGGCACTGCCTGAAAGATGGAAGTGGGCGGCTGGCAGCAAAATGTTTGGGTTTCAGATTTCCAGATTGGGATGCTTGACCTATATGATGATGTGTTTGTGCTATGGATATCCTTGTTGGTTCTGTTTTGGGTTACCAGAATAATAACTTCTTTATTTATTTATTTATTTCACTGTATTTCAGATAGTGATAATGTGTGGCCTTTTGAAGCAACTGCTAATGTGCTTATAGACCAAATACAGCATGTAGTCTGGTTTAATTTGTGTAAAAGCCCATTAAGGCTAAGAAGAAAATGACTCTTTGCAATGGATGGGGAAAGTACATTAAGGGATTAGTGGGAGAGCAAATCATATAACTAACATCACCCACTGCAGCCTTGTTGTGGTTGTATTAGAGCTCACATGACCATGGACAGGTTTGGAGGCACTGTTTGCAGTAACGTGTACTTTCTTTTTGAGAGCTCTATATATGTCTGCTGCAGTTTGTTCAACTGTGGTGGCCTTTGTGAGCCAACTTAGAATCATGGAATAGAATCATAGAGCTGGAACAGACCGAAAGAGCCATTCCTGCCATGCAGGAATACCTTATCAAAGCATTCCCAACCAATGGCCATCCAGCATCTGTTTAAAGACCCCCAAAGAAGGAGACTCCAGCACACTCTGAGGCAGTGCATTCCACTGCCAAACTGCTCTTATTGTCAGGAAGTTCTTCCTAATGTTTAGATTTATTGTAATGTATTTAGATGGAATCTCTTTTCCTGAAGTTTGAAGCCATTGCTCTATGTCCTAGTCTCTGGAGCAGCAGAAAACAGGTTTGTTCCATCCTCCATATGGCATCTCTTCAAATATTTAAACATAGTTACCTCTTAAGCTTCTCTTCTCCAGGCTAAACATACCCAGCTCCCTAAACCTGTCCTCATAGGGCACGGTTTCCAGGCCTTGTACCATTTTGGTCACTGTCCTCTTCACAGGCATGGTGAAAATATGGAAGAGTGTTTTCTTTCAGTGGCTCCTCCCGGGTTGTAGACTTCCTTCCCATGAGAGATTTTGTTTGTCTCTTCTTTCCTTGTCTTAGGCCATTTCCACACGAGTCTGTTATAGCGCGATGATTCCACTTTCAACCTCCTATGAAATCCTGGGGTTTGCAGTTTCGGGAGGGGCCAGCCCCAGGATTCCATAGGAGGTTGAAAGTGGAATCATCGCGCTATAACAGACTTGTGCGGAAATGGCCTTATTTATGCAGGTCTTTGGCTTGTAATTCATGAGGCAGAAGGGGCTTTTTAATGAGATTGTGCTTTTATCTTTGTAAAATTATGTTTTAAATGTTTTAGGACAATTGCCAAGGGAATTAAAATTGAATCATAGCACTATAATTGTGTAGTGTGAAACAGCCCTTAACTGTTGTGGCTACTTCTTGGGGAGTCCTGGGGTTTGTAGTCCGGCTAGGGACAAGAGCTCTCTTGCTGAGAAATGTAACTGCTGCTCCTTCAACACAAATCCCAGGATTCCATAAAGTGGAACTGTGGAGGTCTAACAGTGGAGTCATACTGCTATAATTGTGCTATGTGAAAATGTCCCATGACTCCAAAAGCATCACTTTCTTTTTCTTGCATGCTTTTTGACCATCTTTGCTTTGTGAAAAATTGTGGGAACTTTGAAAGTTAGCATGATGTATTTGGTGCATTTTGATTGGCCAAGCAAAGGTATTACCCAAAGATAATACCTTGCTTTTTAAAAAATTCTTTTCTGACTGGACCTGTAGAAAAATGACATCATCTGCAAACAAGAGCCTACCTGTGTACTAACAGGTTTTGGGAAACCTCCAGCATTGCAGGAGTCCAAAACTCCTTAAGAGGAGAAAAAATCCAAGTTGCAAATCCCACTCTTTGAGAAGAATCATGTTTTAGGACAGGGCTGGCAACTTGTGGCCCTATAAATGTTGTTGGACTACAACTTGTTACCCTGATCTCTGGGGGTCCCGTGAGGACACCTAAATGCGCTCTCAATTACACAAATTGGGGAAATTAGCCAAGAGCACAAGAAAGCAATACGAGAGGCAGGGCAACAGAGCGAGATATTTTACCCAGCGTCTACGAGGTCAGGCCAACTCAAGGAGCACACAGAATTTTATTAAAATACAATCAAACAGTGTATGCAACACACTCATGCAGAGAACTAAAGAAATAAAGGTTGGAGTGGGATGGAAGGATTTTCAGAGGCGTTGTTGGTTTGGGTAATACTTCACCTGTCCTGAAGCCCTGGTAGTACGCAGCAGAAGTTCGGAGATATGGAGTCTCAGTACATGGGACTGAGGGGAAGGCTCGCCAAGCACAGCGGTAGCAAGGCAGGATGGAAATCGGGAGCGATCCAAGGAAGCTCACAAAGTCAGGGTTTTTTAAAAGGGGGAAATGTAGCCACAGGCTAGTCCGTACTTGGGGAAAACAGTGCATTTCGGGCTGGAGACAAAGCCTCCGAGAGGTCAGAATTTAGCATGATTGAGTTAGGTCCGAATTGACAATGGAGTAGACAGTATGCAAACACGGAGTGCTTGACAGATGAGGATTCTTCTGATCAAGCTGCCTGCTTGGGACAGGGAGTTCTTTGTACGTAGTGTGCATACATGATGAGGGTACTTGCCGTGAGGTCTCCTGAAGCGGCAGTTTGGCTATTTCTGGCCAGCCTGTATTTGTTTTGAATATTCCATCGATTAGCGACCGAGCCTGTTTGCGTGCTTGTCCGGGGGCCTCGCAATCACATGGAGAACAGAGGAGTATAGTAGGCCAAATTATTGATATCAAAACAATATCTAATGTCACCCCAAGTGTGGCTTAGGAACTGCAGTAACAAAGTCCTATTATTTATCATCACTGGTTCTGCTTGCTGGGGCTTATGGGGACTGCAGTCCAACATCTGGACTACCTTGGCCTCAGGTTGTCAACACTGTCTATGAGGTTGTGTTGTAAAAGGAGTACATGACTTGCATCACCTCAGCTGTTACTGAAATGTGAGTTGTCATAATGTCATGAAGAACATTATTTTGTCTTACCACTTTCTCCAATTGAATATATGCTTGTGGTTTAGTTCAGGTATTCCATCCCTTGTTTTCCCATCTGCAGTTAGGAAGTTGGGATCATGCTGTGAGCTTGAACTCCCTCCTCCTCTATCAAACATTTTCCTTTTGGGAGCTAACTGTACCTGTTGCATTTGAACCATTGTTGTTGTGAATGATACAGTAATCATAACCAGATTTTTGCAAGCCTACTTCTGGCCGTCATTTTAATCAACTCCATAATGGTCAAGAAAGTTACAGCACATTCCTGTACAAATCTGCTCAGAAATTCTACGGTTGCACCTTCAGTGGAAAGTTTATTATGGTCAAAGAACAGCACTGGTTTACAGACAACACAGTTATGTACAATAATAGATAATTCTGGATGAAAGTATACAGCGAAGACAGGAAAAAAGAGAAATACTGTATATACAAACACACACAATTACATATACATCCACTACAATATGTAAAAGAAAAATCCCAATATATTAATTATCAACTTTTTGTAATTATTTTCCTAGAGGTAATAGCAGGTGGACAAAATCTTCCCACTTTATAAGTAGCCTGAGAATTCACCTCTGAAAATAAAAAACAATCCACATAAAATGTGTCAGATCTCTCTGATCGTTTTGGGAGAATTGAGTTGGTAACATTGAAACACAAATCATGATTAAAACAAAGACAGTGCAATAGTACATGGCTGGTAGCCTCGGTTAAATTTGTGTAATCCAAGAAATGAAACGAGGATGTAGAAACTGAGTAAGTCTATAAAGTTAGAAGTTTTGAAATGGGGTTGTGGATAGAGAAATCGTCGTGAAGGTAAAGTCAGAAATAAGAGCACATTTTTCCAGATTGTCTCAGGTTCTTGGGCGGAAGCAGCGGCCCCTTGTGTAACACTGGGGAGAAGCATCTCCAGGGAAAGCCTCCCTCCTTGCCTGAAATCCCTGGAAGTTCCCGTAAGAGATGCTGATGACTTTTTAAGTCCCAGGTCACGTGGCTCACCCAGACTGCCAATGCAAGAGCCGCTGACTCAGGTTTCATTTCCAGTGTATTGACTTCAGCCATGTGTATCCAAAGTACCAATGGAGAACTTAGCTATTTTGAAAGGACGTGTTTAAAGGACTGTGGATGGTTTTTGAGCCCAAAATGCAAACCTCTGGGTTTTTTGTGACTGCTTGAAGGAGGGGAGGACGTCTCCAGCAGCCCGCCGCTTAATGCTTTCATCCCCTCGCCATCACTTCTTCCAGACAGTTCTGAAAGAATGGGAGCAGGCGCATTAGCCATCTGTGTGAGTACAGGCTGTCTCTTGTATATGGCGATTTGTGCATGGAGGTTGAGAAGTGGTGGGAGGGAAGGGTCTGTGTGGTCTGGCTGGTGGGCAGACTAGCTAAGCCAGTGCACAGCAGGCAGGGGAAACACTGAATAATACAAACATGTTCTGTAGCAGACTGGTGTTTCTGTTTTGGTATAGAATAAACCAGCTGGTTTGTTTTTAGTGAGCATTCTTCCAGTGTTAAGCTCCACTTAATTTCACTGGGGCAGATGATGCAATGAATGGATTTTTTAAAAAACAAGCCATCCTGAAAATCTGGCCTCTCTCTCTTGCCCTCCCTAATGTTTTAGAAGTACTGTACTTCCAACACCATCCCAACAGAAAGTCCATCTGTGAGATACAGTTTTCTGTTATTGATTCTTTTTTAAAAAATAAAACTCTGAGAATTTTGTTAACAGTGCATTCCTAAACAGTACCTTCCACTGAAAATAAAGTCCCATTGAGTTGAAAAGGGCTCAGTCTCAAACCGCTGGGTATACGTTTGGCACTGTAGTAATTTAAGGCTGTAGACTGATACATACATGCATGCATATGTGAACGTAAGCCTCTTTGAACTGAGTGGGATTTACTTCTGAGCAAACATGCATTGGTTATTGCTCTGGAATGCTCTTCCTGTCCCACAAATGCCAATAGCATCACATTTTTACAGTTCTTCTGCTTCTTTGTACTTTAATTTCCCAAAATTTGTTTCCATAAGGCTCTGTAGTTTGGCTATTTGGAGTGCCTGGTTTTACAGTTAATATAGTTGTGTAAGTGACAGACCCTGTCTGTATGCAAGGGGGGGGGGAGAAACTGCACATAAGATAAACTCAGTTTGTTTCTCAAAGCAGGATACTCCCCCACGCACTGTTTTTTTCCCCTTCTTTTTAGTCCTTTTCTGTTAGACTTCCTTAGTGACAGTGGCTGCTGTAATCCTCAATGCAGCTGATTTCAAAAGGGGCTTACTCCTAAGCAGGTTTGTACATGTTTGCTGCAGATAGGGGTATGTTCAAAAGCAGGGTTTTAAAAAATGCAACCGGTCGAATCTCAGACATGCCCCACCTTCTTTTTGTCTCTGTGCCAGCAAGCTGAATTTTAAAATGAAAACCAGTTTGGGAAGGGAAGCCTCGTTTGAGACTGTGCATGTATATTTGTGTGTGAAAAAGAAAGGAATCTTTAAGTGTGCACTATGTATGTGGTTTTGCCCATGTAACAGAAAGCCAGTGTGATGTAGTAATTTGAGGATTGGACTGTGATCCTAGAGACCGAGGTTCAGATTCACACTTAGCTGTGGAAACTCAGTGGCTGACCTTGGGCAAGTCACACTCTCTCAGCCTCAAAGGAGAGCTGAACAAATCTTGCCAAGGAAACCTCTTGACAGAGTCTCCTTAGGGTCACAATAAATTGGGAACAATTTGAAGGCACACAACAACAATTAGCCCACATTGTAGTGTATCCATTTAAGAAAAGGCAATATGCAACTTGCCCCCACCACATTCTTGATGTTCAGTGTGTTCGGTTTGTATGTTTTTAAAGTTAAAGCGGTCAACAACCAAGATGGATGTTTAGGCAGGAAAGATTTACTCTTTCATTATATAGACCAGTGGTTCTTAACCTTCTCTTTATCGCAGACTCCCTTTAAATAATCTTTGGCTACCACAGACCGTCAAGACTTAACTCAAGATTTAAATCCCTAAAGTGCATCAAATATTTATTTTTAGTTGCTCATCAAGGGTCTTCAAATCTGGAGAGAAGGAAGAAATAAATAAATGCACAGATTCCTATTACAGTTTTTATTGGAATGATTTCATACAAATTTGTCTTCCTCCCTTCTTTCTTTCCTTCCTTTCTTCCTTCCTTCCTTCCTTCCTTCCTATTGTAACTGTAAAAGCTCATTACATTTCTTCAAGCCTTCATGGACCTCTGGCGGGGGGTGGTGGGGTCCACAGACCACCGGTTAAGAACTGCTGATATAGAGAGACTTGACATTTTGCCATCATAACGCCTTGGTTTGGTGCAGTGCTACTGAAAGTAGTGGTCCATGGACTGGCACCAGTCCACAAGCCATCAGATGTTGGCCCACAACAAGTTTTCAGGAAAGAAAGAAGCAGTTGTAGTCGGCGGTTACGTATATGGTGCTGGTCCCGGTACATTGGGAGAGAAAATCCGGTCAGTCTGGCACATCAGATAGCTTAAGAAGTACTGGTTTAGAAGATAATACTACCCCTCTAGTACCATGCTCTGAATTCTATGTCTATACCCTGGGTGTTCTATAACTGCCATGAGATATATTTATCTCTCCATTTCTATTAAACATCACTGCGAAGAGTGCGAGCGGAAAGGTTTGGCTTATTTTATACACCCTTGTTTTTTTGCAAATGTTTTTAAATCAACTTCAAATCTCGTAGTATTTTTCTGGGATCCAGGTTCTGTCTGAAAACAGTGCTGTTAGTTGCTTTCGTTTAATTGTCTTTTTTTGGTGTGTGTTTGTTATTTATTTTCCTGGATGCTACTGGATTTGGGGGAATATGTAATTGCTTCCACTGCTGTTCTGAGACAACATAACATTTAAGAAGTATTCTCATGCAGCCCCTGTTTTTTCTAGCTTTTGCGCCTTCCTTTTTGAGTCTTCAGCATGGCTTTGTGCTTTTCTGTGCCGAAGTTAACACCATAAAGTGGAGTGGGATTTACTCCCAGGAAAGTGTGCAGAGTATTGTTGCCTTTGTTCTTAATTATATTGAGCAGGAATTCGTGTTTTGCACCATAGTAAGGGACAGTCAAAATTCATGATGTGCAGGTTTAACAATCAGGAAGCCACTGTTCACAAGTTGTATTCTATGTAAGTACCAAATGAAGTTCTTTCAGTTCACTTAGGCATGTAGAAGTGACTTGTTGTCCACATTGATAAATGCTATGATGCATACGTTTCTGTCTTTATGAAGAGCCCACACTCCAAAATATGAGATCTTTTGGTATCTTGTTCAGTCTGCTTTTTAAATGGAAAAGCTTTCCAACTCCTAAATGTAGGACATCCCTTGTAAAAGGGACATCTGCTGGCCCTATAAGAACAAGCTTTCTGGCCCTCAAATAAGGAGCAGTCCTAAATAAGAAACACCTGGTAGCCCTACCAGAAATGGACATTCTGCTCTGTCTTCCTTGGTCTCTCCCATAATTTGAATGAATTTAGAATAGTAGTTTAGAATGAGTGTGTGTAACATTTATCATAGTGGTTTATAGCAGATCCATGCAAAGTCTGGCTTATCAAGGTGAACGAAACCTTCCAGCTTATATTGTCATCCAGCAGGCCTTAGTAAACCTTTTTTTTTTTTTTAAAGATTGCCAGGAACTGTGGAATTAAGCTTATTAAGCTCCTGTCTCATCACAGATACACAACACTGGGTTGCTTTAAACTTGGCGGCTCACGTAGTGTCTGCATTTCCTTTAGAATTTTTAAAATGCCTGCAAAAATGAATGCAGTGAGCAGCCCACGAATACAAACAGAAATCAGAATTAGGCAATGCCTTTATTTGGACTGCACAAAATACCACACAAGTGTGCAAGCTTTGGGATTCTCCAGAACTCCTCATGACCCTAAACATTACCAAAACAAAAACAAACAGGAGTACAGAAAGAAACAAAAACTTGATTTAAAATGTTCGGAACACTGTGATTGTGTGTTTACAAAAGCAAACATAATTATGTAGGGGACTGTGCAGTGGGATAAATTGTTCAGTCCTGCTTTTGCTCTGTCCCTTACGTTGTATAATTTCCCTCCCTTTGCATTATGAACATTTATTTATTTTGGTCGGTGACTAGAAAAAAAGGAAAAGGAATAAGAATAGATAAAATATGGTATGATAAATAAAATACAACATTAAATATAAAATTAAAAACAACATTAAATATAAAATATTTGTAATATAATAATACAAAACAACATAAAATGATGATAACTTTTAGTGCTAAGTCAACAGCCTCCTTTTTCTTTTTGAAGTTAACTGTGGGTAGTGTTGTGTACTAGTATTAATGTTAACCATTATTAACTGCAATCTAGAAATCACAACCATGAATAGGACTGGTTTCAAACTAGTTCGACTGTATCAGGGTTAGCACTGAGATTATTGGATATACAACAGTACTCATAATCAGATCCAGAAAGACAAGAGAGAAGAAATTATATACAGGGAGAAGAGGGAGTACGTGAACTTGTGAAATATTTTCAATTTCTTAGAGAGGGAAAAGGCTCCACCTACATTTGTTTTGGAATCTGATCACTGTCACCATGTGGCCTGTAACAGGTTCCCCCCGAGAGAATATGACCCTTGACAGAAAAACGGTTCTTCACCCTTACTATACAAGGAAGAGATATTTTTCACAATCTATTAATAAGCATATTTTTTTTAAAAAAAAAAATTAGGCCATAGCCCACAAAACACGTGCTGGGATAGGCACTGGTGGCTTTTTAGAGATCATTTTATTGACTGCAATGCCTGTAGTCCTTCCGCATTTATTATGCTGCATACGACTGATGGAAACAGTAGTCCAAAAATATGCGGCCCATCCTTGACTTGTGCCATAACAATTTGAAGTTATCATAAGAAGTGTCCGGTCTATTTCACACAACACAATTATAGCACTTTGACACCACTTCAGCTGACTGCATCCTAAAGAATCCTGTGCTTTCTAGTTTGGTGAGGCGCTAGAACAGGACTTTCCAAATGGTGTGCCGTGACAAGTTAGTGTGTCACCTGAAATGTGTAGGTGTGTTGCCTACAATCTTGGAAATGTATGTTATTATTTATAAATCACATATTTTTAAAAAATATATGGAAGATTTTCATGAGAGATGTTGTGTCCCCATAAATTTTGTTGTTACAATTTATGTATGTGTCTGTGTCTCTTATAAGGGGTTAGTTTAACCTCCAGTTTGCTACGAAAACTGAAATTACTGTGTCGCGAAATGATGCATGTCTAAAAAACGTGTCACCAACATGAAAAGTCTGGAAAGCTCTGCTCTAGAACACTCTGGCAGAAACTAATGCAAAACTGCTAATCCAGGATTCCATAGGATGGAGGTGTGGGCTGTTAAGGGGTATCATGTATTTGTGCAGTGTGGAACAGACTTGGGTTGCTTTTTCTGCAACAGGGTAACGCAGAGTAACATTTACTAGGAAGTAAGCATCACTGAGCACAGGTGGATCAACTTTTGAGTGAACATGCGTAGCACTGCGTTGTAAATTTAATTAAATTTAGCTGTCTAATAAGGCAGAGAGATAGGACCATAAGGCTTTCTGTTGTTGTAGTTATGACCCTCAGGTTGACTCTGCTTTACCCTATCAGGGATCTGTGAAAAATAGCTTGTAGAATAGTGGCTTGCTGGAACTACTGCATAAGAACTGAGGGTTTTTGGTTTTTTTATTGTCATCTGAGGCTTACTGAGGTCTTTATTTTTATCTATATCTCTGCTTATGCTGATATTTCAGTGGAGGTAGTTCCCATTCGTGTCTTTTTTATTTCTGTTCCACCCACAGTTGCTCCAGTGATGTAGCTTGAGTACTTAGAAGTTATCTATGCTGGTTGCTTGGCTACCCATTTAGAAGCTCCTCCTCTTAGTTTCTTCCCCCCCCCTTTCATCGTGCATGGGTGTGTGCATGTTTTTGTCCCGGATCTTTTTCTGAGACGTTCTACTCCTGGGTCATCTGTCTCTCCTCGAGCCATGCAGCCCCCCGTAGTCACACTGACAGACTGCTCTTTCTTCCTCACCTCTTTCAAGCAAAGTAAGTCGGCCGTGAGGCTGAAAGAAGACATGAAAAAGATCGCAGGCGCACCGCTGAAAGGGCAGAGGGGCACCCCTTGTCGGAAAGTGTTCGGCGTGAGCCTTCAGGAGCTTCAGCAACAGGGACTCAGCAAAAATGGAATTCCAGATGTGGTGTGGGATATTGTCGAATACCTGACTCAGCATGGTAAGCTCCTGGTTGAGTCTTTCTATTTTAAAAAAGGCAAGGGAGAGTTGTAACGGTAAGGATATGCCTGCTCTACTGGCATAGCTCACTTGTTTACAGGGTTTGGAAAAGTTGCCTTTTTGGGACAGCCGTTCCCAGATTTCTCCTGTCAGCAGGATCAGTAACCCATGCTGACTGAGGGATTCTGGGAGCTGTAGTCAAAGAAAGTCATTTAGCTAAACTCTGAATTTTTTGATCTCCCTAACTGTCATGGCAACAGAAAGAGAGAGGAAGGGAGAAAATGCTGGGAGTTTGGAATTTTCTGATGCTGACAATTCTGTGAAACTATGTTTAGTCCTCCTGTCAGAATTACACTTTCCAGAGACTATTAAAGTTAAGATAGTAGTGCAGATGTGTGTATTACTTATTTTCATTTTTCATTTTACCTTTTTTTCCTTTTTTTTTTTATGGAGCTCCAGGCCTGTTTAGCATAAGCAAAGTGGCTGCACCATTTCCCCTTGTCCAGGCCCTGAGACTTTTTTTTTAGTATTTGAGAAGTGGAAGGAAAAAACTACACTGTGGTTTTCTCTTCCCCCCTCAAGACTCCTATACCCAGTTGGTTATTTTCTAGTGGTTAAACTAGAAGGAAGACAAGTGAGACCCAGCTTCGTGTCCCAATATATAGACTCACTGTGTGATTATAGGCAAGTTGTCTTTGTTCTCTGAGCCTTTTCCACATTTGTAAATCACCTTTGCACAGATGAGTTCGGGGTGGTGGTAAATTGAACTAAGCATGTGTCCAGACTGACAGCCAGTGTGGAGTAGTGGTTTGAATGCTGCATTAGGACTCTGGAAGACCAGGGTTCAGATCCCTGCGCAGCCATGGAGATGCGCTGAGTGACCTTGAGTAAGTCACACACTCTCAGCCGCAGAAGAAGGCTACAGCAAATCCCTTCTGAACAAATCTTCCAAAAAAAAAACCCGTGACAGAGTCACCTTAGCATCACCATAAATTGGAAACAAAGTGAAAGTACAGAACAACAATCCACACTACAGAATTATAGTACTTTGTTAACCCTCGAAGGGCATTTCTGCACTACACTGTTATAGTGCTATTATTCCATTTTCAACATTCTGTGGAATTCTGGGGTTTGTACTTTACTGAAGCCCAAGAGCTCTCTGGCTGAGAATTCTAAATGCCCTTATTTAAACTGCAATCCCCAGGATTCCATTGGATGTTGGAGGTGGAATAATAGCACTTAATAGTGTAGTGCAGAAATGGTGTAAGTATCATTGCTCTCTGCTACAGAATCTTGGGTGCTTTAAATGTTCTACTAGCAACTGTAATGTACTCCCCTTGAAATTTTGCACTAGAACTCCCTAGCAGAGAATTTTACATATCTCACCAAAGTTCAATATTGCACAGGATAGAGCATGGCATTTAAAGTGATATCAAACAGCTATAATTGAGTAGTGTGGATGCACCTTATTATGCTACTTCAGATTTAAAAAAGGTTCCTACTTTCTATCTGAAGTAGCATGATAAGGTGCATCCATACTACATCCTTATTTTAAAAACTTATTGTAACATTTATAGTGAAGACAGTTGGCAAAAGGGTACGATAGAACCTTGCTCCGTAACAAAAGTTCCTTTACTTGCAAGACATTTTGACGTAGGGGAGCATTTCCAGCTCAGAACTTGGAACAGTTTTTCTGCCTTGATCCAAGGAGCTCAAGGTGGCAAGCGCAGCCCTCCTTTCACCTGTTTTATCCCTACCGCAACCTCATGAAGTGGGTTATGCTGAGAAAGGGTGACTGGGCCGAGGACACTGAGTGAACTCTCATGGCCTTGTAAGGATTGTCCTAGTTTTTCTTATCCTTATCTGAATTGCCACCAACACCACTTCTGCTTCTAACATCAGCCATATTAACCTGTTCATACTTTAACACCATCTTTGGCGATCCAGCTCAGGCATGAAAGCAAGGTACTGAAGGTAGCCCCATCACCCCATCAGTTTCAATTAATTGTACTTGGCTTCTATCTGCATGCGGATTAATTACAACTTTTCAAACAAGCCTTTAAAAAAATGTATCACTTGGGCTGCCTTCTCTAGAAGTGTATTTGTTTAAAATTCTGCGCTTTTCCTCAACATGGAACCCAAAGGAACTCATTGGACTTTATGCAAGTCTCACCTGTTCATTTTATTTTATTTCTAAATCTTTGTGATATAGCTTCGATCCATGATGCTAAAGTGTTGTCTCCTACTAATATATTCATTTATTTATTTTGTCAGTAACTCTTTGTGAGAACATGGCCCTGAAAGTTGGCCAATGAAATAGTTAGATAGATAAATAGATTTTGTAAAATCTAGAAACTTTCATAAAGAATCAGCTTTAGCTGTACCACACAATGTTCTAGCCAAAGAGTAGTTCACAGTTGGGGGAAGTACAGGCTCTTGTTTACAGAATGTACCCTATGCATTTTCTTTCGTCAGCTTCTTGTTCCCTGTGGGATTAGATGATGATAATAAAGCAACAAACTAAAGTTTTTTTGGTTAAACAGGAGTCATTCTTTGTGAAGACATGTTGCCTTTCAAGATATATTCAGTTGTCCCACTGGCCCCTCATGTTCTTTTGTTTTGAAAGGGGCCTTTTGTCTGAAGGATGAAGTGATCTGTAATCAGTACTCAAAACTTCGAAAAGTTGCTTTTTAAGCCCATAGCTACCAGAATCGCCCAGCTAGCATGACCACTAGCTATGCTAGCTGAAGTGTTTTGGCAGCTGTGGTCCAAAAAATGACTTTTCAGAATTCTGTCTGTGGCCTCCTCCAAGCAGGTGTTGGGATGTTGGGAAGTTGAAGAGTTGAGGTGCTTGTAGTTGTAGCCCTCAGACTTTAAAAAAAAAAAAAAAGATGATGTTCTTGTTGTCCCAAACTATTTTCTGGCAATACCTGGCACCCACTTCAGCATTTTATCCCCATCCTCAAGTGGAGTTCTTTCTAATTCTGAAACAGATCAGACCCCAAAAGCATCCGTTATACCTTTCTCTTAATATTTATTTATTTATAGTGCATCACTGCAGAAGTGAAATGGCACTTCTGCACTATGGCGGTACAACTCTAAAGTGAGTTTTACAAAACTGGAAAGGGGAAAAATTGGCCTCAAACTGTAGAAACCCCTTAGCAAAACATGCCCTGTTTTAAAAAAAAATAGAGGAAGTCCTAGTGCAAACTCAAGAAGTAGCTACAAATTATCCCTACTCACAAAGAATGGAATGAGTTGACCTGGAGGTGGAACTGGAAAAATTCGGCACAATCCAGAACCTGTACAGCAAGAAGCCACACTTCTTCAGAGCAGTTTGGAGGAGCCTCCTAGGGAGCCAATGTGGCCTGTGGGTGTTGGACTAGGACTCTGGAAACCATACTTCAAATCCCTGCTTGGCCGTGGAAATCCAATGGGTGACTTTGGGCAGGTCACACTTTCTCAGCTTCAGAGGGAGGCAATGGCAAACCTCTTCTGAAGAAATCATGCCAAGAAGACCCTGTGATAGCTTGCCTTAGGGTTGTCATAAGTCAGAAACAACTTGAAGGCACACAGAAGCAGCTATGGAAGTATGTGTGCTACTCTGCTTCTGATTTAGAGAACTTACTGCAATGTCTTCTCGTGGCCAACAGGTGACAGAATAGGATTTCTGTGCATATGTGGAGGCATTCTGTCTGAAGAGTTTCAGGACTTTTCCAGGCTGTTTATTTCTCTACCACTGTAGCATATTCAAGACTTTTTTACTTATATCAATTCTTTTTATAATAGCTTTGTCAGGCAAGCTAATGTGACTATCTCTATATGGATGGTAGGGTTAGAGACTAAGAGACTTGCCTACAACCACCTCATGATTTTTTGAAAGAAGTGACATTTGAACACAGAGCTCTGCATCTTAACCCTGTATATTACACTCTTCTCTCTCCAGTTCACAATGCAGTCAGTACTATCTTTAGTTACAGGGGATCCACACATTCATCATAGAGCCCCAGACAGCAGTGCCTATTTTGGAGATATTCCATTTCCCAAAGAATTTTTGACTGCAATATTTTGTTTCTAGAGGAATAAAATTAATGGAATTTAGGATGCTACCTGATGTATATCAATAGAAAGAGGAGCCACATGTCTCCAGATTATCAATACAAAGAGGAGCCACATGTCTCCAGATTATCAATACAAAGAGGAGCCACATGTCTCCAGATTTTTAAAGTTGGTGCCTTTTCACAGTTTCACAAATTACTGTGTGTAAGGTATCATCATGGTATAGTGGTTTAAGTGTTAGAAGATAACCCTGTAGGCCAGGATTTGATTCCCCTCTTGGCCATGGAATCCCACTAGGTCAGTGGTTCTCAACCGGTGGGTTCCCAGATGTTCGTGGACTTCAGCTCCCAGAAGCCCCAGCCACTATGATCAATGCTCAGGGCTTCTGGGAGCTGAAGTCCACAAACATCTGGGGACCCACAGGTTGAGAACCACGGCACTAGGTGATGTTGGGCACACCACACACTCTCAGGCCCAGAAAACCCTGCGATAGGTTTGATTTAGGGGCACCATAACTTGAAGGCATGTAACAACAAGCTATCATAGTTAAGTGACCATTTCCAGTTTCCTGTGTTCACAGTACTTGTCATGTAGATATGTTTATGAAATTGTTATCCTTTTTAGAACATAGGCCGGTGGCAACTGTACTGAGTTGCTTCCTGAACATCTCAGAAGTCTGTGAATGGATGGTTTGAGGGTACTGTACTGGTTATGACTCTCTGGTGGAAAAAAATGCTCAGAAAAATTACTTTTTTGGAATGAAACTCTCAGAATCCCAAACCACTGGCCATGTTGGATGGGGAATTCTGGCGTTAGTAGTCCAAAAAGTAACACTGCAAGCTCTGAAGAAAGAGCCTGTGAGAGAGAGAGGAAGAGGGAAAGAGAGAGGAATTAGGTCTGTGAGCCACTTTAACTCTGGAAGCAGTATTACCAACTGGTATATGTTTTGTATTTATAAAATGTATCAGCTGCCATTCCTCTGCAATGGATCTCAGGCCAGACCTGATGTCTGTCTCTGTGTCTTTCTATTGGGAAAAGCTGTGTCTGTAAAATTTCTGGCTCAAGAGCTTTTGTCAAGTGCTGTCCTGCTAGGGAAAATCAAGCAAGCGTGGCATTGTGTGGATACCAACAGGAAGTTTTATTCTTTTTGGTTCTTATTAATCTCCATAGGTACCAAACCCATTGTACTGTATACCATCCAAAGAACTCTGTTCATTGCATGATCTAAAAAATCCATCAGTTTATCTATTGATCAGTCAGTCAGTTACACAGATAAATCCTTGTTTTTCTCAAAAGTCAGTTAAGAGCCAGAAACTGAAAGCCACACTGTGTATACAGCAGAATAAGGCAGAGGGTGGGGCAAGTCAGGTACGTGCCAATGCCAGGGGGCATGAAAAAGCAGTACCAGAAGTGGCAGAGGAGAAGGAGGAGTAGGAGGAAGCAGCCCTCGAGTTAGGGGCACAACTTCCACACTTGCCCTAGGTGCTATTTATGCTAGATATGCCTCTGGCGGTGGCAGAAATCCTGAGGTAGTGGACTGTAGTATTTCAGACTATTGTACCATTTCTGACTACTGTTGTGATGCTTTTCCATGGTAATCATCAAGTCAAAACAAGACCTTACAAGTAAATATTACATGCTAGAAGAGAACATCTAGCTCATTCTCTCTTATGCTAATTTGCCATCTGCGATTTTTGTCTAGACAAGACAGCAATTTTTTTTTCCCCTTTCACTCATGGTTCGAAGTCAGGATTGCCAGGTCATGACTGTCCCAGGCTCTGAAATTTCAGGACCAAAAACCTGAGACCTAGGGACAACCTCTTGTGATGTCGCAGGGAGCAGGCCATGGTGATGCCATGAAGCATGAGACATTAAGCATCAATGGTAGCTGCAAGTCTAACATATGAGGAAAATATGTACACACACTTCTCAAGATAGTGCTCTTGCCTGGAAATTTTTCTCCCTTGCCGATGGTCTGGAAAGGAGTGGCCAGGCCCAGAGATCTGAGAACCCTGCTTGAAATGGTTCAGTCCATGTCCGCACCACAGATTTTTACCACTTCGTTCCTACCTTGTTCAGCTGCGTGTGGTTTTTCCTGGCTTACACTTGACTGTGACACTGCTCTGTTTAATTGTTTGCGGGTTGGAAAGTTGTTAAGTGCTCTTTCTGTTTACACTGTATTATATATGTATTTTATTTCTGATTTTATGACCTATGTTGTATAAACTGATTGGAGATTTTATTATATTAAGTCAGTGATGAGGAACCTTAGGCTCATCAGATGATTTGGGATGACAGCTCCTACAGTCCCTTTGCATTGGCCATGGTGGGAGCTTAAGTTCAAAATGTCTGGAAGACCAAAGGCCTTATATTAAGTCCTATGTCAGCATTATGGACAAATGAGTGTGTAGGCTTGGTAGCTCTTGTTCAGTCTTGTTTAGAGGGGGAAAAAACTGAGTAAGGAGTTGTCTATATTTAGCATTTGCTATCCGCTGTATATTTTTATCGCAGGGTAATGGATGCGCCAGTTATTTTGACTCCTTTCAAATATGTAATTACAGGTCTGGAACAGGAAGGACTTTTCAGGGTGAATGGCAGTCTGAAAACAGTGGAACAGCTGCGAGTCAAGTACGAGAGTGGAGAGGAAGTGGACCTGGTTGCAGAGGGTGACGTCAGCTCAGCTGCCAGTTTGCTGAAACTGTTTCTGAGGGAGCTGCCGGACCGTGTGATCACTTCTGCAGCTCATCCAAAATTCATGCAGCTGTATCAAGGTGACAATTTTTCGTCAGTTCTACAGATAACACTGAGAGCCAGCATGGTGTTGTAGTTTGAGAGCTGGGGTAAGACTCCAGGAGATCAGGGTTCAAATCCTCACATGGCCATGGAAACCCACTGGGGGATCTTGAGAAAGTCACTCTCTCTCAGCCACTGAGAAAGGCAATGGCAAACCCTCTCTGAACAGACCCTGCCAAGAACAGCCTGTGGTAGGGTCATCTTAGGATTGCCATAAGTTGGAAACTTCTTGAAAGCACACAGCAACACAGAAATGAAAGATGCATCCTGTACACATAATCTTGGTTGATTCTCTAAACACAAAGATATGTTTAGAGTTTTTAATCATTGCCCCTAACACAGCAGTTGCATTTTCACTTTGGAAAACCTTAAGCAAAAGTGTTGAAAATTTGCATCCGAAAGAATCCGTATGCCCAGTCACAGAAATACAATTTATGTCTTCAGAAATAAAGTGTGTGAGTGAATGTCAGGGTGAGCCTTACTGTTTGGCAGAGTAAGGCGGCAACCTGAGGTGGTCCAAGATGGGGGCAGCAGATCCCATCCCGCTGTTCCCCCCAGGTTCATTAAACCATCTTGCCATTCCCCCAAAGTTCAATAAACTACACTGTCCTGTATGTCTCATGCGATTGCTGGTCAGATTGGCTTCTATGTATAGGTAGATATCACTGGTGAGAAGACTGGATCTTACTCTTTGGTTCAGGCAGCTGAATGGGTTAGTCTTGGTAAATAAATAAATGCATGGAAATTTATTTTATTGAATTTGGTTGCTTTGCTTCTCTAATTGCAAAATGACCCCCAAAAAAGGCATAAGAGCACAGCACATGTGTTGCACATGGAAGATTCAGTTCCCTTGTATCACCAACTAGGGCTGGGAGAAATTCCATTATGAAACCAGAGAGAGCTACTGCCAGTCAGAATGAACAATACTGATCAAAATGTTCCGACTGAGTATAAGCCAGTGTCTTGGATTCGTAATGGTCAGGGGAGGATCACAGCTCAGTGACAGAGTGCCTTCCTTGCATGCAGAAAGATCCAGGATCAGTCCTTCCAAGTATGGGGAGGAGAATAAGCAGGGACATATGCAATCTACATAATACATGGAGGTCACCAGATTCGGCTTTTTTTGGTAAATACATTGAGCAGTGCTGTGGCAGAACGTTTTCCTGCTTTTAAGTAGAAATGCAAAAAGAGAGAATGTCCATAGGATAGCATGTTAATCTTTGGAAAAGTGTGATAATTATTTGAAAGCTATCACTTCCAAATTACTTTCAAAAGTCATTAGGTACAAAAAGTTAAGTAAATTGTCTTGCTTAGGTATATCTCTACTGTGCCAGAAATTGCTACCTCGTGGAAGAAGGGCCTACAGGATGGTTGTGGGTCACAGCAACAAAAATACAGCAAAGGAAATTATGCTCATGAGTAGCTTGTTTTACTCTGACACAGTAGTTCTTCTTTACGTGCCTTCCAGTTGTTTCCAACTTATGGAGACTCTGTTGCTTCATTCTACTATATCCTGGGTTGTACCATTTCAGAGTATATAGGAGGATTCACATGTTCCTGTCTATAAAAATAAAATACCTCTACACAGAAGACTACATAGTAAGCAGAAGGTTTATCTGGCTTTCTTGTAGCTGTGCAAGTTTTCTGTCTTCATAAAATTATTTTTGAATGGAGGAGCATTCAGCTGTGTAATTGAAGACGGTAGAGTCCAGACACAATTATCACCTCAGTGTCAACCACATATCACTCCTCAGAGTCTGCCTGTCTATCTAATCTTCCTTCCTTCCTTCCCTCTCTTGCCTTCTTTTGTGGGTTTAAGATACAAATGCAAGTATTATATTTTAATTTTGAAAATGGTAAGTGCTTGCTAGTTGCTAGTATCACAGCGGTTAACAGTAAAAACATTCTGCCAATCTGCTGTTTTGTGGTGAGTTTCTTTCTTTCTTTCTGTTTTCAAGGCTACTTATCCCTTGTTCTCAAACTTGTGTTTTTGATAAAGTCAAGGTTGGTTGTAAAGACTTAAGAATGGTCTACTTGTTTGTGACCATGAAGGTGCCAGTTATGTATCACTCAGCAAAACACATAAAGCACTATTTTGGAAATAATGTCCAGCAAAGGGGTAATAACAATAAGGGACGTGCGTTCCTGGACTGTTTAAAGATAAAACAAATGATGATTTCGAGAAGTGGGTTAAAGGGCCAGACAGTAACTCTGTTGCACTGTGAAACTGGGGATTTTAAAAGTGTATAACAGCTGTGGACATTATGCTAACACCCAAATCCTCTTTGCTGTGTGTTTGTCATAACATCTGAAGAAGAAAGATGTGCATATGGTTTTGTCACCGTGGGGTTGTATAAATTAGTGCACATTCTACTTGGGCCAAGGTACAGGGGGACTCTTGCATAGCCTGTACTTGTAATCTTGTAACGTTTAAAATACCACCTCAGTTCCAGATGTTGTTGAGTTGCAGCTCCCAGCAATCTTAGCCAGCAAAGCCAGTGAGAAAGAGTGGCCTGGAACACCCAAGTGTACTTTTCAATTCACTTGCTGATCAAGAGGGTTTTTTTTGTTTTTTTTTAGCTCTGTTATTCACTAACAATTAGAAATCCTCAGTTCTCCTTTACTGAAAGCTTTTTAAGTATCAGTGATCAAATGGTGAGACATTAACAAGTGCATGTCCACCCAAGGTTGAGCAGCAGTTCAGCAAGGCTGTTGTCCACATTCAGATGATGGTATTTTGGTTTGTTAAGCCAGCTTTCCTGACCTGGGCACCCTCAAGGTGTGTTGGACTACAGTTTCCAATCTCCTAAACCATGCTGACTGGGAATATTGACCTGCATCTTGTTAGTGAGTGCCAGCTGGAGTAGACACATTGAATCTATTGTTAGGTAAACATAAATAAATCCAATTAATTCTGTGAGTCTACACCAGCCAAAACTAACAGTAAGATCAAGGCCACTAGGGAAGTTGCAGTCCAACACATCTGTGGGCTTTCCAGTTAAAGGGATTTGGGCAGAAGGGTCTGTCTGTTATGACACTATGTCGATAACATTGAACTAGATGGATCAATGGCCTAATTTACTTTAATGCCACTTTGTGTGTTCATAAGTCCATCAGATGTCTACTGCTCACTTAACAAGCTACCAAAACAGTCGAGAGCTTGAGCTCTGTAGTTTGCTTGCCTTGACTTTTTTTTTTTTGCAGATGCCTAGGCAGATGGAAGTGGTACACCTATGACTAAGCCATGGGTACATAGTGAGCATGCAACCGTAGTGAAATTCGTACTGAGATTGTCCTGGATTATGGTGTTAGCCAGTATACAGCATTATCTCTCCGCTGATGAGCATTATCAGTCATAGTTATTACAAAGAGTTTGTAATTAAGTAAATGGTAAAATAAATGGTAAGATCCAATCTGTTTCATAAGGGAAGCATACTTTTTAAACAATGCTAAGGAAACGTATTGGAGAACTAATTGCTTCCATCTCCTGCTGACACTTGAGCTCGTTTGGTATTTTTCCATTTTAAGAAAAGCACCTTCTATCCCTTGAAAAGCCAGATTTTAATCTCCTTCAAGATAGAAATATACAGTAGTTAAGGCAGCTGTTATCAAAATCTTGTGTCATTTGGGATCAGAGAAATTTCAGAGAGGCCTGGCTTCCTTTCTTCTTTAAATGTTAGATATTCTGAAAGTTCTGAGTAATAATATAAGCAATACTCGCCCAAACCCCAGTTCAGATGTTACCAGTCCAGCCTTTCCAACCATGTACTGGAATCTTAAGAACTCAAGAGCTCGCAGATCCCCTTCCCCTCTTTTGGACAGTTTTCCTCCTCTGGTTTCTGTTTGTTTTCTACCTATAATTTTTTTTCACATTGGACTTGGCAAACTACAGTTAGCTTCTCACCCCCAAGCCACAGTGTGAACTTATGGTTTGAAAATGGGTTCATAACCACACTGAGAATCAAGGTGCTAACCACAATATGATGAGTCAGATGTCACAGCAAACAACCATTAAAGAAAACAGAAATGGAGCAGGGGAACCACGTAAGAGGGGCAGCACATAAAGCTGTGATGTGTTTCCAAACCTCTTGTTACTTAATAAGTAAGGGATCATCAGCATATGGTCCTATGAACATCTGAAACTGCTTTATACTGAGTCAGATTTTTGAGCCATCTAACTAAGCAGCTTCTACTTAGATTGGCAACAGCTTTCTGAGAGCTTGGGCAGATTAGCTCTTCTTTGATCCTTTTAGCTGGAGATACCAAGAACTGAACCTGGGAATCTTGGCATACAAAATAAATGCCTTACTACATAATGCTCTTTTTTTCATCTTTCCATCTTTCCCATTTTTCCATCAACTCACCCCTCTAGAGGTTCCTCCTGCCCATCACACTGTGATGGAGAGGTTTTGTGCAGAAAGGGAGGAAAGAGACCTTTGCTGGAGCTCAGCGCTTTGCATGCAGAAGGTCTGAAGTTTGATCTGTGGCATCTTCAGGTTGCAGTCACCTGAGAACCTAAAGAGTTGCTGCCACTCAAAAAAGACCATACTTGATGGAGTAATTGCTTGAGTTTCTATAAAGCAGCTTCTCACGTTCCTGTGAAAAGCCATGGTTGGTGGTGTCTGTGCCCACATCCTAGACATTAATCCTAGACATGGGTTAATGCATATGCATACCCTCCAACAGTCCCAGTTAATCCTCTGTCCATTCCTCTTTTTCAACTGCTTTCAAAATGTCCCAGTTTTTCTCTCCTCCTCACACTTTCCCTCTTTATCTGCAGCTTGCTGGCATTGGTGCAAACTGACCTCTATTCTACACCAGACTGTTATAGTGCTATTATTCCACTTTGAACATCCTATGGAATCCTGGGGTTTGCAAACCCCAGGATTCCATAGGATGTTCAAAGTGGAATAATAGCGCTATAAGAGTCTAGCATGGAAATGTCCTGAGTTGAAAGTGCAAAAGTAGTTCGCAGTCAGTTAACTCAGGAGAAGGGAGAGGAATGGAGGAGGGAGAATCTTGCTCTTCCTTGTAGACTTAGACAAAAGCAAATCTGCTGCAGCCTCTTGTGTGTTCTTCCATAGTGACCACAGTCTGATGTTGTTTGGTCATGTGTATCCTGGTTTCACCTGTGAAATGTTGAAGTGTATGTATGCAATTATTTATCAGTTTAGAACAGTGTACTTGTGATTACTAAACAAGCTAAACAAGTATGCTGTACTGTTGCATGGGAATTATCCTACAAATCAGCTGAGGGATGAAATTAATGCTGATCTCTGCCTGCCCAAAAAAATACTGTCCAGATAGTTTTAGAGCTAGGCATCCTCCTATTTTGAAAGAGAGGATATTATATATGCTATAAATGTTCAGTTCATGGATGCTCTGCTGCTAAAATATTAAGATCCAGACACACAAAAAATTTAGCAGGGGAAAATAGAATGGTCTGTTGTCTTTTCAAGCTTCTTGTGCCTTTGTTTTAGTTTTGGAGAGAGGAGGGGCTTTTTTGCACAATTTCTTCCTCATTACATGATGGGGAAGTTGTATTTGCTTACATTTGCTTACGTTTTCCAGGGCCAGCTGTTCTTTGATGAATATAAATGACATGTCAAGCTAATTTATGTTTTTGTATGTATTTTTATGTACTGGCAAACTGATTTTTATGTACTAAATTATAATGGCCCAGAGCCATAAAAATAAAGTTACAGTCAATAGTTCTATTCACTGTGTAATAGCAGAAGCGGCAGCAAGCCGCCAGCCACAAAAGAGCATCTTCATAATGTAATCTTCTGCTGCATCATTTGATAAGATCTGATGGCATTCAGGACTGGGCTTATTTTACAATGCGTCATCCTTTGGCATGAACTGTCTCAGATTCTCCAGCTAGGTTGGCTTGGGCATATTTTTGTATTTAGACCTAATTCCATATTAGTGTATTATCTCATTTGCTTGCCCACTTCCTGCGTGCCGAATGTGAACTGCTGTCCAGAGAGAGAATTGATGACTTCCTTCTCTTCATTCCAACAGAGAAAATAAATAGGCAGAGGCAGTATAGAAGAAGAGAAGCCGGGCAGAAAACTCAAGGGACCAATGGTAGGCCTCTTGTTGTGGTGTGTTAGTAACTGCCTGAGAATACTGATCCCCGGACTCTGGCCCTAATCCAGATGTTTGTGAGGAGAATGATTCCCTGAGCTTGAAAGGGCTACTGGTTAGGGACAACAACTCCTAGGGTTTGGAATTGCCTTCCATACGAGTAACCCCTTAAAACTCTGCCGATTCCACAGATCCCTTTTTCCAGACAAGGCTTTTACTGAGCAAGTACTGTGAACGCTTCATGGAATTTGATGAGGAATCCAGACATTGTCATCTTCCTCTTGGAATTTGTAATTGTCCCATGTTTTTCCATGGCTGCTTCTGTCTTTTTCCTTCCACCCACTTCCTAAATCCATTAAGAAAGGGAAAATCCATTAAGAAGGGTAGAATAGCTCCACAGTTCCTTTGAATTGGTACCTACTAGGAACCATCTGTCTGGAGGTACTCCTTAAGAAGGCCCTCAATAATTCTACGTTACAGAACTGGCTGAGATGTTTTGACTATGATTGTGTAAATATTATCAGAGTCAGTTGATATGACCAAATGAGTATGGTAGATAAGAGCTGAGACAGTTTAAGGGGATCTTTGCTTGTGATGAGATGTTTTCTGCTGCTCTAGAGATTAGGACACAGAGCAATTACTTCAGACTTCAGGAAAAGAGACTCCATCTAAACACGGTAAGAGCAGTTCGACAGTGGAATGCACTGCCTCAGAGTGTGGTGGAGTCTCCTTCTTTGGAGGTTTTTAAACAGAGGCTGGATGGTCATCTGTTGGGAGTACTTTGTCGGTGTATTCCTGCATGGCAAGGGGTTGGACCCAATGGCCTTTGTGGTCTCTTCCAACTTTATCATTCTATGATGCTATGATACATGTGGTCTATACACACTACACAATTATAATACTATAATTCCATGTTAACTGCAAAGGTGCCATCCCATGGAATTGTGTGAGTTGCAGTTTAGGGAGGGATATGTAGAATTCTCAGTCAGAGTGCTGTACTGTCTCACCAAACTAGACATCCCAATATTTCATAGCTTGAAACCAGGGCAATTAAAGTAGAATAACAGTGCTATAATTGTAGTATGAACGGGCCCTGGTTATTCGTTCCCCTTCCTGCTCACTATTGTTGTTATGGTGTGCCTTCCAGTCATTTCTGACTTATGGCAACCTTAGGTGAACCTATCATAGGGTTTTCTTGACCAGATTTGTTCTGAGGGGGTTTGTCATTGCCCCCTCTGAGGCTGAGAGAGTATGACTTGTCCAAGGTCACCCCGTGGGTTTCGATGGCTGAGTGGGGATTTGAATCCTGGTCTCCAGATTCATAGTTCAGCACTCAAACGACTACTCCACACTGTTCACTGTAATTACCAGGAATACTCACATGACACCAAAAACACCGAGACTATTAGAACTGCACAGCTAAATCTTGCTGTGTAGAGCATGAATCTTCTGAGCAGAAGAGTAGAAGTTCATTCCTTGGCACCTCCAGCTGAAGGATCAGGTAGGATGTGATTTCAAAGATCTCTGCCTGAGACTATGGGAAATATATGCTTGGGAAATATGGGAAATATATGCAACTGGAACAAATTAGCCTTCTCTAAGCTCCAGATGTGTTAGACAAGCACAATGGGAGTTGTACTTCAACATACCTGAAGAACACCACATTGGGTGAGCCTGAGTACATGAATTCACTGTTTGGATAACATCTATCTTTTTCATCTTGTTTTTCCGCCTTCTCAATAGACACCAAACAGTATGGTCTGAATGCAAACACTTTGAGAGAACTCTTGAGGCAGCTGCCTGAGGCCCACTATCGCCTGCTGAAATACCTTTGCCAGTTCCTGAGGAGAGTTGCTGAGCATCACTCAGAGAACAAGATGAACATTTCCAACCTTGCCACAGTTTTTGGACCAAATTGCTTTCAGTAAGTGTCTTGCTTGAGGGGAATTCCCAGTTTGATGAAGAAAATAAGCTAAGAAGCAGAATTAGGTGCTCATTCTACAACAAATAGGTATATAAGTGGAAGGTATATAAGCAGATGGTCAGGAAGAAAGCAAAAAATTTTTTCCTAGATAACATTCACAGACACTTCGATGTATCAGGCTGTTGGGCACCTTGAAGTGTGTCCCCAGTTTCTTCTGCTGACTTTATTGGGTGCTCCCCAGTTTTTGCTTCCCTGTTTTGGGGAGTGGTCATAGTTCAATGATAAACAAACAAACAAAACATGCTTTGCATACAGACAGTTCGATGTCCAGTTTTTGCCCTCTCTGGGAAAAGATCTCAGATAGCAGGGTGGGAAGAAGTATGGTTTGCTCCATCTCTGCTGTCTTTTTTAGACAGCTGAGCAAAGACCTTTTTAGTTAGGTATGTCTTTGGCGCTTAACTCATGTGGTAGAAGGCCTTTTAATGTGGTGTGCCATGCTTTTATCTTTTCATCATATTTTAAATGTATTTTACGGTGTTTTAACTTTCTATTTCTAATAGAATTATTTAATTATTTTTTAAACTTTTACATAGTAAGATTTTAGGTGCAGTTTGTTTTAATTTGTTATATATCATTCATAAAGAAATATGAATGTATGAATGAATGACTGAAATTGGACCTTCTGCTGAGACTCTGAAGAGGCACTGCCACCCCGAATACACAATGCAGAACTTGGGAAAAATTACTTCTCAGACAATGACTCTCAGAATCAAATGATCGCACTGGCTGGAGTTCTGCAAGTTGTAGGCAAAGGAAATATTGTTTTCAGACTCCAGGATTACCTAATCTGATCTGGCCTATTGATGTAAAAAATGGTTGACTGTCACCCTTGGATCTTAAAACAGTGGCCTTGCTCCCATAGACATTGCTAGAGCAAGATGTGTATTAACGATATTATTCCAAGAGAAGTAATTTGAGAAGACTGCTGACTATTCTTTCTACAACTCCTATCCGAAAACTCTTTCATCAGCATGTGGCTACTTAATGTAATGCAATTGTCTTTGGCAGAAAACATGAAAGTTACTTTTTGACTCATCTCAGTGTCCTCTGTCCTCCTTTTTATGCCCATTAGCAGCTCCAGAACTCTCTCAGTATATTTTGAATGGGGGTGGAAGAGAACAAGATGCTCTCTTAACCTGAAAGAAATTAAACAGGGTCAAGATCCTAGAGGGGCTCTGTCCTAGCAAAGCCAGGTGTTGCAATGGTATACCCACCAACATTTCACAGATGAAAGCTGGGACATGTGTGGCCAAGCAACATCACAGCATGGTCTACGTAGCAAAACATTATTAATGAGGAAGAACATACAAGGTAGGAGATGCTCCAGAGGTTTGCTTTTGCTTGAGTCCACTCAGAAGGACAAGATTCTGCCTCCTCCTTTCCTGTACCCCTGCTGAGTTAATAGAATGCAAACTACCTCTGTACTTTGCAGCAGTTGAAGTGAGAACAAAGGGAAAAGGAGGAGGAGGAGAATAAAGAAACTGGGACATTTTAAAAACAGCTGGAAAAGTGAGAAAAGTCAGGACTGTCTCTGCAAAATCAGAACAGACAGAAGTTCTGGAGATATGTGATGTCAGTTACACTTTTTCAAGGCTTGCCTGAGGAGGCGACCAATACCTTCCCTTTGTTTTCCTGGCAGTAAAACAACTAATCTTATGTTCCACTGTGGCACCCAGGCACAGCTTGTCCCCTAAAAGAGACAGCCATGGATTGGCCTGCAGGGTGTGCCAAGAAACTCTCAGCTGAGTGCTAGAAATCCTTGTTTCACCACAGGACTATCTGCCTCCCTGCTCCCTTTCCAACAGCCTGTAGTCTCACTTAAATATGAATACAATGGCTTGAAAGTTTGTTCCATGGGTGCCCTTTTTTTTCTGTGGTCTATTCACATGACACACTTATAGTGCTATTATTCCACTGTAACTGTCATGGTTCACTCCTATGGAAACCTGGGGTTTGTAGTTTGGTAAGGCAGGAGAGCTCTCTGATTGAATATTCTTAAATGCCCCTAGTGTGAATGAACCTTTCACAATACTGATCAGCCATGTGCTTCCCTGGTTCTGGCGTTTTCCCATTCCTCTTTGCCCAATGTTGGAAACATTCCTTTTTAGACTACAGCTTCCAACGGTCATGTTTGCTTGGAGGATCTGTGAGTTGTAATCCTCTAGAATAAATAGCCCAAGGTGTGGCTTGTTCGCCCAGTGGTCTGACATGAGGAAAGTTAAGCTGTTTGCCAGAGTTGTTTACTTATCAAGATCACCATAAAAGCCAAGGACAGAAAAATGTCCTTTATAACACACTCATCTCTTCTCACAGGCTTTGTTGTGCTGGATGAACAGTCAAGGATAGAGAAGAATACTGCAAGGGCAAAGTATCTTAGTCTGTTGCCAGGAAAGTTTAAGCATGGTGCTACTTTGAATGTATGTTTATAATATAAACTTGATATTGATTGATACACTGTGATGACTTATAAACTAGCTGTTTCATTAAAGTTCTACTCCTGCTGTGGTTATGCAGTAGGTGGCGAGTTATAAGATGCCAGCAGTATTTACCTTCCCTGTTTCTAAATTCAGTTATAGAATTTAGAAACAATAAGCCTTCTTATTCTGAGCACCAACCATGTCAAACTGCAGTGTTTACATTGGCCCTTTTCTCACGTGGGGGGGCGAAGCGGGACAGTGCACGCAGGGGCAGAGCTTACCTGCTAGCGTTTTGCTCCGTCTCTGCTCCGTCCCTGCGGGGAACGTGGTTCCGCCGCTTCACACGCCGCCAAATTTCAGTGGTGTTCGGCGGCGTTCGGCGGCACCCAAAATGGCGGCCGGCGGCTTCCGGCGGCACTCCACCAATCAGGGCAGCGCGCCAGCTGGAAGCCCGCCCCCAGGCAGATCTGCAGAGACGCACTACCGCGTCTCTGCAGATTCTCATCGGGAGCTGCCATGGATTAGTGCGGGCGAGTTTGATAAAAACCACCTGGGAAGGTGGTTTTTAAAAACTCGCAGCACCACCCCTGCGGCTGGGCTAGAGCGGTTGGAGGTGTGGCGCCTCACCGTTTGCAACCGCGCTAGCTCATCTCGCGATGTGAACAACCTCCGTCTCCGGTCGTCGCACCGCGAGCTTTTACCTCCATGTGAAAATGGCCATTATTGGTTTTTTCTTATCAAAATAATAGTTATTACAATACCTCTTCCCCCTTCTTGGCTCATTATTTTTTTTTCTTGACAGATTGCTTGCTCTTTTTCTCATGCTGAAATTCCTTTAATAGTCTTGGCTTACTATTTGTTCTGTAGGACAAAAGTGTTTTTCATTGAGGTTGTTTTGCAAATGAACTCTCTGAGTCTGTTTTAGTGACTTTTCCTTGCCAGGTTTTCAAAACAGCAGTAAGGGACAATAGAAATTCATGACCTGCAGGGCTGACACTCACAAAGCAGCTATTAACAATTTTGTGTTCTGCTTAAATACAAATGCAAGTATTGATTTCAGTTAACCTAGCTGTGTGTTTCTCTGTAAAAGTAGCATACTGTGCACCCTCATAAACTATGTGATGCACACATTTCTGTCTTTATGAAGGGCCCACATTTAAAAATACAGGATTTTTTGGTGTCTTGCTCAGTCTGTGTAAAAGGAAAAGTTTTCCAACCTCAAATAGGGGACATCTCATAAAATAAGAGATCCTTGCCAGTCTTGTAAGGGACAAGCTTTCCAGCTTTCAAACAAAGGACATCCCTTATAATAAGGGACACTTTGAAACCCTAAAGCCAACCTCCAACACTGAACTAATTAATCTTTTTTTCTTAAACTTGAATCACTTTCTTTCTTTGTAGACATTATAGTTTGTAGTCCTTCTTCCCTTTGTGTTAGCTGGCCTCAGACCATAAAAGAATAGTCTATGGCCGAAATCTTGTTGGATAATCCCAGCTAAAGTGGACCTATTCAATCATTTGTTGAAAGGTGAGTCAACATATCAGAACATCTCATTGACTAAATAGGTCTACTCTGGTGAGGACTCACAGTATTTAGGGCTATCTGTGTTATTTCTGCCATAAGGTTCTAGCTGAAGAGCTTATGAAGAACCATTTGTTCAATATATTATAGAAAGAAATTGCTATGACTTAGTCAGCTGCCCACAGTGAAGGTAAGATGTTAATAATTTCTAATGACATACTCTTAGGGGATAGAAAGTAGGACATTTCAGTTCAAATTTGCAAGGTTAACCTTGCTTACAAGGTCAGCATTCTGTGTACTTAAGTGCTGACATTTTGCAAAACAGTTTTACTTAATGAAAATGATGTGCTGGAACGGGAAATATGCACAGTATCGCTGAGATAAAAACAGTCCAGTAAAAGCTTTACCTTAATCTGCTGTGTCCTTGTCCTTCTGTCTCTTTTTCTTGCCTCAGTAGAAGCTAAAGTACGTAGAATAAAACTTTGAAAGAAAGGCTGCTTACAGTTAACCTTTGTAACTGTAGAAATGTCAATAGTGTGGTGGGTTTTCTTTTTCTTAGCAGAAGTTAGAGATTTTTAAAACATCCCTAGTTGCATCGTATACTCAGTTACCCATAGTGATTTTAATGAAATACTAATTTATTGATTCATTGTTTTATCACTGTTTTGCTGTGATTTTATTCTATTTTCTAGCTTTTAACATTGTTACACATTGAGACTTTTGAAAGAATTGGTAGAAATATGTTAAATAAGTACACGTAGAAAAATCCCAAATGTAAGATAGTCACCTGCTTCTGACTCACCTTTCTGATGGAGCAGAAGGGCTTCAGGGGACATGTTGTTCCATAGTTTCCAGCAGCCAAGATTTTGCAACGTCCTGGGAAGCAATAAGATTAAGTAATTTGTAAAGACAGGATATTGGAATCTGAATGCCAGTGGACTGATCAGAGCACTAAGTTTGTCATCCTCCCACCTGAGTTTTTCCAACTAGTCATCTTGCCACTTGTCTAGGCAGCTGTTGCAAAATAAAGTATGTGTTTATATGCTCGCTGGCATATACTTTGTCTCTTCCCTTTCATTCTTGCATTGCCTGCTCTTCTTAATCCTATTTTGTCCAACTCTAGTTGCAAGAGATTGGACTGAGATAAAACAGGCAGTAATTTCTCTCTTGTTTTGGCTGTGGTAGCCATGTTGGTGGGGGATTTTGGGAGTTGCAGCCCCAAAAAGTAAATTTTCTAGGCTCTTGTCATATAACTTCATCCTGCATGATGATTTCATGCACACTACTGCTTCTTCCTTTCTTTCGACCTTTGGTTTTGGAGAAAGTTTACCAAACATCACCATTCATTTCCTCCGTATACCACCCAGTTTGATACATGTTGTATTCTTATACTGTTGACAGTATTAGATGTCAATAAGTAGAGGAAAAGTGATCTGTCATTTAAAATAAAGTTGAGGAGCCAATGGACTTCTGTATGTGGCTGGACCCCAGCTCACATCATTCACAGTCAGCATGGACAGTGGATAGGCGTAATGGGAGTTCCAGTCCGTAGGCTGATTTAAAGAAAGAATAAACCAATTGATTTGATTTAACCTTAAGTAATTCTTTTAATGTTTTAATGTTTCTCAAACTGTATCACTTTTTATTAAACATTTCTGTCTTAAAAATCTGTTTGGCAAGATGGGAGTGAAGTTGGGAGTGAATCCTAAGAACGGAGGCTGTTAGAAACAGGAATCTGTCTAAACTGGTAAAGGTTATGACTGGATTCGGTTCACTTGGGATTATGCAGTTTTACTTCGCCATGGCCAAATTCCTTCCTTATTTTGGGATAATGCTTGAATATGTACTTGGAGGCACAGGAATTGTAATGGTTTGATACTCTGTATAATCTGACTTAGAAATTTTCCTCTTACATAGTTTTCTAAAACAATTTGGGGCAATAAATACATGAACACCTTCCCTTAAATATTTTATTCATCATTCTAAAAGAAAATATTCCATAATCTTTTCCCTCATTTTTTCAATTTTTCTATGGGAAAAAAAGAGTTTAAAAATAGGGACAAAAACTGATTTTCCCTCCAAATTTTCCCTCTCAACCCAAGTCTTCACTTCTCTCCTGAAACATAGCCACATAGCCTCCAGCTCTCCCAGTTTGGCAGGGACAAGCCTGATTAATCCTTAGTCATCCCACTTTTTCGGCTCCTTTTAAAAGGTTTCCCGGTCCACTTTCCCCATTGGCCTTCAACTTACTTCGGTTGTTGCAAATTGAGTTCACATTGCAAAAGAGGTTTGTACTGAGTACTAACTGCATTCAGTTAACTCGAGGAGGAGAAGGGGAGGGAGAGAGGAGTGGGAAGGATCAGATCTTTCCCAGTAGGCTCAGGCAACAGCAAACCTCTCCTAGCTTGTGTGTTCTTCCTCATTAGTAACTTTTGCCATCTTGACCAAACTCTGGTTTTGCTTGGCCACATATGTTTCAGTTTTCATCTGTGAAATACTGGAAGGGTATGTAACCATAGGGCTGTAGAAGCAGCCCAGTTTTTGTTTGAATGTACCCAGATTTTTGTAATGAAACAAACCCTGCCATTATGGATGGAACCAAAATCTCTCTGAGATGTCAGTGTAATGCCAGTGAAAGATTATAGTTGAAATGGCAGCATTCATTCTGTTCAAGACACAGGGCGTTTTGTTTTGTTTTCCTTTTTGAACCCAGCTCTCAAATTTGCCCTGCTTTCCTGTCAGTTTTATCGAATGATGCACTTCTATTACTCAGGCTTCTAGACCAGTACACCTGGACATGATGCATGCGATAATTGCCAGAGCCTGTCCATTTAAATGTGGAATGCAGATGTATTTTTTTATAATAATGTGAAATAGCTCAACTTATTAGCAAAAGGACATGAATTGCAATTTTTCCCCTGATTCTGCTCTGCCTCCTTGACTGTCCTTGCATTTCCACCCTATCTGAAATACAACTGTAAATCAGAGGGAGAGGATTTAAACTCAGAGTTACCTCCTTCCACTTCTTGGAAAATTGTGCGAGACACTGGGTTAAAAATAGACTGACAAGGGCAGTGCCAGTAATATTTAGCATCAGTAATATTTATGCTACCTAGTTTTGAACAGATTGCTCCCATGTGGGTGGAGAGCTTTTAGCCAGCTTTTCACTAACAAACAGGACTGGGTCTGTTCTTAATTGTCTTTCCTCTCTGCTCTTTTCTGTTTGGACGCTACTACTGATGATGATGATCATGACGACGATGACTACTATTATTATATTTCTTATTTGCCTCTGCCCAAGGCTTGAGGCAGGGTACAACATATATTAAAATACACTATGAACACATAAAACCATTTAAATACATCAATTTAAAATTCATAGTTAAAAATTGATGCGGGGGTCCTGTCAGAAGAGATGAGTTTCTGGCTCAACCAGAGTTCTTGCCCAGGATGAAAAACATAAGTGATTGATTGATTGCTCAGGGAAAATATATTGCGCAGGCATTTGCAGGTGCAAAAATGAAATGAGACATCCAAGCAGTTAGTAATACAAAGGACTGTGGAGGGTTAGAGTGAAGAACTTAAAAGGCCTTGAGAGTTTTCACAGTGCCCAACTAAATCTGTTCAGTCAGCCCAGTGAAGATTGAGAATCTTATATATAGTGAAAATTAGGAATATTTCTAGTAACAATTATCACAGTTTGTATCATAGGGGTATTTAAAATGTGAGCCATCATAACGATTGGTGGTTTGATGTAGTCAGTCAACAAATGTGTCCTTTTTTGCTAAATTAGATTTCATACACATTATTATTACTTTATGATTGCGTCTTTTATATCTAAGATTGTGTATTATTAGTTGCCTGGGATTGTCTCAGGGCAAGATAAGTCACTGTGCAATTTTTAAATAAATAAAATGATACATAATTATTCAGGAGTCAATGATATGCCCTTTATGTATACTGCTTCTCCTTTTTCTGTGGGGCCAGTGCAGATCTTGGAGAAGTTTAGGACCACATTCCCAAAATCTCCACCAGTGTGGTCAGTGGCTGTGTTAGCTTGGGGAACTCTGTGTCCAAAAAAAATTGAGTTTTCATTGGCTCTGTGAAGGTGTGGTTTACCACTTGAGCACATGCCTGATGCAACTCTTCCTCATTTCATGCAAAGAGCAAATGATGTCACCGAAATGGTGTCAATTAAGAAGATTGCTATAATGAACAAGGAAATTATTAGACTGTGGGTGAGGCCCATTTGAGATTAGATTTTTAGCCAGTTCTGTTCACTAACAAGCTGGAAGGGATAAAGTATGTAGATGAAACCTCTTAGTTGTTGAAAGAAGATTGTTAGAAAGAAGCTGGTTGGTGGAAGGTGTTAGGGAACAGATGGGCTGGGATCCAAAGGATTGCACAACACATTCGGTGACCCTGAGTGGGTATTTTTTTGCAAATAACTCTTGCGACTAAGACCCTTTCCGCACTGGGCTATTAAAACGGTGCAGAGTGACCTCCGACAGAGGTCTTCTGCACCATAGAGTGGACAGGGGCGGAATACTTTTTGTAGTTCCGCACCTCAGTCTGGTTCAGAGTGACTGGAACTGGTCGCGCAGCATGCTTTTTAAAAATCTCTTTTTAGAGGTTTTTAAAAAGCACGGAGCATGCAACTCCATGTCGCTCCGTCCCCACGCTCCGGTACAGATTTGCAAGCGCGCCCAAGTGCGTGCCTGCAGATCTGCCAGGGGTGGGCTTTAGGCTGGCGAGCTTCTCTGATTGGTGGAGAGCCTCCACCAACTGGAAGCCGCCGTTTTGGATGCCGGAGCAGTGCGGAGCGACGAGCGCACACTGCTCCTCGTCCCGACGGACTCGCCCGGATGCTGAAGAAGTCTGGTGAACAGCGTTCTTTCACGGTTCCTTTCCCACGTGCAGAAAGGGCCTAAGAGAAGTTTCAAAATCATTTTGCAGTACAGCAAAGTGCTATGTTGTTCTAAGAGCACTGACAGGTATCACACTGTGCTAATGCAGTCTTTGTAATGTACCTAAATTAGCTGTTTATTCTCTGATCAGACTCTGCAACTTAGATAAACAGTCTAAACCCCAGGCTAAGCCTGCTATTTGAAACACACTTTTGGAGAATTTTCATTCTCAGTTGTTAGATTTAAGGTAGTACTGTACATCTTCTAGGTGCAGTTCAACATGCTAACCATTGTTCAATATTGTAACCATGGCTGAAGTTTCCAAACATACAGGAAAATTATTGCTTAGAGTTGTTTGTCTCCTTTAGTGTTTTGTTTCATCACTGACTCCATTGTCTAGGTGCTGTACCTTTGGAGGTGTAATAATAAACATTTACAATGATTTGTCCATACAGAACCCATAAATCATAATTACCATAAACCGTAGTCATCAGTCCCTCTTTGAACTGCTTTTTCAGCCAGTCACAAACCAGGGTTTGTCAAATCAGATATCACTTAACAATGGTTTGAGGCAAGCGTCCAAATTGGGCATTCCAAACACAGAGTAAACAGCAAAGAATAGCTATGTTGTAGAAAATGAATTTCAGATGGCTTTTTAACCAATAGCAAATGGAGAGAATCAAAATCTGTACAAAGTTAATCATTTTTAAAAAGGAGAGAACCAGCATTCTGCTTGGTGACTTTCATATGAGAAAGCTTGGCTCTCTGTTTTGATTATGATGTGAAACATGATGAGGAAACAGTCCTGGCTCTTTTAGACTATAGCTTCTATAATCCCTTGTAATTGGCCATGCTGCTGGAGCTCCTAGGAGCTGAATGTTTAGAGGGCAAAAGTTTCCCCGCTCCTGATCTAAAATGAGGCAATGTTTTTTGTCCCATGACATTAGCAAATCGTGAAATGGGATTTAGATGTGTTTATTGATTTTAGATGCATTTTTCCCTTGGCATTTGTGTATCCTGCTACTCCTTCTGGGCTTGTTTTCATTCCATTAAACTGTGGTTTGTTACTGTGATTAAACCAAGCTGGTAGGCAGTCCTGGGAAAACCTGTTGTCTCTCAGTATTTCTCATATTTCTGACAGCAGAGAGACACTTGTTTCCTCCTGAGTTTAAATCTGAGGGGTGTTATTAGCACTCCAAACCCACAGTCCTATTCATGCTTCCTGAGACAGAAGTAGTGTGGTATTTTGTAGAACTTAATCCCAAGTAAGTGTGCACAGGATTGCAGTCTGGGCTGGAAAATAGGCTTAGAACTGTAACTCAGTTTAAGTGTAGGTATATTTCTGTGGTATAGTGGTTTCACTTTCGGACAATGACCTGGAAGACCAAGGTTCAGTTCCCCGCTCAGCCGTGGCATGTCAGTGCCTGACCTTGGACACATCACACACTTTCAACCTGAGAAAACCCTGATTGGTTCGCCTTAGGGTCACTGAAAGTCAGAAATGGCTTGAAGGCACACAACAACAACAGCAACAACTGTATTTCCATTAACAAACTTGATGTGTTACTGAGCATGACTATGGAAATCAGTGCCAGAGGCAGACATAGGTATGGAAAGAATAGGGACCGGTTCTCTTGGAAAGAAAAGCAGTTCAACCTGTTTCAGCAAATGTTTTATTCAGAACTAATAATATGCACATATGAAATGAAATAGCCATGTTAGGTAAGCCTTGCATAAGTAAACAAAAGCTTTCTAAACCTTCTAGAGACCCCTTGAAGGCCCTTTCCAAAATGTGTCTAAGGATGACTCTATTTTACTTATGATTTCCATTTTGATGACCAGATGTATGGATCTGTGCTTTTTAATGTGCTGTGGTTAAGTGGTGAGGCAAATGTATGTGCTGCCCCCTTTTCTATCCTCATGCTGTTCATCTGTGCTCAGTAAGAGATTCTGGAGACAGCTGCTGTTTTCTTTGCCTGTTGTAGACAGGTGCACGTGGCTGCAGTAGAACCAGGTGGCCTAGAACCCCCTCTTTCTCAACTCAGTCTTTGTTGTTTGCATTGTTTACTGCAGACATGGTGCTGCAAACTCCCCAAAGATCTATGTTTCTCAAGCCATCCTTCATTGTCTTTTCAATGCCAGTGCTCAGAAAAAGGAAAAAAAGAAAAACTTCCATTTAGATAGGGGATGAGAAGAAAAAGTATGGCTAAAAACCTCTGTTTAAGGAACTTAACTGTCAGAGGCTTTGTTAAATGAGGTATACCTGTACATTTTAGCTAATTAATCATGCAATTATTTGTTTGTTAATCAATTGAGTTTATCCTTTGTTAAATGAGGTATACCTGTACATTTCAGCTAATTAATCATGCAATTATTTATTTGTTAATCGATTGAGTTTATCCTTTGAGCAAAATGATACAGTCCTCCCTCCACATTTGCAGGTTTGACCTTTGCAAATTTGATTATTCACGAGGCATACATGTGCCTCTCACACTTCCATTCTTCTCCTCCCGTTCTCTTGCGTTTTGCCTGGGCATGGAGAAGGAAGGCAAATGCACCTGGGCAAAAGGCAAAGGAACTGGGAGGGCAGACAGCATGCATCTTCCTTCTCCCCTTCAGTGCTCCCCCACCATTCCTTAGCATTTTGCTCCAGTGCGGAGAACACGTGCCGAGGCAAAAAGGAAGGGACTGTGGGGAGGGGAAGACATACCCATGCCTTCCTACTCCATTTCTTCTGCTCACTCCTCCCATTCCCTTGCCTTTTGCCCAGCATGGAGAAGGAAGGCTCATGTTCCAGGTCAAAAGGCAAAGGAATGGGAGGGGGAGCCTCAGAAAGCAATGAGAGAGGGAGCATAGAGGGGGAGTTATTTGTGTCTTTTGCTACTTTTGTGAGGGGATATAAATCTGCAAGTGTATGATAAGATGGGGGGGTAGTATTTTTAGAAATCCATGTGACCCTTGAGGGTCCCAGCAGCAGAAAATTCCCCCTGGATACGCCATAGATGCTTAGCCTGGTGTTAAAATGATGGAATTATACTTCTTGAACCTGGTATAGCAAAAAGCAAAATCTTATTCATAAGAATCCATTTTCTTTAACATAAATTAAAATAGTAATCAGGAGTGCTGCCTCCACTTCTGTACTCACCATAGTGTGCAGTTTCTATGCTCTTCTGTTAGCCCTCTCAGGAGGCTGTAGTTTTGGAAGGGGGCAGACTAGTTATTTCTGGAGGGGACATTATTTATAATGCTGCAGTAAATGTCCTGTGATGCATAAAATGTACCATGACAGAGATCCTGGATCAGCTACTTAGTAAAGTGTACTTAACTAAGTAGCATCTCCTGGCCTGAACTGCCCACATCCTGCTTTACCAGGCGTCAGCTGCTGTGAGTAACAGAGGTCTGTTCTCCTGTTGATTGGGGTGCAGCAGACTGAAGTTTCCATCCCCCTCGCACTAATGATCTCTGGTGTGACAATCAGAAGCAGCATCACTGTCACAGTTCCTCTTCACCCTGGAAATATTGTTGGCACTACTGCATGGAAGCATTAGTCTGCTGTACCCCAATCAACCGGAGAACAGACTTCTGTCACTCACAGGAGCTGATGCCTGGCAAAGGAAGATTGGAAGACTTTTACCACTGTGGCAAATCATGAATAAGTAGGCTTTTTGAATATGAACCAGTTCTGGATTCATAACTCTAGGTTACAAATCTTTAACTGCAATGCTGAATTCCAGCCCTTCATTATAACATAAAGTATGTGCCTTCAAGTCACTTGTTGACTTTTGGCAACCCCATGAATTCCACAAAATTTCATAAGCAAGATATACTCAAAAATGTTTTTGTCTTCATCTGAATATAGCCTGGTATTCCCTGGCAGTCTCCCTTCCAGGTTCAAACCAGGTTTGACCCCGCTTATTATTCAAGTTCAGAAAGGATCTGGTGCATAAAGTATCCACAGTATATAAACAGTTTGAAAATGGCCTGAGCTCTGTGGCATTTCTCCCCCTAGAGATGATAGAGGTATTAAATTTCAGTCAGTATATTCAAAATTCAATAAAACTGAAGGGAAGAAAGAGACAGAATAACATCTAAGAGCTTCAAAAAGTTCCTTTTTGATTGCCACTCCCAGGATCCCCTAGCCATAACTTTTCCAAGCTCTGTAAGTTCCTCATAATGCTGCTTTCATCTGTATCTGAGAATGTCTCCTAGCCTGTTAGCTGTCACTACTTTACTTTTTGTGCCAGATTGAGAAGCAAAGTTCGCCCAAGCCCTGTGCTCCAGTCCACTGTGTGCTCCCTGGGGCATTTTCTATTCTCTGGTGACCTGTTTGGCTGGCAGATGGTCATCTTGTTATGGGTCATTAGGAATTGTGTGCTTTTTTCCCCTAATGTCCTCAACTGGTTGACTTTTTTTCCTTTTTATTTGATATAGTGTGTCTCCTGGCTTTGAAGGGATGAAAGAACAAGAGACCTGCAACAAAATCATGGCCCAGATGCTGGAAAACTACAGTGCCTTGTTTGAGTGGGAACACATGAAGAAAGAGAGTGAAATGCACCCATGTGAGGAGCTGGCAAAGATTATATTGGTGAAAGTGAGTGCTAGAAAGATCACTCTTTTTTTTGAGTATTTGTTTATGATGTAGTTGCATGCAGCATCTAAGGTGCAATGTATGGCAGGAAGGTAATTCTTTCTAATTTTTTCCTCAAAGGTAGGAATGAGTAATTTTAGCAATGTATTTCCGATTATGAGAAAGTCTGAAAAAGTGGCACAGTGTTTGAAGGCTATTTGCTGTTCAAGTCATGCTCTGTGTAAAATTTGCATATGGTATTTTTGTGCAGGGAACAACGTTTTCTGTGCGGGAAGCAGCATTTCTGCATATAGAATAATATATCTGCACAGAAAACGTTGTCTTCTGCGTATAAAATATTGTTTTCTACAAGAAAGTATAAATTTTGCTCAGTATTTTCTGTACAGGGAAATGATGTTTTCTGAAAAGAAAATAACATTTCGGTGCAATAAACAAGGGAGATAGCCCTAGAGGCTATTTTTGGCCAAACAGGCATGTTATGTTTGTTTTGCCCAAATAAACAAAAATTGTTTATGAGATCTCTGGGATTCAAGGGAGGGAAACAACCACATGAGAACACCCAAGGTCCAGATGTGGACTATAGGCCATACATGTCTCATCTTGACTGTAAAGGAAGATGTTGATGGATTGGATTGAATTGGATTTATTCCCCACCTTTCTCCCAAGATGAGATCCAAGGGGGTTTGTATATATATACATATATATATATATATTTTTAAAAAAAGAAGAACTGCACGAGGGGAATGGGTTGTCCAGTTCCCTCCTGCTTAACCCATCTTCCCTGTCTCTCTAACACTCCTTGTTGCTTTTTTTCATTAATGAGAAAATGTCAGGGAAGTGTTATGCTGTAATAATACCTACTTCAAGCGTACAAAGCAGATATGTGTCTGGGCTTTGCATCTTTCACAAAAATTTTGGTATCAGAGGCATGAATAAAATGAAAAGAACACATAGGTTCCTATGTCACAAAAGAAGAAGAACAGCTCGTCATGCTTCAGCAAATGTTTAAAATTCAAAATTAACAACATGAATATGTGAAATGAAACAGCCAGGTCAAGTAAGCCTTGCATAAGTAAACAATAAATTTTGAACCTTCTATAGGAGCTCGAAAGCTTATTCCAATATACATCTAGGATTTCTTTCACACATACTGCCCCAGTTTTCTTCGGATTTCTATTTTGATGGCCAAATTTATAGATCTACTTTTTTTACATGCATTCGAGATAGCTGGCTTATCAGCTCTCCCTCCACTTTTCTCTGTTTTGCTGTGCTTGCATGCTCAGTAAGAGATTCTAGAAGCAATTGCTGTTTATTTTGCCTATTAATAGGCAGGCACACAGGGCTACAGTAGGATCAGTTAGACTAGAATCAGAGTTTTTCTTAGCACAGCCTTTGCTTATCGCATTGTTTACTGCAGACTGACAGCTGCAACTTGACACAAAAAGTGTATTTTTTCCAGCCCTCCTTCATTCACTATTCTCCCAGTGCTAAAAATTTCCATCTAACTAGGGAGTGAAGAAGAAATTTAAGTTGGGGATGAGGAGGGACAAAATGGGGGTGTGGGTGGGTGTTAACAAGCCTTTGAGAAAGGGGCTTCACTGTCAGAGACTTTATTAAATGAGATATACCTGTACTGCGTTTGAAATAGTGGGTTGGGTTTTGTTTTTTTTAATGCTGATCTGTTTGCTTTTTGGACCTTATGCCTCTAAGCAAAATTCAGAAGTAAAAAAAGTTTCTGTGATGGGTCATAACGAGAGATTTTCCCCCATCCTTTGGCTATGTGTAACATTATCTGTTAAATACTTTATACCTTTTCCTTTTCAGTCTCCTTCAAGCTGTACTGTTTACTGCTTTAACTGCCAGCTGTCACTGCATCCTGTAACATAATGCCAGCCTTTGGCAGAAAGCCCCAGCCCTGTTAAGTAGGAAAACCTGATATGAGACAATTAAGACTATTTTGGTCTTTGCCATCTCAACCCTCTTTGAGAACACACGCACACACACACACATCATCCCTTGAACTGTGTTAAACTTGCATCGCCCCCTAAATCTGAATGATTTCAGTTTAGACATCATAGGACTTTCCTATAATGTTACATTCTAGACTTCTTTCCTTTTAAAATATTTATTGATTGATCTGTCTATTTCACTTTTAAACTGATCATGAACTGGATCCTGCTGGTTGCTGAACATTGTATTAAAATTATAACATACAATAAACCAATAAAACAGTAACCAAAGACAAAAGAATATCAAACCAGTAGCAATAAATAAAACATTTCAACCTACGGAATAAAATTAAAACCAGGATAAGTGTGTGAAAGTATAGAAGCACTGAAAACTTTCACTATAGGTGCTTATGAATCAGGCTAATATTGTCACTTATTTTCCCAGCAGGATCCTATATAAGCCATATTGGGACACCTTGACCGAACTGGACACTTCAACTGTTAGGCCATGCAGGATGGGCAAACTGGTGTCCACTAGTGTTTTGGATTATAGCTTCCATGAGTCCTGAATGTTGGCCATGCTGGCTGTGACTTAACAGGAATTCTCATTCAAAACTTCTGCAGGACACCAGGTTGTCTACCTTGGCATTATGAGCATCCATCATATGTTTTCTGCTGGGCCAAAGATCATGCCAACAGTGTTAAGGTGGTAAACATAGGTGACGTAAGTGGCACAGGGCACGTGAAATGAAATCACAATTGTTTCCCTGACCTGTGCTTCCTCTCCAAGAGAATATTTTCTTCTCACAGATCATTTTGTAGTTTATTGAACAGGGAAAAAAAAAAAGACAGGAAGGAAAAATAAACCAAGAGAGAATGACTCAAGACAGCTAGGCATTCTTAAGTGACCAGGGGTGGAATGAGCAACTGTAGGTGAAAGTTTGCCAACCCTGTCACCCTTTACGTTTTTGATTGTCAGGGATGAAGCCTGACGTGTCCAAATCAGACTCATCACTTTGAAATCTCTTTGTAATGATAATGCAGCGCTGAATAACCTTTCTCTCTGTGTGACAGGTACTATTGGTTGTATTTAGACAAAACACCCACCTAGAAGGGCTGAGAATTCTTGCCCATTAGCAGTTGTGCTGGTGAGCACAGCCTGACTGCCCTTGCTGCAGATGAGAGAAGCTGAAACATTGATGGGCTGCATTTTATACTCATGGACCTGCCAGGGGCCCCTTAACAAAAAAAAAACTCTAGCCAGAAGTTCGTATATGTTACTTCTGGTTTTGGAAAATGGGTAATTTTTATGCTGAATAGGGCAGGTGGAGCCCCGTGACTTACTTAAATGTGAATTCCTGCTCCTGGAGTAGTGAATTCACCCTTACTTTCAACCAGAAGGTGATGATTTGGGGGAATCTGGAGGGATCACTGCCTGCAAGAATAGTTTCAGAGGTTCACATGTGATCTCAAGGCACCACCTTGTCCACCAGGGACTTGGCAGGATGGAGAAGCTTAATGTAACTTCCAACCTTCAGCCCCATAAGCCAGGAACTATAAACCAAGATCAAGCAGTGGCTTGTTAGAGAAAACATGAGCCAGGATTCTTGGTCTGAAACACTCAGTTCACTGAAGGATTCAGGCAGGGGCAATTGGCAGCATATTCTGTATGTTGCCAATAAGCCAGAATTCTTTGCATTTTGTGGAACACAGTATATTTTTTTTCGCTGGGTATGTGTGTTGACAGAGAGCAAACTATATTCCAGCATGATACCATACTGTAGTACAGTGTAGAACCTAAATGTTGGTCTGAGTTCCTGAATATACAAGAAGCACACCATGTTTTTTGCTGTAGCAGCTTATGAATATGGAGCAGCTGACTGAAATAAACCAAGGCCATTTCTGCACTACGCTGTTATAGTGCTATTATTCCACTTTCAAAATCCTGTGGAATTCTGAGGTTTGTAGTTTACTGAGGCCAAAGAGCTCTCTGGCTGAGAATTCTAAATGCCCCTTCCTAAACTGCAAACCTCAGGATTCCCTAGGATGTTGAAAATGGAATAATAACACTCTAACAGTGTAGTGTGGAAATGGCCCATGTTTTGTAAACCAACAGCAAATCATGTTTTCCTGTTCTGATTTGCTGGCCAATAGCGAACGGTGTTTTGGTCATTTCAGGCATTGCCCAAAACCCCAGCTAAGCTTCTTTAACTATGGTTTTGAGTGATGTCTGAATTCAGCCATGGTAACAGCGGTGGCCCTACTCTTTGGCAAATAATCCCAGCTCTTTCTCATGACCTGCTATAGGATCCTTTAAAAAAGGAAAACTGGAAATGCCAGAGTTTAAGCCTCTGACATTTTAATTAGAAAGATGTACCACTGAGCAACCATGGCTTCCTCAGCATCTCCATCCCTTGAGACCATCAAAACAGTAAATTACCAAAGCAGTAAAAATATATAACCTTATAGTATAAAACCAAGATTAATGTATATGTTTTGCTGAACTAGAATCCTTTTAAACATGTTCAATTCTCCTGGGCACTTCTTAGTACAGACTGTTTAGTCCAGCTGTGAAGCTTTGTCTTCATATAGCTGCTTTTGATTGAACAGAAGAAAAATGGTGACCTTAGGGACCAGAATGTTTGGACTTTTTTCAGTTTAGTTTAGTTTTTATCAAATAGACTTACAGTCAAGAAATCATCTGTTAATACCAATAGAATACCAACAGAAGAGAGCAAAGCACTGATACAAAACACCATTGTATGTCAAATTAAATGAAGAAAGCCATGCTTAGAAATGATACACTGTTCTTGTTTTCATGTGCCTCTGCTGAGATTTTTGTGCTTTGTTTTTAATTCACTTTTTCATTTATAATAACAGAAGACAATTGACAAAAAGGCACAAACAAACAATACAAGGCAACAATATAGTAAACAAATACTGGTTTTTTTGGCAGTGGTTTTCAGAGCCACACAAAATGATGTCTAGCGAGACAAATTTTTCAGCCTCATGTATCCTTCCACAAATGGACATGGTGTATACACTAGTACTCCAGATGTCAGAAAATGTGTAATGTAACTGAATGCTCTTCAGTAAGCTTTACCTTGCAGTGGTGCCTCCACAGGTTGTTTTGTGCCTCCCAGCTATTCCCCAAATTTCCCTAGACTTCCACTTTTCTCTGACAAAAGGGGAAAGAATTTTATTTTATTTCAATTGTAATATTTTACTTTATTTTATTTATCTATTGGATTTATGCCCTGCCTTTCTGCTAGGATGGGATCCAAGGCAGCCAGGTTCTCTCTTGGAAGCCTTCAGTTCTCCTTTTGAATAGTTCACAGAGATTTTCCATAGTACTAAACATTAAAAAAATCCATTTTTCAAAACCAGGGTCTCATTCACACTACGTAGTTGTAGCACTTTGGTACTACTTTAGCTGCCATGGCTGTCTTGAGGTTTGTACTTTAGTGAGGCACTAGAGCTCTCTGGCAGAGAATTCTAAATAGCTCGCAAAGCTACAAATCCCAGGGTTCCATAGGATAGACCCATGATGGTTAAAGTGGTATCAAAGTGCTATAGTTATCTGGTATGAAAGACATCCAGAAGTGCCATTTTGGGTGAGGGTTTTTTCATGTTTTTGGCAATCTGTACAGTCCCTGGAAAATCCCAAGGACTGAAGACTGACCTCTGGACTCTCTAAAGTTGTCAACCCCTGATACAAAGGACCTCCTCCACTGAAATGGAATTTGCCACCTCCCTTGTATCAGATCATTAAGTTTTTCCATTAATGTCATGTTCTATAACCAGTACCACCAACAGTTAATTTTAATTTTTTTAATCATTCTTCCATGTAAGAGCTATTTCTAAGCAAACGGCAATACAGGAAAAAAGCCCAGAATTTTGCAAAGGAGACCTCCATTCTTCTGTTTTTTATTTTATTTTATTTATTATTATTTATTATATTTTCTTTATTATTTCTTTCTTCTTCATTTATTATATTTTCTTAATTGCTTATCTTCTCTCATCATAGGAAGCCAGCTGTAAGCAGAATCTGCCTATCATTTTGACAAGTGTTGAAAGGGAAGCTCCAAAGCTGAGTCCAAGAAACAAGGTAAAGAAAAATGGATGTAACTTTTTCTCAGTTGTTTTTGTTTCAATTGCTTTTATCCGTACCAGTAGTGGGAAATCTTTGACTTTCCTGATGTGCCACTCTGTAGTTTGAAAAGCTACTTTCAGAATAACCTGTATTCCCTCAGCACCCATGTCTGCTGAAGCTGACGGACAAAGCCCTTTTAATGAAGAGGCTTCTCTCAGCATACGTGGAACGATCCAGCCTGTCTCAATCTCATATGCAACCTGCTTGAGCTGCATTATTTTAGGGATTGGTCTGAGTCTGACTCACATGTGGACAACTTATGGCCCTCCAGATGCTGCTGGGCTGCAGCTTCTATCAGCCTTGGCCAGCACAGCCAGTGATGATGGGGCAGTGGAAGCTGCAGTGTAACAACATCTGGAGGACTCCTGTTCCTTTGAAGAAGCATTATTTGAGCCTTGTTTCGGTGCATCTTCCACTTGTGCTTCCCATGGTGAAGTCCCTCCTGAATTCTTGCCTGCTTTTTGCTTGAGATTGCTTTCCTTTATATACTGAGCTTTGTCCTACTTTGTCTGACTCCACTTTGTTGACAAAACATGGATGTTTTCTTGCTTGGCTTTACTTTGCCAAGACCAGAACTTTTGCATCAATCAGATTGGAACCCTTGTAGCGCTCCAAAGAACAGGGTAGCATAACATCTTCCCCTTCCCAGTGACCATTTTAGGCCGATTCTTCCATACAGGGATGGGAAGAAGCCAAACCAATGAATTCACATGTGTTTTTAGTCTCTTTGGTTCAATTTTAAGGCGTGAAATTTCTCAGAAAGCATTTTTTAAAATTTAGAGGTTGTGTAGTTTGGTGGACTACCACAAAGCTTTTGGTGAGTGCAAAAGTGAGGTTCCAGGGACACATGCACCTCACAAGCTGTGCTTTCCCACTCATGATTTAGAACAAAGGTAGACAGTTTAGTACCCAGCTGATTTTTGCTGTTAACTATTGGCAGGGCTAGTTTAAAATATCTGGGGGGCACCAGATTGCCTACCCTTAGCTTAGAAGATTCAGGCAAGGATTAACCCACAGAAGGGAGATCTGTAAGCAGAGCCAGTGCTGCTCTGCATCATGCAGTGTTGCACTCTGATCCAGACTATATCTTGCTGTTCTCAGTTGCTGCTAAGTCAACTACAACTTACAGTGATGCTGTGAAGGAAAGACTTTCAAGTCAGTCTGTTATCAAAGATTGGGTGTTGCAGACTCACAGTACATGTGAAAGGGATTTAGGAGTCTTGGTGGACCACAGGCTGGACATGAGTCAGCAGTGTGATGCAGCAGCCAAGAAAGCAAATGCAATTCTTGGTTGCATCAATAGGATCAAGGGAGGTAATGGTACCACTCTATTCTGCTTTAGTGATGCAGTGTGATGCAGCAGCCAAGAAAGCAAATGCAATTCTTGTTTGCATCAATAGGATCAAGGGAGGTAATGGTACCACTCTATTCTGCTTTAGTTAGACCTCATCTGGAATGCTGTGTCCAGTTCTGGGCACCTCATTTAAAGAAGGCTATTGACAAGCTGGAACGTGTCCAGAGGAGAGCGACCAAAATGGTGAAGGGTCCGGAAACCATGCCCTATGAGGAACAGCTTAGGGAGCTGGGTATGTTTAGTCTGCAGAAGAGAAGGTTAAGAGCAGATATGATAGCCATGTTTAAATATTTGACGGGATGTCATGTTGAGGAGGGAGCAGGCTTGCTTTCTGCTGCTCCAGAGACTAGGACAAGGAGCAATGGATTCAAATTGCAGGAAAAGAGATTCTACTTGAACCTCAGGAAGCAGTTCCTGACGGTCAGAGCTGTTCAGCAGTGGAATCTGCTGCCTCAGAGTATGGTGGAGTCTCCTTTTTTTGGAGGTTTTTAAGCAGAGGCTGGATGGCCATCTGTTGGGAGTGCTTTGATGCATCTTCTTGCATGGCAGGGGGTTGGACTGGATGGCTCCTGTGGTCTCTTCCAACTCTGTGATTCTATGACTCTGTGACTCAGGGTGGTGGCTTCCTTGATTGAGCCCACCCTCCTATAATGAGATTGTCCTCTTTGCCCACTGCCTTCCACTTTACCAAACCTTATTGTCTTTTCTAATGAGTCATGTCTTCTTAAGCTATGTAAGATAGCCTCAGTTTAGTCATCTTGGCATCTTGGCTTCTAGCAGGAGTTCAGCCTTGACTTGCATTTGGACCCATTTACTTGTCTTTTTGGCAATCCATGAGATCAGTACAACATCTGATGTGTACTTTTATAAAAACTGGTTTGCCAAGTTAATCCCAGCTCTGTACACCTTGCATATGTGATGCAAAAAAGGCAGTTTTCATCGTTGTTGTGGCTCTGCATAATATATTTAGTTTTGCTTTGCATGATACATTCTAACAACGGACCAAGGCAATGTATCTTCAAGCACTGAGGATCTCACTCGGCTCTTCCTCTCTGTCTTAGCAAGCATTGCTCATTTACTTTTGAGGGTGTCTTGGTAGTCACAAGGACCAGAAACTGAACATATGTGAAAATAAAAACTAAGGCTACATTTTGTGCCTTTTCTGTAAAAATAATGAAGCTTTGGAGGGAATAAAGCCTCAGGGGGAAATAAAGAATAAAGCCTTAGAGGGAGAGAATGGCAGGGGAAGTGTAAAAAAATAAAGCCCCATAAGGGGAAAATACATGTGACTGGGGATCAGATGTCGTTTGTCTTTGAGAACTAGGACAGAGACCTTGATCTAAATTCAGGCTTAAGGTGAATGCCTGTTTTAAGTTTTTCTTTTGGATGCAATAATCGTCACAGCAGATGTCTGGTTTGCTCAGGGCCAGAGTTATTACCCTCAGCCATTCAATAGAACTCATGCTGTCAGGATACAGAAACTCATAAATGGCCTGCATTCCCTGAGCTGGCAAATTCTGCAGAGCTTTAGAAGTTAAGCCCTTTTAAGGTACATTGGATTGCCAGATAATGTGTTTCCCTCTCCGGGGGCGGGGGGAATTCACAACTGGGCTAAAATAGGCTTCTGCACTGTAGTTCAGTGGGACTGTGTTTGCCTTTTGATAAGCTTGACCCATTTATGTTTCTTGCTTCCAAGTGCAAGAACATACTTCTCTCCTTCCCCATCCCTCCCCCCCCTTTATGGGCATCCTTTAATTGCAGAATCCTTCACAGCAGAGGTTGAAAAGGTCTTAAGACAGATATTGTTTCTGCAGCCCCTAAAGGACACGTTTTCCTCAACAATTTTTTTTTTACCCCCCAAATGGCCCCCAGAGGAGAGAGCAATTTATCCATTTGTTGTTGTTCCCCTGAGCTGTTTTACATCCATGAGAGGCCTCTTTTCCCACAGGAGCTGACAACGAAGTTGACTCCCAGGTCAATTCCTGTTGGAAAAGAGGCCTCTAAAATGGTCCAGGACTAATGTGGAGGATTCAGAGTGTTGTGGTAGGGGTGTGTGAACACTTGCCCACCCCTGTTTTAAGTGAAGAGACACCTGTTTTTAAGAAAGAAGAAGAAGAGAAAAACAGACAAATCATGAAGGTTCCTTAAAACAGAATTGCTCTATAAATGCACACTGGGCATGTTTTGGCAGATATACCTATCCCTTTAGTGAGCTGCCAGGAGATCTTTGGCCTTTGGCTGTTGCATTAAGGTTTGTTTGGGATCTAGATTTAACTTAGACACACTCAGCTTTTTCAGCCAGGCAGGTAAATCACAACTGCAGCAGGATAATAGCATCTTTGGCTGGAACTTACCACAGGGCATTGCTTCTTTTCTGTTGTTTTCCCAATAGGAGACCACTTAAGAAATATTTCTTTTATTAACACACACACACACACACGCACGCATAATCCATTAATGACCTCCTGTGTAAAAGAAATGCTTTCCAAATGATCTTCCACCATGAGAACAACAGAAGAGGATCAAGGTAATGTGATAAGTCGCAGCCAAAGACACTATTGTCCTTCTGTAATTGTGTTCTACTTGTCTTGTGTGATAAAGCCCTTGGTGTCTTGTGAGTCCCCTACTCCACTGCAGTATGGGAAGAACCAGAGTACTCATTAGTTATGTGTACTTTAATTATATTTACTCTGTTCTTGGCATCTGCTCTCAAGGGCAGCAAGTCCGTAGATGCCTGAATCTCTAAAGACAGGCATGCCAAATTTGGAGGAGGGAGGACATGCTACATATAGGTTGTCTCCATTCTTGAACCCAGTGAACTTACCTTTAACTAAATCTAGACACTGACATTCCCAGACTGGAGAAAAAATATCTTCCTCTAATGTTTGTATTGTCAGCAAAGGAGCAGTTCAGAGAAAATGAGCTGGCGCTGAAAAGTTGTTGGTGTGCCCTTTTCAAACTCAGAAATGACAAGCTCAGCATGTGCCAGCCACAGTGTCATTTTAACCCTTCATGGCATCTGTTGCTACACAGTCTGTGTTACTAGCAAACAGTTTGTTCCAATATGGATGGGTGGGTAGCTTTTTAAAACCTTGTTAAATCTCTTTTTAAAATCTATGTTTGCTGGCTTTTCCCTCCACCAACACCTCATATCAGTCTTCAGTCTTTGTATATATACACTCAAGTGTGATCTTGCATAAAATTATTCATCAAAAGCTACCTTACCTATATTTGATTCTTCCTTGGGATGACCTCTTGAATTCATCACCCTGCTAATGTTCCAGGTGCTCCATTAGAATATTTCTTCCCTTTACTAAGAGTGTGTAAGTGCTGACAATACAGTCATCCCTCCACATTCACTAGGGTTAGGGGCACAGGACCCCTGTGAAAGTGGAAAAACTGAATAACTCTAGGCCCTCCCAAACCATGTGTACCACACAAAAAAGTATGGTCACCGTATTCAACCCACCATGGATTCCTTTGAGGCATCAGGGTTCCTTCACAAGGCAGAAGTGGGTGGCTGGTGGGGCTTACTGCCACCTTCACTGCTGCCCCACACCATTTTTAATAGGGACTTACAAGCGGCGTTCGTAGTTTCTCAGTCTCACAAGGCTTGCAAAAAATGGCATAGGGAGGCAGCAGAGGTGACAGCAAATCTGTGAATAATCAAATCCACAAAAGTGAAACCCACAAATGTGGAGGGCTGACCATATTTGGTTCCTGGTTGAACCATTTCATCACTTTAGAGCTAGGCAATTGATGGGCTGAGGGGGTTCTGCTGACCCTCTGTGGGACGGATGAGTTGCACCCTTCAGCCCGTCTGCAACATTTTCCCTTTGAAAAAAGCCCCCTTTTTTGTCCCCAGATGGTAAAGGAAATCAATTGTAGGATTGCCGCTCATGGATCTTGGGGGCATCAGGACATTTTTGCATTTCTTTTTAAAATGAAAAAAATTAGAGGGGATTCTGGAAAGCATTAGAGACTTCAGAACTGGCCACGTGGGGAGTCACATGCAGCCTGTGGGCTGCACTTCCCCCCATCTCTTTTAGGGAGTTTTTTTTTAAAGGTTCATCTGGTTTCCTGTTCCTCTCTTATTTATATTTTTTTGTTAATTACTTACTAGCATCTTCTTACAGTTGATGTGTACTTCCTTTGATAATTCAGTAGGCAATACAGTTCAAAGGAAAGAATGAATGAGTAAATAAATATTTACATAGCAGTTGTAAACTTCAAAGCCCACAGAATACATGATAGCCATGTTTAAATATTTGAAAGGATGTCATATTGAAGATGAAGAAATCTTGTTTACTGCTGCTGCAGAGACTAGGACATGGAGCAGTGGATTCAAACTGCAGGAAGAGAGATTCCGCCTAAACATTAGAAAGAACTTCTGGATGGTAAGAGTGGTTCAGCAATGGAATACACTGCCTCAGAGTGTGGTGGAGTCTCCTTCTCTGGAAGTTTTTAACCAGAGGCTGGTTGGCCAGCTTTCAGGAGTGCTTTGATTGTGTATTCCTGCATGACAGGGAGTTGGACTAGATGGTCCTTGTGGTCTTCTCCAACTCTGTGATTCTAGGACCTTGTGAATGGAACATATATCTTAATTTTTTTGACTGATTTGGTCTCTTCTTTAAGAAAAATCCATTGTATACTGCTAAAGGCTTACATTTTCTTGTTGTTAGCCAAGACTGTGCACTACTTGTGCAAGTATTTCATTCCTGCTTTCTTGCTTTTTAAAATATGAGAAATTAGGAAGTTATATGTCAGAACATCTCAAAGGTACCAATTTTAGTAAATATTCTCTCAGCCCAGCCCTTCTGCTGCTCCTCCACGGAAAACTGCATTGAGGATGTTTTCTGACAAAGAACTTCTAACATTATTTTTAAAAAGCCGTTCTTCAGTTATTCTGCCTTTTCTTCCTTAGTGGAGAGATGAGAGCCAGCACGTACATATTGGATCCCATTGCCTTCTTGGCTTTTAATTTTTTGGACATCAGATATCAGAATCCCCTAGACAAAGAGCCAAATTGTTGCATTTCTGGTACAGAAAAGTAACTCCCCGCACTTCGCCGTCATAAATCTAGCAGCCCTGCAGGATCCAAATGTTCAGATAATGAGTGCAGCTGTTTTTGCAGGATTCAAATGCCATTTCTCCCAGTTACTCCTGTGACCACAAAGAAATAAATGGTGCCCCTGCATTCTGACAGCAGATCGCAGTTAATTAGTAAACATGAGACCTGTTCCGATGCTCTGATTTGTGTTGGGTTAAGACAGCTGGGAATGGGGTGAGCATTCTAGCTCCATCCTTCCTCCCTGGCTGTTTTTCTGTCTTCCACTTGCACAGTTTGATTTTCTGAAGGAGAGATTCCTTTTGTCTGTGGTTTAGAACCCTGTAATGGAAGAGTGAGGAGCCTTTTTCAGCCCAAGGGCCAATTTCAGTTTCAGAGGCATTTTCAGCTTGCCATTCCATGGTCTGTCGCTGTTGTGCGCCCTTAAGTCCTTTCTGGCTTATGGCAATCCTGTCATGAGATTTTCTTAACAAAAGTCTTTAGTACAAAGTCCTTAGTATGAAAAGGGAAGCAAGAAATAGTTTTGTGGTATCTTTACGACTAACCAATTTATTTCAGCAGAAGCTTTTGTGAGATGCTGCTCTCTTCTTCAGATGCAAGTTTCCAATGGCATATTTTCTACTTTTTCCATAGTGGTGTGTGCATCCATAGTTTTGCTTCAGTTTCTCTCCTCTTCAGAGTCTTTCCTCCCCTATGCTTCTTCACCATGTTCCTTTCTCACTGTTGAATCTGTTGGGGAATTGAGAGATTTTTAGTAATAAGTCTCCCAATCAGCAGAATATTTTGTAATGCACAGGCAGAAGTTGAACAAATTACCAGTCCCTCTTTATCCGCGCTACCCCAGACACACTTAATCTAGCTCAAAATAAACACAAACAGTTTGGTTAAAAATATGAAAAGTTTACTCACAAAATGCATAGTCTACACACGTTCAATTCTTGAAGAAAGTAAGAAGAAATGAGGCAGTCACATGCTTGCTGAAAATAATCCCTGTTAGGAGATCTCAGAGCACACTTTCAAGACAAGAAGCAAAGAGAAAAAGGGAAGAGGAAGAGAACATGTAAGGGAAGTGGGTGTTGACCAAACAACAGGAAGTTTACTCTAGGCAGTCCCCTCTATGCCTACAATACATATGCAAACTAACTAGCCAGTTAATTAAAGCATGCAGAGGTTGCCACTCTCAACAAAATCTAAGTAAGAAGTTTAAAAAGAAAAAAGTGTAGCCCCAAAAGAGCTAAGAAAAATGGAACTAGCAATAAACTTGTAAAGGGAACAAAATCAATATGCTGATCTGAATCAGGTTTACAAGCAGGGGTACAGGGTATCATTTTGTAAGTCTAGGTAAGCTTGGAGTTTAGCTCAGCCTTTGGTTTTATACATAAATTGTACCTTTAATAAACAAAACAATCCGAAGACTTAATAAGCATCTAGTACAGTCCCTCTCCCAGACTTTTCAAAGTTTACTCAGCAGTATCCTTGTAAGTCATGTGTCCTGTACTGTTGAATCCTCTGCCTCCTGCAGAGTGTCATGTTCAAGAAAACCATTTCTAGAATGCTGGGAAGGATGACAAGTTCCCTTCCCTGACTGAAGCTTCCAGTCATTGATGACCAACTGACTAAGTATTTCACAGTGCCCAAAAGTGAGCCAGCACTGCTCGGATTTGTGTGATGAAGAAACAATCTCTTGGCTGTTCCTGCCTGCCCCATTAAGATGTGAGCCTGTGGTGGTGGCAGGGAGAGAAAATTTGCAAATATAACAACTTGAATTGTCCAAAGAGATTAAATGATGCGGGAGAGGCCCATACAGATTTCCCATTCCATAGTGCCCTAACTAAGGGTGCCTAAGTGAAAATGGAGAGATTTGCTGTCTTTTTAATGGTTGTGTAAGAGAGGAAGTTTCAGCCAGTGGTGTTTATCACAAGAACAGATAACAAGCAACATTTGCTGAAATTTGCTCTTCTGCACAACTATTAATGAATAGGAATCCTCTCCAGTTTTCACTCTGGCAAACCCATGTAGTTCTCACCCTTTGGTCCTCCAGATGTTTTGGATTTCAGGTCTAAGAATCCCTGGTGATTGATCATACTGGCTGGAACTTTTGGAAGTTGAAATCCAAAACGTCTGGAAGACTAAAACTTAGGAACAGGGATAAGCAACATGCAGAGTCCTGGGGGCCACATCTATTCCTCAGGCCCTCAGAAGCCCTCACTGGCTCCAGCTCCCTGCACTACTCTATGAATTTTGGTGGTCAGCTACACTTTCCAAAGGGTGTGATAAGAGATTTCATCTCATTTTAGTCTCATGGGGCTTTTTTTTCACAACTGGAAATGACTGGATGAGAGGTGATCACACGTGGCATGTGAGTCTCACCTTGTCTGCTCCTTTTTGAGAAACGAGCACTGAGGGGTGAAATAAGAAACAGAAACTTCTATTGACTCTACACTGGTAAATGTTGTCATTTTAAGCTGTTAAAAGAAATGTCTAACTTTAGATTTAAAATTAGGAAATTATCTTTTTTCCATGAATGTATTAGCAGTCTCAGATACAGAAAGGAGATCTTGTGGCCCACTTGATGTTTTTTTGGACCCTTATCACACCCAGCCATCATGGTGTATTGGGCAGAGTGTTAGACTGAAAATGCTGGACTGTGGATGCTGAGATTCAAATCCTCTCTCAACCATGAAGCGCAAATGGTAACCATTGGGCAATCGCTGTCTATCAGCACAGCCTTCCTCATGGAGTTATCATGAAGATAAAGGCCATTTCTGCACTATACTGTTATAGCACTATGATTCTACTTTCAACTTCCTATGGATGTTGCAAACTACAAACCCCAGGATTCCATAGGATGTTGAAAGTGGAATCATAGTGCTATAACAGTCTAGTGCAGAAATGGCCATTGATGGGGAGGCAGATCAGGTATTGAGTTCCTTAAAAGGAAGATGGGGCATAATATTGTCAGGTATGGTGGAAGGTGTATTCCAGCCGTAACCGAAAGGACACAAATACTAATGTGTCCAGGTCACTTGCTGAGTGTTTTCCTTTATTATATTTATATTCTGCTTTTCCTCTGTAGAGTACAAGGTGACATATATGTATCTCCACCTCCCCATTTTGTCCTCACAACAATCCTGTAGGGTAGATGTGGCTGAAAGAGAATGACTGGCCCAAGGCCATCGTGTTAGTTTCATGGCTCAGTAGAGACTTGAATCTTGATCTTCAAGTTGCGGTCCAAACGTCTAAACACTACAACACAGTATTTCATATTGAGTTCACAAGCCCAGCGGCAGCTCTAGGACTTGTGTGTTGGACAGAGAAAAGATTGGACTTACGAACCAAGAAGTCTCTCATACTTATCAGACTTTCTTCAGTGTGCAGTGCAGATTTGTGGTATTAGGAGGACAGAATTGGTACAGTGTGCCCTTTTGTCTGACTTGTAACCCTGAAACATGGTCAACCATGCCCCTCTGTGCCTTTGGTCTTTCTCATTCCTTTTTGCAAAAGTACAGTAGGCAAAAGTAGATTTTCTTTTGTTTATCTACACAGTAAAACCAGCATCATTTTCTCTGTCTGCAAACATGTTACTACTTCCTTTGAGCAATCAGTGGAGGCCATTTCCCCTTCTGGATAGGTTGCTCTGGAGGAAGGGAAGGAAGACTGTCAGTGGTAGGCAAAGTTTCCTGTTGTTTGCAATGCGAGTTTTGTATACATGGACATGAGTATAGAAATGGGTTTATAATGTCAGGGCAAACATCAGTTGAACTTTGATTCAGATTTTGGAGTAAGACACCATAGTTCTTCATCTTAACCTCCTTTCCCCTTAGAACTTGGAAGAGTTACTTTTTTCAGACTACAGATCTGTGTTGGCTATGCCAGGTAGGGGATTCTGAGAGCTGTAGTCCAAAAAAGTAACATTTCCAAATTCTGCTTTCTCTTCGCCAGCTACCTTTTCCAAATCTGTCAAGTTAGATTCTCCTAACTGTGCCTGTTTCAAATTAATATTCTAATGTGATTGCTTATTTAGTTGGTTTTTTGAAAAAGACTTTTGCACTTTCTATAGTTTCGGCTGTATTTATTAAAACTCAGATTGTGGGTCTTCTTGGGTCCCATACTGGGAGAAAGGTGGGTAACTATAATTTTGAATCTATTGATAGCTGTCTCTGTAACTTTCAGATTATTTATGTAAGAAACAAACAAGATGTGTGGAGGCAATTGTACATTTCACGTTCATATATGTTGGGTGGGTTGTAGATTACTTATCTATAAGGAGCACACTAGTGAGGAAAACTAAACTGTTCCTTTCTCTAGGTAAAGAAAATAGATTGAACATCAGGTTCATATAAAGATAAAGCAGTAGGAGCTACTAGAGCTTACAAAGTTACTTTTTTGAACTGCAGCTCCCTGATTATTGCAGTGCCTATAGGAGCTTTATAAACAATTCAACTGAACACACAAAGTGCTGTCAAGGCTTTTTGAGTTTGTGATTGGAACATTCAGAAAGCCGTGAGCCTTGACCCTCTTGGGAGTGAATGAAGGGCTGATGATCTTCCTTTACAGTGCAATACTGTAAAGGTTCATTGTGTGTCACTTCTTGTCTAAGAACAAAACAAAATCACTGAATTGCGTTCATAAAATGCAACCCTTTTTCCCCCCCAGTCATGTGGGCTTACGTCAGTGCTTGTTTACCTACTGTCATAATATATATTGTTTAGAAAACACAGCAAAACACAACAAAACAGGGCTTAGTGGACTTTTGTGCAAAGTTACAGTGTACTCCATGTACTGTAAGGCATCTGTCCGTATTCACTTTTTGCGGAAACATTTTGAACTGCTGGCATTTCATCACTTAAGTAATTAAAATTTAAACACATTTTGGTGAGCAAAAAAAAAGCTCCCAGCCTTGGGAAACAGATTTTTTAGAATATATAAAAATACAGATTGGCACATGGCTGAGAGATAATTCTGTGTGAGATAAGGATGGGCAAAGTACAAGGTGCAGGCCACATGTGGTCCACATGGCCATTTTGTGGCCCTCCAGAGGTTAAAAAAAAAGGGGAAGATATTTTCAAAATGCCCTTAAATGCCCTCTATGGGGTGCAAGGGGCATTTTCACCGTGTCTTTAGGATGCCCCCTGGTCACTTTTAAAGTAGGAGTGGCCTTTTATTAGAACAGGAAGTGACAGTGACTTCTGGTCATTTCCTGTTGTTAAAAAAGGGCCTATCTTGAACTTAAAATGGTCTGAGTGAACCAAAAACATACTGAAAATTCCCCCACACCCCACAGAAGGTATTGGGAGCAATTTTATGCAAGAGTTGGCTGGGTATTGCCCTTCCAAGGTCTAATATGGCCTCTCAAGTCCCACAGTTACCCACTCCTAAGAGAGAGTATGGGTTGCACCTTATAAGATGACATCTGCTATCATCTTTGTCCCCATCACATGAAATCAAAGTATATATTTGTGGTACAGTTCATACTTAGTGTGCAGGAGATCTCAGATGCAGCCTTAGTATTACTGGTTACTTTTTCAGAGCGGTGCTCTCATCCAGCTTAGGCAGAGAGGAATGCCTTTAGAAAGCACTGGTCTTAACGTCTTTAATGTGCTGAGCTCTCACTGTTCAGGCAGGGAAGGAGCCAACACATTCCCATCCATACAAGGAAAGCTCATACAGAGCCTGCCAAACTGAAGGTTGGGCCACACATGCCTCCTAAGCTGAAACTTGCCTGCTCCAACTAGAATTTTGGAAGGTTGTGGAAAGAGTTCTTCTTGAGCAGAGAGGAGAACGTCTGACCTTTCAGATTTCTTTTTATTGACAATTCCCAGAATCTATTAGCATTCACCATGCTGATGGGAACTTCTGAAAACAGAAGACCAACACACCTGGAGAGGCCAAAGGTTTCCCACTCCTATTGAGGAGCCACTACTAGTCCAAGGAGACCATACTAAACCAGTTAGACACTTTGGCAAGAGATTTGCTTGGTTTCCTTTGGAGCAAGGAACTCAGAGGCAATTTTTCATCCTCCCCTGGACCTTACGGGCCCATTTCTTTGATCTGTTCATCAAAAAAGACACCGATATGGCCAGTTGTGCACCTAGTATGTGTGTGTGTGTGTGTGTGAGAGAGAGAGAAACCATTTAATGTCTATTTGAGGCCTCCGAGAGTTTCTCTTAGACCGGAAAAGAGTCTTTAAAAAAAACACCTAGATGTGAACTTTACTCAGTTTCAGTTTTTAAAAAGGCTTTTGCAGGCCTAAAAGAGCCAGGAATGAATATCTTTTAAATCTCACCTGCCTGACACCTTTTCATACCATTGTTTTTCAGCATGAGGGATGCACTTTGCTTTAAAAGATACGTATAGCTAGTTTTTAAAAAGCATTTTTGCACAGAAAAAGGATCCACTTTCGTATCAGCAAGGTGATTTAATATTCTGAGATTCTCAGCTTTTAATGCTTAAAGTCCTTTTGGTTGTTAAGGCGATGTCAGATGAAATATTGGTGGTGGCTGAGTAACATTTCCCGTAGACATACAAATCCAAGTCTTCATGGAGTAAAATTATGAACCTCCCCCCCGCCCCAGCAACATTCATTTTCACGTAGAATCATCAGCATCCCTGAACTTCTCTGCATATATTTTTGTGCCTGGAAGGATTGTGAACCCTTCATCAGAAAAAAAGAGACTGGCAGGGTTCGTTTATTCTAGCCTAAACAAAATAAGTGTAGGTATTTAATTACATGACAAAGGTTGAAAACTAGGAGATTTTTAGTACAAGCAATAAAGTTTACAGAACAAAACACTGACTTCACACAGGGAGACACTTGAGGTCAACAGGTTGTCAAACTTTCACACACTAATAATTCTAGGATTGGTGTGTTTGAATATTGACTATTTGTTGCCAGACAACATTTTTTCCCCAAAATATAACCAAGCAGTCTTTACCTGTATACAGTGGTAAACCTAAGACTCATGAAAAATATCCATGTCTAGATCAATGACAGATTTAAAACAAAAGCCACTATACTTGTTTTTCCATGGAATGCCAGCTGAAAAGTATTCATTTATCCATCTCAAAAGATGCAGGGGAATGTTTTTCCTTCTGGTCTGTCTCTGCTATTTTAATTACAGCTTGAAGATGAATGCCCTTCAAGAGAGCAAGAGCAGATATGAAAACTTGATTAATGTGATTTACTTTATTTAGTTTTTTTAAGGATTTAAGAATGGATCACAGAGGGTTTCTTTGGTGAGAGTGTTCCTCAGTATTGGAGCCCTAACTGAGAAGGCCCACACAGTTTCAGCCAACATGGGGGAAACAGAGCAGAACCTCCTTTATAGGAATGAGAATGTGTGGCCCTCCAGGTGTTGCTGAACTGCAACTTCCCTGCCATTGGCTGTACTGGTTAGGGCTGATGGAAGTTGTATTCCCACAGCATTTGGAGGACCAAATGTTTCCCAGCACTGTTGCATTGATTAGTGTGTATGAGAGGGAACATAAGTTCCTTATACCCCTGTGTTTCATCAAGGGAATTCAGATGTTCAAGGTAGTCTCCCATGAGACGCTAACCATTTTACACGGAGCTGCTGTCTCATGTGCCTTCATGCGAGTGAGCTATAGCCCCGGTAATCCCTCACCATTATCCAGGCTAGCAGGACCTTCCTGGAATTGACATGCAACAACACCTTGACACCAGTGTGTCAGACAGAAGTCCTGGATGCATGCATAGTGACTCCACAAAAACATGTTGGAAAACATTACTCTGAAACGTCAGTGATCATGTAGAGATGTTCTTTGTGCTCTTTCTTTACAGATTGTGAAAGCTGGCATTCTAACTGTGTGAAGCCCCTTTTGGTCTCCCAGAAGGACCTTTTAAAACTTTACAGTGTAAGGTAAAACTGGCCTAGGAAGGACAAGGCTTCTTGCCAAGCAAAAAAACCCCTGACTAATCACCCTCTTTTGGACACCAGCAGAGTTTGAAGGTAGGCAGGGCTGAGAGGATTGATTTACAGCAATGCAATGAGTTGTCAGTCTGGACTCTTACATAACATACCGAAAGGAGTTGACTGCTGAAGTCCCTTGCAAACATGAACCTGCCATTGTCAATAATGGAGCAAAACCCACTAAGGTTACAGTGGAAGAATGTCTGGGTGAAGAGGTTTTTTATATTCTTAGATGAATCCTTCATACTTTTCAGCTTTTTATTATTTTACACATAAATGTGAGGCACTTAATATGTCAGCTGTTGCAGCTATATTGCAGTTGGCATCTAAATAATTTAATAGCTTGCTGTCAAAATATATACCTCTTTCCTTTCATATTAGCTCTGGAGACAGGAGAGCAATTATTTAATATTAATACTTGGAGTTACAGGAGTGTGTGTGTCACACTCACACACACACATACATATTCCCTATTTTATAACAGTTGTGGGTTCTTTGCTTCAACTCTTGATACCATTTATTTCAGTGAGGTTGTTCTTACATTTTCCTAGAGGGTGGGTGACTCAAAGTCTTGGAGAATGGGCGACTCAAAGTCTTAAAACTGCTTCCACTATCCTTCTTAAAATGAGGCACCTAGAACTTAACACCTTGAGGCCTGACTAGGACAGAATATAGTATTACTTTTGGAAACTATGGTCCTATTAATGCAGGGTAAAATATTATTTACCTTCTTTGCTGGAGCAGGAGTGGACTTTTGCTGCAGCTGAGAACCTCTCCTGAGCCTAAGAACTCTGGTATATCTCCTTGGGTGCCATTCCTTCCAGAAACTAAGTGATCATTCCATCTCTGCCTCTGAAGCACAGCAGGTTGGACTCTCAGCAATCTCCCCTGAAAACTCTTCCTCAGTGTTTGGTGCAGACAGTTCCTTGCTGTTGTTAGTTATTGAGGGCTTTAGATTTTCTTCTGAAGATAACTCCTCTTGCAGGGACATGACAGTTCCCCAGGATCTGGTCTTTGCAGGTATCCTCCTTCTGTACAGAAGAGTTCCATTTTGGTATCCTAGTCAAGAGTAATAGGTTGACCTCTCTTCCATGCTGTGTGATATATGAACTGGATCTCTTCAAACATTTTGAACTCCCATAATTTGTGACCATTGGCCATTTGGACTGGAGTTAATGGGGCTTAGGAACTCAGAGCACCTGGAGAGACCCAGGCTAGATAATCTGATGGGTTCCCTGAAGATTTCTGAATAAATATTTGCAGATCTAACACAGTGCTCACATATGAGTAATGGCAATAGACAGAGATAGCCATAGTTCAGCACTATGCTTCTATTTCCCCTGCCCCCTTTCTAATCTCCAGTCACTTCAGGATGAAGGGAAGCAGAAGCCAATAGTGTTTATATGAGTTGTCTTGTGGCCCTTGAAAGACGTGTGCATTACTGCTTGATTTAGTGTGCATTGTGTAATAATGCCAACAATGTCAACAAAGCACCCAAATTATTTCATTAGGTTGTAATTTTGTGTCATGGATAAAAGAATGAGAACACCATAAATGGAAGAGAGCAGGTTTCCTGGCATAACATTCTGATCCACTTGGGTGTACGTACATGGACTTCAACAGTCTTTTATTATGGCATGGACATTAATTTTGTGAGCAAAGTAAACTCCTGAAGGATTCTTTTTTCTATATCTGTACCCAGGCTGACATTCCTGAAAGGGAATGATGGATATGAGCAGCATTTTACCTCTCTTACTAATGCTTGAGCAATTTCTATGGCCTTTGGCGCTTGATTGGTGAAGGAGAGCTGAGATTGTCAATTGTGCTTGTATAGTGCTAATCTCATACTTAAGTTGTGGCTGTGCGACATTGTGCAACCACTATGCAATCTGTGAATTTCATTGTTCTTTCCACAGTCACATTGAATCTGTCTGTCTGTCTGTCTGTCTGTCCCTGAAATATATATCAATGTATTTTTACTCTTTTGAAATTTCTGTAATTATTTATTGTTTTAAGTTGATTTTTTTATAAGCTGCTCTGAGATTTTTGGATAAAGGGTGGGATATAAATATTTTAGTGAAATAAAATAAGTGCTACATTGAGGGCACTGATGAGTGGTTACCCACCGTTTAAGAATGCACAGCTGTATCTCAAATAGTTATGGTTACAGAACTCTGCTTTGCACAGTTGTGACTTGAGTATGGCTGTTGCACCATGGCAAAAAAAAGTACAACCACATGTGCAAGGAAACTTAGGTAGATGTAAAAGACCAACAGGGTAGCAGCCAAGATTCAACTTGCCTCTGTAAGCCCAAACATGTTTAAAGACCACTGTTATATCTTATGTCTTAGATGTTTCTTGCAGTCAAGCTGATAACTTATTTTGTCTTGGTTGTATCTTCTCACTTAGGCAACAACTTGAAAAGAAGAGGAGATAAAAGTTACCTGTGTCTAGGGTTGCACAAATTTTTCATGATCAACTTTGCATTGATTCTCATTTTTTTTCATCTATAAATTCATTCTGTCTGGTTTCCACATTGCATGCTCTGTGCCCCCCCCATCTGCATGAAACTTAATGTGCATATTTGTGTATATTTTTTTTAAATGCACATTTTTATATACAGTTTTTCACTGGTACATGCTGTATTTTTCTATATAATGTTTTGCTTCTGTGACGTGCATCACAGAGTTTTGGAAAGTACAGATTCTGAGGTCTAAACCAGTTCGTGTTTAGCTTCAGGGGATGAGAATTTGGTAAGCTCATACCAAAAGGCGAACTGAAATAATTTCTTATCCAGTCTTATCCTGGAGTATTGACTTCTAGCTGAACTCCCTTTCACCAGTGAAAATCAGGAATCTGTGCAATCCATATTTAGACTTGGGAGAGTTTAAGCAACAAGTGGGTATTCTGTAATTATTTAGATGAGTGGTTCTTAGCTCTGTGGAGCCTTCACAGCAGGGAGGCGGCCTTGGGGCTGTATGGGTGCAAAACTGCTCTCTTGTTTGCAAATGTGGGACATAGTTTGGGTGTGTATGCACACCTGCTGTCTTGTCCCTTGGCACTCACATCCCCTGTTCCCATATCCCTGATGAAAGAGACATGGGACCAGACATGTGCACTCCCAAACTATGGCTTTGGAGACCAGGGTTTGAATCCTCACTCAGCCATGGGAATTCACTCAGGCAAGTCACATTCGCTCAGGCTCAAATAAAGGCAAAGGCAACAAATCTTGCCATGAAAGCCCTCATGATAGGTTCATGAGTCAGTTTTCAAAGGAGAGAGACATGATGGCTAAAAAGAACCTACCCTTGTCAGTGACATTTGGTTTTTGTGCAGCTTCAATTCACTTCAGAGTTATGGTAACCCTAAGATGAATATATAACCAGGGATGGAGGTTTGCCTTTGCCTTCCTCTGAAACTGAGAGAATGTGACTTGCCCAAGGTTACTCAGTGTCTGAGCAGGATTTGAATCCTAGTCTCCAGAAGCCTTTAATAAATAAATATTTGGCTATTTAAACCTAAATTGAAATATTTAAATCTTGAGTTAAGTCTTGGAGACCTCCAGCAACAAATTATATTTACAGGGGGTCCCCAGTAAAGAAAATGTTAAGAACCATTGATTTAGATCACTGGTGGGAAAAATTCAACCCATGATATAGGGAGGCGGCTCTTTTGCACTCCCTAAAACCCCCAGAGATCTCATTTTAAAAAAGCAGTTTTAAAAAAATAACAAAACTACTGTAACAACATGGGGGTTCCCTCCTTATGTCCCTAGATTGCTTTAAAAAAAGAAAACACAAAAATTGTCCAAAAATGAAACTAGAAGTGACATGACATTACTTCTGATTACTTTGGTGCTGCCAGTGCAGCCCAGGGAGGAGGGTTGCAAGGGTCTAAAATTAACTCTGTCGCCTCTGCCGTTGCCTACCTGTATTATACCTAGATCCTTTCCATGGAAGGGTTTTTTCCCCCAGCAGCTTTCCACTTCTCGGACAATATTTAGTGCATCTGTCACCCCACAACTTTCCAAAAACAAATAAACTCAGAGTTTCTGGAAGCTAGCTTGCTTGCTTGCTACTGCTATTTGTTGTTTGTTTTGTTGTACACTTACTATGTGTGTATGTGTGCCCACATACACAAACATACACACAAGCACAACCTAGATCTAAAGGAGACTAGCATTTGCCAAACCACAAGGCTGTGCTGTGGAAGATGAGGCAGCCTAGCTGGTATTAAGCAGGCTCCTTTTATTTAAAATGGGTAGGGAACTGTGACAGACGGATAGGGAATCCTCCAGGGGTTACATGCAGTACCAAAATGCTCCACAAATTTGTCCAGAAGTCAGTGAAAACCGATGCAGATGTGGGGAGGGGGCAGACTATTTAAAAGGTAGATTGCTGCTCCTGGAAGCTTCCAAAGATAATTTACATGCGGTAGGAGGGCAGAAGAAAAGATGGTCCAGGAAGCCTAAGAGAGAACTAGGGCATCTAAAACAGCATTGGGGGGGGGTCATTTAACTTTCCTCACTCCTGATCTCAAATATGAAAGGCAACAAAAGTGTTGCCATTGATGAGGTACAACAAAATTCTCTTAACCTCTAAAAAATATCAACCACCACCACCAACAACAACAACAACAGTATTTTTTTACCCACCTCTCCCTGTGGATCAAGGTGGGGAACAACAACAAATAACATGTAACATGGATTAAAAGAGCATATAAAACCCATTCTTATTAAAATCTATCAATAAATACTTTAAAACAATAATTTAAAAATCATCTGGGTAGGTTTGCTGCAAGAGGCCAGTCTTTACACATTTCAGAAGTCCAACCTTGAAGTTACCAGTACATGCACTCCCCTCTTTAGGCCCTCCAATTCTAAGAGGGAAGCAGCTGGCATAATAGATGAAGCTGATAATAAACATTCCTACCATCACATCTGTCTGGGCTGTCATGAATTTTAAAACATGCATATTTACATGTTGTTGGTAGCTGATGATGTCATAGGCACAAACTAGTTGTCTGCGGCATGCAAGCATAGTACACACAGTATTTGAGATGGAGTGGATATGATAGTAGCAAAACAAATAAGAGTTCTAGTGACACAGTCTTGCCGTTTTATTTCTGTAAAAATAGCAGTTTGCCCCAAAAGCAGTTTGGTGTGTGTATATGTAATTTGGATCCCTCTGCAAGAGCAGCACTTCTCCCACAGCAGTACTTTTTGGAAAATTACAGTTGGGTTCTCCACATGTAAATAATATCTGTGTTTTAACCCTTTCTCCTCAAAAGCATATACTTAGAAGAGGGATAACAAGGGGTGAAGCACCTTTCATCTGCTGCCTTGTGAGTCTTTAAAAGTTTAGTTAAAACAGGGATGGAAGACTGCAGCTTGTGGGCCTCACGTGGTCCCAAGGCTGATTTTGTGGCCCCCAGAGACCCTGCTGACAGCATTGCAAAAAAAAAAAAGTCATCCCCCAATGCATCCCAAACCCCTGATTTAGGCCCAGGGATGGGCCTTTTTTTTCAAAAGGAAGTGACTTGGAAATTGACTTTTGGGTCACTTCCTGTTGAAAAGAAGGTCTGTCCTTGGCCTAAGGGTTCAAGAGGTCTCAGAAAGGTGACAAAATTGGCCTCACAACCTTTGGAGTCATTTGGGAAAAAGAAACCAGTTTGGAGTAGTGAAGGGAGCAGCCTCCTAGCCGTCAACAGTTGACTATCTCTGCTTTAAACCAAGCTGTCCTTCCCTAGTCTAGAAATGCCCTCAGAGAAGCCATCAAAGTGCAAATCTTTCATTCCAGTTTCATTGTGTTGTTGTCTGGAAAGTTCCTGCTGCTCATTCCCAACATTTGTTGACTCATTATGTCTCTTCTGCTGTTGGTTGGAGGGAAGCCCCACCTCTGCCTCCCCTTAGAGGTGCTTTGGCCAGCCTCTCTCTCTGGTTGTGGAAGCTTCTTGTTCGTTTTTTCCAGAGCATTGCTGTTTATCTGTGACTTTGTGCAGATCTGCCTTTTGTCATTAGCTGGAGTGAGGCATCTGCCTCAGGCAGCTGATATTGGGTGAATCTGTTACTTATTTACATTCTAATTGCTCTGTGTTTACTGGCAGGGAGAGGGATCCATGAGATTTTTCCACTTCTGGTGCTAAAACAACTTGATGAATCGCAGCATCTCAGCCTGATGGAGAAGGCCCCATTTGCTGTTTCTCATTAAAGAGCAAAATGTCCTGGACCAGCCCTGTTCCAGAGCCACCACCTTTCAATGGTGTGAATTGGAGCCCACCATTAGGGACAAGTTGCTTCACCAATTTTTTTTTCTTTCTAAAGAAAGATAGCCTGCTCTAGTGAAGTCACGCGGGCAGCATGGTGTAGTGATTTGGATGTTGGATGAGGACTCTGAAGAGCAGGCAGTACCCCCTGCAAAGCAGTCGAGACAGGGGAATTCTTGGAGGCTTTCCAGCAGCTGGAACAGCCAGACGGGTGGGCCGGAGCTCATGTATCTTAGCATTACTGTTGCCCAAAATATCTTTTCAAGACCCTGCCAAGGAGCAAGGGTTTGCTTAAGGTTGGTTCATGGATGTGCTATTCTTTCCAAAAAATGGCCAATAAATTAGCACCTTGCCTGGAGCAATGCCTAAAAGCTTGGGAAAGGTTTCCTGACTCCATGTTCAGTCACAGACCTTGGATCCTTTAAAATATCTGCTGTGCCGAGAAATAGGATTGGAGAGGCAGGGCTTTTATCTCACTTAGCAGCATTGTTATTAGTTATATTTACAGAGTCAAAAATTTCTGCTGTTGGGGTAACTAAGAGTAGTAGGAGTCTCAGTTAATACGGTTGGAATACAATATGACTATGCTTGTGTCCTCGTCTGATGTCTGTCTCTTGAAGACTTATTTAAGAACCAGTCCCTAGGGTCACCTAAGGAGCAGTTCATGCTGGAACAGCCCACTCAGCTTACATAAACATCTAAGGAGGCAGAAGTAATCTGAGCAGACCTTATTTCATATCCAGAAGCAACAAGGCTTTAGAGAAATCTCTCACTAAAGAGAGAGTCAATTTCTGTTTACATGGGCCTGTGGGAAAACATGCCTCTTTATCAGTGGGTCTGTTACTCAGTGTGTCATCGGGGATCAATGTGGTTGGGCACCTGCTGAGGCCCAGAGTCCTAACAGAGGGTTTCCAACAGAGGAACAACTACTGCTGCAAACTATTTGCCCCTGCCCCTGACAAATAAGCAGGTGGCAACAAGGAGGAGGAAGAGAAGGGAAGTCTGATTGCAATGGTGGTGAAGAGAGGAGTGGGGCACACTGAGAGGTATCTTCTCCAAGGACTCCCCTCCCTCCACAGAAGGATCCCTCATGATTGTTCAAAATAGAATCATGTAGAATCACAATTGGAAGATACTGCAAGTGCCATCTAATCCATCCCTCTACCATGCAGGAATATACACCTAGAGGTGGTCTCCGTCCTGTTTATAGACTTTCAAAGATAAATCCACCACACTCTGAGGGAGTTTGTTCCACTGCCAAATTCCGTAAAGTTCTTTCTAATATCTGTATTTCTATAATTTCAATCCATTGGCTTGTGTCCTACTCAGTGGAGCAGCAGAAAACAAGCTGACTCCATCTTCTGCTTTTAAGTACTACAGTTCTGCTGTTGCCTATACCACATCCATCTTCCTCTCTACAAGGATGAAATTAGGAGGTCTTAGAAGCCAGGATGGTATAGTGGTTTGAGTGTTGAACTATGACCCTAGAGAACTGGGTTTGCTTCCCCACTCAGACATGGAAATCTACTGGGCGACTTTGAGTGTGTCACACACTCTCAGAAAACCTTGTCATAGGGTTACCCTAAGAAATGATTTGAAGGCACAAAACAACAAGAACTTGGAAAAAGTCTCTTGGAAGAGTCATATTCAATCTGACAGGGAATTGATCTGACAGCTTATAAGGCAGCTTTTTAAAGTGAAAACTTTGTCCCACTTTGGAGTACACTCCTTTGGGTTCTATTACTGTCTGAGATGTGATGGATGTATAAACAGTCTGCAAATAGATGGTGTGCACAATAGGGAAGGACAGCAGACCAGAATTGTATTCCAGATGTGGTTGCAGTATGCCGTCATTTGTATAAGGGCAGTATGATGTTGGCAGTTTTATTTTAGATTCCCTTTCTTATCATGGATGATCCAAAATTTGCCTTTTTCACAACAGCTGCATAGTAAGTTGTCACTTTCTAGCAAATTTATTATGACATTCATTTTCATGGTCTGTGTTCCACTTCAGTGAAAAAGTTCACAAAAGCCTATGCCTTGATAAAATTGTTAATCTTTGTGTGCTGCAAGACTCAAACTTCTGCGCTGAGCTGCAGCACTGTTGTTAATAAAGGATTTTGTATTCAAAGTCTGTGTTGAGTGCTGATTCCTGTGGTTTTGTCTAAACCACAACTTTTCTTTGTGCCTTTCTGGGTAGCACTTTGACATCATTCTTAGAGAGTAGTAGATATTTTTCCAGATTGACTTGAGGATACATAGAAGCTCTTTGTCGAATACTGATAGAACTGTCTTCTGGGAAGACAAAACTACCTGATAGCAGCCAGCTCCTAAATTAGATTTGTTTTCTTTGTGGCCTTGGGCTCAAATTCAGATGTTAGCCATCCCAAGAACATGCTACAGTAGACTTCAGAGTAGCAGTATCTAGACTGAAACCTATCCAAACTGGATGGCTTACAATAAGAAGCTCATATGAATAATTTACCACTTCAGCCCTGTTTGTCTGATTGTGTATAGGGCTAAATGGGGGCAGCGACATTGGAAGCTAAGCAGGGGGAGCCCTTGTTAGTACTTGGATGGGAGGTCACCAATGAATGCTAGGTGTTGTAGGCTATATTTCAGAGGAAGGAACTGACAAACAACTTCTAGGTATTCCTTGCCTAAGAAAATCCTGTGAAATTCATGGAGTCTCCATAAGTCAACTGGCAACTTGAAGGCACCCCTGCGTGCACACACACACACACACACACCAAACACCCAGCAGATTCCCAGACCTTCTTAATGGCTTACACTGTTATCATTATTCCTTAATGCTTATATTGTTACCATCATTTTCATATTTTATTTGTTTTATGTCACAAAACACATTGTATTGAAATAGGACAGATGTATATTGGATTAAATATAGTGTCCCACCTCTGCCTTTTTGCTTACTAGGACTTTCCCTCACTTCTGCAGCTTTCTGTGGTGCCCAAAAACATACTTCAAAAGGTTTTCCAGTTCTCTAGAGCAGGGTTTGGGCATGTGAGGAGGGTGAATAGAGAGAAGCAGAAGCAGTTCTATCAGCAAAAACAACCCTATTGATTTCATGACACCTAGAAGCCAATTGGATTTTCTGCTGATCTTGTATGGAAGCTTTGTCTCGCATGATACCATTATTTGGCAATATTTCCCTCTACTCCAACTTCTTTCCACTTAACATTGTTGCAAGAAGCTATCAGTGGAAAAAATATTGGTCCAAAACTTGGGTGATCAGAGCTTCCAGCAAACATGGCTTTCTTTCTCATAGCAGGATTAGAGGCAGGCCCATGTGAATCGTAGATACAAGCACTATCCTGCTCTTATGCTCTGTGAGAGTCAGGGTGATGTAGTGGTTAGAATATCATGCTAGGATTTGGGAGACCCAGATTCACATCCCCACTTGGCCCTATCTTTCTGTCCAGTTTGTCTGCGGGAAGCCCCCACTTTTTGACTTCCTGTTATCTGACAACTTTTTTGATCCTTCCAAATCAAGGACAAGTTCAATTAATTTGATAGGGGTTCCACTCTTTCACAAGTTCTTCCTGCCTACGGAAGGCTCGTTTGTAACCTCTCACACAGATGCTCTGCTTGTGAAATGAGGTGAGAGGCGAGAAAAAGCACTAAGCCAGCTGAGAAACGGTGCAAAGAGCACATGTGTGGCCAGTAACAAATGAGTCTTCATAAGTCCTTCATGCTCCCTATACCACATAGTTTCTAATTTTTAACCAATTCTGTTTTCTGGCAGTGCTCTGGTCCCTAACCTGTCAGATAAGTGGGGGAGCCTGTATCCCTCTTTCTGAGATGTCTGTGAAGATAAAGGTAAATTTTGAGTGCCACCTAGAGTTCTTTGAAGCAAAATAGGGATATAATGGAGTAAGTTTAGTACGTGCGAACTGTGGAAATACACTCTTACGCACTCTTGTAGCTTCACTGTTGGAGAAGATGTTTTTAGCCAGGCTGTCCTTTGTTGGCAGGGGTGGGGAGCCTTTGCCTTTACAGATATTTTCCATTTCAAATCCCAGTCAGTGGTTAGAAATTATGGGAGTTATAGTCCAAAATGTCTAGAGGGCCAAAATTTTCCCAGCTGTGCCTACTGGTTCCTTCCATTCCTGCGTATTTGTGCATTCCAGGTAAAGGCTGTTCTAACATTTCATTTTGTGCAGCCATATGTGCATTATTAAAAGCTTTGACCAAGATCCTTCATGGGACATGTACCAATGATGTTGGAGCTGCTTTCTGTCTTCCAGTCTGTCCATCTAAAACCCACATTAAACACCAGGTACCTCTAGCAAGTGAAGCCATTTTCTGGTGCTGATAAGCAGAGCCCTAAAGGATGATATATCCAGTCCCCTCCTGCCAGTGAACCATGGAGTGACAAGCAGAAGCAGCGATCTCTGCAAGGTTCTGTTGCAACTGTTTGTTGAATCCCAGCTAGCTGGCAGGAGGAAAGTGGATGCATCATCCATTAAGGCCCTGCTTACCAGCAGCACAGAATTCATTCACTCAGTACAGCTGCCTGGCTTTTAAAGTGGGTTTTAGGGGCATTAGCAAATGAGACAATAGTGCCACAATGATAAATGTGAATACAAAACAGTTATGAGGTTGTTATGCCATCATCACTGCCTAGCAGGATGCCATTCATTGTTTAAATGTGCAAATAAAATAAGGCATTCACATAAGTCAGTTAAACAATATTACCTGTTCCAGTGCCATAAATATAGCTGAATTGCCATAGATCTGCTAGCATATACCTGCTGATATAGTGAACATAATAACATACACCTCTAATTATGCACGATGATTTCTGTAATGGCAGTCTGAGTGACATGTATTTTATCAGCCACATGATAATAACAGTCTCATCTCCAGTTTGGGAGAAGACTACTGAAATGGCAGTGGGGTGTGAGTAGAAAGAGAGTGCACAAAATGTTACCTTGTACTGTTTAAAATTTTCAGCTTTATTTATAAAATCTTTGCTTAAATAACTTTGTGAGATTCTTGATTGATGAACCTTTTGGTTGCTTCATACATGTATGGTTATCTTCTTGCTGGGGGTTGGGGTTTCTGTTCATTTGATAGGGGGAAACTGCTGACTCACGCTTTGCTGTGAATTCACAGCACTGTATTTAAAAAGGAAAAAAAAGTGTGGGGGGAAGAAGAAGGAAGAAACACACCACCCTGCCTGCTGCAGGGTGGGAAGATTTCTCTGCCCCCTGATAATTTTTATATTTTTCTTTTATTTTGTTTCTCTAGATCACAAAGTGTAAACAGGAAGGTTCTTCTCTGGCATATTTAATGCCGCAGCCAACACTCTCAGATGGAATTCCTCGTGTTAGCATCCATTTAACGGACAGTTCGCGTTCAGAGGAGATGGATTTGGCTGATGAAATCTCCTTCATAAGCAGTACCGCATTCTTCACCAGGTTAGTGTTGCTTCTTCCTCTGTCTCATGCAATATGTAACATTTTGGATCATCTTCAGTGTGTTTTGCTGGGCACACAAAGATTTACAGCATTGCAGCAGAGCCTGTGAGCTCTGTAAGAAATTTTAGGTGTTGAATGGCCAGCTGCATTCACATTAAAGTATTTCTTCTGTTTATCAGCGGTAGTGAAAAGGATGTTTTGCTTAAATGTATGCTTAGGACTCTGGAATGCTAAAAGCAGACTGTAAGAAATATGTCCTAGGATGCCTGTGGTTTAAGATGGCTTTCATCCAAATTAATGGTCTTAGAAGTAGTGGAATAGTCACATACACTCTGAAACTATCTCTACAAAAATTAGATTTTGTGAACCTTAAGGTAAAAGGCAGGGTGGTGGTTTTTGGTCAGGAAACAAGAAGTCATTATTCTCTGTCTTAGCTGAGGTTCTCATGAAACAAAATTGGATTGGAGTTTGCTTTTATCTTGGTTTTATTATAGTACTTATAATGCAGTGTTGAAAAACATTATAATTTCTTAAGTACTAATTCCTGTTTGCTGCTTTAGCTGCAATAACATAAACAGGGGCATCTGTTGGAGCAGAAGCTTATGAGTGTCTAACTAGCCACATGAAACTAGTAATTAGCTCTGATGCTTGTCTGAAAGGTGTGGCATATGAGGGGTGGCATGCAGACAGAAGGGAAATAGATGCAGCAATTTGGAGGTAAGTGGGGAAGACCCCCTATTGCAGTGCTCTTCAGGCAAGTATCCTGTGGAAGCATGTAGAGTTATTCCAATTCTGTAGCCTTGCGTGACTCATCTTAAGCACAGTATTGGCTTATGGGCTTCCACTTGCAACTGACCCTGACAGCAGTACGGTGAAGCATACTGGAAACAATGGATTGAAGCATAGTATGGGCTCCTCTAGATGAGCAAATACATCAAGAGGTTTTCATATCTGTTGCCGCTGTTCTTAGGGCTATATATAAATATATATATCTCCAAATAATAATTCTGTTTTCCTAAACTGCTTTCTGGCAATTTCTGGCATCAGCTGGAACATTTTATTCCCATCCTTTGATGGAATTTCTTTTTAATTCTGAGATGTATTGGAACAAAAAAGTGTCCTTCTCTTCTTTTTTTTTATATAAAAAAATCTTGGAGTCATAGTGTATCCATGAAATGGCACTTTTGCATTGTCAAACTGTAAGTCTAAGAAAAAAATTAAAGAGAAAAAATTGTCCTTCACACCTTAGGATCACCTCAACAAATCAAATACTTGGTTTAAAAATTCCTTTAGAAAAGCTGTAGGATACATCTGAGAATTCACTACAATTGGCCCTTAAAAAAGATGAAAGAAGAGAACAGAAGACAACAACCAGCGAAATCTGTCAAAATCCAAGAAGATTCATTGCAAGAACTCTCACTTCTTTAGACAAGCCTAGAAGAGCCTTAATACTGGACTAAATAAAAACCAAATGACAGAAAAAAGCATGAAGCAACTTCCTTCCCCATCAGAATGAACAAATAGAAATTTAATCCAACAGGACAGTGCTCCTGGTCAGTTGAAAAGCAAATCAGAGAACAGGAATTCAGCCTGTCCTGGATTGTGTTACACTTCCCTTGAAAATGCAGGTTTGCAGCTAGTGTGTATTCCTGAACACTGCTGTGAGCCTGGAAGCCCAAGTTTCAGTGGTGGCCAGGAGTGCTTCACATAGTTAAGGCCTGTGCACCAGCCGTACTCATTCCTTGAGACATCAAATCCAGCCACAGTGACACATGTCTTTGTTACATCCCTTTTGGATTACTGCAATGGAAGGAAGGAGGGGAGCTCTGAAGGGGAAAAGAAGGCTCAAGCGAGGCTTCACCTACCCCCCCCCCTTGCCTTCTGTTTTGCATAGGAACAAGAAGGGGAAAACTCTGGAGTGGAAAACGAAAGCTCGCACAAGTCTTATCCCACTCCCACCACCAATTCCCTTTTGTTTTGCCTCAGCGTGAGTTTTCCATGCTGGGGCAAATTGCATATGAATGGGAGGAGGAGAATGGTGGAGGGAAAGGGATGTGCACTTGCAAATAATCAAATTCACCAAGGTCAAACCCACGAATGTGGATGGAGGATTGTACAAATAAATGTAGCTACAACAATGTTTCACATTGTTTTTCTTTTACTGTTAAAAACACCATTTTACAAGGATGTATTTATATTTTCCTCTCCAAACCAGTCAGAACTTTTTTTTTTCTTATAAACTTTGTTCGGAGAAGACCAGAAGCTTCTTCCACTATTCTTTGACCTCTATAGTTCTAAGCAAAGTCTATAACCTATGGAGTTTTGAGGGCTTAAAATGTCTGCCTCCTTGTGATATATCTAGCATAATACTGCTTCTCTTCCCCACTTTAGTTCTGTGGCACTAGGCTCTCATATGGAGCATTGCAAGAAAACATTGACTGCTGTCAGGGTTCAGCACAGTGGGTTGTAGTCTAGCTGGACAGCTCCCTGATTTGTCCATTTCATAATGGCTCTGCATGTGTATACCTCTAAATGAGGGTTATACCTCTGTTGAGTATAACTGCTTTGCTGAGATAGGTGAAATCTCCTATCTCCCATGGGGCTTTAGCATTGCCTGTTAATTCCCAAGAGGGCTCTTAACCAAGTAACCTCCAGCTCCTGTTCCCCATGGTATCTCTCAGTTGGAGACATTTGGCCCTGGCAATAGAGAAACCAAAGAAGAAGGTAGCAGCAGCAGTATGTGTGTCTGTGTGCAACATCTTCTAGCTTCTGTTGGTCTGTGGCCAGGACTAGCCCTAGAATTAGGTAGGGTGAGGTGGCTACCTTAGGCAGTAGATTTTGTCCATCATAGCAAAACATTAGTTAATTACATTTTTATTATTGATTTTTTTTTCCTGCCAGAACAGGGCAAAGTAAATTTGGATGATTCTGGCCCATATACTAAAATAACTTGGCAGGACTCAGATGCTATGTTGTTTAACTTGACTTGGATGGGTGAGGAACTGTTGTTTGCAGTTTTGCTTCATTCATCAAAATGTCTTAGACAGGTCCTGTCCAAGGTTTTCTAAAGACTCTGAGAACCTATTTCTTCCCAATCAGTAAATGAATGTCAGTCAGTGGTAACAGGCTAACGTTCGTTTACTTATTGAGAAGAAATAAGTTCTCTTCATTTCATTCTTTCCACATGAAATAAGAATATTAAAAATTAAAATTAAAAAATATTGACTGCCTTGAAGATGCATGATTTCATCAGGATGACTAGTGTCACCACCACTCTAGATCACAAATATTCCACACAATTGTTGTATTCATAGTTACTGTAACCAGTTCATTATTCAGTGGCCAGTCTTTTGGTGATGAATTTCTCTGTACTTAGTCTGGTCCTCAAAACAAAAACAAGCTGTCTGCCATCATGGCAATATTTAAAGCCTTTCCATCTTGATAGAATCTGCCAGAGTTGGTATAACATTGGAGACCCCAGGGAAGTTTCCCTGGAATGAAGCAGCAGCATTTTGTGGAAGAAATTGTAGAACAGATAACTAAATATATTCAGACCCCGTTGATGAAACAAAATTAATTGTATTCCATTAAGAAACTTAAGCCAAAAATTGGCAATTCTGTGTGTTACCCCAAAACCATTGCTAAAAAGCAACAACTGAAACAAACATCTATTTTCATAGAATAGACCTGTTATTCAGAATATTTATAACCCTGATTTTCAGTTGAATGAAATTCTATAAGAGACTTACAGGAGTGAATTAACACTTCAAACAATATACTTATAATAATAAAAACTACTTAGCAGTAGTAGTAACATGTACCTGCAAGTCAGCTATAGAGTTTTGCCAATCACATGGGTTTCACAGGGTTTTCTTAAGAAAATGAAAAGGGATTTGTCACTGTTTTTTTCTTAGTAACTGGTAGTCTTTGGCAGTCTGCCTTCCAGGTACTAACCAGGGCTTAGTTGTTCATGAGTAAATAAATAAACTACTATTAAATAAATAAAACTATTTTATTTATTTGCCTGAACTAATTAAAAATCTTGAAATATTACCTAAATATATATAGGTCCTTATGGAAATCATCAGACTTGGTGCGCATCTGGATTATATCCTCACTGTAGGTTTTTAGCACTTTAAAAACACTTTCACTGCCATGTCTCTGTCTTACGGAATCCTGTCATTCTGAGTTTGTTAAAGCACTTAGACTTCTCTGGTACAGTCCCCTGCACCACAGCATTAGAGCTTTCTGTTGGAGAAGCCAAAGTACCTCACAGAACTGCAATTCTCAAGATTCCGTGAAATGAACTGTTGCGGTTAGGGCTACCAAAGTGCTGTAAGTGTGTGATGTTGATACACCTCTGGTTGTCAATTCCTCTTTGCCTATGCCAGTTAATTATGAAGAAACCAGAAAGGAAACCATTACAAAAGCTGGAGAAGGTGTAAGCAATCCAAGAGGATGTTAATGGATGTTTAAGCAGGCATGGGGGTGGGGATTTAAGTCTCTCTTGTCTTTCTGTGGTCCTGAAGAAAGCCCTTCCCTGAAGTTGCTCTTTTGCACTTGGGGGAAATTCTTAATTGGTCCAAATGTGGGATTTTGCTTTCTCCTTCTCATCCCTGTGTTCCCACTCCCAAAGGCCAGGTTCACAAAAGATTTTTGTCAGGGCTACTTCAGGGAAGGAAGGGTTAATCCCTCTCCTCCAGTCATGCCTGCTCTGACCTGTTTGATCGTTAGGGTTTTTTCCACCTTCTTTGGCAGTGTGATTTTAATTTTAAAAGTAGTGTGTATTAAAAGCAAAGGCATATTTAATCCCACATGTGCCCTGATACCACTGTTTTACATTTGTAACTTCAGAACACCGAGCATCCTTTTAGATGAGTACTCAAATGTCAATGTCTGAATAACTAAAGCAAAATTCAAAGTCGCCAATGGAAAGATGAAAAGGCTTACCGATATTTGCCATTACTGTCATTTATTTACAGTGACCTTTCTGTCTGCAATAGTATCCTGATACCCTTGTCATGCTGCTGTATTTGTGTGGGTAGCTTGTGGCACCATTCAGCTGTTACTGGGTGTATTACAAATTCTAGGCATATACAAAGCTTAGCACAGTCCAAAAAGCAGTGGTAAATAACTGGACTTTTTCAGGTAACCTGTCAAAGCAGAGTGTTTGGAAGCAGAAGTTTGTAAAAACACTTCATGGGAAAGCCTTGCTGCATTCAGGAGTTTGTGATAACTGTTTTCTTGTGAGGGAAGGTGCACAAGGTATTGATGGGTCTGTTTCAGATGTTTTGCATGAAACATATTATGTAGATCAAGGCTGGGCAATTTGCACCCCTGAGGTCTTTTCTGGCCTAGCAAAGTTATTTCTTTTTAAATGCTCTCAATTTCACTGGAATTGCCAGACCATCCCTTTTTCTGCCATCTCTGAAAGAGTGAATTAATAGGTAGCAGAACCCCCAGTACTCGTTTGTCAAAGCCTGCGGTAAAATTGCAGCCACTTCTGGAGGTTTGCCCATTGTTGGCAGTCCTTGTAGCCACAGAATTTCAGAGGGCAGAAAAATGGCTTTCAAACCTGCCACAGTCACCCACCCTGATCTAGACTCATTTCAGTCAAGTTTCAGACTGTTGTTGAAACACCCTTGGTTACCTCTGTCAAGAGAATCAGAAAAAATGCATCCTTGTTCATTCTTCTCAGTCTCTCAGCATCTTGTGATACCATTGAGCATTAGTACTTAGGTGGATTGGCTGTGAGGTTTGGAGGTCATGGTAATATTGTGGCATTACTCCTACCTACAGGATTCAGAAGATGGTATTCTTGGTCAGGATTGTGCTCAACCCCATATTCAGTCATGAGTCTTAGAAGGGGTCATCTTATTCTAGATGCTAGAAGCCTATTTGAGTCTTTCTGAGAATCTGAAGCAAGGTGTCATCATTATATAGTGCTATTTATTGATATCTACTGGATCAGGTAAGGGTATGGAGATGCTAACCCATTGTCTGAATTCAATAATGGGATGGATGAGGGACGAAATTGAAGTTGATCCCTGACAAGAAAGAAGTACTCTGGGTAAGTATTTTCTGGATCTGGGAATTGGTGTACATTTTATTCTGGATCAGGTTGAAGATACAGAGCTTCACTAGTGATATATAACTTGGGAGTAGCTACTTGATTCAGCACTGTAATTAGGGAACCAAGTGATCTCAGTTCTCAGAGCAGCTTTTACCACCTTCATCTGATTCATCAGCTATGGCTGTTCCTAAGGAGGAAAATCGTTGCTACAGCAAACTGTATTCTGGTAACCTTCAGGTTTGATCACTGTAATGCATTTTGTGTAGAGCAGACCTTTGAAATTGTTTGAACACTTTAGTTGGTACGTCTGGTATAACTAGATAGAGCCATATTGCACCAGTTCTTAGGAAATTACAGTGTCTCTTTATACACTAGTGAGTACAATTCAAAATACTGGTCATCACATTTAATGCCCTAAATGGCTTGGTCCTTAAATATTTGAAATATATGCTTTGTCCTGTATCCTTCTGCCTGTGTATAGAGACCCATGGAGAAGGCCCTTCTCTGGATATGAAGGCTGCATTTACAAAAGGGAATGTCTTAGCTCTCCAACTCTGAAATGCTCTCCCAAGGGAGCAGAACTTAGAAAAGCTACTGTTTTGGACTACACAGTGGCCATGCTGACTTTGGGTTTTTGGGACACTCACCCCAAAAATACTTTTTCCATACTCTGTGAGGGAAATATTGATGGTGCTGAATCAGCTTTTGTTTTGGCATTAAATTGTAAGTCTTTTATATTCAAGTATTTTAAACTTTGAAATTTTAGATTTAGCATTTGCCTGTTAGTTTTCATGCCTCATTGTCGTCTTTTTATTATTGTTATATTTGTTGTTACAATTTTATGTATAACACCTTGGCAACCTCATGGCTGAAGGAACAGTTTAGGGCAGTGGTTCTTAATCTGTGGTCTGCAAAGCCCCAGGGGTTTCTCTGAAGAAGTACTTAGGTTCTCTGTACACTTTTGTGTCTTATCTTAAAATTGCTGTTTTGTGGTTTCAGAGTATGCCTCAAGATTTCCAAAGGAAACTTTATTTGTGCCAGTACTCCACTTCCCAGCCTGACCTATATGGCTTTGCGTTTCAACAGTGAAGTGTTTATTGGTCACACAATCCTGCAACAATCATAAATGACGTGGGGAATGTGCGTGTGTTGCTGTAACTTATTCCTCGCAAAGCTCCGCCTTGTTTATATGATACAGAAGTCAGGGGCATCTTCAAAAGTAGTTACAACCATAAACTCCTGGTAAACTGCTAGGATTATGTTTATGCCCTAGGCACTTGGAGATCTAATGTATGTTAGTGCTCATATTTTTCCCACCCTGACTGAGTTGTTAGAAAATTTGCAGAGCTTAGAATTCTAATTTGTTGTTTTTTTGGGCTACAAGTCTCAGAAACTCCAGCCTGCCAGATCAGTCACCATGTTTATTCGTTGATTTGATTTATATTCCACCTTTCTCCCAAGAGAGGACTCAAAGCATCTTACAATGTAAGTTAACACAAAATGACTGTGGTGCAAAAGTTTGAAAAGCATTAAACAATCCATCCATCCAATTAGAATATTAGTATAAAAACAGTTTTAAAAAACTTGAAATACATATTACATATGAAAAAACAGCACCACCTTCTACACATCCTCTCCTCAGCTGGTTAAATTATAAAGATGTTGTGTTTGAATAGAAAAGTCTGGCCACCAGCGAAAAGAGAATAGAGAGGCAGCTGTCTGAATCTTCCTTCAGAAAAAGTTCCAAACCCTATGAGCAGTGATCAAGGAGTCTCTGTCTTGTGTCCTAACTAAACAAGCCTGTGAAAGAGGGAGGTTGGAAAACAAGCCCTTCTCTGAAGATTGTAAAACTCAGAAACTCTAATGGGGAGATATGAGTTTTCAGATAGAATGGATCTGAGCCATATAATACTTTATAGATCATAACCAGCACTTTGAATTTTGGTCAGAAATGAACTGGTAACCAGTGAAACTGTTTCAACAAGGGAGTTTATATGCTTCCTATAACCTTCATGCTGCCCGAGGGCTTCTGTGACTTACAATCCAAACAAAGGCAACTTTCCCAAATTTTACAGATTAGGGATACGTGTCAGCCTTTTAAAGTTCATGTGCTAAAGTTTTGAAGTGTAGGAAAAGCATCAAACTACATTGGAGACAGATAGACACAACAATCTCTCTTGAAGACTGCAGTGGTCACAGAGGAGAATAAGCTTTAGAAACATATCTCACAAGAGCCTTTGTTGCTATTCCTTGGAAGAATGTATTTCTCGAAAAACATTGGTTGTGTAACATCGTACATGGTGCCAACATCCAACAATGGAATAAAGAATGGAGGATTGCATAGGAGGGTGGAGTCAAACCTACTCCTCAAAAATTAAGTGAGTCAGCTTGGAAAAACTAATGCAACAAGAGCCTAAAGCACAAGGAGAGATTGAAAGAGGCAGGGGAAAGAACATATCTCTCCTCAGTTAAATTGTTTTCAGTCTTAAGATGACTCCTTAATTGGCAAGATTCACAGTTTTTCAAGTAGGGGACCTACATACCTATCACAGTAGGTGTATTTTCCCCTGACATTTTGCCTGGTTATCATTGAGCTTGAATTTTAGCCACATTCCTAATGAACCACATCTTTCTCCAGGCTTGACTTTGTGATAGGTTAGGCACTTTGCATTGGCCCCTTCTAATCTCTTATGCAAACCTGATACAGATTCTCATCTGTGACAAGAGTGCAGAAGTGCATTGGCCTGATATACTTAAAACCACTTGACATATTCAGTCAACCACATATAATGGCACTCTTTTATCACCTGCCAGGGAACAACGGAGAAGGCTTTTGATCATTTTACTTTTCAAATTGAGAAGGCGAAAGGGATGCTAGCAAGTCAAAGAGAAATTAACTGTGGCATACACCCAATTTCTAGGCCCACCTAGAGCAGACCCACTGAATCAATTGAAGCATGACTAGTCAACATATAAAACCCATTGATTAAACAGTAGCAACAAAGAATTGGATTTAGACCTGTATTGTTACATGCAGATGCTTTTTGTTGAAAAAAATATATAAATTGCTTCCTTGTAACAAAAGTGCCTAAAATGTTTACATAGGAAAATAGAGTTTTTAATTTTAAAAAGGTGGACAGCATTTAAAGCAGTAGGATTTACTGGTTTGATAATGATGCCATGTTTTGCACCTTTTTATTAAAACTATTTTTGCATATGCAAATTAACTTGTAGAAAGATATATTGTCTCAAAAGTAACATATAATTCATGCTAGTCTTTGTTTTTGCTTCATTATTAAGATTCTTCTTGTGCTGTAAATTGGATGGAATTTTATTATGCTTGTGTGTGTGTGTGTGTGTGTGTGTGAGAGAGAGAGAGAGAGAGAGAGAGAGACAGCATGATGTAGTGGTTTGAACATTGAACTACAGACCCTGGAGACCATGGTTCAGTTCCCTGCTCAGCCATGGAAACTCACTGGGTGACCTTGGAGGTGTTGCATACTCTCAGCCCCAGGAAACCCTGTGATAAGGTTGCCATAAGTCATAAATGACTTGAAAGCAGACAACAATATATGTGCCTTCAAATCGTCTGTGGAGTTATGGCAGCCCCATGAATTTCATAGGGTTTTCTTAGACCAAGAATACTCAAAGGTGGCTTTGCCAGTTCTTTCTTCTGAAATATAGCCTACTGCATCTGGTATTCCTTGGAAGTTGCCCATCCAAGCTCTAACCAAGACTGACCCTGCTTTGCTTCAAGATCAGGCGGGATCCATGTTTACATACCTGTAAAATAACTTTAAAAATTTAAAAATACAAAGCAACACCAGCAAAACTTTCATCAAACAGATGATCTTTTACCCAGACCTCTAAAACTAAATAGTATTGGGGGAAAGTATTCTATATATGAGCAATCTCAAGTATCTATCCCAAAGGATCCTTTCAAAAAGAAGGAATTTCTTTTAACTATCTCATTTTTTTTTTTTTTGTTCTATCAGCTCAGGGGTTCAGTAAAACAATGTTTGGAATCATTGTTGAAATGTTCACATTTTCTTACAGAGGAGGAGTTATGTATACAGGAAACCCTCACCTTTTGGTTCCCCGTTATCTGACAAGTTGCTCTTTTGATGCTTCCATATTGAAGACAAGTTCCATTAATTTGACAGAAGTTCCACCCTTTCATCAGTTCTTTTTGCCTGTGGAGCTCACTTGGAACCTCTGGCCCATGTGCACTGTTTGCAAAGTGAGCTGAGAGGGGGAAAATGGCACTAAGCCAGCTGAGAGACTTTGCAAGTAGTGCGCACAGACTCCCAAACAAGCCTCCACAAGTCCTTCATGCTCCCTACAGTACAATATGTGGGTTCCACTTTTTAATCAGTTCCATTTTCTGGCGGTGCTCCAGTCCCTAACCTGTCAAATAAGTGGGGGAATCCTGTATTGAGTTTGCACACAGGTACGATGTATATTGGTCTATTGTATCCTCCCAGTTCTGAAGTCACTTCTGATAGACAGGGCTGCGCTTGCGGGGATCAGTATGTGAGGAAGGGTCATAGTGTCCTCGCCTGTTCTGGGCTGGTGGCCAAGAGAAGCTGATAATACAAGTCAAGAAGCTCAGGTAGTTAAGCAATTAGTCAGTTTACTTTAGGAAGAAAACATCCTTACAAATGAGAAGCAAATAATGATCCCAGCAATGTCCATAAATCAATGGCAGCCAATATAAACACAGGTCAAAACAGCAGAATAACAGGCAAGGGAAGCTTCACAGAAGCATGTATGGGAGAAATGGTCAGTTGATTGTTGACAAAAGCTAGAGGGGAAAGGCTCCGTTCTTATAGTTTCCAAGGTCAGTGCAGCTGGTGCTTGGCATAAATTCTCTGGGAGTGACATAGGAGACCCTGTTGGTGTCTACGCTGGGTGAAGGGAGGTATGAACAGATCATTCTCTGTATCTGAATGAGCAAGGCTCCCTGCTAGGACTGACACTTCTGTCCCTGGGGCGGGTGGCAGTACTGTTCGTTCTGCAGGTTCTGTTGTAGCAGTCTCTGTGCCAGGACCCAGAGCAGGTTTTGCTGCCTCAGGCTCTGAGTCTGAGTCTAGGTCTTGGAAGCCCATGACACATAGCCAGACAAGCCCTACCATTAGGCAGAGTGACATGGTTACCTCAGGCAGACGATGTTAGTGTGCAATAGCAAAGCAGTGGAAGAAGAGAGATGTGCCATGACGCCTGCTCGCTAACCTTGCTTTCAGGTGTGGTGGTGGATCTATCATACTTACACCATAGTCTTTTTCCAGAAACCTTAGGCCAGATTTCTACACACTCTCCAAACTAGATAACTGACAGAACCAAAGCTGTTCAACTTCCAGAGGAGAATTACATTGTGTGCCTTTAGACTGTTCTCTGAGCTCCAAAGTGTTTATAAAAGTTTATTATCCATACAAGATATAATATCTTCTGTTCAGCCATGTCCATACCATTCACAGCTTTATAAACATGTTATCATGTCCTTATTTGTAGCCTAGTCTTAGGCATGTTTATCTGAATACAGTGACACTATGTTCACTTGAACTTTCTCCCAGGTAAGGGTGTGAAGAATTATAGCTATGCATATCTCTTTTTACACTTAAGGTTTATCTCTTAAGGAAAGTTGTCTGTTCTGTTCCCTCTCCCACCCCTTTCTGTATGTACTACAATATCTATTTTTATGTTAAGTATTTGGATCTGTGGATCTGGACACATGTAACCTTAATGATGTAATTATACCTTTTTTAAAAAAAATTCCACTGCATTTCCTTATAGTTTCCTAACACCATTTTTTTCTTTTTGTAACAATCTGTCAGCTGTTTTTTTTATCTCAAGATGTCTTTTGTGGAGATTCACAGCTAGTTTATTTAAAGTATTGATTTATTTAAAGTATTACTGTATCACCTCTTGGCCCACAAGGGCACCTGGGGCAATGAACAAATACAAACCAATTAAAACAATATAAACAAAACAAAGCGCATTAAAATACCTTTTACAACCTTCTAAAAGCAGTCTACAAACAAGCCAAAGAGCCAGTTTTAAAACAGTTAAAACAACAGTTTTAAACACTGAATGCCTTGAGAACAGCACTGTTTTGGCTGCCTGTCGAAAGCTTGAAAAAGAAGCTATCCATGTTTTATGAAGCTCCTCTTATCTATCTCAATATATAATTCAATGTGCATTAAATGAGCATTATGATTACAGTGGCCCCCTTGACTTTCCCAAGAGTTCAGGGCACGAAAGTAAAAAAACTGCAAATAATTTCCCATCTGGCCCTAGTGAGCATTCCCCCTCCCATTCCCTTCCAGGGCTTCCCCCCCCCCATTCACTTGTGTTTCACCCCAACTATGCTGCCTTCCAGGCTTCTGGGCAATAGACAAGTGAATGGGAGGAGGCAGCAGCTGCGCGCATACTCCGCCCCATTCACTTGCATTTTCCCTGAGTGCACTGCCTTCTAGGCTTGTGAAGGATAGGCAAGTGAACGGGAAGTGGCAGTAGCCATGTGCACTCATGATTTCCTCCTCCATTCACTTGCCTTTTACTCAGGTGCACTGCCTTCCAGGCTCACAAGTGATAGGTAAGCAAGTGGGAGGCAGCAGTGTCACTACTGGAGAAGGCACACCCACAGGGCTGCCACCTCCCATTCGCTTGCCTTTTGCCCAGGTCCATGGAAGGACATCCACACCTAGGCAAAAGGTAGGGAATGGGAGGGGGAGAAGCAGGGGAGGCAAGCAGACACCCTGGAAATAATCAAATTTGCGAAGGTCAAGCCCACGAATGTGGAGGGAGGATTGTATTCAGTAATCAAGTAAATAAATCACTCTTGTTTCTGTATGGAAATGAATACTGGGAACAGCTCAGAAGTTTCAGTTGGACCAAATGTGTCCAACAAGCTATTTAGTGGGGCCAGTGGATTAGATCATATAACTCCTGTATGAAGCCATCTTCATTTATCATTACTTTACCTCTGGACTTGCTTTTGGCCTTTTGAAGTCCTACAAGGTATAAGGCTAGAATATAAAAAAAAAATACAATAGCTCATATGAATCTGCCCAAACACCAAAGTCAGCATCAAACATACTGCTTTTTTCAAGGGATGGTGAGTGAACAGAAGGGACAGAGCCTTCTCTGTCCTGGCCCCAAACATATGGAAGACTTTCCTTAGGGAAGTCTACCTGGACCAGTCTTCAATCACCTTTGAGTGAGCAATGAAAACATTTTATTGTTTCAGTCATAGTGGAGAGTTTGACATACTAAGTTATATTTGATGTTTTTATCAGTTAATATACTTTATGTTATGCAGTGGTTTTATTATTTTAATATTATCTATCTATCTATCTATCTATCTATCTATCTATCTATCTATCTATCTATCTATCTATCTATAAAAATAGCTGCTTTGATTAACCTTTAGATCAGTGGTGGACACTGTGGTCCTCCAGATGTTTTTGGCTTGCAACTTGTCATGGGCTTCCAGGACCTAGACTGAGACTCAGAGTCTGAGGCAGCACTCCCAGCAAATTTATGCCAAGCACCAATTAATCAGGCACCAGCTGCGCTGACGTTGGAACCTGTAAGAACTGAGCCTCTCCCCTCTAGCTTTGGTCAGCAATCAACTGATCATTTCTCCCGTGCGTGCTTCTGTTTGTTTCCCTGTTATTCTGCGGTTGTGACCTGTATTTATATTGGCTGCCATTGATTTATGGACATTGCTGGGATTGTTATTTGCTTCTCATTTGTAAGGATGTTTTCTTCCTAAAGTAAACTGATTAATTGCTCAACTATCTGAGCTTCTTGACCTGTATTATCAGCGTCTTCTGGCTGTGGTGGCTAGGACTGATGGGAGTAGTAGGCCACAAACATATAGAAGGCCATGTTTGCATAGCCATTCTTCAGACGGAAAAAAAGGATAGTCATGATGGAAAATAAATAGAATTTGTTGAACTACCTTTGTATGGGTTTATGAGGCAGGGGTGGAGTGGCAAGGGTCTCCAGGTTTGAATGGGCATAATTTACTTCTTGACCTTTTACTCAATTCAATCACAGCTGCAAGTGTTTTTTGGAGTGTTTCGTTTAGTCCACTGTCTCATTCAACTTCTGATGACGCAAGAAAAATATTTTTAATTGAGATAGCCAAAGTTATTGTTTCTGCTTCTTCTGGAATCTCAGCATTCTGCCTAAGGCTCTGGGTCAAATCAAAAGATGCAAACCTTTCTTTTTCTGTCTTTTAGGAGGGTGTATTGGTTGATTGGAAGGATCTGCTTATCAGCAAGTAATGGAACTTATGCTCAGCAATGTGTTTCACTAAAATACATGTCTGACTGCTCAGACAGAAGCCCAGCTGATGCCAATGTATACATTTGCCCCTCTTTAATGGAAAGTTATGGGAGTGGTGTTTTTTTTTTTAATTGAAAGGCCAAAGAAATGGAGGGGGCAAGCAGGTGGTTCTTTTAATTGCTATGGTAGACGCATACAATTGCTATGGTAGACACATACAGTTGACTACCTGTGTTATGTGTAAGTACTTCAACTGAATTTACAAACCAAACCAGTATAAATCCTGTCAGTTGTATATCACAACATACAGTTATAGGCAGGATTGTGAGACCCGTTGGCCCCTCTTGAAGCTGCAAACCCCAGGATTCCCTTGGAAGTTGAAAGTGGAATAGTCATGCTATAAGAGTGTCGTGCGGAAAAGGCCCTGGTCAGCTTGGGTTGGCTCAGACAGCACCAAACCATGATTTTCAGTTGTGATTTCCAAAAGAAGTACCTACCATTCTTGGCCAGTTTGAGCAAACTAACTTGTCTCAGTCCAGTGAAAGAGAGCAGGAAATTACCCTTAGAGGTTAAAAACATGAGAGTAGGACACAAACCAATGGATTAAAATTGCAAGAACATTTATTCCATTGCAAGGAACTTCATGATGTTAAGAGCTATTCGGGAATTGTGGGTTATGGACCTTCCTTTTTTGGAGGTCTTTAAATAAAGGTTAGATTCCCATCCTTGTGCTTTAGCATGTATTCTTGTGTGGAAAGGGGTTAGACCAGATGAGATCCCTTCCAACTATATGATTCTGTGTGAGGTTCATGAGTGCACAAGAAAGGGCTTCTTTCTATAGCAATATCTTGACTGCAGAATATCACCGCTGCCCCTCAAGAAAGTCAAATTGGTTCCCTCCATATTGAGCTTCTGACAGGCCATTAAAAATGTATTATTTTGTCATGGGATATTTGAACCAGTCATTCTGAATGTAGGAAGCTGCCTCAGATTGAGCCCTTGCATGCTATACAACCATTCATAAGTTCTAACACAGCTAGGGGCCTTTCACACTACCCAGTTGTAGCATGGTGATTACATTTTAACTGCCACGGCTGCGTCCTGTGGAATCCTGAGGTTTGTTGTTGAGGTCTGTCAATAAAAATTCTAAATATCCCTCCCTGCACTGCAAGTCCCAGGATTCCACTGGATAGAACCATGGCATTTAAAGTGGAATCATACTGCTATGTAAGTGTGACAGGATCCCAGGTCAGAGATGTTCTATCTGTCAGTTTCACTAATGTTCACTGTGACTGGCAACAGCACTCTGGGACTTCTGAGGGAGGTCTTTTCTATCATCTGCTACCTGCTCCTTTTAAAATTAGAGGTGCCAGGGACTTACTGGGACTTTCTGTTTTCCCTACTGCTAAGCTATTGTCCATCCACATTGGGTTACCTGATCCATTATTATATTCCTCTTACTGGCTGCAGCTGCTGGAGGTCTTAGGCTGAAGCCTTTCCCATACATGCTGTATTAAACAGAGTGAAAAACTGCAGCCCTAAATGCCACGTCTGCATTTCCCAAAACCTCATGCCAGACCCCTTGCCTCCAAACTTCCCATTTATTTATTTATTGCTATGATTCTCAGGTGATGTTCACTTGAAAACTGAACAAAACACACAAACACACACACACACACACACACATCAAACCATGTAAAAAATGTCTTCACAAACTGACCCCCCCTACTTTTTTTTTCATTTGAATGTTGGCCAAAATGGTGAGCAGAAATGACATTGTGTCCCTTCCAATTGCCGTTTTTGATCAACGGATGATTGAAGAAAGAGGTATTGAAGACAATGGGCCTTTCCACACTGCACTGCTATGGTGCTACTATTCCACTTTCATCATCCTGTGGAATCTTGGGGTTTGCAGTTTAGGGAGGGGCATTTAGAATTTCAGCCAGAGAGCTCAATAAACTGCAAACCCCAGAATTTCACAGGATGTTGAAAGTGGTATAATAGCACTATAACAGTGTAGTGAGGAAAGGCCCTGTGTGAATGGGCAGATGCAGGTTGTAGAAGGGTCATGAGGAAACGACTCTTCTCCTCTCTGTACGGTTGTTCACCCCTGCTGTATTGGGTCTTCTGTACACTGGAGGTGGTCCCCCACATTGTTTCAGATATGGATCTTTGCTGCCCTTGGACTGCAAGTGATATGAGGTGAGAATATAGTAAAAACTCTGCTTAAATAGAGTTGGAAAGGTCCTTCGGGGATTGTAATGCAATAACTTTAATGTACTCGGGTTGTGAGTGAATGACATCAAAATAATGTCTAGATGTTATGATTGCTCTCATAAGCTGTATCTCCTCTGTATATCTGGAGTGAGAAGGTGGTTAAGAACGAAGGAAATGTCTTCATCATGAGCACTCAAATGTCACCCATACTGTTAAGCAGCCATATAAATACCTCAGGTCAGTGAATAAATTCCCCAAAGGCCTTGAATTCACCATCAAAAATATTATTTATTCAGGGAAACCTGTAGCCCTGCCATCACCTGAAACTGTGCTTGGTGATACCAATCTGACTAATCAGCTTATACTTAGTCAGAATTTAATATGCTTGTTTTATATACTGTTTTAGGTAGTCCCTGTATTTTTATTAGGGGTGTGTGTGTATCACTGATGTATTTTTATTCCATGAATAACCAGGCTGCAGCGGAAGAGGCAAAAGCACCTGCTCACGTCAACTACTTCTCCATAGGGCAATGAGGCGGTAATGACCTCCAGTTGTTACTGCCTTCAAGAGATGCAGGCTGCTGGCAGGGCCAGGGAGGGTTAGGGGGAATAAGCATTAATATAACTCACCACCCAGCCATGTCATGATCTTTAAAATATTTCAGTTGGAGTCAGATGACAACAAAAATATACACATATATATCTCAGTAGTTTTGAACTATCAAATCTCTGCAATCTCCCCCAGTCTTTCTAATATGGCATCTTAGATATTCTCTCTCTATGTCTTTGTTTTCTTTGTTGTTATGCAGAAAGAGTCTATCTTTGAAAAAAGGAACTTCTGTTGAAGTGATTGAATACCGTTTGCTGGGGAACCTTGAGCAGGAAAGCATTACTGCACTCGTGTCCTGCTTGATTGCTTCCCATAGGCCTCATGTTGAGCTCTGTGGGAAGCAATCCTGGACTCTTTTCAAACTACACAGTTATAGCGCAATGATACTAATTTAACTTCCTATGGAATCCTGAGCTCTAGAGCTCTCTGACACAGAATTCTAAATACTTCATACAACTACAGATTCCAAAATTCCATGGGACAGAGCCATGGCAGTAAAAGTGTTCTCAAAGTGTTCGAATTTTGTAGTGTAAAGGAGACTTAAATAGACTTTTGGTGTTGTCAAACCAGGCTTTCCTTTTGATCAATAGGAAAACATTACAGTTTATACAGCATATTGAGAAATTGTATTTGAGAACATGAAACTCATAGCTTGAGGATCAATCCTAAGTGAAAGAGTGCAATTACAAAAAACATGCCTGCAAGTCAGAAGTCCATTTGTTGTTTTTTCCCACCCTTCCTCCAGTGAACTGAGGATGATGCACATGGTTCTTCTCTCTTCTTTCTTTTCCCTCAACAATCCTATGAGATAGATTAGGTTTAAAGATGGCTACTGCCCGCCATCACCAAGAGGAAGCTGGATTTGAACCTCTCTGACCTTGCTACTCTGTACTTTCTCACCACTTCGTTGCTATACCTGTTTGTTTTGGCTTGCTACTGTCTTTTCTGGAAATATGATAGCACTGGTCTTCATCACATCACAATATTGCAGTTGGAGCCAGATGGCAACAAAAACACTTCCCTTGTGAAAAATACGTTCTGGTTAGCGGCTGCATTATAGCAGATGCAGCAGCAGCAGTGTCTCTGCAGGCTCCAAAATTATCCAGGGATAGTGTTGCCCAACCCAAGTGCAGACAGAGCTAAGTTAGATCAGTGGTCTAACTTCATACAAGGCAGCTTCTTGTGTTTCCACTTTGTTGTATCCCAGTGGTAAGACTCACGTAGCCCTATAGAGGTTATTGGATTGCTTTTCCCATCAGCCCTAGACAGCATAGCCAATGGTGAGATATGCTGGAGCTGAAATCCAGCAACATCTGGAAGGCCACATGATTACCATTCCTGCTTTTTGAAGACATACAGTTGTACATCCAGCTCCAGTTGGGATGCACACAAGCTAAAATATTTTCAAGGACAGCTGTGTTAGCGATGCAGGAAGATACAACAAAATCCAAAATCCACAAAACGATAATACTTTTATTGGCCAGAATCACAAAATACATCATGCAGGCTTTTGAAGCTTCACTGGCTTCTTTATCAGGCAAAGATGTTAAGAATCATACAGGAGAAGAAGAATGCTGATGTTAGAGTCACAGGTGTATATTTTGTCTCAGATGTTAAAAGTGGTCAGTTTCAAAGGAATGCATTCAAGCAACTATTGGCTATATTTAGTAATTCTGAGCTCCACATGGCATAGCAGTATACATTGTCCCACTCCAAAGTAAATGAAGGCAGAATTACATAATGTGGAGACTTCGGTATCATTATGTCATGTCTTTACATATCAGGACAGAGAAGGAGAGAAGGTGCACAGGATGACTAAGTAAAATGAAATCACATCTATTCAGCTTGTTTAAAGTTTCCCAATGCAGCTGTAAATGGGTTTGCAGTGAAAGAAAAACCTGACAATTATAATTACTATAAAATGGGTGAGATCATCACAATTGCGTTCATAGTGAGGACATGAAGGGGCTTCCTGAAGCCAGGTAGATACTCCAGCTTCTCTGTAATGTTAAAATAGCATTCCACTTGAGTTAGTCTCTGGAACTCATATTGAGATCACATTGGTTTGAACGGAATTTTAAACTGCCTGATTCATTCTGCTTTCCCCATTATTTATTTCACATGCATAAGTAAGAAATGGCCTACCTGCCTCAAAATAAGAAGCAATCATATCTGGACAAGCAAATGTGGACAAAGTTTGAAAGTGCTGACTGGCATTCTGCTTGTTAGTCCAAACTAATTCAACAGGGGTTCTGTTCTTTCATTAGTTCTTCTTGCCTACAGAGGCTCACTTGGAACTGCTCACACACAGAAGCTGCTTGAAAAGCTAGCTGAGAGGGAAAATAGTGATAAGCTGGCTGAGAGACTTTGCAGGCAGCGCGCCTATGGTCAGTCCCAAGTGAGCCTCCATAAGTCCTTCACGCTCCCTACAATGCCATACATGGGTCCACTTTCCAAGCAGTTCCATTTTCTGACAGTGCTCCATGGTCCCCCACTGGAAGTGGGGGAAATATTACTTTTTTAAAAAATATGTATGTATATTCTAACAATTACATAAAACTTGAACTTTAAGTTTTTAAAAAATGTATTTAGTGGCACCTCATACTCTGAGGCCTTAACTATTTCCTACTCAGTGTGTACATTGGGGTGGACTGTAGTCTGCTTGGCCCCAAAGCATGGCCCCTCAATAGATATCCAAATGTTTTCATTTTTTTTTATTAAAGTATTCTTGATCTGTATGCTATTTATTCCATGTTGTACTTTTTAGCTGTGCTCACTTGTTTTGTGTGCAAATGGACTATGGTCCAAGCATTAATACATGTATTATTGTTATTACTGTGTTATATGATATGTGTATCTCTGTCACAACGATTGGTGGATTAGGCAGAGAGCCAGATAAAATTGAGAGAGATGGGTCCATGTACCCATCACCTATGATGCTAAGTGGTCCCCTTAAGGCAGTGGTTCTCAACCTGTGGGTCCCCAGATGTTTTTGGACGTCAGCTCCCAGAAGCCCTGAGTATTGACCATAGTGGCTGAGACTTCTGGGAGCTGAAGTCCAAAAACATCTGGGGACCCACAGGTTGAGAACCACTGCCTTAAGGGAACTTGGGTTGAGGCACTAAGTCAGCTCAGAAGTATGTCTACCTTCAGGCCCAGTTGTCAGGGGAGTGACACAGTGGCTTTTACCCATGTGAAGTCCCACTTTTGTCACCCCAGGTTCCCTCCAGTATTTGGAGCTGGTAGGAGGGGATTATTGGCTGTTAGTTGGGTCAACCATTCAATGGATCCATGTCCCATGCCGCGCCAACCTTTTACAGCTGTGATCAGTAAGATTGTGACCTAGTTTTGCTCCACATTTTTGCATCTGGAGCGTTCATTCCCAAATCATCAGTAAGGCTGCAAACAATAATTTGACTCTTCAGTTTGGGGAAATCCTAGGAAACAGACTGGAAAAAAAAAGAACGAAAGAACTAAATTTTCCAGTTTCTATTCTGGAAGTGTAAAAGGACATAGCAAACAGAATGACAAATTTATGTTGAAGTAAAATTTGCTGCTAATATCCTATTATTCTGGGGCCCAGTTGTTTCAAGATGAAATGAAAGATTCAAGAAGTGCCTGTGGATGAAATTTCAGTACTTTGTTTTTGGTTAAATGGAAAATTCAATTTCATACACTCTCATGCTTCCGGGGTTGGGGGTGAAATGTGAAGACTGGCTTGTTTTACATAAATTGAAATTTGGACAATAAAGAAAAGTAAATGTTCACATTCTGTCTTAAAATATTGCCACATAGAGCAAATTTCCACTTTGGAGGCAAAAAATTTTGTCCAGCTTAGAAAAGTTGGCCTTGCAAGTGGCAATGTGATCATGTGGCCACAGAGATGGGGCAGATTTTAAGATTTATATAATGATTCCAGCACAGACACAGGACAGATTTTAAGATGTATGTAATGATTTCATGGCTTCTGATTTTTTGCTGTAAACGTCTGGCCTCATGCTGCATCTGTGCTGAATTAATTCAAGCTGCCTAGTGAGGGAGGGTTCTCCCATCCACCATTGTTTTCCAATGCAAAAACCATTGCCTATAAATAAAATAAAACCTATATATGGGGCAGAATGGCACTCTTCAGTCATGGAAAACATAGGATGTTTTTTAGAAAGGGAAACTGCAGCTCTCAGAATCCACCAGCCAGCACAACCGTGGGTGATTCTGAGTTGGTAGTCGCCCTCACCCCACAAATCCCTAATTTTTCCAAGATCTCCAGTCTGTAGTCTGAAATGTTAGAACCTCAGATTCAATGGGCATTGCTTTAGTGTGATGTTAAAGGTACTAAAATTGAACTAGTCTGAAGAAAAGGCATAAAATATCTACAAATGGAACCTACAACAAAATGTTGCAACAGGGTGTGTTCCTCTTCAGCAGCCTCCTCCCTTATACTCCATTCGATTCCTGTCTGTCATGTTGCTTTTTGTGTGTGTGATTCTTGGGGCAGGAGGAGAGTTTTTATTTGAACTGTATTGTGTAATGTAGTAATCAGAGCATTCTTAATGCTGTGACCTTCTCAGCTAGACTGTTAATAGTAGGAAGTATTAAACAAACAGTTTAGAAGCACACTGAAGCCAAGAAGCTTCACTGTTTGTCAGCCTCTTTTATGTACTTCTACTATACACACTGTCCTCTTGCATCCACAGCTGCATGGCAGTTCATTGTTTATGTTTTAAATGGAGTATTTCCCTTCCTTGCTGGGCAAGCCCAGAAGGAGTTACAGCTTCCATATCCAGTCCTTGGAAGAAGTTTGGTGGAGTCATGTCATGCTCAAAAGGAGCAGACTTTTTAATTCATACAACAGAGCTAGGAAGGGTTAGTTTTAGTGTCTTCAGCTACCAGAATCCCCTTGCCAAAAGGGGATTTGGGGTTGTAGTTCAAAAAAAGAACATTCCTAAAACTCAGGTTCACACTTCTTCTTTAACTGTATCACTTTAAGATGTACACACTTCACTTCACATTTGCAGGTTTCACCTTTGCCAATTTGATTATTCGCAAGGTGTGTGTGTGCTTTCCCCTCCTTCTCCTCCTCCCCCATTCCCTTGCATTTTGCCTGGCACAGAGAAGAAAGGCAAGCATGCTTGGGCAAAAGACAGGGGAGTGGTGTGCCTTCCTTCTCTGCCTCCAGTGTTCCACCCTCCCATTCTCTTGCCTTTTGCCCAGCACTGAGAACATGCGCCAAAACAAAAGGCAAGAAAATGGGGTGAGGGGAGGCACATGCACACCTTTCTTCTGTCCTCTAGTGCTCCCCCTCCCATTTCCTTGCCTTTTGCCTGGTGCTGGGATCACAGGCCAAGGCAAAAGGCAAGGGAACAGGGGGGAGCCCTGAAACAGAATGACGGAGAGAGCATGGGGGGGCTATTCGCAATTTTTTTTTTACTTTCACAAGGCTTCTGCACCCCAAACCCTCACAAAAATGAAGGAGCCATTGTATTAGATAAAGATGTCATTAGACTAGTTCCTAGGCTCCACCCCTTTATGCCCATCCTAGCATAGAAGTCACAAGATTTTAGGGGGCCAGCAAATTGTTCAAAAACAGTGGAAGCTCTCATAGTTTCTCAGAGCTCTCAGGGAGTGTTCAGGGCACAGAAAAAAGGGAAGCACTTTTTAATAGCTTTAAAATTTTAATGTGACTCAGATGTCCCCTGGACCTAGGGAAGCACAGGTATTCTTGCATGGTGCATATATCACTAAACAGGCGACTGCAAGTCCACAGTTAGATGGATGTTGATACTAAGTGCTCTTGCTCTAATTCCCCCAAGAATTGATTGGCAGGGTAGGTTTCTTAATGGAGAGGGTCTTTCTGCACGAATGTATATCTGCCTCAACCTGTTTGTTAATTTTTTTAAAAAATGTGTGTGTGCATGTGTTTACTGATACTTGTGCACATGCAGGCAAATGTAACATACTGTGCCTTGTAGAAGAAGCCACGCACACCCCTTTGAATTTTCCAATTTTGTTGCGTTAATGCCTGGAATTTGGATTTTAACTGGCCTTGTTACCACTTGCTGTACATAAGATGTCCAATACTGTGAACATGCAGAATATTTTCCTCGTGGCACAAAAGTTAAGTAAACAAAAATGAACTACAACTTCAAGGCATTGTATCTGAGAAACATAACGGGATACACCAGACACATTTAAGAGCTGTCAAAATTCTGGGCAGATACAGAAATACCAGATGAATAACTGCAGGGTTTGGCAAATCATTGCCTAGAAGTAATCCTGAAACAAATTGCTTAAAGGGATATCTCAAGACAAGCTTTTCTGTATTTCATTAAAAGATATCTGGATGACTCATATTTCTGCCTGTGCCTGGGATGTGTAAACATACACATGCTTTATTGTGTATGATGTGGGGTAGTCTGGAATTTTATGTATGCTGGAATATACCAGAGCAGACCAAGAATTAAACAATAAATAATTCAGGGTAGTTCATACAAGAAAATGGATGTTTTGAAATGTTTAGAGATAGTTTTGGCCAGGAATTTTCTAGATGTGTCATGTCAAGTAAATCAGAATTTGAGTACTAATCCAAGAAGCAAACAGCATTATTTGAAATCCAGCATCTGTCTCAAAGGGAGCAAAACTATTTAGGCTTGGCCAATAGTTTCTGAATGTGTGCATGTTTTCAAATTATCCCATTGTTTCTGCTGTGAGGGGAGGGGAACATGCTGTCTGCACTATAAAAACTAGTTGTTATTTAAACTTTTTAAAAACTCCATTGATGCTTATCTAAGATGGAGGGAATGTACTTCACTATATTTTTCTCTCTGTTTTCACTTTCTCACTCTTTGTTGTTACAATTCTGGCAAGCTTTTTTCCCCCTGAAAAACATAGCATCAATAAGGAACATTATAATGACAAGTTACAAAACACAATAAAACAATATCCATAAATCTTGTTTATCATCAATTTAGGAGCAGATGCGTCCAGCAATGATCATAAAAGTGTTTCTGCATAGGAAAATGGGGGGGGAGTTATGGCAGATATAATAAAAAGAAAAACGATTGTAAAGTTGTCAGCAATCAAGTAAGGCAAAACAAACAGGAGTCTGGTAAGCTTACAGCAAGGTATGCCTCTTCACAAGGTACAAGCAACAGAACCATTGATTTGTAAAAAGTTGGAGCTGAACCTTGTGTGATCGGACCATATGCTTGAAAACCCCACTTAATTATTCAGGGCTTACTCTTGAGTAAGTCAGGTGGGTACATTTAGCTGTGGCTTGAATATTGTACTCCATCTGTGTATCTGAGGAAGTGTAGTCCACGAAGGTTCATGCTATAAAATACATTCTCTTTCTCCCCCGTCCTGCCCCCTTTTTTAAAATGCTCAGCCTAACACTGTAGAGCGTGGGGAGGGGGAGAGGCAATATTTTAAAATGTCTCTTTTGCCTGCAGAGTCAGCATAATGCAGCGGTTTGAGCAGAGGTGTATCTAAGGTGGGGCAAATAGGGTATGTGCCATGGGCACCAATGCCAGGGGGATGGGGGTGGGTTAAGAAGGTAGGGGTGAGTAGTAGGGCTGTGTAGCTCCTGTCAAAAATGATTGATGACTCATGATTGATTGATTGATGACCTGTCAAAAGTGATTGATTGATGACCTGTCAACCTCCCTCCCCCGGAAGTGCTAGGGCGGGACATCCGGAATGGGCCGCGTCCCCGCCCCTCCCACGTGGTCCCAGCCGTCCAATGGGGCGATTTCTAAATCGGGTTCTAATTGGGCCCCGACGGAGCTACGTGACCCCCTCGGATCCACGCGGGCCAATCAGGGGCGATTCCCTAGGCGCGTTGCCGTTGGCCCAGCGGGGTCGTGTGAGCCCGCCCACCACCCTCGACCAATAGGGGCGGATTTGGACCCCTCGGAATCACGTGCGTCAAACCGGCCAATAGGAAGACGCCGTTTGAGAGAGATAGCGTGGGGAGAGAAGCGGCCATTTTCGCATGCCCGGACAAGTCCTGCGGAGAGAACATGGAGGGTACTCCCCATAGACGTGGTCCTGCTCGCTATACTTGGCCTCTTTCACCTTTCAATATTCAACCTAGAAGGCGGTCACCGTTTGATGACCCCGAAAACGCACGCTCAACAGTCTGGAGTATGGATTCTGCTGACCAGGACCCATATCTTGAATGCGATTGCCGTTGTAATTTAAAAACAGCTATCCAGAGGATAGGGAAGATGGGAATTCCTGATACTCCACAGAGCCCAGTTGCAGTGGATGGTCCAGCCACTCAGACTGAACAGGCAATGGAGGTGGGAAACCCTGAGCCAACTCTACCTACGCTGGTTGAAGAGTTGATGAGCGAAAGCATGGATATTGATTCAGGCTATGAGAGCTCAAAGGTAAGAGCTTTTTATTATTTAATATTGATGGGCAGGTTACCAGTTGCCAAGAAGAACGGGGAATAGGTTGTTTTCTCAAAGCCACCCCCCACCAAATATGTATCTATATTATTTCTCTCTCCTTGTTTTCCACACAGGAGGCAGAAGACATGGACGTTGATATTGCTGAGAAACAACCTGACAAGAGTTGTGTGACTGTAAATGTTCCACCTGCTCCTGAGGAGTAAATATTTTTTTCTGCTCTTTCTAGCAATAAAAAGCAGTTTGTATTACATCTGTGTGTTCATACTTATTTAGCTGGGAAAATGGCAGGGCATGAAAAAATCCTAAGGGATATATATTATTCACCAGGGGAAGTTGGCAGCTTCGGCGGCGTGACCCCCTCTTCAGGAAGCCAAAAAACAGAACCAAAAACTAAGGAGAGGAGAGGTTACCCGGTGGCTTTCTGGGCAGGATGCTTATACGCTACACAGACCTGCGAAAACTCGTTTTAAGAGAAACAAGATTGTTGTATCTAAAGTGGATTCTCAGTGGCAGGCTGATCTAGTTGACATGCATCATTTTTCTAAATACAACAAAGGGTATAAGTATATTTTAACAGTCATAGATATTCTATCTAAATACGCCTGGGCCTTAGCTTTAAAGGAGAAAACTGGTAGAGAGGTGTCCAAAGCCTTTAACACCATTTTCATGCAAGATGGAAGAAAACCTGACAAATTACAGACTGATCGTGGCCGGGAATTTCTAAATAATGCCGTAAGTGGTCTGTTAAAAAAGTATGGGGTTCATCATTTTGTCACCAATAATGAAGTCAAAGTAGGGGTTGTGGAGCGATTTAATAGAACTTTAAAAACCAAAATGTGGAGGTATTTCACAGCTAATAATACTTTTACCTATATTGATGTGCTTCCCCTGTTTATAAAAAGTTATAATCAAAGTTTTCACTGAACAATCAAAGCAAAGCCCACAGATGTTAATGACTCCAATTCTCTAGCAGATTTTTAAATTTTTTTCTTTGCTCCCTTCCTGGAGGTTAAAAGTATCTTTTTTGCTCTGTTTATTATTTTAATAGCCCTATTTCTCCAGTAATTCCTTTCATTAATAGGTTTCTTTTTTCGTTTCCTACTTTTTGGAGATTGAAAATGAGGATTGCCCCCACCTACTTGCACATTTTCAAAAGGCACATCAATAGGAACCACATAGTCAGACTGGCTTTCAATAGTGTCAGAAGTATCATCAAAAGCAGGCACCTCGCATGGTAAACTATCTGCAGTTTTGTGTAGAGCTGTACGACTGCTCGCATGATGTTTTAGTCTTCTCAGCAACTGCTGAGTACACACATATAACTGCCAATACTGTAACACATCCTGTTCAACCATTTTTACACATTGATCAATTGCAGAGGTTGAGGATTCAGGTCTTTGCCTCTTATGAGCTGGTTCTTCACTGTTGTCTAAAACAGAGGAAAAACCCAGGCATCAGTAATTGAACCTCCCCCATCTCTCTCGTCATTTATTAAACTTTTTTACTGTCCAAAACAGGCTTATGATAACCATACTCACCAGTTGCCTTCTTTTTCTTTTCAGCTGTATGCTTGGGAGAAGGCTTATGCTCTGTAATGGCCACTGCAACAGCAAAGAGCCATATTAGTAAATTCTTATGCTTTTGGCAGTACACCCTTAACCACCCCACGCCAATAAACACAAGTTTCTGATTTACCAAAATCAGAGTCTTCTAGTTCCATGCTTTGTCTCCCAGACCCTTCTGAGCTAGGTCCTGCAGGGAAAACATAGAGCATGCCTTTTCTTAGTTTAGCAAGGGGCACAACTTTGGGGATTAACAGGCCCTTAAAAAGAAACATAATACTTTTACCTGCTTTTTCAGATGCCATGGCAAATTGTGTCTTTGTCCTGGAAGTCTTCAACAAAAATATGCATTATGCACCATTGTCAGAAAGAACAACCAAAAAATGAGAATTGATGTAGTGAGAAAATATCATGCTTCATTGAATCTGGAGATAAAATAAACAGGGGTAGCCTGAACACAGAGGGGAAAGAGAACCATGCATAGACATGCCAGCTTGAACAGACAGACTGTAGAGAGGCATGCTGAGACATGCCCAAGTTGTCCAGTGAAACAAAGGATCATGCGCATGCTCTGTGTGTGAGAGCAGTCTCTTTTAGAAACATCCTCAGGAGAACATGGAGGAGCAAACATACCGTCTCTTTGAATGTTATTTGCGTATGGTGTGTGGATACTCACCCCCAAGGCACCTTCAAAAAGAATATTTATTTTTACAACAAATTTCTTCCAGGGTTCAAAATAAAATGGAAGAAAAGTTATTTCCCTTTAAATTTTTTTACACACTTCACAAATAAAAATAACAAATACATGCATCAGGGCTTGTACCATTTTAAATACGCATACACAGAGGGAGAGAGAGAAAATGCCCTGCTTTTTTTTTTTAATTTTTTTTAAAAAAATCTAGCCAAACATATACTTTAGGGTTTCTTCCTTTTTTTAAAGAGGCCCCCACTCCACAACAAATTGAACTGCTGTGCAGTCACAAATAAAAATAACAAATACATGCATGGGGGTTTGTACCATTTAAAGAGGCCCCACACGGGAGACAAAAAAGAGAATGCTTTAATAAAAGGGAAGTTTTTAGAAAAAGGGTTCCCCCCCCACAAACAAAAGAAAGGGAAATAGACTGGAAGAGAGAGAGAGAGAAAAAAATAAAAAACATCCAGGCTAACAATATGAACATACTTACTCAGAAATGAAAGGGCTCTCCTGGGGGGGGGGCAAAAGTTCTGTTGTGCATCTCCTTAAAGTTTCAAAAAGGCCCCATAGTCTTTAGGACTGAAGACCTGTCAATATGATGGCATCCCCAAGTTTTAGCCAGGAAGTTCTAAAATTGTAAACATGTACAAAAGGCCATGGGGAAAAAAAGATAAGAAAAGTTTTAATTGGGAAATTGATGACTTTTCAATATGAAAATCCAAGTTTTAGCCAGGAAGTTCTGAAAATTGTAAACATGTACACAGGCCCATGGGGAAGAAGAAAAAACAGAAGTTTGCCATTAGGTTTTTATGACTGCCCATTTTGGGTGAAATCCCATTTTTAAACCCAATGTTTGGTCTAAAAGGGAAAATTTTTAAACATTATTTTTTTCCCTTTTTTTTCAAACCTTTATGTCATGTTTCCTTTCGTCTGGCTTTTTTGGGGTTGGGAACTTTTTATAGCCATTAGGACTGATAACTTTTAATTTTATGGCATCCCCAAGTTTTAGCCAGGAAGTTCTAAAAATTTTTAAAATTTGTAAAAGGCCATGGGGAAGAAGAAAGCTGAAGTTTGCCATTAGGTTTATGACTGTCAATGTTGGTGAAATCCACAGTTTTAGCCAGGATGTTCTTGCTCTGTTTTTAAAAACCACAAAAGGAGCCTAATGGATGTGTTCTTATTATACCAACAAACCTAGCACACATAATAACATTTTATTTCTACTTAGGATTTGGGAAAAAAACAAATAAAGCTTTTCAGTTGATTTACCTTTATTCAACACTTTTATAATTACAGCAATTTTTTTTTTTTAACAGTTTAATTTACATTTTTAGGAACCATTTATAAGGTTTTTTTTGTAATAACAGTTTGGACATACTCTATATATTCCTTGTCAGTAGGCTTCAGCATTTTTTTTAGAAACGGGAAAGGGTTTTTCATCTAGGGAGGGCAAAACAGAGTGTTCAAAACCTGATTCACATTTTCTTCCTTTAACTCCAGAATATTTAAACCATATGCTATTATGATGACTTCTTGAAGTACATTTGCAAAGCTTATTTTACTGCATATTTTTCTCAAATGTTTAGATATAATTTTTTTATTCCACCTTAGACAGGTATGTGGCTGCTAGCCTCAGTTTTTTTGCAAGCCCAAAAATCTTTTTTTAATATTCATAAGGACTTTATTTATAATCACATAAAGAATGACTCTGGTAAAAGAAAAAAGCCCATTTGTTCTTTGATAAAAAGGGGGCTGTTTCCCAGGCCCAAGTCCTTTGCATTTACAGTGCAGGTTCTGTGGTCACCAGCTTTTTAAAAAGCCCAAAAAATTCAATGAGAATAGTTTTAAAAAGGCCCAAAAAGGGGTGCTCCCAAAACAAATTTCCCAGGGGTTTTTCCCACAAACCGGGATTTTCCCCATGGCTGCCAGCTTCAGAAATGCTGCTGGGCATGGCTCCTGGGCATTCCTTTCAGCAACTTGTACCTCCCCCACCGCTTGTTCCAGGTTCCTGGGAAAAAAGAAACAAGGATTTTAGTTTTTTCCCCCAAAGGGGCCCAACCCCTCCAGATATGTTTTCCCTTTTTTCCTGCGCTAAGGGAAAATTTTTGCCGGGGACGTCTAACATAGTGTGCCAAATTTGGGACCTGCCCGGTGGACAATTTTCTTTTTCCTTTTCCGTACTGCATTTCTGAGGGGTGCTTGGCGCCCCCATGTTTTCTCCCCAGGACTTTCCGGAATGCCAAAATTCCCCTCCCCACCATCCCCAAAAAGGGGCCCCCTTTTTGGCCGGGTTCCCCCCACGTGATTCCGAGGGGTCCAAAAACCCCCCATTGGTCGAGGGTGGTGGGGGGCCCAAAGACCCCCGGGCCAACGGCAACGCGCCTAGGGAATCGCCCCGGGTTGGCCCGCGTGGATCCCGGGGGTTACGTGGCCCCCGGGGAATTTAAACCCGATTTAGAAACCGCCTCATTGGACGGCTGGGACCACGTGGGGGGGGGGGGGCAAGGTCCATTCCAGATGTCCCGCCCTAGCACTTCCGGGGGAGGGGGGTTTACAGGTCATCAATCAATCACTTTTGACAGGTCATAAAACAATCAATCATGAGTCATCAATCATTTTTGACAGGAGCTACACAGCCCTACTCTTGGGGGGCAACTTTATTTTGCCCCTAGGTGCTGTTTAGGTAAAAAAGGGCCCCTGGGTTTGACTGCTAAAAGGACTTCCGGGGGCCCTTTTCCCACTTGCCTTTTTAGCGCTATGATTCCACTTTCAACATCCTAGGAATTTTGGGGGTTTTATTTCGGGGGGGGCCGCCGGCCCCTCCCGAAATCAAACCCCAGGAAAAGGGGTGTTGGGGAAACCAGCCCTACGCAAAAACAGGTTTGGGGTGGCAATGGCCGGGAGACCAGGGTTCAAATCCCTTAGGCAAGTCCTGGCCCCCCCTGGACAATCCGGACTTTTTTCCCATTCAGAGGAGTTCAAAGGCAACCTTTCTTCTGACCAAATGTTCAGGAAAAATTTCTGACTTTACCAGAAGTTGGGGTTGGGGACCCAAGGGCAAAACTTTAAATACAGCCCTCTTAAATGTAAAGAGTTTAGGTTTTTTTTTGGGTGGTCGGGCTCAAAAAACGGGCCGGGGTTCGTACGCCTGAAAGCTATGTGCTTTAAGCCGCGTGGCGGCGACCAGCCCAGAAATTGGTGAACCGTTCTGGAAGCAAAGTCCCGGGAAACACGGTTTACACGTCTGGGGTGGGGTTGGGGGGGTGCGGGGCTGCTGGCACGAAAGATGCCCGGCGCTGCTTTTTTTCCCCCCCGCTCGAGAGAGGGATGTGCGTGACGTGATGTCAAAAGGGCTCGTAGGGAAGCACGGGGAAATCGGGGGCAGGGACGGACACGTAGGATTATGGGCCCTTTCGGGAGGAAGCCGGGTCGTGCTTCGCAGCTTGTTGTCCTTTAAACCTTTCCCCCCCCGCCCTCCCTCCCCCCCCCCCCAAAGCAGGGCACGTCTTTGGATTTAAATTTTCTTCCTTTCCCCCCAAAGCCCCCCCCCCCTTGTTATTCCTCCGATCTAACCTTTTTCCCCTTTCAAATCGCAATAATCACCCCCATAAATTTTTGGGGGAAAATTTCCCTTTGGGTTTTGGGCGACAATTCCCACAATCTGGCGGGGGCGGGGAATGCAGTCCGATTGGAGCCCGGGTCTTTGGATTTAGGTTTCTCTTCTCCCCGTCCCCTCCTCTCCGTTGTTATTCCCCCGTGGGATTTAAATTTAAATTTTTTCCCCGCAAAAATTCCCCTTTGATCCAACATGACTGCATGACTTGGGGGAAAAAAAACCCTTTGGGTTTTGGGCAAAAACTCCCACAATCTGGCGGGGGGATTCTGGGGGGCTGCCGTCCAAATTTGGGGCCCGCTCTTTTGGGTTTTTGGGTTTTCCCCTTCCCCCCCTCCCCCTTTTCCCCCGTTGTTATTCCCCCCCTTCTTTTTTCAAATCAATATTTTTTTCCCTTCCCCAAAAATTCATCGATCCAACATGACTGCATGACTTGGGGAAAGTTCCTTGGTGTGGACGACAACTCGCACAATCTGGCTGGGGGATTTTGGGAACTGAAATCCAAAAAGGAGCTTCTCCTCCAGGTTTTGAAAGATCTCGCTTTCACACACACAGACATCGGCCATTTTGGGAGGGGCCATCCCTAAACTGCAAACCCCAGTATTCCATAGGATGTTGAAAGTGGAATCATCGCGCTCTAAGAGTGTAGTGAGGAAATGGCCATAAACGCCACAGCTGCCTCCATCGGGTGTTTTCTGCAAGGGATTGTCCAGCGGGATGGATTTGTTTCGGGGGCGTGGGGGGGGAGATTCAAGTTACCCGGCATGAACCCCCCCCAACCAGGAGGCTGAGCTTTTTGGTGGGCGAGCAGCCTCGAGCCAGTTGTCCTTTGGCTGCTTTTTCCGATTGGCTGCACGCTTGCGCGGCTGCCTTGGGAACAAAAGGTCAAAGTGGCCTGGAGGGTGTGTGTGTGTGTCTTTGCACAGACTCCAAAGGGGAAAAAAAGGGAGACACCTCAAGCGGGCTGGAAGCGTTAAAGCGCCCGTCCTCCTCGGAGGCGGTAAACACAGCGCGGCTTGCCAAGGGCGCGCGTGGGCGTGGGCGCGGGCGCGGGCGTGCCTGTGCAGGGGGAGCTGGCAATGTCAAGTCCCTCCTCTCCAGGGCTCAGGCAGGAAGGGGAAAAAATACAACCAACGTGCAAGGAAATTCGGAAGGCTCGCTGAGGGTAGGGACTTCTTTTTGCCCCCTAAGATTTGGCTACTTTCGCGCGAGAAGAGGCGAAGTTGAAGAAGAGAAAAGCATCTCTGCAGGAACAGCCCGATTCAGAGTCAGCTTTGAGGAATGGCTTGTGAAATCCTGCCTCTGCAAAGGTAGCTTCCTGCTTTCTTCTGTGTGTGTGGTGTTTTAATCTTCTTCTTTTTTTAATGAGTGTGATAAAAATGGAGGGATCTGAGCAGTAACAGCAGTCCGGCCACCCAGATCGGGTTATCTGCTGCGTCTACCTGCTTCATAGTTTTCTCTTGTCTCCTTTAAGATGAATGCGGGGATTGGAATGGGCTTGTGATTCAGTGAAATAACTGCATTCTTGAGTAATATATGTTTTATGTTTAAAAAAGCACTGTGCAGTTGGGGGAATGCATATAGGACCAGGCTGCAAATCTTCCTTGTTTGCATGCCTTTTATTTTCCAAAAAAAATAAAGCTATTTTAATGATGGCATACTAGGTGACATTCATTTGTTTGTCTTAACTATAGAAGTCTAAGCATGCCTGCTCAGAAAAATAACTCTAGGAGAGTTACTATGCCTGTAAACCTGTAACTGGGAGCAAGTCCCACTGAAATTAGGTTGTTTATATACCTATTATATATGTGTATACATCAGTATGTATAGGTTTACAGACTTAGCAGTGTGTAGGCTTACAGGCTTAACAACTTTACTAAACTACACAAATTTGGATTAACTGGTACTTGACAGGCTGTCTTCCATATGCAACCAGTTTTGTACGTCTGGAAATGCAAAATGTTGAATATTCAAGACTGAGGAGGATAAAAAAAAACATAGCTAACTTTTAAAAGCAGAATACATCGAACTGTTTCTTAAGGTGCAGCCATGTGTGGACTCACCTGTGTGTTCAGTGGGACCTCTGAGTAAACATGCTTATGATGGAGATTAATATTTGTTTCTGAACAAGGACTTCCTTTTCTGAGGAATATAGAAATGCCAGAAAGAGTAATTATAATGATTGAACATTTTAGTGCAAACAGAACATGAGGGTAGAATATGTTTGCTCTTTGAAACACTGTGCTGCAGATATTTTTCAGCAATGGTCTCTTTTCAGAGTCATTTCAAGGACAGGTTAAAAAGTTGGCGTTTCATCACTTAAGCAAGCCAGTTGTTTCTTCACAAGTGAGTTACAGAGTGTTGATTGTGTTAAAATAGAATATATGCGTGTGTGCACATGCCTTCAAATCACCAGTCCACTTATGGTGACCTCATGAATTTCATCGGGCTTTCTTAGGCAGTGGCTGTTCACCATTGGTTTTGCCAGTTCTTTTCTCTGAAATATAGCCTACAATCCTTGGTATTTGTTGGTAGTCTCCCATCCAAGTACTAACCAGGACTGACCCTGGTTAACTTACAAGATCAGAGAGGATATAGTGCTTTTAGGGTGTTTAGGCCCTAAAGCAGAAAACTATAAATTATATTGAACCCAGTTTTAAAAAAATCAAAAAAGGTGAATGTGTATATTTTAAAAAATATTAGTATGATTAGAATACTTAATACAATTCAGATAGTAGCTAGGTTCCTTTATGGTTTACTAAAAAGTGCTTGTACCCTTACCTTTTATAAGTTTGCTTAAGCTAGTTTTAATCTAGAAAAATAAAAGGATTGCACTTGTCTTATTAGTACTGCTGTTTTTCTGGACCTGGAGGGTTTTGTTTCACATAAAATGAAAAAAAAATCAACTTACTCCCCAGTATCTTTCTTTAATACTGTCCCTAGTAAACTTTGAAATAAATATTACCGAGTCCCTGAGAGACTAAACTCTGCTTTGCAGTTATTGTGCTGTCAGATGGCTTCCACTTTGGACTATAGAAATTATTGCTCCATTCTTTTCTTTAATTTTCTTTTAACTGAATGGCTTTGGTTTACAACATCTATCTTCATATGATCTCTTAGGGAGTGGAACGAGGCAGATGTTGGTAAAACAAGCGGCTGGTTCAAAGCACTCATTTGAACTGTTGACCGGGAATGTGTTGTTCACTAGGAAAACAGCATTCCTGTACTGAAAAGGACCTGGATTACATTCCTAGTTTTATAAATGAAACACTTAGCTTAGGGGTAAGCTTGGGAATGTAATGTGTCAGAGAAACGATAATGCTGCTTTGATTTTTTTTTTAAAAGATACTTTTTAAAAAATTGCTCATAAATCAGTTTTGTAGCAGCTGATTTTCAGTGGTTACAATATTTGAACTGAGTAAGGGCTTGAGGGAGCTGGTTACTGAGTTGTTCAGATTTCTTCTGTGCATAGACTTTGCCTCTTACTTAAGCCTTGTTCTTGCAAAATGTAAGTAATGGTGAGTAGTTTGTGGGCCTCCTCCAGATTTTGTTAGATTGGAAGTCCCACCAGTAAGGCCAGTGCTGAATAATGGTAGAAGCAGAAGTATTTGAAAAATACCTGAAGGTGCACATCTTGTCTTCCTGTGCTGTAGATCACTTCTTCCTAAGCTATTTTACATGATGGGCTGGGAGGCTATTTTTTCCAATGTGACAGTGGCCAGCACCGTATTTGTTCCCCTTTGGCTTACCTACATTTCTTTCTTTCCTGGAAACCCACTGCAGACCAGCAGTCAGTAGCTCACATAGTGGGACTGGTCCACTGCCACAGCCTTGCCGTAAATGAAATGGTAACCTTGTTTCTGGATTGTGCCACTTCAGACCATAGCTAGAACGTGACATTTTTGAATCATATAGAAGATGGAGCAAGCTTGTTTTCTCCTGCTCCAGAGACTAAGGTCATTTCCACACTAGACTGTTACAGCGCTATTATTCCATTTTCAGCATCCTGTGGAATGCTGGGATCCTGCAAACCCCAGGATTCCATAAGATGTTGAAAGTGGAGTAATAGCAGTATAACAGTCTAATGTGGAAATGGCCTAAAACAAAAACCAGTGGATTCAAATTACAAGAAAAGAAATTTCCCCTAAACATTAGAAACAACTTCTTACTGTACAGACTATCTGACAGTGGAATAAACTGCCTCAGGGAGTGGTACTCTCTCTGAAGTGCTTTAGTTGTATATTCCTGCGTGGCAGGGGGTCAGGCTAGATGGCCATTGTTGTCGTTCCTTCTGACTCTAAGCTGTGATGATTCTTATCTCTGCACACAGAAAACTAGTTTTCGTAGTTAAAAGTTGGAGCCTACTATTTTCCTTGTTGGGCTTTTTCAAGTAGAGGAAAGAGCATTTGCTACTGTGTGTGCCTCTCATAGGCCATTTCTTATAGTGTGATGATTCCACTTTCAACATCCAGTCAGCCCCTCCCAAAACTGCAAACCCCAGGATTCCATAGGATGTTGAAAGTGGAATCATCGCGCTATAACAATCCAGTGCAGAAATGGCCATAGAGTCCAGACTTAGATTTTAACTGTTTCTGTGCTGTTCATTCTCTCTTCATCAGGCTGTTTTTAGGGCTGACCTAGGACAACAAGTGGCTTTCCCTAAGCCATCAATTGAAAAGCTCAAAGTGTGATCTCTGGTCTTCATTTTTAGAAAGTGCCATTCTTGTTCTTGCGAACCTTGATTAATCATACTGTTAGTCATGCACTCTGAACCACATGCGTGGGCCCATGCCAGATCCTAGGGGCTGTAAACATTACCAGTCATTTTTATGATGCCAAAAGTCTACTGTATCTACTCTTAAAGGGGAAGTCTTGTATTATTAAATAGGAAAGCAATTGTTAAATCATACACTGATTCTAATCAGGTGAAGTATGTCTCATTGCCCTTGAAAATTCTGTGAAGGTGGCACCAGTACAAGATTACATCATATGTTTTTGGCTTTCAGATTGCCACATGCCTAGACCCTTCACAGTTTATACAGTCAGCCCTCCATATCTGCAGATTCTGTATCCACAGATTCAACCAACCATGGCTTGAAAATATTTTTTAAGAAATTCAAAAAGAAAATGTTCATTTTGCCATTTAATATAAAGGACGCCATTCTACTACATTGTTGTACATACTGGGATGTGAGCATCCATGACTTTCAGTATCTACAGGGAGCCCTCGAACCAAACCCTAGCAGATTTGAGGGCCCACTGTATAGCCTTCCCTTCTCCCAATAATACCTATTCCATTTTGAAACATTAAAAAAAAAAGTTACAATGCATCCTCATCTGGCATGACCTCTGCACACACAAATGCAAGGTCACATGAAACATTACTCCTGTTTTAGTCAATGGATGTAAGAGGCATGTGTGGACGCAGCAGCATGCATGTTGTGTCCATGGACTACAAGAGGATACTCGTGTTTTTTGTTTTACGGAGGGGTTTCTGGAACAGAACCCCTGCATATACAGCAGGCAAATTGTATGTTGCCTGTGCATCGAGTTCATAAGAAGTGGAAGCACTATCTTTACTGTCCACTATTTGGAGTACTCTGTTGTAGAGATGTAAATCCTTGGTGGGTTCATCCTCACATGGAAGAATGAATAATGAAACTAGCCTGCTTCTCACTGTGGGATAGTCCTCTACAGTATTCTCCCCCTAGTCAAATGCTCAGAAGTGTTATTCAGGAATTATTCTAAAGAGAAAAACATATGTTACTTGCATCACTGTCACCCAATTTTCTGTGCAGAAAACAGTGGGGGGTAGTTTTTTAAAAAATGTATTTTTCTTCACAGAATAGTTCATGTGCAACACTTCAGGACATCAAATACCAGCTGATAATCAAGCAAACATCTTGCTGGTCCATTATTCTTCCCAATGGCGGTTTCTGACTGTTAGGAAACCTGTTTCTTTGGTCTAGGTACAAATAGTTGCAAATGTTCCTTCCATTCTTAGTCTGCAGCCATAAAAATTTGTCAAACCAATATCTTCCAGAAAATGCTGGAAGAATTGTTCATTATGGCCAAAAGGTGCAACTTAGCTCTGGTTTTTGTTTTTAAACTCATTACTGTATTAATTTATATTTGAACTATCCAGTCTCATTTGTAGAAAAAAGGGACTTCTAAAACAAAAATCCAAATAATCTGCTTAACATATTCTTACATTAACTCTGTGTTGGATTGCATCATGTTTTGTGTATGTATAAACATATAGTCTGAAGAACTGCAGAACAATCAGGTGTCCTTTAAGCATGAATTGTTTCTTCCATGGCCTCATTCCATAGCAATTCCATAACATATTTAAAATCCTTAGAACATGGGTAGGTTGTTCCAGTGGACTGCAGCTGAGAAGGAAGACTCGGACAACTACTTCTACCCGCATGGGCATTAACCATACGGTCAGGTATGAATCCATGAAAAAGTGAGTCACACAGCATTGAATTTAACATTTGAAATGGCACTGCACTCCTGGAGCTCTTTTACACTGAGCAGTTATAGCACTATGTTTCAACTTTAACCTCCACAGCAACATCCTGTGAAATCCTGGGATTTCCAGGTTAGGGAGGGGTGTTTGGAATTCTCAGCCAGAGAGCTCTAGCGTCACCAAACTCCAAACTCCCATAGGAAGCAATTGGGGCAGTAAAAGTGGAATCATTGCTATAATTGTCTAGTGTCAAAGGGCATGTGGTGGATACAAGCTTGAAGAAATGTTTTTCTCCTTCCTTTATATTTTGGAAATCCCAGAGGTCCTAGCCAGAGTGACCAGTGATCAGGAGTGTGGGAAGTTTTAATAAGCACTTGTATAGATTGCATTGGTAATCAGTTTGTGAACATTTTGGCACACAGCTCTGTTAAAGGCATGGTGGTATTATTTATTTAAGAAGTTTTCTGTACTGCTTTTCATTTAGAACATCTCAGAGTCATTTGCAGTGAAAGCAGTTGAAGTGGAACCAGTTGGTAGACCTCATTAAATGCTAATAAAATAAATAAAAGCAATCCATTAAAAACAAAGCCTTTTCTAATGCAACACCTAAGTGTACATTAACTAAATGATTGTAGCCTAAATGCACAGAACCTTTTTTTTAGAATAAATATGTTAATCTTTTAAATGCTGTAGGAGTGTTGTGGACGTTGCTTCTGAAAACTTAGAAATACAGGAACCTGCCTTGTACCCACAACTTGGTAAATTTACTTTTTTGGACTAGAGCTTCTAGAATCCCCTAGCTAGCATGGTCAGTGGCCATGCTGATGTGAAGATTTGGGGAGCTGTAGTGGTTTGAGTTTTGAACTGTAACCCTGTAGGCCAGGATTCAGTTCCTTGCTTTTCCATGGAAACCCACTTCATGACCTTGGGCATGTCCCGCACACTCAGCCCCAGAAAACCTCACGATAGGCTCACTTAGGTTGCCGTAAGTCAGAAGTGACTTGGAAGCACACAAAAACAACAACAACAGTCCCAAAGTAGGGAAGTTTTCCATGCCGTGCTGCACAAAGTCAGAAGCCCACTGTTGTCGACATTGATTTGCGATTGTTCTGGGTTTCAGATAGTAAGGTTCTCCTGCCCTTCATGGGTATGACAAAGATCAGACCTGTGTGTTTTTGCATAGAAAGCATGTCCTCTACCAAGCTAAGGCTCTTCCTCTTAACACAGCTGCACTTACATGCTTCTGTCAGTAGATCTCATGACTTCGCTTTGGGATTTAATATGTCTTGTATGTATTCAGACAACAACAAGGTTGGTGGTTGGGAGAAAGTGATATAAATAATATAAATGTTATATTTTACTAAAGGCCAGTTTCAGTAAGATGATTTGGTTGCTGAAACTTTCAGTAACATCCAGAAGCATGCTTCTGGATAGTGGAAGATCTGGTATCCATCTTGCAAATATGATTAAGATGTGTACGTGACCCAGTAGCCCTCTTTTATGACTGTCTGCAAATAATTAAGTTGGGAAGAGGGAGATAATCTGGAAGGCTTCAGGCCCATTATGTCAAATGTATCAGTCACAGGGCTAATTTCTGACCTCTGCACCAGTCACTCTGATAGTTAATCTCACATCATCTTTTAAAGGTCCTCCCTGCTTGTGGGTGGTGTCTATACTGGATACAAAGGGCATTGCTTTTCTGGTACCATTGCAGTAACTTGTTTTTCAGTTGGATCTCAGATGGGTTTTTATATACATAATGTTAAGATAAATCCAAGGAGATAAGACTGGTACTTTGGACCTCCCATTCAGCCACGTTTCGAAATGCTTTGCAGCTCCATGTTAATGAAGTAAGATGTGGCATACATTTATAAAGAGGGCGGACTTAGACAGCCACTAAAGTTCATGTGTGTGTGTGTCTGTTTAACATACCTTAACCTAATATGGACCCTTAGAAGGTGGTGGTCTTTCATTCATTGAAGGTTTTTAAACAGAAGCCAGATGACCATCTGTCAGGGATGCTTTAGCTGGGGGAGGGATTGGACCAGATAAGTGCTTCTCAGGCTATCTGATATAATTAACTGGCAATTAGTTTGGGGTTTTTTTTTCAGTGTGCCAGGGACCAGCACTAAATTTGTGCCCGTTGGGTGTAATTGTTTCTTTCTGTGCTGGAAACTTGCCAAGAACTGATAGGCAATGGCTCAGAGACCAACACTTTTAGTAGCAGTGGTCTAGATGACTCTGGATGTCCCTTCCAACTCTAAAAATCTCTAAATGTACAAATTGCTGCTTCATGAATTAATTTGCATTTTAATCTCTTGACTTAAATGCTACTAATCTCAAGAAGGTTGTTTTGGGCGTTTGCAACCCCTTTTTTATGCATAATTGTATTGAAGCTAAACTACTAGATCTCACTTTCACAATGTAGGTAGAAGAATTTAATTGCCTTTTTTCTTTTTAATGGCTAGAGGGAAAAGTTGCAGAATTATGAGGAAAACCTAGCAAGTGCAGTGTGACTTTATTTGTAAAATAATGTCTTTATTTGGAAGAGCATGGCTTAGTGCTGGTTAGGGTGGTCTGGGGCTTGTAACTTCTTCATAGTCTGAACTGTGGAGAAAGTCCCCAGAGTAGCTTAAATTCCATTTAAGCTGCCTACTTAGGATTGTGGATTCGAACATGAGTATAATGAGAGAAAGTTTATAACTACAGGCATCCCCGCTTACCTGACTGGTTAAGGATCAGAGCATAGTCAGAAAATGGAATTGGTTGAAAAGTAGAACCCATTTTTTTGTCAGTTCATCCCTTTTGCTTTCTTCCTGTAGGGAACATGAGCAAGCCTTTATAATTCCCTCATGTTCCCTATAGGAAGAAGGCAAGAGGAGAAGAACTGACAAAAGAGTGGGCCTGGCATCGAAAAAACGTGTCTATAATTTACAATGTTCAAAAGAATGAAACGTGGAAAAACAAACTGTCAAACTGGGGGATGCCTGTAACAGATTGATTTTTTAAAAACATAGGTTAGAATTGGTTTGAGGCTATAAGCAGAGACGTGTGAATAGTTCGGCATGAGGAAGCCAGATAGACCCAGACAGCAGTTTTGCTCTATTTGGCTGTTCAAGTTGTGCACCGTTATAGCTTTAGCGTTGCACTGCCTACTCTACTGAACCAAGCTGTTCACATTTTAGTGAAGCTCTGCACATATTTGGTGCTATCACTTGATACAGGCTTGAGAACGGCTGTGTACTCAGTATAAAACACTGCCAGGCGACCAGGAAGTGAGACTATTAGGCGTGTAAGTTGGAAGGGTAGCAGTTGGTTAGTCTCTTGTCAGGCCACAAGGTGTCACAGGTTGCTAAACAGCACAGGTATGTGTTAGCAGACAGGTGAATGATGTTCTTGGGAAATGATGCTTTCTCTCCATCTATACAATGCTGTATCTTAGTTTGACAAGAGAGACACCATTACATAATGTAAAATAAACAGGGCTGTTGTACTTTTTGTGGACTGTTCATCATGAAAACGTAAACTTTGAACCCAGGGCTAATACCCTTCAATTTTCAATTTATTTCTAGTGATTAAAAAAAAACAACTCTCAGATTCCCTGCTGAAATACTAAAGTCTCTAGATGCTCAACCAGGTTTTAAAAAAATGTCTTTCACTGAATATTTACAGTTGCTTAGTAACTCATTATTATGCAACTTAACTTATGTTTGGTTTGTATTAAAGCACTACTGTTGAATTCAAAGGAAGGGCGCAGCTTTGGCTGCTGTACAGCATCAGTAATTCTCTCCACCTTGTCCTGACCCATTTTCTGTCTTACCCATCCAGGGAGTTTTCCCAGACTGCAAATGATAAACAGATGTGTTTCTCCTCAGTCATCTAATGCACTCTTCTCTTGATTTTAATCTTTAAGAAATAAAGCAGCAGAAGCTGAGTGGCACTACCTATGTAAACATATTATTAAGAGCATAACCTTATGTTAAAAAGGAGGCTATTGCAGATCTCGACTGATACAACATTTATCTTAATTAAGTTGCTTTGCAAAATCATTTTGATTAGAGTGGCGATAAAGGACATGCCATTGAATCTTAAGTTATTGGATAACTGGACTCTGATACTGATCATGTGAACCGAACTAGCTGCTCAAGGTGGCTGTGCTACGTGAATTATTGATGCAGCATAAAGACATGATACTGCCTAGCTCGTATGTTTCTGCCATGTTTGGGGTAGGATTTCTCTTCCCAAAGTAAGGCACGCTGGCAGGTCAGTTTCTTTTAAAACATTATAGCCCATAGATTATTTTAAAAAATATAGACGTCTAGCATTACAGTGTTCTTGGTCCTTTTTTTAAGCATTAAAATGGTCACTAAAACACCACATATAGTGATTAAAAAAGGCATCTGTAAAATAAGAAGCAGAGGTAGGCATGCTGGCCATATTTTTTTTAAAAAAAATCAAAATCCATATTGTGATGGTGCCCTTATTAGGCCAACCCCAAAGGCACAAAATTGTGTGCAAGCTTTTGAAGTCTTCAGAATCTTTCATCAAGATGGAGAAGAAAGATTAGCCTTCATATCATGTGGTCTGCATGATGTCATATCAGTAAAAGAAACTACTAAAAAAAAACTTAGTGTGAACCAGCTAAACATCTGAAATCTGAATTAATACTTTTAACAGTACTCATCATTACTCAGAAGTGGGCCCAGTTGAATGCACTGAGGCTTACTCCTAGGTGTGTGTTTATAGGATTATGGGATATAACCTTTGGCCTGATACCTAAAGCTGATATGCGGCACCATCTAAGTGGCCAGGAGGAAATATTGCAGAATATTGCAACTGGGGCACCCAAAAAAAGCATTTAAAGATGACTAGCAGGGATGAACACGTGGGAGCAAGTGGCTATTTAGGTGGATGAAATTAGCATCCGAGGAAAAAGGCATGTTGGTAAGATTGCAGGAGCCTGGGCAACAACTCCATTTTTCTTGGAGAGATGCATTGAGAAGGATGTATGGTGGATCAACATCTTTCTCTCTCTCTCTCTCTCTCTCTCTCTTCTCTCCCGACCCCCCATCCCCCTTCTTAATCTTTCTCTTTCCTCCCTCCATCGCTGTTCCTCCATTCCCTCCCAACAAATAGGGACTGTCAACAAGTTCTGTTATTACAAACACCATTTTAGGAAAATAGCCATTTTATTATGTCATTAGGGAAATGGTTTGTTTAACACAAGAATGGGACTAATGTGATCAGATGTTGTTGGATTGCAGCTACCAGATTTCCTCACCACTGTCTGTTCTGGCTGGTGCTGATGGAAATTACAGTTCAACAACATCTGGAGGGCTATACGATTGCCACCCTTGATCTAGTTCAATAATTTCTGTTGTCAACTTTCAGTTTCTCAAATATTTTGGACTTCAGCTCCCAGAAACCCCAGCCAATATGGTTGATAGTCAAGGATTCTGGGACTACAAAACATTTGAAAGACCAGTGGCTGAAAAGCACTGGCCTGTACCAACATTCCTCAGCCAGAGCCCACTGAAAAATTGTGGAAAATTGTATTCTTATACATCTTCAAGGTACCAGTTTGGGAAAGTGTGGCTAACACTGACAGCGACTTCCTGGGATTTGAGACAGGATCCTTGAGAAGATGGTGGTTGAACCTGAGTGCAAAGAAGTCATCTGATGGGGCAGCAGCCAGAATATTGTTCAACAAATTAGGTGTTTTTTCTAGGTCTGTAGAACTATATAGAATTCTAACCTTATGAGTCAGAGCTTGCCCCTTGTTAGAAACAGGAATCCTGCTTGATAGAAACCAGAATGTTTCTGTCAGTTCAGCACCTGACGTGCACCTTTACCTCCAGTGGTCAGTAAAAGGATCACTGGTTACAGCATACAGCACCACTTTTGCTTAGCTGGAATCCTGTAATATCCTGTACCAATTCAGGAAATTCTCCCTAAGCCTTCCTGCAAAAGCAGAGGCATTGCTATCTGTTTACAGAAGAGGTTGGCTTGCCAAGTTGTACCTGAACGATAAGGAGAAAGAAATGAGAGCCGATATAACAAAGTTTGCTGGTAAGTTAAGCCAAAATCAACAAGCTCTCTCCGTTGACCTGAAATGGCAGTACACTTAAAACAACTAGCTATTTTTCCCTTATATCAAAAACAACATGGAGTCTCATGACACCTTAAAAGATTACTGGATTCATTGTGGCTCCAGTTTTCACATATCGTGGCCCACTTCATCAGGTACATGATGGATTATTCTCATTTGGAAGATGTTATATGGGTCTGGTTTATGCATTCAACAGAACAGTGGCGTGCTGAGGTGATAGATTTGACTGTTCTACTTCAAGCTGCAGGTCAGTGGTCATATTTCCTTCATGTTCATCTATCTTAAAAATCACATGCAATTGGAAAAGTAGAACAGCATGCAGTGAAATGGGACAGATCGTTTCTCCTCACCATGCTGGATTTCTGTTGCAGACATGTATTTATTTTTATCTGGATGAATATCCTAAATCGGAGTCCCCCAAAAACCCGTAGGATGAGGTGGCACAGTCCATGCTGCTAACTTGTTCTCCTGCAGACCACGCAGAAATCATGGCCGTTAGGTCCCACTGTTTAAATATTTGTGTGGGGCTTTTTTTCATTTCTATTCCTGGAAGATGTTTTTCTGCAAGGTTCTTTTATCAGAAGGTCAAAACAGAAGGCCTTTAAAAATAGTTCAGCAACCCAAGCAATTGATTATATTTTAAGTACCCAAATATTTGATGAGAATGACATGGCCCTGAAAAGCTTGTGTATGTGTGTGTGTTAACTTCTGAGGACAGGGCCAACACACATAGCTCTGTGACAAGTCCTTCTGTAAACAGTGGCAGGAGGAAAGAGCATCTGATTATTCTGCTCTCTGTGCTTTGCCTGGATTATTCATCTTTGAGGCACGGTCAAGGTTTTACTTAGAGTTTGGAAAAGCTACTGCAATTCCCAGTGACCATGCTGGCAGTGAGATTGTGAGAGATGTAGTCCAAATAAGTAACTTTTCTAAGTTCTGGCTTGCTGCTGTTGTTTCAAAAGTAAACACATAATGAGAATAGCATTTTGGGGAGTAGAGATACTATACTTGATTCCACTGTAGTACTTGGTGGTTGTTAAGTGCCTTCAAATCATTTCCAACTTATGGTCACCCTAAGTCAAACCCATCACAGAGTTTTCTGGGACTGAGAGTATGTGACACTAGACTAGGATATCAAAAACCACCCAGAAAGAGTCATAGTGTCCAGAGTTATAACAAATGGTGTCGAAATTACCTTAGAGCAAAGCTGAGGAACTGTAGTGTTCCAGATATTTTTGATGTACAACTGTCATCGCTTCTAAGTCAAAATACATGGGATTGATACACAGTCCTCCTTCCACATTCATTAATTTGATTATTCGCAAGGTAGACATGCCTCCCCACATTCTCCTCCCATTCATTTCTTTGCCTTTTCCTTGGGTATGCTGTACTTTCCTTCTCTGTGCCCAGGCAGAAGGTAAGGGAATGGGGGGAGTTATTGGTGCTTTCTACCCTCACCCCCCGTTCCTTTGAGTTTTGCCCAAGCATGCCTGCCTGCCCTCTCCATGCCTGGGCAAAGGGCAAGGGAACAGGAAGGGAGGCACTTTAAGAACCTAGAGAGGCTGCCAACCAAAATAGTGCTTCCCATTGGATTAAGAAGAGAACAGAATTGAAAGAGTCTTGTCACATAATTAGGGCTGTGGCTGCATGCACACTAGCATTGACCAGGGGCATTAAGCCCTCCTGCTGTGTAGTGTTATTATTAAGTACCATCACTCCCCTCCTTTTCATGTACTTTTCTTCTATAGCAGCATATGTCCCACTGTTTGCTATTCATATTCTGCATAATCGGGGGGGGCATCCCAACATCCTATGCTACTTTACTTTGTAGATACAAATTCTTCCTTTGTGGTAAAGATTGTTTATTGGAGCCACCGCTGAAATGCACACTTTTAAGGACTTCAAGCACTCAGGGCCCCTCACTTTTTGGAAGTCCTGAAGTTACTACCAATAGCTGATGTGTAGTCATAACATCAGGATGGTCCTTCTTCCCATCTCTAGACCACTAATGGTTGTACCTTCTCAGCTGGAGCCTTTTCACATTACACAGTTATAGCACTGTGATCCTACTTGAACTGTCATTTCATCATTCCATCAAATCTTTGAGTTTGTAGCTTGGTGAAGCACTAGAGCTGTCTGTCGAGAATAGTTAATGCCCCTCCATAAACCACAAATCGTAGTATTCTGTAGGATGTTGCCATGGTAGTTAAAGTGGAATTATAGTCCTGTATCTGTTTAGTATGAACAGGCCCCTGATGTCCCCTAGCTGGCCTGTGTAACAGAGAAGCCATCATTGCAGAGTTAGAACTATTGCCAGGATTTACTTCACTCCTTATCACATAATAAGATGGGCAGCGCATCTGCTCTGTATTAAGCAAATTTTATTTACCTATCTATTTATTTATGTAGTTTATATCTTCTCTTCTGAATTGGGACCCAAAGGAAATTATAATATTTGTTAAAACTTGCTTCTTTATTTCATTCAGCCATTGTACCAAACCCAAGTCTCCCACTACGTAATTTCCTCAGATACACCCATCACTTAGTATCTGACTTGGAAGGTGCTAATTGCGCAACATCTGCTATATATTTTTTTAACATTTGAAGCAGGTCTTGGGGGCCCTTCCAAAAGTGCCACTACTAGAACTTCTCCCCTCTCCTCCCAAAAAGTGGCAGAAACCATTTTTTTCCAAAAGTTGGAAAAAATGCCTTTGGATACAGAGACCACACGTGACTGACAGGGCACACTTTGTGAATGCTTTAAAACAAGGAGCGTGGAAAATGCATTTCTTGTTCTAAAGATTTTTAAAAGGGTTGCCACCCAATTTTTGAAGCGCACAAGTACATTTGGCAAAGTTGAAGGAATGGGCAGGAAAGGGCATCCCCTCCAAAAAAAACAAACAAACTTCATGGGGGCCACATGTTGTTCCACAGTAACAGAGGCAAAGAGATGGGGAAAAAATGAATGCAGAAATGCATGGAGAGAAGATGTCATTCCTAAAGTTGGGAGCTTTTCAGCTTTCAGCTGCTATGAGGAGGAGGGCAGGCAGGAGAGTCTTTCCACTCCACTCCATACAGTGGGCCAAAGCTTTTATCACCTGACAACAAGCTGCCGGATGGTCTTCCCACACAATGGGGGGAAAAGGGACTGATTAGAATGATAATAAAACTTGTTGAAATTTTCTGACGTTTTGAAGCTTTGTGGAGCTGCAGAGGATCTCAGAGGCCCAAAATGGAATACTCTGGATCTTACAGATTTGCACACCCCTATTTTAAATTAAGAATACTCCTCCCCTCCTCCCCATGGCATCCTTGTATTTTGTTGGTGTAGGGTACAGCATGAGTTATGAATACAGGAGAGCAATGTATGCTCACCCCTAGAGATGGCCCTTCTCTGCCAAATTGGCCATAATTAAATCCACAGTGGATGAAGGTAGAGAACAGAAAGTAGCAGCATTCCTTTCAGAGGTGACTTCAACTATAGGAGAAAGGTGGTGGGATATTTTTATACTTGATTGCGCTCTTCAATGGCATAACAACACTTCAAAAGCTATTGGTTTATTATGTGGTTACACTTGTAGGTTTCCTTTTGATAAAAACTGTGATTGTTACTGTGATGACTTGATTGTAAGGACCCATTATCATCCTTGGTAGGCTATCGTGCTTTGTTTTCTTCCTGCCCTGACTTCCCTTTTCTGATAAGAAGAAGCTCTGATTAAGGACTTAATTCAACCACTCAAGCATTAGGTTCCAGTGCAGGTGAGGTCCTGTAGAAATCAGTGAACATAATAGCAGAATGAAAAACAAGAGTCCAGCCCAGATGTAACTGGAATTATTTCTGCCTTTGAATTTTTTGCGGGAAGGTGAACCTGAAATAAAGTGTCACATTCATTAGTTGCACCTCCTCATATAGTTACAGTGCTGTTTTGTGCAGGTTGAATTGATGTTAGTATAAATATTTCTGTCATGATTGCTGAACTGGTTGAAAGTTATCACAGTATCACAGTCCTCACTGTGTGGGTTTGCAAGACTCCTAATGTTACCCATATTTGGGTGTTAACTCCTATTGGTTCCTCCAGCTCCCAAGCGGGGAAGTGCTTGGCCTTGCCCTGTTCCCTTCCATGGTCACTCTCCTCGTGTGTAAAGTGTTAAGTATGAAGAGGACGGATCTGGTGAAGGCTCCCTATGCAAGTAAGAGTCCTGAAAAATAGAGACTCTTCTTTGCATGGAGAGTATCCATGCAAAGAGGAACCTTTCTTCTTCAGATGCCTCACTTTATATTTGAAGAAGGGAAGGGGTGACACTAGGTACTCCCTTGCTCATGTGTGGATGAAAACAAGGTAAGTTAAATATGAATGTGGCTAAGGTTGACCAGTCCAATAACTGCATTCAAGTGTTACCTTTCTTTCATCAGTACACAAGCAAGGGAGTACAGGAGTAGAGGAATGATGATTATGGCAGGTATTGGATAGGTTTGTGTATGTGCTTGCCTTTCTCTCCATCCTAGGGTAGAAAGAAAATAGCTTTGTATTTAGATCACATTATCCACACTTAAAGTCAAAACAAAGAAACTTCTAGGCTCTGGGTCTAATCTGGCCCAACAGGGTCTGCAATCTGGCCCAGGGAAATCTGCTGTTTGCCAAACTTCAGAAGGGACTGAGCAGGAGGTAGGTGGAACTGGGAGCTGGGGATCTCCACAGCTAGGGCACTAACTTCACAAAAAAATGTGTGTACAAAGCTAAGTGGGGAAGGTGGTGGGACCAAAGCATTTCAAGAGGCTGATTCAGAGTACCAGCTGAGTGTGGGTAGCTTTGTGCCTTCGCTGGGAACATGGCAGGGGAAATGAAGCCAGGTCCTCAGCCAAAGTTAACTCCAGCCATTGATCCCACAGGGTATGGCCATGCAGTCTGATAACCATACAGTTCAGCAGATAGGGGAGAATTTCTCTCACTTCCCATTGCTCCATGTCCCAAATCACATTGAAGTCATAACTGGTATAACACAGTGGCTCTGAAACAACTGAGAATTGGAAAGTTTCCTGTTCTGATCTTAACTGCTTTCACAAAACACTCTGGGTTATCTTAGGCTTCTCTTCTTTTGCTTCAGTTTCCCTGTGTGGAATATGGAAAAAATAATAATACTGACGTCTCCTACGTGGTCTAAGAAGGATTACAAGTAGGCAGTGCTTTGATTGCTTCATTTGTTGTTGTGTGCCTTGAAGTCATTTTCAACTTTTGGCGATCCTAAGATGAACCTATAATGAGGTTTTCTGGGACTGAGAGTGTGTGATGTGCCCAAGATCACCCAGTGGGTTTCCATGGCCAAGCAGGGAATGAAACCCTTGTCTCTAGGGTCAAAGTCCAACCACACCACCCTAGCTCTCCTTGAACGCTTTATAATAAAATACAAATGTCTGTTAAGCATTTGGTGTTCCTGTGATATGCACACACATATACATGCATACACTCAGTGGACCTTAAGGAAGTAAGCAGAACTGCTAGTCTTAGTACTGGTGTGCCTGCTGCTTGAGCCCTGGTTTAGCTAAGCTGAGTATCTCCTTTGAAAAAGTTATTCAATGCAATCCGAAATCTGGGTCTGATCAAGCTTTCCAGGGGTGTGGAAGAACCTGATGGCATATTCCAGTACTTTCTCATTAATGTCAAAGGAACAGCTACTGGGATATGCAAGTAGTGTCAAAGTTTGCTTGCCCTGGTTTGGGAAGGTTGTGAGGGGAAGGGTAAAGACAGATGCACTTAGCTAGCACTTGAAGGCACATGACTTAACCCTCAGGGTTTAACTCTAGTGTTTGCATTTGAGAGGGCCACAAAAAGAAAAGTAATTGCACACCATTCTTTATTAGATTTGTCATAATGCAGAATAAAAAGACACAGTCATCAGCTGCATTTATATTGTTGAGATCTCAGTAAGATAGTTTTAGAAGTAATGAAAAGGGGGGATGAGAAAAGATCTCATCATTCACCTCCCCCCAAACAGTGTGTGCACACATTGCACATATCCACGTATTCCTGCAGAGCGCAGCAAAGTTACTTTTTGGATTACAGCTCTCAGGATCTCCAATGGCCAGACTGGCTGAGGATTGTGGGAGTTGGTATCCAACAAATAGTTTATTCAAGCTCTCTCTGTGTATTTTTGTTACAGTGAAAGTATAGTTAGATTAACAAAGTTGGCTACGTGTTTCTTTTTTTATAAACAGGACTTCCAGTTGTTTTGGGGGAAAGGCAGAATATATAAAAATAGATGATAATAATGTTAAAGAATAATAGTATTAAAGAATCTCCCTCTTTGCATCCAAACTCTTGATGGCCAAGAGTTGGGAGCTGTCCCGCCCATGTCTGGCCAAATATGAGTTTTGTTTTTGACAGATTTTTACCTAATTGGTCTGACACTGCTCATAGAGATCTTGCCTGTAATTGTCTGTGAAAAGGGTGCACTCCAATTATGTACAGAGGCACCATGCTGAATACATATAGCATTCATGCTTCACAAAATAGACCATGGAAGGAGCCACTCAGCTGCAGTCAAATCTATTATTTTATATATTAAAAAATAGTTCAGTTCACCACTAAAAAGAATCAGGTTTACATGCTTGCATTTCACTTGGCACCTTTCTTTTGTAAAACTTGTGTTAACAGAATCATAGGTCATTTAAGGAATTTAGATGTATAGCATGATTTCCAGTGATGCCTCTTAGAATAGTTTATCTCACCTCATGTTGGGGGTGCAGACCAATGCCAGCAAAGATTTGGTCCTTTTTTTCAGGTAAAAGTATTCTATTATTCTGTTTTTAGGAGCAAATTATTCACATGTGGAACCAGAGGAAGTTCTCACCCATTCCCGCCCCAAAGTCCCTGTTCCAGTTTCCGCTGTAATGTTGCTATAGAAATAGTCCCTGAAGTATTTACTGCTCAGCTGCTGTGGCTCTGACAGTTCAGCATTATCTTGTTCTGCTTTGGTGAGCACTAGCAAATGACTTGGGATTTTGTATCCTTGAAGAATGTAGTTTAACACTTTGTTCTCTCATCACCCGCCATGGCCAGCAGCTGACTTTTAGACTATACAGTAAAACACTGTTATCAGCATGCATTCTGTCCATTCAGCCTTTTTCTCTTTCACTCTGATCTGGATGATGTAGTGCAAATGAACTTGAAAGCAAAGAATAGAAACTTAAATGCTAATGACAAATATATCTTGTTTGTTTTTTAGCTCGCAAGAGGATGAAAGGCCTATGTCACCCTTTTATCTGAGGTATTTATTTGTATTTATTTATCTGCATTCTGTTTTGGGGAGAGATTGAACTGTAAGAAACCATGCAGAAGAAGGTGGTTAGCAGTCATTTCCAGAGTTCCTTTAACAGTGTGACTAAAAGCAGATCCATCAAAACTGGAAGAGCGATTTCTTAGCTAGTGAAAAAGATGGTCTGTACATTCAGGGTGAGGCAAAAAGAATGTATTTTCCCCAGCAAAACAGTGGAAGATAGTGTCACAGGATGTGATGATGGCCCAGTGTTGTATTTACACTGGAAGGACTAAATAAATTATGTTATTACTCCTGATTAGAGGAGGGCCATAGAATCCCTTAGATTTTCCTATGTATTGAATCAAGAGCCCGTGTAGTGTAGTAGTTTGAGTCTTTGACTAGGACTCTGAGAGATCAGGGTTTGAATTCCTGCTTGGTCATGGAAACCCACTGAGTGACCTTGGGCAAATCACAGCAACCCCCCTCTGAACAAATCTTGCTGAGAAAAGCCATGATGGGTTCCCCCTAGGATCACCATAAATCCAAAACAAGTTGAAGGCACCCAACAAGATATGTTTAATCACCACTCAGCAAAGGATTCCAGGAGTCTATACTAGTGGGGATGCACCAACAGCCAAACTGAGTAAGCTGCGATTTCCGGTCTCAAACTGTGAGGTGGCATCTAAATAATATTTTTTTAAAATCTAAATTTCAAATTTGACATAATTTCCAGAGTAAAACACATTTTGAGAGTTCAGTACTATGGGGCTTCTTAGAGCTAAGGGCCTCACCATGTTCTAATCCAGCCTTACAATGGCCATGGAATTAGGAGCTTTTTCAGACATTCTATTTGTCATGACCACATCACCTGGTTCCTCCCATGCCACCCACATTTTGGCCAAAATGCTGAGACACTGAGCTGAGCCAGTGAATGAATTAACGTGGGGAGTGGACTGGCTAACAGGTGCAGACCTGCTTTCCTATCTGCAGTCCATCAAAACATCTGCCCAGAGCTTTAGCTGGTTTTAAAAGGAGATTAGCCAGATTCAGGGATGTTAAGTCTACCAGTGGGTATTAGCCATATTAGCTTCATATCCTCTAGGCAACTTCAAGTTCAGAGGAAGTATAGCTCTGAATACCAGTAGGTAGATGAAGGGGCACATTAAAACCATAGTTGCCTTCACACTACAGAATTATAGTGCTATTATTCCACTTTAATTGCATTCTGTGGAATCTGGGGTTTGTAGTTTGGTGAGGCACTGGCTAAGAATTCTAAATCCCCTTCCCTGTACTGCAAATCCCATAGGATAGAATAATAGTAGCTAAAGTGGAATAATAGTGCTATAATGCTGTAATGTAATGAGCCCATGGTTGTGTCCTAAATAACATTTGCTACCTACGTTTCTCATTCTGAGACATCTGTTAAACACTTCTGGGGTTTTAACCTTTCATGAATTATAATAATAGATGATCATGTTTAAATGGATGAGTGCTCTCTATCAATATATATATTTTTTAAGAATTGTACAGATTTTGTTTCATTCCAAATGACTGCTCAGGTGAATTGAACTTTCCCGTTCCTCATTCACAGCCAGTCATGGCCCATAGTGGGAAGATAACATAGAGGGAAGAACAAGGAAAAAGTGCAATATCCACAGTAATGTGAACATAGTTGTAAACATGCTTGTAATTCATAGTGGGAGAGCAATAATTAAATAGTGATAGGAGTCACCAATCTGGACACAGTTTTAGTCCATGCAGCTTAAAAGTCAACAAAGGAAAAGCAAGATGGAAGAGGAGGAAGGCCAAGGACATAAAAGAAGTGGTGAGGAAGCAACCTAAGAAGACTGGGGATCGCATAGAACATAGTCCTAATGTTCAAGAACAGACAGATACTACTGTGGTTTCACTGTTACATATGCTGTTTATTAACGTTGCTCTCGGTTGCTTTCCTGCTCCATAGGGATTGTGTAAAGCAACATATAAAAATTTCTAGAATATAAAGCAATGTCATAGTTAAAAAGAGATAAAAATGAGTAGCAAGTTTCAAGCATTCAAAGGCTGCAAGGCTGACACTCCAGAAACTGCGGAACTGGGACAAAAAATATTTTTGTCTAATTTTGGAAAGAAAGTAGAGAGGCTGCCTCTCTGATCTCATTGAGATAAAGCGGTTCTGGTTCAGGACGTTAGCCTGGTTTCAGAAGTCCGATCTATGTGAAGGTTTCATAGCTTGCTGGGTTGAGAGGAAAGTGTAGGAGATAGAAGCTGGGGTCAGCAAGAGAGAAAGTGATTACACTAGAGGGACTGCAGCCCTAGACAGAAAAAAAAATTCCTTGCCTCAGAGTAGCTGGCCCTGCCCCATTTGCTGGCTTGATGATGTTTTGTTGTAAATAACATGGCACTCTTAGCAGCTACGGTACAGACAGTACAATCTTACATAAATTTAACTAATTACATAAAATCCATACAATATGTTCTTTCCCTTCATAATAGGCTGATTATACAAGAGATTTCTGTGCCAGTGCCCTGTATGGTACATATGAAGGAATGGCAATCTAGAGGTCTTTGAGTTTGTTTTCCAGGCTTGCTTTTGATCATTTTTGTAATGAGTTCTTCCAGGAATGGCAGCTGGGGGAATAATCTTGTGAGGGTAATACTATGCAAATGGGTCCTGGAATTGGACTGGGAGTGAGCCTAATATAGCCATGTCTATTAATTAAGACAAAGTAGAAAGCTAGGTGGTGAACACCATTCCTATATGTATGGCTCATTTCTTTTTTGTTATCTTACGGAGCTGAATAACAGCCCCCCAGCAGCAATTAAACAGCTTGTTCTTTCTATTTTTGCTGTTCAGTAGAAGTGTGTGACATGAGATTGATTTGCCAGCAGGAGTTGATTTGGCTGGAAAGAATTGGTGCAAGAAAAGAGAATCCACCTAATCACTAGGAAGATTTTTTTTTTTTACTGTAGGGGCTTTTCTTCAGTGGAATAGATTGCCTCCGATGGATAAGGGTGGCCCTTGGGACACCTTCCAGCTCTATGATTCTAAGCTGGACGATGATTGGTCTGTGTATTTTTGAGAGATCTTGTGATGGGAGGCAGATGTTCTCACTGAAGTGACTCCTGCCATTTTTCTTCCCTAGCTTGGTTCAGGGATCAAAGAGAGGAAACAATCCTAGCTGTTCCATACCAGAAGCTGTTTTGCTGGATGGTTCTCTTCCCACCCCACCCCACTCCAGTTGTTTTGCTGACTTCCTGCCATTCAAGCTTGCACTGATATAAACTTATTTATGTGACAGGAGAACTGAGCAATTAATGTAAACACATGAAGGATGTGGGCCGCAGCTTGTCTACAGCACAGCGAGTGCAGTGTTTGAGAGCAGACAGTTATGTAACATCTTGGGTGGATGCAAACAAGAGTCGTCCAGATTCCAGGGACTGCACAATGCTTGATATTTGCCAATTAGCAGGAACATTATGTATACCCCACTCCTATTTTTTTTTTTTGTCAGCAGTGCTGCAAATGTTGTAGAATTTTTGATGAGTGCAGTGACTTGAGTGTATTTCTTGTGAACTCTTCTTTCCTCCTCCTCATCTCCATTTCAGCAAAAGAATGCAACCTGAAGATCTCATTAAAGCAAAATGAATAAGTATCTAATCTATAACATTAAAGGGGATGCCTGTTGAACCTTAGCTGGCTATAATTTCTTTTAGATGTGGATTAAGATCCATACTCACGTAGTTACACAATAGTTGCATTACACCATTCTTCTGCTGAATACTTATGTTGTGCAACTGTTGGTGTACTTGCCAATGTGCTTGTTTGTTTTTCCATTGTGCAATGGGGAATGCACAGTAGCTCTTTCTGCAATTCAGTGAATGAACTGGTGCATTGATGGCATTGATGAATAGTTGCACATCATCCAAGAACGCACAAGTGCATCTTGTTGGTTAGTCCCAACTACAGTAAGCCCACTGAATCCCTTGTTGAATGATAAGTTGACATGAAGTTAATACAGTTGATTAAGTAGCTCTATGCTAGTCAGGACTAACAAGCAGATATAGGTTCTTGTGAAATGGTTACTTATTACTTACTTATTTCTGAACCAAGTGAGGGAAGCAGAGCTGGGTTTGCATGTCACTAGGATGTACCAATTAGCATGCAGAAAAGGGAACTTTTTAAACATCAGAATGTTTAAAGTAATACATGCAGCAGTAGTTAGCATGTTCTTGTTCAGCAAGTCTCCATTAGGGTGGTGTGCTGAGCTTTGCATTTCGTAGCGTAGCTTTCACTTAGACCTTGGTAATGTAACCATGTCGTGTTGATTTACATACAAGCCGGCTGGCCAGCTGGGCTAACTAATTCTTCTGCAGATAAGAGGATCAAGCCAAATGAAATGTTTTAAGCTCCTAACAACTTGGTTTAATGAATACTGTAGTCAGGGTGAACTTCAGTAAAATGTCACATGGCCTCCTTATCTGCAAAGCTGAGTCAGCAGGAGCGGGGGAATGGGGCTGAAATAGAGAGACAGGATGTTGCAGGTCTCGAATATAATCTTGCCTGGCAGTTAAGAGACTTGATCTAAGGAAGCACCTTTTTCCCTCATGCCATTTACCAAGGGTGTTGTTACCCTGTTTTCTGGGGGTCCAGGGAGGGACACCAAAATGTGCTCAACTATAGGTGGGGGAAATTAGCCCAGAGCACTGCTTTAGCGTTACGAGAGGCAGGGTAACTTAGCAGGATCTTGTAACCCAGTGTTTACGGGATCAGGCCAAGTCAAGGAGCAGACTGGTTTGAAAACAATGAATGATCTTTATTAAATACAGGCACGCACTGTAAGCAACACAAGCACACAGATAACTATGGAAAATGAAGGTGTGAGTAAGATAGCGGGATTTTCAGAGGGATAGTTGGTTCGGGTGATACGAAACCTATTCCTGAAGCCTGGGAGAAGAAAGAGAGCGATGCTGGGGTTCGATGTGGCTCAGCACGTGGAGCTGAGGGGAAACTCACCAAGCAATGCGGCAGCAAGGCGATCTGGAACTTGGGAGCGATCCGAGGAAGGTCTCGGAATCAGGGGTTTTTATAGGGAGAAGTGTGACTGCAGGCTGTGCCTTACTCAGGGACAACAATGAGTTTTGGGTGCGAGACAATGTTTCCGAAAGGTCACAATTTAGCATGATGGAATCAGAGCCGAATTAACAGTGGTGTAGCCAGTATGTAAATGCGCAACGCTTGACAGTTCAGCCTTTGTCAAGTGGCCTGATCGGGGCAGGGAGCCTTTTGTAGGCAGCGCGCATACATAATGTGGTGTTTGCCGGGGAGGTCCCTGAAGCTGCGATCTGGCTATTTCTGGCTTGCCTGCATTGTTTGAGAATATTTCAGCAGTTAAGTGCCGAGCCTAGTTTCATGCTTGTCCGGGGGCCTCACAAACACGTGGAGAGGGGTGGTAGGTTAGGCCGAATTATGATATCAAAAAGATATCTAGTGCTATCGCCAGGTAAGCCTAAACTGCAGTAACAGTGTCAAACTCACATTCAGCATTATTGTTGCCCTCAAAGGGCGGCTTGTATCTGTAACACTATATAATGTAAGAGTACACACACACACACACACACACACACCCTCTTTTTGTCCCCCAGACCCTCTCTGTACCTGGTGAGGCTGATCTCCACATTGTGGACTCCCAGCTGCCAGTATTCTGAAGAGGGGCTGAGCAGCCAGCATTTGTGATCTACTTCTACTTCTGACTCCTCCTCTGCCCAACTCTTGTGAACCGTGCAAAGCATTGCCATGGTAACCTGCAACAACACTCTGATGGCAAGACTTGGACAGAGAAGCAGTCAGAAGTAGAAGTAGATTGTGAGTGCTGGCTGCTGGATCCCTCTTCAGAATACTGGTAACTGGGGGTCAGCAATGTAGGGATTGGGCTTGCCAGGTGGAGGGAGTGCCGCAGCTGAAGGAGAGGTGTGAGGGCCACATGAAATGTCCTTGTGGCCAGATTCAGCCTGCAGACCTCGTGTTTGACGCATGTGCCATTGGTATTTCCTAGGAAGAGAAAGGTTTTGAATAGGGATGTCTCCAGCCTGGAGCTAAAGTTTAGACTGAACAAAGAACAAATAATGAATGAGAGCCATTTTTTTTTCAAGCATAGCATCCCTTATACATAGGAAAATCAAGTGTTTGTTTGCATATATACTACCTCGTGTGTTAAATCAGAGGAAGGTGCCTTTTGCTGTAACTTCTTTAACTATAGGTTCCAGAATCTCCCAGAGAACATGACCAGAATACTGAGAGATACAGTGCAAAATAGTGAAGGTTCCAAATTCTTTTTCTGCCACGTTTACTTGTGTAAGAACTAAAATAATAATAATAAAGGAAGGTGCAAGCGGTATTATCTCTGTATTATGCATATAAAACCTTCCATGCCACATTGAACCACGAATGTGCCTAGTCTGATATCGCTGTCCATAAATACTCCTCTGAGAAAGTTGCATAACAGGCATGTAGATGTCATGTTAGTGCCTCTGTTTATCCATCTGTAGTTTACTGTACATAGAAGTTCTTATGGCTGGTGCAGTGCCCCCTCCACAGAATGTCAAGGGGGCATTTATTGTGCACACGGGTGAATTCTAGTCAAAGCATGAGGGGATGAAGTGCCTCTACATGTGCGGGGAGGTTATGTATCGCACTAATTAGCCAACTGCTTCACCTCCTTTTCCTGATTTAAAGAAGGAGTGGGCAGTGTGTAGGCCACAACACAGCCCCCCAGCCAATTTTTAGAAAATGTTTTTAATGGAAAAAGGTCTCTTCTGCCCTTTAGGGGCTGTGAGGGGCAAGTTTGCCTTGTTTTATGCCCCGTGGAGGGCCCCCCCCAAATGGTAGGCAGTTAGTGCCAATTTTGGGGGGAAAGGGACTGTTCTGGGCTGAACGGTTGAGGGATGGGGACACACTGTAATTGCCCACATGGCCACAGTGGGTACAAGGTACCCTTTTCAATTAAAAAGCGTTTTTTAATGGGAGTGTTGGAAGGAGGTGTACCACTGAAGTTCTGGAGTGGGGGGGATGCGTGCACATGCAGCCCCTGGATCTCAAGAAGTTGTTCAACTCATGCTGTAAAGCAAGGATAGGGGCTGTGCAGTTGTCCAGATGTTATTGGACTATAGCACCCGTGTTTCCTCACCATAGCTTGTTTGCTTTTTCATTTATTTAATTTATATCTCACCTTTCTCCCAAGGGGGACCCAAGGTGACTCATACATGAATTAAAACAAGGTACATGCCTTCATTTAAATATCATGCATGCACCGCATCCCATCTGATCTTGGAAGCTAAGCAGGGTCAGCCCTGATCAGCACTTGGATGGGTGACCACCAAGGAGTGCCAGGTTCTGTGGCTACATTTCAGAGGGAGGCAGTGGCAAATCACCTCTGAGTATTCCTTCCTTAGGAAAAACCTGTGAAATTCATGGGTTTGCTGTAAGCCACAGGCAGCTTAAAGGTGCGCGCTCACACACACACACACACACACACACACACACACACACACACACAAGCATTTAAATGAGTAATAAAAAAGTTTCTTAAAACGGTTAAACAAGCTACTATATTACAACATCAGTACTTTAGAACTGTGCTTCCCAGCCGTTTTTCACTTGCATACCCTTTGGCAGCCTATTTCAATACATTGTACCCCCCAGCTTTACCTCCATATCCTTTCTTTGAGAAGGAAAAAAAAGCCCCATCAGAAAGCTTCTGTGAGCTCTGAGGAGAGGTCCCGACACCCACAGAAGGAAAGGCAAGCTGTCAGACCAGCCACCCTGCCCTGGCCACTGCATTCCCCCCCCACATATCCCTATATGTCCTCATCCATGCCCGTGAGGGTATGGGTACCTCAGATTGGGACTCACTGCTTTGGAACAATCATTTAAAACCATAACAAAAACAACAAAAAATGCAGCAGATGCACCCCATTAAAGACCCCATTATGTAAGGTCTATCCCGTTATGTGGTTAGTGCTACAATGAATTGTAATGCAAAAGCGTTTAGAGAGATACAGTTTCCTCATTTCTGCATTTTAGTGTTTATATGACAAACATGCAAGAAATCCACTTACCCTGTAAAAATAGGGTTAGCTATGTTAACATGCACACAGAGAGAGGAGGAGAGAGAGGGAGAGAGAGATGTCAAGACATTTCCTCTTGAGCTGGAATTTGTTTGCTTGCCAGATATAACCTACTTTATGTCATGAGCTTATGGATCACATCAACCACAAGACGTAATAGATGAATTGGTATTCCCCTGTGCTTACAGTCAGAGGTGTTCCATCATATGATAAAACACCAAGTGGTGACTTGCCTTTCTGAATCACTTCAAATTACATCATTGTAGGTTTTACACTTTTCAGTGGCATCAATTACTGGTTTTTTTTTCAGAGTACAAATAGTGCGCTTGCATGTGTGAAACTGGGTGCAGAGCTGATTTACTGCTTCAGAATTTTTGATATAGGGTGAGATATAAATCTTAAAATAAATCAATAAATAATGCAAATAAATGTCACATCCTTTTATATCAATAATTTAGAATTTTAGTGAAGCACTGCTATTAGTATTCTTTGCCATTTAGTTGTAACCTTAAACTTCTTTTCACACAGTGCTCATGTATCACAAGTCAACAACAACAACATCCCTGCTACTGGAGAGTAAGTGACCACTTTATATCTGTATATCTTTTTCTGTTTTTCTTTGTTCTGTATACCATTTATTCTTTAAACTCAATTTTTCTTTACTTGGGAGGCTTGTAAGAACTGCATCCCTCAGAAAATTTAGTAGAGAGGTGCACAGCTGAAAGTGAGATTGTGATTAAGTAGTTGTCAAATTAATAAATTTGTAAACCATTCAGGGAGCCTTTTTGTTGTCCTGGATTTCTGGAAGGCATGTTGCTGTAATTCTCGGGGGCGAGGAGGGTGTTCAAATATCCAAATGATTTGGTTGCCCCAGATATTTTCTACCAGTTTTCAGCCTCAGATGTCACATTTTACAACCATCCTTAAGTGGGTTTCTGTTTAATTTCATGAGATACCAGAACAAACTAGCATCCTCTTCTCCTCTTTTCTCTCCTTTAAAAAACAGTTTTTAAAGACTTACAGTGAAATGGCACTTTTGCACAATAGTACTGTCATTGTAAAGAATTTTTTAAAAATTCAGAGAGAAGAAAAAAATGTCCTTCAGACCACCTCAGCAACACACACATTGTGTTTAACAGACTTTTGGAAAAGCCATACCAGAGCACCAAGAAATCACTACAAACAGCCCCCTCAAAGATGGGAGTGGACACAGGGGTGACAACAACTAGAAAAACCCAGCAGAATCTAATAAGCTATATCATAAGAACTAACCCTAGACCAATCTGGCATAGCCCTATGCTGCCTCCAGAGGGTCCAAGGAATAGAAAACTGAGCCCCAGTTTTCTGTAACACAGTTGACCACCCTTATGTTAAGAGGTTTATGATGATGGGTTCAAATGGAGATTGGCCCACTTATTTCTTCTTTTTAATGTAACCGTTCATTCAATTTGGCTTGACAGGTTTTTAGAAAAGACCATCAGGTCAGCAGTTGAGCAGCATCTTTTTGATGTTCATGGCTCCGGGGGTCAAAGCTCTGAAGACTCTGAATCTGGAACATCATCGACATCTTCCAATGTATCCGCCAGGCAGCGGAGGCGGCACCATAAAGAACAGGATGAAGCCCGAAGAAACCGAGAGATGTACGTTGAGAGTTTCTCCCTCATTTTTAGAAACTTGTCATACCAGTCTCCAGATAGTTTCAGATGACAGAATTTTGTCCTCTGTGACTACAACAAAGAGTAATGGGTTTCAGAACGAATGTTTTGCTTGTTTACTTTAAAAAGAACCATTATTGTCATCTTTGACTGCCTTTCAGCCGCAGAAGCAGGGTGTTTACGCAAATGCTACAAATAAAATAGTCATTATGTAAAATAGGATGAGAGCACAATATTATTTCAAAACACAAACCCCACCCCAGGTTAGCAATTAAGCTGTATCTCTTCACAGGTAAAGGAGCATGTGATTCGGTACACAGGAGAAAGAAAATGCTTATAAACCTAAGACATTTCATAGATATTCTTCATTTCTGTTCTAAAAAGTCCCTCGGAACTGCTTTAACAGAGGTGTCTTAAGTTATGCTTCTTGTACTCATGCTGTGAGGCTTTTGAGGCAAGTAGGTCAGAGACAGGCTAGCGTACGTGTTTGGCAGCATATAGCACTGCAGTTGGGTGTTTCCCCCTCTCCTCATGCAGGCCGACCATTGAATTGCAGATCTGACATTTTAAAAATGCCTTTCTAAGCTTCAGTTTCTCGTAAGCCTAACACTGAGGCTGTTTGTCTGTTTAGCCAAGTATTGTGTACCTGGAGGTGGCTTCAGCAGCAAAAGTCTTTTCTGTTACCTGCTGGCTCCCCGCAAAAAAGAGAATGCCATGGATTGAATTTGAGACCTTATGCACAGAAAGCGCAGACCCAAGTCTCATCTTTTACCAGAGGAGATTCACATACCCATTAAGATGAATTCACTGAAAGCCCTAAAAAACTAGTCTGATCTAAAATAGCTTTTAAATCCTTTGTAAACTGTGGAAAGCTAGCATTTCTGCAAAGCTTGATATTTGGACCTTATTCTTTGGGATTGTTCTTTATTGTTTTGTCAAGTCTGACTCCAGATCTAAAACAGCACTTATAAGATGGAACTGCAGTAGGATATTCAAGTGAAAGGAGTCCAGGTGATATTAATAAGCATGGACTCTTTCTTTGTGGTTTCAAATTCCACATAACAGTATTACATGTTCTCGGTACGAAATGGCTAGATGATATCCTGAAATGGATATCTGATAAACTATATTCTTTCTTTTCAGCAACAGCATATACATGGATCTTTTTGTCCTGTTGCAGTTCAGCGGGCAGTCAAACTCTGTAGATCTGTTATCTCATAATATCTTTTATTACAGCTCTGTGTATAAAAGCATTGTTACCTGGCCTGTAAAATCAGAACTTTGGGATAAAGTCGGCTATTTTTCAGTATGACTTCTGATAGACGCGCTTTAAACCTTTTGAGCTAATTCCTTTTAACTAGTGTTAACAGAAATCTAATGGGAACAGATTCCAGTTGCTGTTCACTTCTTGTTCATACTTTGCATGTTTCTAGCTTTACTTTTCAGCATTCCAACCTACATTCTTTTGTGTAGCAATTTATGTTTTATGCCTCAGGGAGCACTGACGTTCAAGTTTTTAAAAACAGAAGAAAGAATCTGGTAGAGAAACCTTATAATATGTTTACTTTAAAATATTACATTATTGCATGCTGTAGGACTTGGATTTGGCTTGGGAAAATGGTCTTCAGGATGCAGTCTTTGTTATAATATCACAAAATCACCACCTCCTAACTCTCACTCTAAGGACTCTTTGACTGCACACAAAAAGCTAGGTCTCACTGAGGTTGCGTACCTGTTCTCCAGGCTGTTCAGAGTGCTTTTGGTAAAAAAGGGATGTTCACACATTTGAAGGTTTTACAACACTAAAAAAAAATAAATACCCTGCATAATTTTGGGTCTGAATCAGAATATGGAAAAGTTAGTTTGGAAGCAAGGGTTGTGGGGGGCTATAGCTCCTGGAATCCCCAACCCAGTATGATCACATGCATGGCTGTGCTCTTTGGAGGATTCTAGGAGTTGTCCAAAATGTTGACTCTTCATTTGCATTGCTTCCTAGAGTATTCTGGGAATTGTGATCCAAAAAAGTAACTTCTCCAAGCTCTGCTCTGGAGCGTCATCATTATCTTTACTTCTTCAACCTGTGTTAAATTTGGTAGAAACATTTTCTAGAAAGCCTGTCTTGCAAGTCTGCTTGCGGGTACATGGAAAACTAATGCACTTTTAATTGCTAATGTACATGAAACTTTTTGTCCTATGAAATAATTTAGAAACAAAACCTGAGAACTGATCCTGAATTTTACTGCCTCTGAAAGCTTTGGTCAGTGGTTTTTCTTTTCCCCCTTAAGCAATTAATACCTAAGAGGATTTGTGGCTAAGATTTTAATGAATATTGTAGCTGAATCATGTTCATATATACATGGCATCTGACTGTAGTAGATTATCATTTAAAATAATAATCCATACAAATTAGGAACAGGCTTATGGGAGAAATTCCAATAAAGAAAATCCCTTATTTTTGCCTCATAGATGAGAGGAGAAAATTATACAAATTAGGGTATTTTGTATATACCTGTATAGAGTCAGTTGTTTAAAAAAAAAAAGTGGGAGTTCTGCAAATATTGAAGTTTCATTTTACTTCCTCACATCTCTGTAAAGATTATCTGTACTTGCCTTATAACAGTGGTTCTCAACCTGTGGGTCCCCAGATGTTTTTGGACTTCAGCTCCCAGAAGCCCTGAGCATTGACCATAGTGGCTGGGGCTTCTGGGAGCTGAAGTCCACAAACATCTGGGGACCCACAGGTTGAGAACCACTGCCTTATAAAGTAGTTAACCACTCTGGATCTGCTGCAGTGGATTTAACTTTGATAATGGTTTTCTAGGCCTGTGTGCACTTTTCATATATGCATAATTTTCACATCTCTGCAGGAAAATTGAACTTCATTCTGCAACTTAACTGAGTCTTAGTAGTTGTACTATAGAAGTAATATTTCCATGTTGTTGTTGTGTGCTTTCAAGTTATTTTTGACTTGAGGCAACCCTTGGGTGACCCTATCATTGGGTTTTCTGGGGGCTGAGAGTATGTGACACACCCAGGGTCATGCAGTGGGTTTCCATGGCCAAACGGGGAATCAAATCCTGGTCCAGGTTTTAGGCCAACATTCAGACCACTACATCACACATAAAACTTCTCATTTCTTCTGTGGAATTCAGTGCAGTTTCTTATGCATGCACCAACCAGATCCCAACCTGCTTAGTTTCAGTCAGACATTTTTGTCACGTTCTTTCAGATCAATGGGACTTCTACATCTTGCTCTCAGTAAACTTTGTAGCAAGCCGGATATGAATATCAGTTGTAACACTTGGCACACTTATTGAGAGCTGCAAAACTTGTGAAGAAGCCTATATTCATAATATTTGTTTTCCAGAACTTTTCAAAATTGGATTTTGTTTTCCTTGGTTAGCTTTCACAAACTCACTGAAACAGTCTATAACCCTGTGACCTCTTTCTGTGTAGGGAGGTCATCAATAAAGAGAATATTCCTTCTGGCTTCAGCAACATCGAAGAGTGTATGCTGACAGTTCAAGAAGTGGAAAAATTGCAAGAGAACAGCTCTGGATACGTAGGAGAAAGAAGCAAACCAAAGCGACAGAAATCCAGCACCAAACTTTCTGAGCTTAATGATAACCAAGACACTCTTCTGGTAAGGAAAAGCAATTAATGTCACTTTTTCAGCTGGCTTGCTAAGACTTGAAGCATCATGCATTTGTCTTCATATGCCAGTTGCAGTTGGTCATACTGTACGGTTTGTCTGAGTTACAACCACAGAAATCCCTGATAGACCTCCTTGGTAGGCAAAGCTTGAAAATTTTAGTGTCTTGGACTACAACTTCCAGAATCCATCAGTCTGAAGTTCCTCAGTTGTAGTCCAAATACAAACTTGTCCATACTTTATTGATAACTTACATTGATGACTCTTAACAGACCTACAGTTTGGAGTGTGCCTTTTGCAGATAGCAGTTGCCACTTGGAAGCTGATCGGGAGCAACTTGATGAAACACGTGTCCAGTGAGATAGCCAGCTGGCAAGGCCATCTGCCCACTGTGATCTCCTAGTATTGAATTTTTGCCATTGCTGTATCCATTGCACAGAAAGCATTATGTAGTCTTAAATGGATGTCTGCTTGCATGTGCAGCCAGCTCAGCTGTACCACTGTATAAGTGGACTGTTCTGACACCCAACATAGTACTGCACTTTGCAGCTGGGAAATACAGCACCTTGTGATAGGCTGCTAAGCAAGATAAGTGGTTGCAGTTTGCACCTCTTTTGCCTGCCAGGTAACAGTTGATACAGTCACCAGGTGATGCAAGTCCTCTGAGTACTCATGTTCTGTTTGATCAGTGCATAAGTCCACATTTGGAAATTCACTCTTCTGGTCTACAGACCACAGAATCCCCTAGCCACCATGGACATTAACTCTAAGGCCATTTCCTCACTACACTGTTATAGTGCTATTATTCCACTTGCAACATCCTATGGAATCCTGGGATTTGCAGTTTAGAGTGGAGTATTTAGAATTCTCAGCCAAAGAGCTCTTTGGCCTCAGTACACTACAAACCCCAGAATTCCACAGGATGTTGAAAGTGAAATAATAGCACTATACCAGTGTAGTGCGGAAATGGCATCTGTTTTGCAAGCACTGGGACAAGTTCAACCATCATTTGTCCCTTTCTTTTAGAGATGTTTTTTTCCACAAAGGGAAACTTGGGACTTTCTCGGGGTTCTGGGGTATGTGGTAGTGATGGTTAATAAGCAAAAGAAGAACAAATTAAAACATAGGTTGAGGGGAAATTCCAGAGAAGTAGCTTGAGTACGTGAGGAAGGAGTGGCTGTCCAGCCCCTGAATTGTTATTTATAAGGGTGATACCATACAATGTGTGATTAGTTTTTCCTCATATATGAACAAATCTGTGTTGTTACCTCACTGGACAGTTTAATTCACAGTCCCTTTCATGGGAAGTATAGTAAATATACATGTCAGATGCACTTGATTTGATAATAGTATTGATTGTAGAGGTATGTTGACAAATAGCAGGCACAAGACAAGAGACAGCAAATGTGCTTGGAGTATAGGGTTATTAAGCTCTCCACAACTTGTCACTTCTTCACCACAATCTGCTAGAAATCCTGTTTTGGCCTCAGCAGCAAAAGGTTACTGTCGATAGCAAGGCAGTATGAACGTGGCTGCTAAAAGGCAATTTTACTCATTCAGAAAAATTATTCCTTAGTTATTCCATAGATCAGGGTGGATAAAGTCTAGCACTCTAGATGTTTTTGGACTGCAACTCCCATCATCTTTTACCCACTAGCTATGCTGTCTAAGGCTGCTGGGAATTGGGGTGCAAAAAGACATCCAGGGCTGCACTTTGCCCAACGCTCCTATACCATGTAGAACCAAGTTTATCAGCAGAGGATGAGGGCAATGTGGTGCCATGCCCAGGAGGTGCTCATCCCTCTCAGAGAAATATCCTTTGCATCCAGAGATGTACAGCTATGCTGTGTACATTAGGAACATGCAACATATGGCATGGAAGCTTACTTTGTTTGATTGTCTGTATAGTTTAGTGTGGAAGTAAAATGGTTGGTTTCTTACAGTTCCTTTTGGCTCTGTACCAACCTCTCCCTTACTTATACAATCAAGACATAGATTTGTACAGCGTGTACAGCTGTATTACTGTTTAGATCTCCAAATTCTTATTAAGATTGTACACACATAACTTCCAGTTTTTCATCTTAGGTCTTATGTAGTAGATAAATGAGAAAAAGAGGATAAGAGAATCAGTGTTTCTGGCACTGCCCTACTGTACCTGAGTGGACAGTGTAATACAACAGTTTTTACACATTGCATATCACCTCAGGGGACCTGGTGGCTTGAGAAGCAATACATAAATGTTATAGGTAATACAATATATAATATAAACAGGAAACAAATCAGATGTATTTCTTGGGTAGCTAAAGGAGTAGACTCATGATTGCAAGCTCCTGATTTGAGGGCTTAGAAAGATACAAGGAGCTTTATAAAAGGAAGACAAGGAGCGTGCAACCTTAGTATCATATCTGTGAAGTAGGTTAGAGAGCAGTTGAGTTAGCCTCAGGGAGCCATGGAATAAACTGTATGGGACTGAGAAGGAAGGTGTTATCGAGGTCTATGGAAAGAATTGTATTATAATGCAACCATAAGGAGAATAGGCTGTCAGGAGGCCACACCTGTGCAGTCAAATGCTTGGAAGTAATAAGTTAGAAGTAAGGAACTTAACTGTAACTATTTTGGAGGTAGCAATGAGAGTGTGATGGAGTTATATTTCCAAAAAAAAACAGTGACAAAGTGCAAAGTTATTTTATCAGTGTAATGAGTATGTTTACTGGTTACTTTCAATGAGTGTTATAATGAGCATTTTTAGAGGCGTTTTGACACCCATTTTGACAGAAATTTTAAAATTGCGGTGCTATTTTTTATCCCTTCCCTCCAAAAAGGAAAGGAAAGCAATACAAAAGTCATTACCAGTGTAACAAGCAATGTAAAAACTTACTTTTTACATTGTAACGGGGTACGTCCCAAAACAGTAACAAACAGTAGAAAAAATTACTCCTAAATTAGTAACTTCCTAAGTCGTAGTGCAGACTGTGACTGTGTGTTCCTGTGGAGCTATTCATATTTGATTTGTCATTGGTAAAGGCAAAACAACAACTTCCTATTAAAGAATGCGTCTCCCGGCATTGATGCCATTCAGGATCCCTCCAATATGTGGGTTTTCTCTCTGTGTCCCCACCCTTTAAAGTTTGACTGTTACAGTTGCTTTGCTTCTTATACAACCTGCATGCTGTAGTTGTGTGGGCATGAGAAATGAATTCAGATTGTGTACTTTTCATTTCAAGTTTTAATTCAGTTTTTAAAAAGTATCATTCTTAGCAATTGTCTTCATATTTAATGTTTGACAGACAATGGAAACATTTGCTTCGCTGAGATCTGTGGACAGAGCAGGACCAGATGACATGGAAGTGTTCTCTGAAGACAGGTGACTTGCTTAGAAATCACTCTAATAACCCAAGGTTTTTGTTGATTCTGACACCAGAACTTGGAACAATCATTTGGGGGACCACAACTTCTGGATTCATCCAGCCAGTGTTGTCACTGGCTGTCCTGGCTGGAGGCTTCTCAGAGTTGTCATCTTAAAAAGTGGCTTTTCCAAGCTTTGACTAGGAGAATCTGGCTGTACCATATTGACTTCCAAAGTATTTAATGAATATTTAAATGTCTTGCTTCAGATTGCATTTGCATGCATGCATTCGCCAATAAGATGGCCATAGTTATGGTATTCTTGAACACAGTGATTATAGAATGTGAAGGATTTGCAGGGGGGAACTGACTTTATTAGCCATTAGAAAATTGCAGATTGATCTCTCCCTTATTTATTTATTTATTTATTTATTTATGGACAAAGCAGGAAGCTGCATTTCCCTGCTGTCCAGATGTTGTGACCCCAAACATGGCTCACCATTGCTTGTGTTGGCTAGAGCTATTGGGAATCCCAGTCCAGCAGCATCTGGAGAGCTGTACTTTTCCCACTTTGAGTTTAAAGCGTTTTTACCCTTCTTATTACAAATATCAGTAGTGAGACAGTCCCTGCCTTCAGGTTTATAATCTAAAAGACATCATATAAAGGAAAAAGGATGAGGAGGGGAGAGGAGAGGAAAAAAAACGACACATATTTAGCTATTCTTAATATTACATCTACTGCAATGGCCAGCTTGGATGGAAGCAGCTTGGGTAGCCTGATGGGATGGCTGTCACTAGTTGAGAGTTGAGGGGGACCAAAAGTGTTTGATCTCTGAGTAAGACAATGAAATTGCCGGCTTTCCTGTTCTTCCTTTCTAGGCTGCTGGAATTTTTCCAGCTGTGTCTCCAAAGTGGACATAAATGTGCATGATTTAAACTTTGAAATACTGCACCTAAGAATGTTCTTTTCAGGCACTTTTTAAAAGTGTTGTTCTAGTATTTGTCTTTGATGTGGGAAACTGGTTAGCTGCATTCTTTGTGATACTCTTTTAAGACAAACGTATTTTCTCCTTTTTTGTAGAAAAGACAATGAAAGTGATGGTGACTTGTTAAGACATTCTCAGGTTAGTACATTATTCATTTCTGTTTGCTGTCTAAGCCCAAGAACAGACTAAATTCAAAGCAAACATTTAATATAATTAGATTTGTATTCCTTTCTGTGAAATTCCCCTTCCAGAGAGATTCACCTGACACTAGACATTTTTAAGTGCCAGGTTTAAAAAAAGGTTTTGTTTCCCTGTATATTCAATAGACAATATGCTTCTGCTGGCTTTCCTTGAGATGGTTATATATTGGTGGGCTTTGTAAGAGTTTTAGTCTATTTATATCTTCTCCTGTGTATCTCCTATAGGCGTCTGGTTGACTGGACTTTGGTCTGATGCGTTAGGGCTCTGTTCTTAGCTGCTCTTTTTGATTAAAAAAAATAAAATAAAATGTAGTTTTGTTCTAATATTTGCAATAAACTGCCTTGGAGTGTCTCTTAAATAAAACAGAAAATGTGACCACTGAGCTGGGCTTGAATAAGCCTTACAAGCCAGTGTGATTGACGGGCTACGTAATTGCAGGGTTTTTTTCCTCTTTAAAGGGCACTATTGGGAACGGCGTGCTGAGGTGGTTAGTAAGCCCAAAGTGGTCAAGGTTGAACCTCCTTTTCACTCTTCCTGCTATCCTCTTCCCTCTCTCTTTCTCACCCTGCACCTCCTTCCTTTGCTTCTCCATCTGTCAGGATAGGGCCTGACAGAGCCACGGGCTCTGGAAGTTAAGCTGAGGGCTACCTAAAATCTGGGAGAAAGAGAGCACCAGCTTGCCAACATCTGATGTAAATATTTTTGAGGTACTTTTAGCCCAGTATGTGAACAAGTTGAATATGGGAAGACTTCAGTATAAATCTCATTTCTGCCATGGAAGTCTCTGGGAAGGCTGTGCCTAAATCACCGCCTCTCTGCCTAACCTACACGATAGGCTTATTGTGTACATATGAGAAGCACATAACAGAGCTAACAGTGCTTCAGGAAACACTTTGAAAGCAAGTCAAGAAACAAATATGATAACTGACAGTCATTGGCTGGTATCCTGTTAGTGGCATAGGCAGATGTAAGCCATATTATACAAGGAGTGTTAATTTTGGGGTGATGCTCAATGTTTGTATCCCGCTGATGACAATGTAAGCATATTTGGCCACATGAGACCACTGCATATATGGTAGTACATTAATGTGTGCAGATTAGCATGTAAATTGGTCTTGCCTTTATATGTTGCCTTTGTACATTATGCATTTCAGTTTCACAATTCTGTTTCTTTATTTCCATCAATGACTAGGAAAAAAAAGAAAGAAAAAAAGGGAAAAGACGAAGCAGATCAAATACAATAGTGATACAATAGAATGCAATATTAAAGATTGAATTAAAAATGACATTAAATACAGAATAATTGTAATACAGTAATATAAAACAACATAAAGTGATGATACCTTTAATACTAAATCAGCATCCCATACTGAGAAGTTATTGCTCCTACCCAAAAACAGAGTACTTTGGCTGTGGTTTCAGAAAACTGCTCAGCCAAAAGGTAATCTGTAAAACACTTCAGATCTCCCAGGCATACTTTGGTTTCAAAATGGACTGTTAGCCATACATATTAACCATTGATCCACATACATTGTGCTAAACTGATACTCAGTATAAAGGCAGTGTAATGTTGCTCCATGGACAGATATTTGTATTTTGCTGAAGCAGTGTAGGAACTTGGCCAGTAAATCCCTAAATCAATTGACCAGCTGTAAAATAGAGACAACAGTGACTTAATCTATCTAGGTTGCTTTGAAGCTCACTGTGCTCCAAGCAGTGCCAGGTGGGTGAGGATGCTAACATTCCCCTAGTGCACCTAAAGCAGAACGAGGAAGTTGTAGGCACTAAGGGAAATTAAAATGGCAGCTTGATCAAGGGCTCTTTCACGGTTCAGAATTATGGCACTATATTTCCATTTTAATTGCCATAGTTCTGTCCTATGGAACTTTGGAATTTGGAATTTAAGAGAGACATTTAGAATTCTCAGCCACAAAGCTCGATTGCCTCACTGAACTACAAATCTCAGAATTCCATAGAACTCAGCCATGCCAGTTAAAGTGGAATCATAGTGCTATAATTCTGTAGTGTGAAAAGACCTCAGGTCACTTGGCAATACTTAGAGTGCTGAACCAGTGAAAAAGTCTAAAAGGGAACCCAGAGCAGATGTCACTGTTGGGCCCTGCCTAGATGATGCTGCATGACAGCTGTCCAAGGAGGCCAGTTGCCAGTACCAGCCCTATGAGAGTTCTAGGTAAATTTCTGTGTTACCGGAATGTTTTAAGGTCTGTAGAAATGAATGTCAACAAATAGTACACCTTGAGATAAAATAAGAGGTTGTTTCTGTGCATAAAAGGATGCCTGATGTAATGCAGTTGCCAGAGTGAAAACTGGAGAGACTCATGTACTTTTAATGATTGTGTAGAGGGAATTTCAGCCCCATTTCTTCATACGTGGTTTCATGACAAGCAACACCAGCTGAAATTCCTTCTTCTGCACAACATTAAAGGTACAAGAACCCTCTCCAGTTCTCAATCTGGCAACCCTATAAAAGTCATGATATTGACTTAGTGTTTTTTACAGACGACTTTGGTCCGTTTTTACAGAGAAAACAAGTGTCTTGCATTGTTCTTGGAAGTGTTTGTTTTGGCAGAGAATAGCTCCCAATAGATAAATAGTCCCAGTGGACTGTTTTAATGGTGAGCCAGAAGAGGAAAGGACGTGGTTAGTCTGAAGGTGATTGCTCAGTTTGTTTTTTTCAGAGGTGAAATTTGAATGAGTAACTGTGTTGTTCAAAGTGGTACATCTCTTAGTCCTTACATTACAGTACTGTGGTTAGCAGCTTGGTTTGTTGTTAAGTATCATGAAGTGCATGGTTGGGAGAGCTATGCCGTGCAGCATGATGTGTGTTCCTTGTTTTGTTTTGTTTTTTATAAAATGACTGTTTTCCTCTTTCTCTATATGTTTTGCTGTTAATCCTTGTGGATGTTTTTTGCTTCCCCCTTTAATACTTTCTTCTGTGAACTGAGTTTTGTTCCTTCTCTTTGGGGGTTTAGGGATTAAGAGAGGACAATCCTACATTTAGAACGAGAACTCTTTGTTCCCTGTCAATTCTGCTTCCTTTCTTTTTGTGATTGCGCCTTTCTTTACGGAAGTTGCTTTAAGCATCTTACTCTCTAGAAAACTGAAGAGTTCAGCTTCCTTTTGTTTTGCTGGAGATAGGTGCACTGTGCAAGATTTCTCCCTTTCCTAAGGAAAGTTACTTTTAAGAAGGATGGGACTCAGAGCACAAGCCCATCATTGCTCAGTTATACACGGTTTCAGCATAGTTTCAGTTATATATGTGATTATATTTGTTCTTGTAAATAATAACTTTCCAAGTTACTGCTTGGTCTAGATGAGTTGACAAGATGTACCTTGTACCTGAAAGAACAAATCAATATTATAGTGCCAATATAATCCAAATTCTGTTACCTGTATAAATTATGCATATTTACACAGATTATCTCCTTTTGGACAATTTATTTTGCTTCAGCAAGGCCCAAGGACAGAGAAGCACACAGAATGCTATTATAGCTCCACATTTGGCTACTGGAAATCTCTTTTAGTCACTTCTTTGGGTTTGGCAAATTTGCCAAGCTTGTCTGTGTGTTTCCAACCTTTTCCTTGCAATCTGAAGCTAGAGGCATCTTGCTTCAGGTAAACTAATATTCTTTGGAGGCTATATACCTTGGTTAATATCACCTTTTGTGCCTTATGCTTTTGCAGAATTCTGGTGTTCTCATAACAAACTTGCAAATAAACAGAACTAGTCAGTGTTGTAAAGCACCGTCTTAGATTCTGATGTGTGGTTCATCTTGAGCAGAATGATATACAAGTTTACCAGGTGCCAGGGACTGTCTGTACTTTGCCAAGTTGTGCAATAGGATATGCAGAATTGGTCCCCAATGACTTTCTCCACCTCTACCCTTCCAAAATAAGACTTGTACTATAGAACACCCATACGTACTTTTCTACATCAGGATATTTTTGCGGCATAATCAGACTTGTGCCATGATGTCCCAGGCTAGACAGGAAAAGGAGACAAACACAGTCTACTCCACATTTCTTAATTTAAGTCTAATATGTAAACCACCCTAGTCTCCAAGTCTACTTCAGGCCAATGTGGTATAATAGTACATAAGATTAAAACTGGGGAGATTTATCTTTCAGATTCCACCCCAACTATGAAGTTCACTGACCTTGGGCCAGTTGCTCGTTCTCAGCCTGACCTACTTTACAGAACTATTGCAGGGATAAAGATGGGGAGCAGAGAGCCAAGTCTGCCGCTTGGTGCTCCTCAAGAGAAACATGTTGAGATAGGTAGATAAAAATAAAGAAATTAAATTAGATAGAATTCAATATGGCTTCTTGGGGATACCCTTTTGTTTAAATGATTCTGGTAAACCAGATCACTCAAGGAACAAATTAATTTCCTTGAAATAAATCCCTAGATCTCTTACTCACTGCACAGTTATAGCACTTTGATACCACTTCAACTGCCATGACTGCATCCTTGGGATTTATAGTTTGGTCACTTGCTAGAGTTCTGGAGAATCCCAACTTCCTACCAAAGCTACAGATTCCTGGATTCTATAAGATGGAGCCATGGCAGCAAAAATGGTGTCCAAGTACTATAATTATGTTGTGTTTCCTTAGTTGTCATGTGGTTCAGCCGCAGCACTTTCATATCTGTCCCCCCACCACTATCACCAAGAGAGCCTACTTGATGTAGTGGTTTGAACACTGGACTATAACTCTGGAGACCAAGGTTTGACTCCCTGCTCGGCCATTGGAAACTCACTAGGTGACTTGGGCAAGTCACACTGTCTCAGCCTCAGTGAGAGGCAAAGGCAACCCCCCCCGAACAAATCGTGCCAAGAAAACCATGTGATAAGGTTGCCTTAGGGTTGCCATAAGTTAGAAAAGACTTGAAGGTACACAACAACAACAATGACCGAATGCCCAATAAAGCTAGCTTCCATTCTATCCTTCTTCTGTAGGCTACAATGTTAGATTTAGGCTATGTTGTTCAGTTTAGGCTACAAGCAAAGCAATCAAATACTTCAGCATAGACTTCTTCGTAAAGCTCACTAGAAGCAATGTCCCTCGCAGGATTGTTGTGAGGATACATTGGGATAACTTTCTACACCACCTGAGGATCTTGGAAGTAACAATGAAATAAAAAATTCTATACACCTCTATTCCCTTGCTTTAAAAGGTAATAAAATTGTGTGGAATTGTCAAAACTTCTGTTAAATTAGTTACACACTGATCTGCCAAACTGGACTTCTCTTAAAGCAATTGTTTTTCTCTTTCAAAAATTAGATACTGAACTATATGATTATAAACAATTATTTGAAGTGAATTTATGTTTCAGGTGTTATTTTCATCACAGGAAAGGCATAGAATTTACCCTAAGATCTCATTATCTGAGTATTAAAGGGTCAAGAAAATGTTACATTCTTTTGGGATAGTTTTACATTCCATGGCCTTCCTAAGCCTGTTGCTTATGGGAGCTTAGAAGCATACCTTTTAAAACAAATGATGTTATTCAGAACTAACAAACAAAAGCAAGCTCCTGTGCCTTTTTCTCTGCCTTCTGTAGCACCAATGAGGGCATAGAAGGAATTGCACAGCCAGAAGATGTGTATTTCCATTGTTAGATCTTAGTGAAGTGAATTGAATTGCAAGGCAGCAAAAGTTCAAAGGTGAGACATCATTGATCTTAATTTTGTCAGAAGGTGCTAATCCATCTCTGCCCACTCTGTGTGTGTTTCAGTTTATGGTGACCCCATGAATTTCATAGGGTTTTCTTAGGCACGGAATACTCAGGGGTGGTTTTGCCAGTTCCTTCCTCTGAAATATAGCCTATAGCACGTGGTATTCATTGGCAGTCTCCCATCCAAGTACTAACAAGACCTGACCCTGCTCAACTTTGAAAATCAGGTGGGATCTGGTTTCTTGAAAGTCCTCTGCTCCCCATTTTTTGCCTTAGGGTCTTCATAAGTTGGAAATGACTTGAAGGGACAAAACAACGACAACTGGCCCTTAAAACTCATATCTCTGTGCTCTTTGTACTGAAATTTTGTATGAATTACCTTGTTTGGGAGAGAGGAATTCTCCAGATCTCCATGGTATTGTCCAAAAAAAGGTAAATTTTACCACATGTTATTTCATACTAGAAAATAGATTTAAAATATAGCAGTCGGTATCACAGTGTCTTTATAGGAAACGTTGCCTGTGCAGCCGGGGATTTCTGAAAGCTGTTGTCCCCATCATTTTGTTTCAAGCTGTGCTTTGGTAGTAAAGGGATTGAAAATATATAAATCAAGAATTGGGATCATGTGGCTCTTCAGATACTTTTGGATTGCATCTCCCAATATTCTTGTTTATTGGCTATGCTGGCCGGGCAGCTGATAGTTGCAGTTTAACACTGTCTGGAGGGCCACATGATACATACCTGTGGTAGATCTTGTTTGGAATATTGTGTGTCATGGAGCAGCTGGGTTCTCCTCCTGTTTTCTGTCAAGGCTAAGTCATCATTTACCTTCACTAGAGACCCTTGGCTTTCCTGGCAACTCTCAGTACCCTGTTCTTGCATAATAATTCACACAGGGAGGAGTGATGCCTCAAATAGCTACGTGACAGTGCTTGGGCATCATGAGCTATTTTTTTCAAAAAAATTAAAAATCAATTTTCCAAGACAGTGAGCCCTCTGTGTATGTTTTGAACATTGCTGGAAATTCACGGCAACTCCCTTAGGTCTAAGCTGCCATTATTCTTCTGAAGGCTTTATGGATTATTCATTTCATTAAGGATTGCATGAGTGAACAAGTAGCCCATTGCGTGTTCCTCACATTAATGGAGGAGAGACAGAGATCTTCTTTTATTCTGCAATGAAAGTGCAGTCTACTAAGCTGAAGCAAAATGCAGAAGTATTTTACTGTGTTATATATTTAAAAACTTATAAGCTGATGTGTGTATTAGACGTTGCCGTAAAGGAGTGGACTGAAATTTAAAGGTTTATGCTGATATATGCTTAATACAGCAACTTCGTAAAGAAGTGTATTGTCAGGCTACAGCTTGTTGACAGCTGCCTTATGAGTATTCTGGTTCTGTTTACATCTGGTTACCAAAGAAAATGTTCCAGTTCTACAGTCTCACTTCCTCTTCCCCAGTTTCTGTTGAGTGGCAACCAAATGTGGGGAAGCAGTTTTGGAGCTGATGCTATTGCATTGCTTTGAAAGATCATTGGTAGTTTGAAATTACAGCAAAGTGACAACACCAGAAGAGATTAAGACTCCGGTACAGCTTGTCTTATAGAGAAAGGGGATAAGAATGTTCATTTCTATCCTGTGACAAATCTTGTTCCTTAAGTGTTACTTAGCTTTCAAGTCCTTCCCTAGCAGAAATGGGGCAGGGACAGACAAAGAGAACAGGACATGTTGTTGCAGAGTGCAAAGAAATCTCTTTAACTAGCAGGTTTGCATTGAACTGGTTTGGTTTAAAGGTGCTATAGCCAAGGAAGTGTTTTTACTTCTCTTAAAAAAAACAACTTGCAATGTTTTTCTCCTGGAAAAAAAAAAGCTACGTGACTTAAACTGAGAAGAAAAGGAAATAAAAAGTTGTGCAATTGATTGAGGTCATGACAGTTGGAAAACCAGTTCTTTCAACATTCCGAGGTTTGTTTTTTTTCTGTCGAGTAAAATATTCCCTTCATCATGCCTTCATATTATTTAAAACTTCTCTTCCCCCCCCATGCTTGTAAAATCCTGCTCATTATTTAGTTAGTCCTTTAATTCAAATGGTACACTTGTTTGCATTCTATCTTGCCTTTTGGTCTAGATCAGTGATTCCCATCAAGGGTACATGTACCTCCAAAGGTACAAACCAGGACATTTAGCAGTACGTGAAAAAATTGAATAATGGTGGGAAAAGGCACATAGGTGAACAGTGTTAGACAAGATACAACCAAAAGTTGTAGAATTAATTGAACATTATGAGTGGCAAAGTGAATTTCCTTCACTATTTAACCTCGAAAAAAGCCCCATTCCTCTGCTGTGTTGTTTTGGCAAATGGTGAGGAGTCCCTCTCTAAACAGTGTGTTGCAAACGTGCCACTACAGTCTGCACACTTGGTGTACCCCTCATTGTGAGAGCCCAACTCTCACTCTCCGCTTCATGAACATTCAAGGACTGTCATGTTGGTACTGATATATATGTTTGTGTGTGTATATATGAATGAATAGATGAGTATGTGTAAGCAGGTACCTCAGGGACCTCAGTCAATCCTATGAGCAGTGTTCAATGAGTGAGTTCTTTTGGGCCTTCTCCATCTCTTTTCTTTGTCATTATTTTAAGTATTTATTTTTTTTCAATCTGTGTATTATCAGATATGGATCAGTGGCTGAAAACTGGCACAATAAAGGGTACAATTTATGGAAATGGGCTGCCAAGGGGTACAAAAGTGAAAAAAGGTTGGAAACCATTGGTATAGATGTAAGCCTAAAGTAGATTACAGGAAATACTGTAGACCCATACCACTGCAGTGTCATCTACCTATTCTGACCCATGGCATTCCTCTAGGTCGACATACCTCCTTGCCATTCTCATCAGGTCTTTTCCCGTTAAGTTTAACTCCTAACTTCTAACAGCTACAGGGAAAGAATATTGTTTGGACGTACCCTCCTTACTCCATTCTCCCTAAGACTTCAGGGGCCCATTCACATTATGCAAATACAGTGCTGTATTCCACTTCAGCTGCCATGGCTGCATCCCATGGATTCCTGGAGTTTGTAATTTGAAGAGGCTGTGACTGAGAATTCTAAATGACCCTCCCTGAAATGCCAATCCCAGGATTCAGTGGGATGTTGCCATGGATGTTAAGAGTGGAATATAATGCTATAATTGTGTAGTGTGAATCAGCCGCTTGTCGCTTCACCATCCAAGGACACAGTACATAACTTGTAAGAGTCACTTTTTGGTGACAACTCTCAGGAACCCCCAGATAGACCTTACTCTCAGAGCAATGGTACCTCCAATGCAGTGTTTGATTTATCCATACAAGCAGTGAATGCCACCTATTTCTACTTGCACTGGAAAAAGTAAAGGGAGTACTTTGGGGAAGCGATTGATGCACAAGCTAAAAACTGCTCATCACCACCTCCAGTGACTCCAGCCAGTGAGAAGCAGGCCTTCCATCTGCATTTGTTGTTAGGTTCATTCATGTTGTCTCCGACTTATGGTGACCATGTCATAGGTTTTCTTGGCAAGATGTGTTCTGAGGAGGTTTTCCATTGCCTTTCTCAGAGGCTGAGAAAGTATCACCCATTGGGTTTCCATGGCTGAGCAGGGATTTAAACCTTGGTCTTCCAAGTCTAAGTCCAGCACTTAACCTGCTTCTGGCTCTCTCCACCTGGGTTGAGCTCTGATCATAGTGAGTGTGGCAGAATATTGCACGCTTATTTTGAATATAAAGATATATTGAGAGACAGATGTGAGCAAAAAAAATGTTAAAAGTTCTTTTGTTTTCTAAATGCAAATATAAAAAAAGTCCCAAACTCCCTAAAGCAAGGATAACAAAGTGTTAACACATCACCAGCATCTGTGCTGTTTTTACAGCTCTTGATCACCCCAGATTCCCAGAACTGTCTCTTTCATAAGCCCCCTCTTGACTCTAGGACACAAATCAAATTTTAATAGACTGCAGCAGCATATTCTCATTCCTCCTGGTACAGTTCAACATCCCCCCCCCCAAAACAAAAATTTTAAAACCAAAACTTCTACAGAGAGAAGATTGGTCTCCAGACGTGCCAGAATTTCCATTCATGTCGTAAAGCTTTGCCTAAGTTAATGATGGGCAGTGGCTTAGGTGATGCATCAAGCATACAGTTTGAATAGTATTCTATTGTATGTTAGTGTCAGGACCAGCCCTACAGTTAGACAGAGTGGAACAGCTGGTCCAAGCAGTAGATTTTAGAAGGGGTGGACAAGAGCAATTGAAGCTCTCCTGCTGCACTTTATGAACTCTCTGGCATTTCCTCTCAGTTGAAGGGTATTGTTGCATGTGTGTGTCACACAACTTTCCTATGATCTCTAAAGTGGCCTGGCTGCCTCGAGTGACATTAAAAAATGACAGCTGAAGTAGAATTCAGGTGCCAGTCCGATCTGCTCTTGTATTAGGACTGGTTAGGTGATATCATTTTGTTTGTGACATTAGACAGCAAAATACGTTGGGCTGGCCCTGGTGCTTGAATGGATGAGGTTTCTTTTCTCCCATAGCTGACCACATCTTTGAGGTCTAGATGCCAGTTGAAAGTGATTAAAAACTCTACCAGACAAGTAGATCCTAGCACTGTTAGTAAAAATGCATTTAGTTAGTTAGTTAGTTAATTTATATCCTGCCCTTCTCCTAGTAGGGATGCCCAAAAAAACTATTTGTAACTTAAGAGCATTGTGTAGTTTTTCCATCTGCTTATCCTCCACCCACATATATTTCGCAGTAAGAAAAAGAAAAAGCAATAGGCTAACGCAGATGGCATTGTTGGATGGCACCCCATTGTTGGATAGCACCCCATCCAATTCTGTGTTGTTGTTGTATGCCTTCAAGTTATTTCTGACTTATGACAACCCTAAAACAAACCTATCAAAGAGATTTCTCAGCAAGAGTTGTTTAGAGAGGATTTGCCTTTTCCTTCCACTGAGGCTGAGAGAATGTGATTTGCTCAAGGTTACTCAGCAGGTTTCCATGGGCAAGCAGGAATTCAAATCCTGATCTTCAGAGCCCTAGTCCAGTGCTCAGAACACTATACCATGGTGGCTCTCTTAGTATGGATGAAAGCAATTCCATAATATAAAGGAGCCCTGCTGGTGCAGTGGTTAAATGCTGGTACTGTAGCCACAAGGTTGTGAGTTTGATCCTGCCGAGCTCCAAGTTGACTCAGCCTTCCATCCTTCCGCAGGTCGGTAAAATGAGTACCCAGCTTGTTGGGGGCAATTAGCTAACACATTGTAAACTACTTAGAGAGTACTTAGCTGATAAGTGGTATAGAAATACACATGCTATTGCAAGTGCTATCCATCTGTATGCGCCCCCTCCCCAAATGTACGATAGGACTATGATTAATGAGTGTTTTCCTGCCTTGTCATCTCGTTTCTTTTGATTGTTTTGCTTTGTTTTGTTTTAACATAAGAACTTTCTTTATGAATGGTAATGGATGGAATTAGGTCTCTATCCTGGCTGTCTGCAGAGAATATTAAGTAATTGCATGGCATGTTGATTTTGACACTTAATCGATATCATATGTAATAGCCAAAATGAGTTCAGCCAAGAACAGATGCCTGTTTTGAACACAGTGTTCTTGTTCTCTTCTCTGTCTCTTTCCCTCAGTTGGTTTAGCAGACAGAAACATGCAGTGGAAGTATATTATTGCTCTTTAATTGTCTAGAGCTGGTAATGTTTTCATACTTACATTTTGTAAGTCGTTTTGTTTGCCAGTCTGTTCTGGATGTAGCATCATAGGTCTAAAGCAGTACTGGGAATTCTCCCTCAACTCTTGTGGTTGAATTTTAAGGGAGGAAAAGCAGAAGTGCACTTCCAGATGCTTGCAGGTGACATGATTTTCCATGGAACTGCTATATATCCCCACTCTCACCCCTAAAAATGGCCCAGAATAGCAAATTTAAGAAACTGGAAATGTGTAGAACATCGCATCCAGTTTTCCAAAAATTACTAGGTACAGCCTGCAAGGGACGGGAGTGGTTACAAACAGGAGCACCCCAGACCCTTTGTAACTGCCCAGCCCTTAGCTAAATTTGGAATCTTGTTCTGCTGTAGCTTCACCTAACTCTCTTTCAGTGAACCCAGGTTTCACACTTGGAATTCCATCTCTAAATACACTTACTCTAGAATGAGCCCCATTAAACATAATGAGACTGTGAGTAAACATGCACAGGCTTGTACTGCTAAGGTCTGTTAAATTGGCAGGGAAATGGAAGGGGAAGGTTGTACCAACTGATGAATACCCAGAAAGAAGGATAAGTATTTACAGTTATTAGATTTCTGTCCCATCTTTCTCCCCTGACTGTGATACAAGGCAGCATTCAGCAATGGGAAAAAAAGAGTACTCGTGAAAACAAGTTAGAGTGTACATTTTAAAATACAAACGAAACTGGCTCTATCTTTTAAAACACACATTAATTTAAAACAGTTTACAAGCCATAAATGAAACTGAAATATTCAAAAGTTTAGTGCACATGATTGAAATCTCTGTCCATATCAGTGAGTCAGTTGCTGAAGGTCTGTCTTTTTTGATTCACATGGTCTATAAATTCTGTCATCTTAGAGGTATACCTTCAACAGACACAGTGACCACTGGGATAGTCTCTTGTGGTTCTGGTTTTGTGCATCAGAGTATTATATGGTATTTGTTTGTGCTCCTTGGATGTCTCTCCCCTCCCCCCTTTTTACATCTTTTAGATTGCACACCTTTCTCTTTCTCTCTCTCTTTTTTTTAAAACTGAATATATGTAAGATGTTTCAGAAACCTTTTCAGCTGATTGATGAATAGTATAAAAATTCTTTTGCTGCTTCTAGTCATGGTGGTAGTTCTGCTAGTGGTGATGGTGGTAGTGATAAGTTTAAGGGTAATGATGATGCACAGTAATAATAGTGGTAAGTTAGAATAGTAATGCTAGTACATTTTCAGCTCCCATTTGCAGTGACAGTGTATGTAGGTCTGTCTTTACTAATAGCTTCCCATTGTTTTAAGAAGTATCCACAGTTGTAAGCTGTCTTGGGCTGGAAAAAGACAAGATAGATAAGTAATCCACTTTAACTTTCGAAAGCGATTAATCTTTTTTACAATAGTCTGTCATGTCTCTTTTGTCAGCATTAGTCATCCATTCCTGGAGAGAGGATAAATATGTTTCTTTTTCTCTCTGTTTATACTCCGTGTGTTATCTTCTCCCTAAATAGAATTAAACTCCTCTCCATAGAGAACTGGTGTCTTTGCACGTAGTTTTGTATTCCGTGTGGACAGTCTCTCTCTGTTCCCTTCATCTTGTAGTGAGATGGTGAAAGCACTGTAATAAACTCAGGAGGTAAATTCAGATAGGCTAAACCCACGAAAAAAGCAAATAGCAGAGGGAAGAAAGAGGAATGAATTCTGTGGACTCAAGAAGCACAGCGCTTCTCAGATATCTTGCAAGTGAGCACTAGCACAGCAAAAAACTGCTGCTTTCCCTCCTCCCTCTGTTATAAATTATAGATCACCTACTTGGCGGCTCTTTGCTTACCAATGGGGGAAGGGGGGGAATGAGGTGGATAAGGATTGGTTGGACTGGAAAGCATTCCTGGTGGCTGGATTATTTCCCAGGGCACTCCAGCTTCCAGTTGTTTAAATGCCAAAGCCCACTCCGATTTGGGTTTGCGCAACAGTGGCTTGTAATATCCCAGAGCACCTCCATAAATAGTCCTGCTATCCCCACACTCAGGCAGAAAACAACCACAGAAGACCAAGGGACGTGCAGCCAGCCCAGCTTAGCTGGCAGTCATTCATTGATCTTCGCCAGCAGTCCAGACTTGCTGGAGAGCATTTGCCTACCATTCCCCTTCATCACTTGAGCTCTTCATCCAGTCGGTTCTCGGCTTCCTCTAGGGAGAGAGTCAGCTGCCGGAGGTATCTACTTCCGAAAGACACTTGGTTGCTACAGCAGCCCTAGCAACAGTGACACTTTGTGAGAGGGGCTGGCATTTTTATTCTGACTTACCCGGTGTCAGAAAAATCGCATGTTTCACGGAAGGCACGTCCTGCAGCGTGCCATCTGCATTTATCCTGTTAACTGGGAACTGTATCCACTGCTTGCACTTTTGGACAGACACAGTTTCTGGACTGCTTGCTGGCATTTTTTAACCGAGGAGAAAGTTTGAGAGATACTAAGTCTGAGGGATCTTGGATACTAAGACACGTGTTATTTTGCATTTACCTGCATAAAAGGAGAAGCACCTTTGATTTTTGCAATCCTGTACATCTATATTTTCCTCCCCCTTACTCTGAACATTGCAAAATATATTCAGAAGGAGAGTGTACCTTGTTTCTCACTTTTGGGGATTTGTTCCAGAATTTAGGCATGAAGATCCAGGAGCATCCTAGCATTCCTGAAACCAAATTACAGAGGAACCAAGAAGCAGATGGCCAAGAAGAGACGTTTGTATCAGAAGTGCCTCGGCTGGACTTGACTGCCTTATGCAGCGACAACAACAACTGGGAAGGTACGGTGAGCAGGCTGGGTGTTTTGGCATGAGTGAGGGAACTTTGACTGCAGTGTAGGTGCATCCCCCCTTTCCCTTTAGATGAATGATCTACAGTAATAGGAAACCTGTTTGGGTACAGAACCTAAATTTGTACTGAAAAAAGATGTTAGTACATTGTTTTCAGGATGGAGAAGGACAGATGAATGTTTTTGTCCTTTTGTTTGTTCTCTTTACCAAAGTAAGATTTGAGATGCTAAAAGACTGCTTTTGCACTGGCACTCCTTTGTGGTGACCTAGCTGCACCCCAGAACTTCTATGTCCAGCTTAGGGGGTTTTCTTCTGTCTTTTTGTGGTCATATAATAAATATGAGTGTCGGGGCAGAAGAAAAACGTTTAACATTTCCTACCTTTGTAGATCCATGAAAACTTCTTTCCCCATCACATGCAAAATTCTGTTTTTCAGGTTTCAGTTAGGTTGGTTGGTTTGTTTGTTTGTTTGTTTTCTGGGGGATTTTTTTTCATTTTGCTTTGAAGGCCTTAAATTGATTATGTTTCAAGTGGTCCTGCTCTTCTCAACTTGGCAAGACTGGGATGTTTTGCATTAGTCATTCTAATGGTTTTCATATGTCTGAGCACACAGACATGCCTCCGTCAGACTGTGCTGGAAGAAAGGAGAGAGAGGAGAATCACTTTCACTTGTTTACATTTATGAAAGCTGCAGAACTGAAAAGCAATTTTTTTTTCATTTTTGCATGCACGGGAAGCTTGTGGTGATAAACTGTGTTTTTAGCAAAACAGCCATTTTTGTGGCTTTACTCCCAGGAGTATTTCCAGAGCTGAAATGGCAAAGAAAACGTAAGTCATCACACCGAAAGGCAGCTGCTGACCCTGAAACTGAACAGTTGGGAGATAACAGATACATTCCAAAGTTTGATTTTTCAGAAATTTTGGAACCTTATTTCCTTGTTATTAATTACAAACTGTAATTACACGCAATTTGTTATCAAGTCTTCATGCATGGATATTTGCAGTGGGAGATAGCAGGATTGATTCAATCTTGCCCTTACAACAGTGAGGCAAAAACTGTAATACCTTTATGCAATATGTGTAGTACGATTGTCTTTCTATACAGAGGACTTCCAAGGTGATGTCAGTTTGTATATACATGTTATTTACGTATCAATTCAGCATTTTAAAGGAGGGTCAGATCTGGCTGCTCATATTCAAATATGCAATACAGACAGCTGTGGCTGTTCTTGACAGAAGACACCAGGTGACCCAGCGTTCTTTTTGTATGCTGGTTACTCACTAGAGGCTCTTGCTCTTCACCTAATCTATAGGTCAGCAAAGTTTTTCCAACAGTCTTTCTGTCATTATATTCCCTTAATATTCTAATTAGCCCTACCCTGAAAATGAGACAGGGTTTTTTTAATCTTTTCAAAGATGACTGGGATGAGCGTTCCTTTCCTATCCCCTGTGGATTCAGCTGTCATTGTGCTTGAATCAAAATGTCTCCTCCTCATTTCTGAAGACTAGGTAAAAAATACTGATAGGGCTGGATGAGTAGGTGGAAAGTGGGTGGTTGGAAGGGAAAGACACTAGATGGTAAAGGATTCTCGCCTTATTTCAGCTTACCCCTTGAGTCCCACTCTGGGAAACAGGTGGCATATAAATATCATAGATAAATAAATACCCAATCTGATCTTCTCCAAATCTGTTTGAGACTGTAAGGAACAGCTAGAGCAAGCCTACCTGCCTGTCTACCCTTTCTGTCTCCCTGAGAAGGTCCTCAGAATGAAATAGAGGGTGACAGATGGGCTGGAACTCTTTCTGGCCAATCCCCTGGTGTGGCATTTGTAGCAGTTAAGAGCAGGGGCACTGCCCTCTGCCCCACATGAGGTGGTAGGCAGTGCCCATCCAGTTATCGGAATAAGGGTTATTTATTGTCCTTCCCATTCCACTACCTAAGAAGTAGGAGCTGCCTCATCTGTTCAGCAGGCTTCCTGTGCTTTACGGTACACTCCATCTCAGTAGTTTAAAATTGAGACTCCAGTTGTGCTCAGTTGCTCGAGAGTAAGCCACATATTCTGACAGATTTTTTTTTTTTAGTGATCAAGCATAGGTTGTGTTACACATCTCACTTACAATAACTCATCATCATGATGATCATACAGACATTCTTCAGCTTCATTATATACACTATATATATATTCATTATATATACAGTGAGGGGAGAGGAGGAGGGGGGAGATGATTTATTGGTACTGGGTCCCATCTCAGCTGATTAGCTTCCATTTTCTTCCTGTTTTTAATATAATGTTTTACTGCATCTGCTTCTAGATCTGTGATCTCACAACTCGGTCACCCCTTGGGTTCTTTACAGTTTTTTTTTATTTTTCACCAGGTTTCATAATTTCACTTACTGGGAGGTCTTGTGGCCTTTGGTCCCATGGCAGGACCAAGGGCCCACCACTATGTTTCTCTTAGAGCACGGCTCCTCAGCCTTTGCTTCTCTGAACGTTTTGAACTTCAGCTCCCAATGATCGTCACCATGGGTCATGTTGGCTGGTGTTTTTAGGAACTGAAGTCCAACACAGCTAGAGAACCAAAGATTGAGAACCTCTTCTGCTTGCCCCAAACTCCACTACTTCTTGTGATCTTATTTTCAAAGACAATCATGTTTGTTGTGGCATTTGTAGTAATTGTCATCTTTCCCTGGTATATATAATGTAGCTGAAGAATGTCTATATGATCATGATGGTGAATTGTTGCAATTTTCAAACAAGTTTAACTTACTTATTTACATTGATTCATACCAGTAATTTCCAGCAGTGCTGGGTACTGCTGCTTTGCACCATACTGTTCCACCCCCAAGTTGCTTTCATTCCTTGGATTAGTCACATGCATGGTCCCAACATGTCAGGGTTTACATAATGGATGGGGCTATATGGGGATCCTATCTATGTAGTCGTCTGACTGACTATATAGATTTATCTGTATTATGATGACATGAAGGAGAAGTAAAAGCAGTTTAAATAATGATAAACTATACATTTTTGTATACCAAATGACTTTGCTGCAAAAGTTTCTGAAAAACAGTGAGCTGTTGTCAACCAGATTTCTGCACTTGTATGCTTAGTCTTGTATACTTACGCTTAATTTACATCATGCACATTTCTTTTCTTTTCTTGAGACATATTTTTGTGGCACTATAACATCAGAATAGAGTAACACAGTGTATTCAAGGTAGTAGGTATGTCTGTAGCTTATTTCGGATAGCGAAAAATGCTGCAGCAAAGTTTTGTCTTGTTGTAATCAATGGCTTGCTTTCCTTTATGGACAGGAAACAAGTCAGTGTTTATTGTCCTGAAATAAACCATATCACCCTCTTGAATTTAGAGAGGAAAGCATACCGTAGGACTTTAGATGCTTTAATGCCATCTAAGCTGCCATCATTTGTCACTTTTTGAAGTATTTTATTAAGTAGTTTGACACTTTAATATGCACCTACGCAGTTGCAGACAAGCATGTAGAACAGATGGCTTGGACATGTGATGAGCTTCAATTTTAACTTTCTGAACAATCAGTCTTTGCAGATCTGAAGTGTGAAATCTATGCCTGTGCTGCCCTTTTACTTTTTTAAATAAATCCTCCAGAAAAGGTTTGAGTGTCAGTATGTATATTAGCATGCTTGGGCCCTGAGATCACATCACAAGCACAGCAGTAACATCTGTTAGGTTGGGCAGGCATAAAGTTGGCAGGTCTTTTTCTGTCATGGCCTCATTTTCATGCTGTATCCTGCCGCAGACCTTCAAAAACTTGTACTTTTTATTCTGCTTTTTGATCCATATAGAGCGAAGCAAGACTTTTTAGTTCATCAGAGCCACATTTTTTGGGAGAATCCACACAGGCATTGTTAAATAAACAGCCATTAACAGTTTCTCCAAATTTCAGACTCTTGCCTTATACAGTTGTTGGGTTTTTGTTTGTTTGTTTTGTTTTTTCCTAGTGACAAACAAAGAATACCCAGAGCCAGAAGTGGGGTGGGAGGGGATCCAACAAACATATTACTATTTATTAGGAGATTTTTGTTATTGTTCCAGCTAATGCGTAGTGTGTGTTCTGGTCTTTTGGCACACCATGATACGATGAGGTAGAAGTGATATGCTGTGTAGCTCAGTTCAGAGGGACACTGAAATTTCCATTGGAATAGAAAAATAAAAGAGCTGTACAGTCAACCCAGACCCCAACCACAGCCCTGACCTTCAATATATACAAAGTCTAATTAGAGGTCAGAAAATATCCTGCAACAATAATACAAAACTTGCATGAGTGAATTATCAGTGTGTGTGTGTGTTGAACATGAGAGTTAAATAAATTGATGTCCTCCGTTATTTTATAACTTGGATGTTCTCTAGTTGCTTTTGTCTTAAACATGTTGTGCTGCTGTTTTGGTCATCATAGTTTATGTTTTGTTTAAGCTTTTATCTTGTAAACCACTTGGAGAAGGTTTCACCTCAAAAAAATTTTAAATAAATAAGCTACTGGAAGCACATAGTTAAATTTCACTAGAAATACTTGTTCCATCTAGGGGGTTGGATTCAGCAGTACTTGTGATCTCTTCCAGCTCTTTGATTCTTTGATTCTATGATTCTGAGGGCACCTTTATATAACAAGGACTAAACACAAGAATTAACTTGCTAAATTAGACCAAAAATCTATCCTATCATCTTCAATGGTGGCCAAAATGATATCGCTAGAAAGCTCAGAAGCAGGTCTTGGTTGAAGAAGCCATCCCTTCTTATCTGTACTCAGCATCTGACGCTCAGAGGTCTCTTGCTCTAAACACAGAATCTGTATATTCTGTAAATCTCCCTGTTCCTTCTTTAAGCAACTGTCTGATACCAGCAATTCCAGAAATCCTCTACACCAGGCATTCTCATAGGCCAGGTGTTAATTGGTGCCCCAGTCTCATAACTATTTAACCTATTTGTGATTAATGTTCAGTATTAAATATCATAATGCTTTGATTATGTTAAAATGCTACACAGTGTGATATTTGGAGGTCAGTTTCTGTCTTCGTTAGAACTGAGTGAAAAACCTTTCCTTAAACCGTGCCACTTTAATATTGAAAGTCATAGCCATGTTAGTCTGTAGCAGCGTAAAAAAGAGTCTTGTAGCACTTTTCAGCCTAACTGGAAGAAAGAGGTTTGTAGCGTAAGGTTTCATAGACTTAGCCTAGTTCATCAGTCTGTCAATGAAGCTATTTATGAAGATTGGGGAATTTGAAAGCTTTTTCACGAGGGCACAACCCTCTGCACGTTGAAAGCTAATGGACTAAGAAACAGGCTTTGCTGTTGTTTTTTGTTATGTGCCAAGTTGTTTCTGACATATGGCGATCCTAAGGCGAACCTATCACAGGGTTTTCTGGGGGCTGAGTGTGTGATGCACCCGAGGTCACCCAGTGAATTTCCATGGCCAAGCAGGGACTTGAACTCTGATCTCCAGGGTCACAGTCCAACACTCAAACCACTACAACACGCTTGGCTGTATCCTTTCCCAAAAGACCTTAATTACCTTATGTGGGGAGTTTGGTTCCTAGACACTGTACAGCTGGTACTATATAAGATGGCTGTTCATCCTGACAACATTATTGAGGAAAATTGTCAGTGAATTACTATGTTTCAGAAGTCTAAAAACCTGGCATTTGACTGCTGCAAGATCAAAACTAACTAAGCACTTTTTCTTAAGCAGGAAAAGCATTATTTTAAAGCTCTTGAAAGGTCTTTTGTGGCTATTCTGCTTTTTCCAAAAAGTTCAATCTCTTGGGGGTGGTTGTTGACTTCAAAATTCTTTTTTAGAATTACAAGTTCAAAGCTACAAATCTTAAACCACCTAATCCCATGGAGCTAAGTAGGAGCATGCAAACCAGCTTAGTAAACTATCCAAATACGGAATAGCAGGTTCCTCATGGATCGAGTGGGAACAGTCACAAGATGAGACTGTGAAAGTGTTCCAATATGCCAGCCACTCTGGCTTCCCATTCTCCCCTCCACCACCCACTCTGCCCAAACACATAATGCATTGTATTTTAAATTTGGCCAGTAAAGCCAGCTAGCAGATTTGAGCTACTTCATGCTTTGTGGTGCTAGTCTGAGATGTTAGCCTCTGGTATCGACTGTGTGGACTTGGAAATGGTTGAATCTGAGTATTTCTAGTCTATTACTTGCAGGTCTCCTCAGGGGCTGGTGTGCTGATAGCGGTAAACCTAGGGAATTTAGGGACTTGTATCTCTAGAAAGGAGCATTTCTATGTTCCGAGTTGTGATTGTTCCAAAGGAGCAGAAGCTTCACTTCAAATCCATTGGTAACATGGAATTTGATGATGTCATAATGACAGAGAGAAAGGAGGAAGGCATAAGTGCTCCTGCTGGGAAGGCACAAGTGCTCCTGCTGGTCAGGTAGAATGGTCTTTATCCTTAAGAATACAGAAGGAGTGACGTAGGGCCTGAACTTTAGTGTAGTCAGAAGAAGTTTGGGAACGTTTGCTGTAGCACAATAGTCTCTCAAGAGATGTTATGTGGAGGTGCCTACTACTGTAATGAATACTGTCAAGTGCTTGGATTCCTTAGTCTGCTATGTGTTTTTTTCCAGCTTTAATTCTCCCCAGCATCACTTTCTAGGAGCTTCCAAAGATTGAAGCTAGGATCTTATATATACGGAGGTGGTCGGCCAGCAATGACATTTGGGCAAAAGTTCCTTTCTTGGATTATTCCCAGAGCCACCCTGTCTAACATGGTAGACAGAGTAGCTGTCTACAGTTCCAAGCTCTGGCTATGCCTGACATTCTGGTATCATTGTAGCTCACTACAGTGATGTCTTAGAACCCAAGCAAAGCATGCTGAAGCAATAAGCTTAATTTTTTTCCCCCAGTCCATAGTGATCACTTAAGGAATAGCTGAAAGAGTACAGCGAATCCAAAAACAGGAATGGTGCCTTATTGAGCTATGCAGTGCTTAAATGTATTAGATATACATTTACAAATATTTTGGGTTTTTTCCCCAAATGTGGTGGTGTTTTACTATAGAATAAGTAAGGAGGGTATTTTGTTGATGCTGTTTGTCAAAACAAAGCAAGGGAGGGAAGAACAAGAACAGCAAGGCTTTTTTGGAGAGATGTTTAGAAGAAAGGAGTAAATTTGACAATACAGTACAGCAAGTTAGTGAAACAGTGTTCTCTTAAGTAGTGGCACATCCTCACTTGGAGAACTGCCAAGTGGCTAGCTTTTCTATCTGGAAAGGACAGTGATTTCGCAGCTGCTAAAATGGTGTATTTAAAACATGCCAAATAAATTAAGAACTCTCTTAATATTTGCTCTTCAAATACATTTTAAATTCTGGATGTGAAGCAATTAGTGGGTTGCCCAGAGGAGAAAAGTAAATGTCATAGCTATTGAAATATGTTGCTGCTTGACTGCAGGAGTTATGCATAGTTCCCTCTTCAAACTTTCTGAATATGTTTAAGTTCTTTTAAAGCAAAGGTATATCCCATAAACTGGAGGAGGAAATCAGATGGTAGTATCTTGAAACTAACACAGGTTCCATAAATGCTTCCATAAAGGTTAGGTGAAATGTATCCCCTGCGGTAAGTAAGAGCAACATGTTTACTTTGTGGGATAGCATTGTGGATCCAGGCACCTCACAGCTAGAAATGATAATCTTGGAAAGTTATTGTTCTTTCCAAATGTCCTTTCAGCATCAGCATTAGGGTTTAACTAGAGAGTGCTTTCATGACTGACACCATCCACCATCTCACTTGTCTGCTGCTCCATCTCAGAATTAACTTAGCAACAAAAATTTTAAATCATCACGTCAAACAGTATAAAACCATTTAGAAGACATAAAAAAGTTAAAGAAATAAACACACATCTCAGCAAGAAACCTCCCTGCTTACACATTAAAAGCCTGCTGAGACAAAAAGGTCTTTATCTGCCAACAAAAGAAGAGCAGGGAGGGGGCCAGCCTAGCAACCCCCAGAAGGAAGTTCCAGAGGGTAGGAGCAGGCACTAAGAAGGCGCTTTCTCATGTCCTCACCAAACAAGCCTGTGATGGTGATCCTTCAGGGTCCCCTATTCTTTGCAAGTAATAATGACTGAATAGTCATGTGGAAATGCTATACACGGTGAAATCATGGCACACTTTCCCATCACACAGAGATCGAGAGAGAGAGAGAGAGAAGGAAAGATTTTTCTTTTGATGTTATGGGGAGAAAGAGGACAGTGATCATTTTTAGAGAGAGAATTTGAGAGTCGTAGAGGATTTCCGTAGGTCACAGCTGCTGCAGCACTTTCCGAAAGTGCATCAGGCCACACTTGTTTGGGGTGAAAAGGGTTTGAAATTTGATGATGGTTTGAAGTTTATGGCCATTTCTGCACTACACTGTTATAGTGCTATTATTCCTCTTTCAGCACCGCATGGGATCGTGGGGTTTGCAGTTTAGGGAGGGGCATTTAGAATCCTCAGCCAGAGAGCTCTTTGGCCTGAGCAGACTACAACCCCCAGAATTCCACAGGATATTGAAAGTGGAATAATAGCACTATCACAATGTAGAGCAGAAATGGCCTATGACTTTATGGTAATCCAGTGTTGGTGAGGAGTGTAAACCACTTTGAGCATTTGGAAAGGCAAGAAATAACCAATTTTCCCAAGCATATAATACATATAACTAAATAAATATGAAATTAATGTCAAACTAAAGAAAGAGAGAGAAAGAAAGATAGCAATTGAATTTCCACTCATGGCTCCCACTGACTTGATTTTCCAGAACCTGTCCCTGCTTTCTCCTCATGGCAGCGCGATGGCTTAGATTCTGACGAAGCTCGCCTCTCCCCTCAGGCCGGCCGCCTCATTCGCCAGCTTTTGGATGAGGACAGTGATCCAATGCCGTCCCCTCGTTTCTACGCCTATGGGCAAAGTCAACAGTACCTTGATGACACAGAAGTGCCTCCTTCTCCTCCCAACTCACATTCATTCATGAGGTAGGTTGGGAAGGAGTAACTTTGGAACATAGGTGAGGAACTTATTTAGGATGGCAGTTTTGGAATGGCAGTTGCTCTTAGCATCACTAGGTCCTGAGCTGTAGAGATCCCCAGCTTTGCCATCTGTCTTAATCATTTTAAATAGTACTTTTAATTGTTAAAGTCTTTTACAGTCTCTGTCCTGTTTGCCTTTACATCCTGCACAGTTAGTCAGTGTTCTCATTTTACAGAAAAATAATTGAAGCAGAACATCAGTATGTTCTTAAATGAACACAATGGTTCTGTAGCAGTGCCAAGACACAAAACCAGGTTCCCTTGGTTCAGATGTGGAGGCTGCTCTCCTGTAAGGTAGATTGATTCTCTCTCTTGATTGATGGTTAAATATTCATAACCCTTATTTTCCTAAAAGGGCAGCACTGAAATTTTACACACTCTAATAAACTTCAGGGTGGGAACCTGGCTTAACAGTCAGAGCACATGTTTTATATGTAGATATTCCTAGATTTGAGCACGTGCTCTCTCCAATTAATGAGAACAAATAGCAGGTGGTGAAAGAGACCTCCACTTGGACCCAAAATCCTAATGCCATCCAAAATAAACAAATTGTGTGTCTTAATGTAAGTTAGTTTCCAGCGCTCTGTATTAGAATCTTGCTGATTTTGTGAGGATTTATTTTTCCCTCTGTCAGACAGAGCCCTTTTCTTGTTAGTCTGCATACACCAGTTGATTTGATAAGAATGCCTTCACCTTCTTTACAGGAGAAGAAGTTCATCTTTGGGATCTTATGAAGACGATCGGGAGGATTTAACACCTGCACAGCTGACACGCAGGATTCAGGGCCTGAAGAAAAAGATCAGGAAGTTTGAAGAGAAATTTGAAGAGGAGAGGAAATACAGAGTAAGTTTCTGGAAGCCTTTATTTTAATGATCCTATGGTTTTGAGTTTCTTTTCCCATTGGCTAAATGAGTATTTTTACTGGCCTGAACATCCTCAGGGATTGGATTTCTACATAGCAGGGCTGTTATCTGGGAGCACAGAACAGCTGTGAACTGCAGTCTGAAAATGAACTTTTTCCAAGCTCCTTCCTTAGCACTGCAGAAGTAATGGATTCACAACCCCGGCCTAGGGCCTTTCATTCTCAGGTTGCAATCCTCTGCTCACTTTAGTAGGGAGTAAATCCCACTAAACTCAGATTAAAATATGAGCTTCTAAATAAAGTATTCATGGAATCATGCTATTAATCCTTTTTCAGTTTTATTTATTTATTTGTATTAGAAATGATAGTTTTTTATAGAACAGACACCTGATTGGGGCTTGGTTTTGTTTTAATTGTAGTTTTAGGCACTGGTGTCTGTCTTTCTCATTTTTTTAGAGTCTTTGAGGAATGTATGATATTTGCAGATAAAACATATATTTTGCTTTTGGATACAATTCAGTAATGAAGAATCCCTTATTATTCTGGAATATTATTTACTCTAAGGATGCAGCAGGTGCCAAAAAAAAAAAATAGGAGGAAAAAAGATGTCTAAGTCTCTCAAGCAACCCCTCCCCCTGTTCTCTCTTTCTTTCACATCCTGTACAGATATGATTAAGTGACCAGAAGGTTCAACTGAAGCAAATCAGCATCTTAGATGCAATCTTTGGTTTCAGTTTGTGCTGCCTCCATTTACACAAGAATATCCCCTTCTCTTTGTTTTTCCTGCCCTCTTGCAGCCATCACACAGTGACAAAGCAGCCAACCTGGAGGTGCTGAAGTGGACAAATGACCTTGCAAAATTTCGAAAGCAGCTGAAAGGTAGGGACCTAGGCTGACATGTAGTCCTTGCGCAGACTTTGGACTTATTAGCACTGTTGTTCTCCAGTGGTTTTACAGTCTCTCTCATACTCTCTTTGTCTCTCTTCTTTCTGTTTTTGGAAATCCACTTCATTTATTGTTCTCCTTCCAAAACTAGAGTCCAAACTGAAGATGTCAGAGGAAGATCTGGCACCTGTGATGCGCCAGCGGAGCAATACACTCCCCAAAAGTTTTGGCTCTCAGCTGGAGAAGGAAGAGGAGAAGAAGCAAGATGTGCCTGATAAGTCAACAAAACCAGCAGTGGAAGCAACCCTGGAATCCATGCAGAAGAAGCTCCAGGAGAAAAGGGCCGAGGCAAACCGGCCTGAAGACATTAAGGTACAATAAAAAAGGCTTCAGCCACCAAGAACAAAAAGCAATTGAATAAAATCAAGTACCAAATCTAATGTTAGTCCCAGATTAAAGTAGACTCACCAAAAATAATAGGATATAAGTAAGTGGTGAGAGTGAGTTCCATTTTTTCCCCATGAATCTCCCCCCAATTGGAACTGTCATTGGATTTAGCATCTTTGAATTTATATGTACACTGTATTTTATGCTACTTTGTTTTATGCACCTTATGGTAAAAATTGTCTTCTTCTTTTATACTGGCCGAAGTCCAAGTTTCCATTTTGGAATTCTTGTATTTTTTAAATGTGCATGTAAATTGGCTGATACAGTCGTTTAAGACATACCAGTTCAGAGTTATATAAATGCTTTTCTATCACCTAGGTCACAAGTACAGGTACCCTGGTGCTTTCCAGAAGTTTTGGGCTACAACTTCTATGAGTCCCAGCCAACATGTTCAGTGGACAGGGATTTTTTATTTATTTATGTTACTCAATTACATCACACTTTTCTCCCAGTAATGGAATTTAAGGCAGCTAACAACATATTTAAAAACAATACAAATTAGAAAATGAACAAAGTCATAAATAAAAAAAGTATAAATATAACAGTTATTTTAGAAGTGGTTAAACGATTTGTAAAGTCAAAGCATTGAACGTTGAAAACACTGAAAATCATTAAAATACAACTTACAAACTTTAATAACAGTACTGCATGGCATTAAAACACCAGTCACTTTCTAAAAGTCTGGTATCATTAAAATGTTTTGACTTACTGGCAAAAGGAGATGAGAATTATACAGTAAAACTTCTGGAGGACACCAGGTTGCCTGTTCCTGACTTTGGAATGTACTTCAAAACTTTTGAATATGAAACATGCAAAACATTATAAAATGTTCTGAGCAGGAGAGTAACAGAAACTAAATTTCCATATTGTTTGCTTGGTAAATAATTGTAAGATGAGAATTCAATGCATTAGCAATTCTGACAGAAGATACATACTTTACACGATCTTCCATATTAGTGTATAACTGTAATGTAGAAACAGAAATGACATCTCGCATATCTTCATGCCTGTAAATTACTTATTAATCCAGGGATGGGGAAAGTTCACGCAGTCCCTGAACCACTTCTTTATGGTTCATGAGGACTCTAAAGATGCCGCCAAGCCCTTCATTTAAAAAACAAAACAAAAAAACAGGTGATTTTAAACTCCCAGACTGTCTAAAATTGTCAATAACTGTCCCAAAACACGACAGCTTACCCAATAGTAGCCTTATGGCCCACAAATAACACAAAAAAGGCAAAAAATAAAATCAACCTTAAAAAAACAATCCAGAAGTGATAAGACATCTGGTGTGCCACCAGCTACTCCCTGAGTCCAATGAGAAGCTAAGGCTAGTTCAGTAAATGCTATATGATTTATTATGTCATATGTAATTTTAGTACTTCATTTCAAAAGCCAGGTATTACATCCAGTAGGTTTTCCTTAAAAATTGAAAAGCAGCTTTTAATTTAGCATTGTTCTTTGATACAGGGTCATGGATTCAGTTTCAGGAATCTTAAGTGTAGCCTCAAAATGCTTGTAATTAAATTTTGAGTTTGATACAAACAAGACTGTATGTAAGAGACACTTGTAATAATGAAAAAAATTAAAAATGAAAGACTATATGTAAGAGACACTTGTAATAATGAAAAAAATTAAAAATGAAATTTAAATGTTAAATAACATGCTTAAATTTTTAAAATCTAGTTTTATATCTTTATCTAATCTGATTTTACAAGTGAGGAAAAGACAAGCATTTCACTGAGATGTTCTTTTTGTCATCAGTGTCCCTATGGCATGCATTAACAGCTGCTCCCACTGTAAAACTGAACAGTTGAAGAACCTCAAAAGATGTCTAATCTACATGATCTAATCTTTTGAAGGGGTCCCACACATTAAGTGTTTGATTAAATATGTGACTTGAACTTTTCAGCTAAATGATTGGCATTTTTGAAAGTATAATGAAAGTGCTGATGTACCAGTTACTGACATAATGGTTGCAAAGTGCTTTGATGGGCAGTAATAACACTGAAAACTTGGTTGCTGTTGATTGCCGAACTGTTAGCTCTTTTTTAAAAGGCTGACATGAAGACCTTTGGCCCATCTCACAGGGTTCCTGTTCCTGCTCCATTAAGATTGTCTTGGCTTTCCTTACCAATTGATATATGTTAGGTATTACCACTGCTGCTACAAATTTCTTATCAGTGTTCCCTTCTCTCTACCCATTCTCACGGTTGCACGTCGAAGCTCCTTTTTGTATCATCTTGGTGCAAATAAATATTGTTAATAAGGGCTGTGTGGTAAGCCACTCCTGTTGAGGGATTGGAATGAGGCAGGAAAAAAATTGGCTATATTAGTAGAACTGCCATTATTGCCAGCTGGGGTTACAGCTTCCCTTTATCTCTTTTCACATCCATTTTTGCAGGACATGACTAGAGACCAGATAGCAGCAGAGAAAGTAGCTCTTCAGAAATCTCTCTTGTATTATGAGAGCATCCATGGAAGACCAGTAAGTACAGCAGCATTCATATCAAGCATGTTCCATACTGATTGTATGTTGAAGGCCAAGAGGCAAATGGAGGAAAACACACCCATTTGTTAAATGTATGGTAAAATATAACAGTGCAAAATACCATGGTGGCTGACTTTAGTAGTATAATGTGATTGCTGTTGGTCCACCCAGTTACTGACCTATTCTGTTTCTATGGAGTCCGTCTATCTGTCCCTCTGTGCATTGTGGCAGTGCTTGTCATTACTTCCTGGTTCTTTGTTTAGGGAAGTAAATCAGGATGGCAGTGATGTGTCTCATGACAGTCTTAGGCCTACCGACCCCTCAAACCTCCCAAAATTTTATTGACTAAAATACCTTTAGGTGTCACAGGGTTGTCTCTAAACACTGTTCAGAAGGTGAAATCATAGCAGATTACTTTAGACTTTCTAAGATTGTTTCATGTCATTCTCATTCCACCAACATTTTTGAAAGCTCTACAGACACCAATGTGGAAACCTTTAATTTTTCCACAGGCATGGTTTTAAGTATGAATTCCTTACCTCCTATTCTGTTCCTCAAGTTCTTTGCCTAGTATTACATGCTGTATTATTTGCCCTGATGCAATATTATTTGCCAGTGTTTTAGTACTCATTGGAACAAGTGTTAACTCAGATTGACATTCCTGGGGCCACTTCACACCCTATGCTTTGAGTAGGTGTAAATTAGACACTCAAAAATTGTACCCTTGCTTTGTGTTTAACAATAAGTGATACTGCTCATGACTCCTCTCTTGAGCCTTACAAAATATTGTTGACAACTTAACATATTGATTAGATCAGAGAGGAGTAATGAGCAAGTCATGTTACTGCTCATTATGAAGACAACAGTGAATATTGTTTTCCTCCATTCACTGCTCTGAATGCTTTTTCCTCTTGCCAATTTTGTCCCTGTTTTTGCTTTTATCTCATACCTGGATTTTGAATTCCATTGTCTGAACGTTACGTTTGCTCTAAAATAGAACTTCACAGTCTCTGTCTAAGAATAATGACAGAGCTGTTACTGCCAACACTTCCATTATAGACTTCAAGGAGTGTTACAGACTCAGCAGATAGAAAACAATTCCAAATAAGTAATTTAACTTGTCTGCCTCCTCTCCATATCCAGGCATTTCTCTCTTGGCAGTATCATTAAAGAGGGTGCACTAATGAAATGCAGAGCAAGACCTGAAACAAGGTTTGGTGCTTCATAGACTGTAATTTGCTCAATCAGATATTTCTGATTGCATCAGATTCATTAAATAAAATGGGCTACATTCCTCCGAAGCTTATATAGTAAATGATGTAACAGCAGCTATTATTGTGGATTTGTTTATTTTTATTTAGTATATATTTAGACCACCAAATGACACAGTTTTTCACAGTGGTGTGTGAACAATTAAAAAATGTAAATTATAGTCAGGTAAACAATCACTACAAGCAGTGCATAATAAAACAAAGATGAAACCAACAGCAAAGAATGAAAACACTGAAACCAAAAACCAAAGCAAACCTGAAACCAAAGAAAGCAAATATATATATGAAAGCACTTGAAAAAGTTTTGAAATTCTGAGGAGAGGAAAAAAGTCTTCATCTAGTGCTAAAAAGGACAATAAATGTTGGTGGCAAGCCAGCCTAACTGGGAAGGGCATTCTAGAGATCGAGGGAAGCACGGAAAAGGCTATCTCTTTTGTAGCTACCCATTTCAGCTCTTTTCAACAAAAGAATTATATACCCAGAGAATAGAGACCAAGAGGAGAGGTAAGGAAAAAGGAGGCTGGAAGTTCTTTGTTCATTTTAACTCCTCGACAGTGGTGTTAATACATGTGTTCCTAAGAAGCCTACCTTAACAATTGGATAGGGAAGTGAAATGCCGTGTTTTGTTTTCAGCACTTGTTCAGGACTTCCTCCTCAAAAGAGATTGAACAGAAATTAATGAAGTGGTGATGATCTGTTGTTACCTGCAAAATCCATCACCACTCCTTGCCTTCAGCCAGCTGTATTTTCCTTCTGTTTAGGTAACAAAACATGAACGGCAGATGATGAAGCCCCTATATGACAGATACCGTTTGGTCAAGCAGATCCTCTCAAGGGCCAACACCATCCCAATTATCGTAAGTATGCATCTCCTGGGAGTATTCTGCTTTTCTTGTAGTTTGTTGTGACAATGTCTGTTTTGGATTCCTATACTGAGTGTCCAATACATAGTGAAAGCCCAACCCAGATTCCACACACACACACACACACTCTGCAAAAGCAAAGAGTGAAACTCGAGGTTGGCTAGGACTCTTCCTTCCTGGTTTTCTCGTCTTTGTTTCCTCACTTTGGGCTTTGCTATCTCCGCTCTTCTTGTTCTGGGGCCTCTCCTTTTCCCTTGCTCTCTGGCTTATCCCCCTATTGACCCTTCCCCCTTTCCCTTCTCCTCTCCAGTCACCCACTCAACCTCTCTTCATCTCATTTCATGTCTTTCTCTCTCCTACTTGGTCATCTTTCTACCTCTCTTTCCACCTTAAATACCTTTTGCCTCTTCTAGCCCATCTCGTCCTTCACCACCCCTCCAGCCTTCACCTTTCACTTGCCTTCCCCCTCTCCATCTGCTCTCTCTCTCTTTCTCACAATAAATTTCAGGATAAAGCAAAACACTATGTGGTTCTCAGAAATAAAATTGGTTTGTACAGGAACAAAATCCAGCATTTCCTTGAGGTTTTTCCTTCATCTGGAGATTGCTTCACAATTCTCAGTGGTCACAATACTTTTCCTAAGGCTTAGTCACCATTAAAGTACAATAGACTGGTATTTTTGGTCCATCTTTTTGCCTTTGCATCTGCCTTCTATTGAAATGAGGTTCCTGAGAACCTCCTTGAAGTAAAATTTGTCACACAGGCTGAAAAACTGTTTTCCATCCTTGGTATAGAAGCATTCCTATGAGAATGGTGGTGATTTTCTTAGATGATTTTCATTTTAAATGCATTCGTGGGAAGAGTTTCTGTTTAGATTTGAAAGTGGGTGAGAAAGAGAAGATTTGAGGGGAGGATGAGGAAGAGGAAACAACCATGTAATCTGCTTGTTAATGCTTTTCACAGGGTTCCCCTTCCAGCAAGCGGAGAAGTCCTTTGCTGCAGCCAATTATTGAGGGTGAAACTGCTTCCTTCTTCAAGGAGATAAAGGTGAAGGAAAAAAGCAACTCCTACCAGTAATTTGCTCAACCAGCATCACTTCCTTTCCCTCACAATGAAAGTGTTAGACTGGTGTTGTTGTTCCTAGTCATTAAGTGTTCTGTCTTTCCAGGAAACAAAAGCAGTAACCAGTTTTGTTTGTCTGTCTTTGTTCAGTTTACTGTATCAATTACCACTTAGCTTTCAGATCTTTTAAAGACATCTTTGTCTCAGGGATAACAGATTTCCTGTCAGTTAAAATGATATAATTTTCATTTTGATGCTGTATCTCAAAGCTGTCTGCTTGGGAAGCCTCCTGAAATGCTTTTAATTTCCTTTTTATTCCATTCCTCTCCTGTAGTGATTTTCTTGTACTGTACCTCACTAATCATGAAGAAATTGTAGATCTTGTTCTTCCTGTTATGAATTTTGGCTTCTTCAGGTTTCCTGCTTTCTGATGTACACCAAATCTAATGTGACTTCACTATAGTGATCCGGACTGTAGCTACAGAGGGGGAAAATTAACTCATAGCCCCTCAGATAATAATTCTACCCAATGAAATTTTCCTTCAATCCCCAAATGTCTGGCATTGGAGTAACTTAAAATTCATCTGTGTCTTTGGAAATAACAGTTTAGGCATCCAAAGCCCAGGGGCAAGCAAAGTAATCATCAGAATGTGAACCAGCAAATATAAGAGTTCTAGGTGTTAATGATTTTGAGTGTCTTGCTCTGCAGTGTATAAATTTATGTAGACTGTTTTCCTACATGTTAAACTGAAGGCCCTTCGTCTGTCTACTTTTTTGAATTCTAAATAGAATGTCTGTTCTTGACAGAGATGCCCTGCAAAGGTGGAGCAGCTGATGGTAATCAGGAGTGTCAAAATATCTTTGCAGGAAGAAGAGGATGGTTCTGAGGAAGATAACAACACAAAACCCGATTTCACTGTTACCATAAAGTCAGACTTCAATGTGAGAAGTTTTTTGGACCAACTGGAAGATGACACAGATGGCTTTGTTTCTCCAGTGGATGACAGAATTCCTTGTAGAGGTGGCCAGGACATGGGGCTGTCAAATCTTCATGCCGCATCTATGTACGTCTGGTTTCTGACAGTACATCGTGTACTATGCATTTCCGCAAAGCGTGGTATAACACTGAAAGAACCGTATAGGGCAGACATGCCTGTCAGTAAGAGAAAAGATGTATCATGTAATGGTAATAGAGTAATAAAAATACCATATGATGTGAAATCATGAACAATGTTTTCTGACGACCAAGAGCCAAACTGTTATCATCTGTATAGTGGTTATTACTTCAGCTACTTTAGTAAGCTGTCTGTGATAATATTTATCTTTTTTTTTAATGTTTGGATGTCTGCTTGTTCTTTGTTTTTGTTTTGTTAAATGCTGCAGGCCAGAACTTGTAGAGCAGCTTCAAGAAGTCAGGGAAGAGAAAAGAGGATCAGAAAAAAATTGCGAGATTTTGAGGATAATTTTTTCCGACAAAATGGAAGGTAACCAGATTGGCTTTTTTTAAAAAAATCTCTCACCTTGAAATGTCCAGGCCAAAGGAGGGAAAAGTTACTTGGACTACAGCTCTCAGGATCCCTGGACCAGAATCACCATTAGCCATGCTGCCTGGAAGATTCTGGGAGCTGTAGTCCCAACTTTTCCAACATCTGATCAGATTGTTACACTTGGTTAGTTAATGTCTTTATTGATTGAAGAAATGAATCTGTCTTTACCTTGTTCAATATAAGGCACTTCACTTAGACACTTAATTTAGGCATTTAGTTCATCAGCTATTCTTGAGAAACCTGTTTTACAAACATATCCAGAGAAGCCAAAAAGTACTGCTTTGAACCATTCAAGGTACTTTTCATAGAATCATAGAAATGTAGAGTTGGAAGAGACCACAAGGGCCATCCAGTCCAACCCCCTGCCATGCAGGAAAACCCTCAAAGCACTCCCGACAAGTGGTCATCCAGCCTCCGCTTAAAAACCTCCAAAGAAGGAGACTCCACCACACTCTGTGGCAGCACATTCCACTGCCGGACAGCCCTGACTGTCAGGAAATTCCTCCTGAGGTTCAGGCGGAATCTCCCCTCCTGCAGCTTGCATCCATTGCTCGTTGTCCTGGTCTCAAGAGCAGGAGAAAACAAGCCCACACCCTCCTCGACATGACATCCCTTCAAATATTTAAACATGGCTATCATGTCCCCTCTCAACCTTCTCTTCTGCAGACTAAACATCCCCAGCTCTCTAAGTCTGTCCTCATAGGGCATGGCTTCCAGGCCCCTCACCATTTTGGTTGCCCTCCTCTGGACCTGCTCCAGCTTATCCATATCCTTCTTGAATTGGGGTGCCCAGAACTGGACACAGTATTCAAGATGAGGTCTAACCAATGCAGAATAGAGTGGTACCAATACCTCCCTCAATCTAGACACCATACTCCTATTGATGCAACCAAGAATTGCGTTGGCCTTCTTGGCTGCCGCATCACACTGCTGACTCATGTTCAGCTTGTGGTCTATGAAGACTCCTAGATCCCTTTCACACGTACTGTTAGCCAGCCACGTGTCCCCCATCCTATATTTCTGCATACCATTTTTTCTGCCTAAGTGTAGGACCTTACATTTCTCTGTGTTGAAGTTCATTTTGTTAGCCTTGGCCCAGCTCTCCAATCTGTCCAGGTCCTTTTGAATTTTGATCCTGTCATCAGGCGTATTAGCAACCCCTCCCAATTTGGTGTCATCTGCAAATTTGATCAGCGTGCCCTCTATTCCTTCATCCAAGTCATTAATGAAGATATTGAACAGCACCGGGCCCAGGACAGAACCCTGTGGCACCCCGCTAGTCACTTCTCTCCAGGATGAGAATCTGCCATTGGTGACCACCCTTTGGGTACGGTCAGTCAACCAGTTACAAATCCACCTGACAGTAGCCCTGTCCAGCCCACATCTTACTAGCTTCTTTGCAAGAATGTCATGGGGAACTTTGTCAAAGGCCTTACTGAAATCAAGGTATACTATGTCCACAGCATTCCCTTCATCTATCAAGCAAGTAACTCTATCATAAAAAGAGATAAGATTAGTCTGGCATGACCTATTTTTGAGAAATCCATGTTGACTTTTCGTAATTACGGCATTGTTTTCTAAGTAATTAGAAACTGACTGTTTGATGATCCGCTCCAGGATCTTTCCAGGTACTGATGTCAGGCTGACTGGGCGATAATTATTTGGGTCCTCTTTTTTTCCCTTCTTGAAGATGGGGACAACATTTGCCCTCCTCCAGTCTACCGGAACTTCTCCGGTCCGCCAAGAGTTTTCAAAGATTATAGCAAGAGGTTCCGCAATGACCTCTGCTAGTTCTTTTAAAATCCTAGGATGCAATTCATCTGGCCCTGGAGACTTGAATTCATCCAGTGTGGCCAGGTATTCCTGTACTACCTCTCTATCTATTCTGTGCTGCATTTCCCCCACTTCCTCACCTGCTCCCCAACCGCCAGGTTGAGTGTTTTTATCCTTTTGGGAAAAAACTGAGGCGAAGAAGGTGTTGAGGAGTTCTGCCTTTTTTCTTCCTCCTGTTATTAATTCACCATCTTCCTTGCGCAGTGACCCTATCGTCTCCTTTTTCCTTTTGCTGCGGACGTATTTAAAAAAGCCCTTTTTATTGTTTTTAATGTCTCTGGCCAGCCTAAGTTCGATCTGTGCTTTAGCCTTTCTGACCTTCTCCCTACATCTCCTGGCTACTTGCTTATAATCTTCTTTGGTGATTTCCCCCTTCTTCCATTTCCTGTACATGTTTTTCTTAACACTTAGCTCAGCTGAGAGCTCTTTAGTCAACCATTCCGGTTTGTTCAGATGCCTTCCATTTTTCCTCCTTAATGGCACAGTTTTAGCCTGTGCCTTCAGTACCTCCCTTTTAAAGAACTCCCATGCATCCTGAACTCCTTTCTCATTGACTATTCTTGACCACGGGATTTCAGCCAGCAGCGAATTCAGTTTACAGAAGTCTGCTTTTTTAAAATCTAAGACGAATGCCTGGCTACACTTGCCTTCTCTTCCCCACTGAATGCCAAATTCTAATAGGTCATGGTCACTCTCTCCTAAAGATCCAACCAGTTCTAAGTCATTAACAAGGTCTTCCCTGTTGGTCAGGATCAGATCCAGAATATTTGATCCCCTTGTCGCCTCTTCCACCTTCTGGACCATGAAATTGTCTGCAAGACAAGTAAGAAACTTGCTGGACCTTGCCGCCTTTGCAGAGTTTGACTGCCAACATATATCCGGGTAGTTGAAATTTCCCATTATTTCCCGATGTTATTGAGCTTCTGACACTTGTTAGGTTAGAAAAATTCTTTTCCACCCCACAAATCAGAAGAAGAAACTAAATAATATTGATACAGAATTCAGTAGCAGTAATTCTCATATTACTCTGAAAGGATTTTGGTCTAAATGTGTGCAGATTGAATGTGGGAGCTGTTACAAGAGATGTGTTAATGTGAGAGAATGACTGAAGATTCCAGAACTGTTTCTAGAGCTAACTTTAAGAGTGTCTCCTCCAGTTTTGAAGGCAAATGGCTATTCCTATTCCATTTTGGGGCCACATGGATGTGGTTCACAAGACATGGATATGATTTGCAAAATCACACCATGTGGTGTAGAAGCTTCCTTACATAGATGGAACCCCAAGTTATCTGCAGTTTTGTGGGGAGTTAGCCTACCACACACTTTATTTCCACCTTCTTTCTTTCCTGGGTAAGGGGAGAATCATAATTGTCATCTTTCCTGTCAGAACAGTAAAGAACAGTGGTTATTCAAAAGTTTTCCCAAACATAACCTGGAAAGGTGTTGTAGAAGCTGCTATCGACAGTTTTGTTTCCATTCTCTTTCAGAAATGTCCAGAAAGAAGACCGTGCCCCTATGGCTGAAGAATATAATGAATACAAGCAGGTGAAGGCCAAGCTGAGGCTGCTGGAGGTCTTAATCAGCAAAAGAGATATTAGTTCCAAGATCATGTAAGGAAGGCACCTTTGTTGACGTTGCCAATTGAGTTAAGAATTTGACCAAGCCAAAGGAATGATTGCTCAAAGAACTCAGCAAGAGCCTTATACCAAGAGGGCCTTTTTTAGCAGTTCTCCCTGGACTGTGGCTAACAGAAGAGGGAGGAGAAAGGGTTCCAACACCTTTCTGCACACATGTGGCCTCTTTTGCCTCCAGGCTGGTCATCCAGGCCAGCAAAAGGTAGAGGAAGGGGGAATTATGATACCCTCAGAAGATTCTGCACCCAGAAGGTCCTTTTGCTTTGATCAGCCTGTGACTTGTGAACTGCTCAGACTAACCAAGTCTCATTTATACCTTCTCTGACGCATCAGTGCAAAAGTGGCAAACTCGTTGGCATTATCATGAAGCTCCAAATAATTGTAATTGTAATTGTCAGACCAATAAAGCAGCCAGGTCTGTTTTTAATGGGGAAGGGCTTGCATTCTGAGGTGATTCTGTGGTTCTGCGATTTAGGTTTGTTGACATTTTACTTTGCCCCACTTGGAGCCTGAATTGCAACTTAGTTGGAAAGCAGTATGTTGCTAGCTTGGCCTTCAACATGACTTTTTAAACTTTTTTTTTTTTTTAAAGAAAGAACTGATTTCTTTGTGGATTTTTTTTTCCTCCCTGAAAAGATATCTCACAACTACTACTTCTGCTTGAACAGACAAGAAAGAACGGCTGAAGAGATGAACCCCTCAGAGAAATCTTTTTGAGATATTTAAGTGACTTCAGTGGTGGCTGATTATTGAGTGGAAGGCTTTCAGTAGCAGGAGCATTCTCTCTTTGGACTTTGGTTTTCCATCTATGTTCTGAGAGACCCTGACCTTTCTCAGAAATATTATAGTAGCAATTCCTGAACAGTAAGATCAGGATGATGGGCAAGTTTCCCTGGAAGACAGTAGCCTCATCTGTCGTCACTTTTCTTCTGTAACAATAGCCTATTCTGCAATACATTCTTGGTTCATGTGGACGGATAGTGAGAGCTGTCCGCTGGCCCCTGCCATATTTTCTACAATGTCCAAGGGATGCGGTCAGTTTGTGGGAGATGTATAGGGGTCTCTCAGCAGACAGAATGGTGCAGAAAGGCTTCATCATCATTAGAGAATATGAAGTTCTCTTAATGGTGACTTTTTTTCAAAAGAAGGGGCAGTATCAGTTTGTGCTATATCCTTAACACCATTAGATCCAACCTTGAGGTTGTGTTCTTTCTGTTCATGTTTAGCTGTGGCTGTGTGTATGGCTATGTTGTTGCTGTACTTTCAAATAGGTTGTGTAAAATTGTAGGTACAATGATGCACTTTAGAGAGAGAATTTTATATTTTTTTAAAAATCAAAAAATAGTAAGCATAACCAAAACTGTACTTTAAAAAAGAAAAAAAATATTTTGTCTACCTGAGCTTTTTGTTATGCCATTCTTCTGGGAAGGAAAAGTATGTCTAAAATTCAGCTTTAAAGTCTGTCTAGAGAAGCAAGCAGCTGATAGGAAAGTTATGTTGTAATCAGCAGAAACTTTTCCAAGCACCAGCCTGAGGAAGTTTTTAAATATGTGTTCAATATATTGAGTAACGGCTGCTTAGAGTCTATAGAGCTGCTTCCTTGTCTGTATGTGTGAAAATCTGTTAAATTGACAACTTGGTTACAAAAGTCACAAATCTCATTAAATTAATTCTCATCAAAACTGAATAGCAATTACTAAGATTTTCTGATTCAAATTGATGCACAGAAATGTGGGCCTGGATCCAAAGTAACTAGTTCTGTGAGCCTAAGTAGGGGTGAGAATTATGCAGCCCTACAGATGTTGTTGAACTGCAAATCTCTCAGCCCATGCTGTGAGAGCTCCTGGCAGTTGGAAGTTTAGTGACATCCGGTGGACTGCACAGTTCCCATCCATAGTCCTAAGGGATAGTATTGTTTTTTCCCCTCAAAGAGCAGAAGCCTTATTGCCACATTGCAGATTGCTTTTGAAATTGAGGTGGCAGAGGCTTAAGAGAAAAATCACCAAAAATTTCACTAGGCCAGCACAAGCCATCAATATGAGCCTCGTAATACAGTCCTGTACAGGCTGACTCAGAAATTAAGTTCCTTTTTGTTCGGTGAGACAAAACTTTTGGGTATTTATTACAGGACTGCCACCTGAAAAACTTTTCTGATCTCAATCATCATTTTTAACACAGCTTTTCTTACCAAAATTGCTGCTTTAACTTTTTAAAAATATATATATATATGCGATACATCTACTTTCAAAGTCTAGATTAAGGTAACTTTTGTGAAAAACACCCTCTCCTGTAACACTCAGAGAATGTTGCGACATGAATGAGAATGATGCAGATATGTACCTCAGTTTCCTGTTTTGAATCTATGTGTTTCTGTTTCAAAAGGTTAGCATAAATAAATGAGGTTGAGACATTTATTTTAAAGCAAAATAAGAATGGTAATTAATGAACCACTCACAGTTATAAATGATTGCTAGATTTTATTTTTAAAAAGAAAAGAAAAAACCTTGTAATATGTTCACAGGTGGCCAGGTAAACAGTCAAATCGTTATTTTTTACATTAAAATAAATGTGGAACAATGAACATACCTTCTCTGAATCATTTTGTTAGGCTTACAGGCTTGATTTGTGTGCAGATGTGCAGCCTGAACACTTTGTAACCTGAATTGCTTTTTCTTTGACCAAAATGAAAGCACTTGTAGGTTCAAGGTAGGGAAGATGGTGTGAGTTAGCTGCTTTTCCTCAGCCAGGCTTCCTGATGGGTTGGCTGGCGCAAAATAGTGATTCACCCCAGGAGCCAGTTCCTATCTAGGTGTGTATATGATGTTCAGGTCAGCTAAGTAAGAACTTGCTGAGCTATCCACAGCGTCCCTGGCATTCTCCTTGCTGTAGAGGAGAAAATGGCCAAATGGGAAATGTTATGCTTATCTTTCCTGACTTTGGAAGATTAATCCATTTTTAAGGAGACTTATGTTCCTGTAGTTGGAAAATGCCAGCAGGATCTTACAGTTCAATTGCACTCCTATCCCTATGATGAGAAAAGCAGATGGAAGGAATGTTTGGAATCTGATCCTGAGCTCTTTTAGGAGTTGAGCATAACATGGAACAGGTGGAATAACTTCTCAGCAAGTTTGGTAAAGCCCTGTCAAAAGTCACCAAAGTTGGCTGACATCCTGTTAGACATTTATGTCACTGTAAACTGACATAAAGGTTGCGTATCACTCATAAGGGAGCAATGTAGCATATTGCTCATATTCTCAGGAACAGGTGTAGCTGCATCTCTGGGACCATTGTACATATGGCACCCACAACATGACTGTTATGCAGTGTGTCCTAATGCACAATGAGACTAACTTGTGTGTCAGGAGATGCTTTGCAATAGGAGCTCCCATTGCACAATGGGATTCTTGTGTAGTGCCCTGTTGTGCATTGTCACACTTCCCTAGCATGGTTATAGCATCACATCAGCAATGTAGCTCCATCATAATGAACTTAGGCACTGTACCCTCTTTCACAGATCTCAGCTGCCTTCTAGTGACATATTGGTTGGACACACAACTACTCTCTAGGTAGTGGTGTACCATGTGAGTTTTTCCAAGGGTCTTTTGCAGCACGCAAGTTGCCCTTTTGCCCTTTTCCTTCCAGACAACTGACATTCCTGATTCAAGAAATGGTCTGTGTTTTGGCTTTAGTGGAAGGAAGAAGAGTGATGGAAGGACCATGCGACTCTTGATCATGCAACATGCAGCAGAAGCAAAAGAATGCCTATAGTCAGAGACAGTTCAGATAACAACTGTGCCTAATTAAAAGAGGGAATTTGTCATCATAATCTTCCTGCCTGCTCCCAGATTTTATGTTTCCAAGTGAATGATTCCCTGCAGATCTGCAAAGGTGCCCTCATAGGTGTAATTCCCAGGCTTCTTTGGGGCAACATAAACCAATATTAAACTAGGGATCTAAAAATCTGTCGTCTTGGCTATTTCTTCAAACCCCCCCCCGTTCCCATCCTGTTTCTGTTTTGTTTCTTGCCAGATTGTTAGACAATCCATCTTCTTCCCACACTGAAATGTGTGCAGAACTTGTAATACATTTTTCCTGATTTACATATTTATTTAATTGATTTAATTTACACAACTTTTTCTAATGAACTAAAACAGGACTTGGAATCATACAACCTACAGGCCACATGTGGCCTGGGAAGACCAGCAGAGTCCTTGGGACGCTCTGGCAACCTTCCCTTAATTTTCCAGATTAAAAAAAAAAAACAGCTTGGGCCTAGATTATATATTATAAAACTGTTCTGTGGAGCCACCACGCTCAAACAGGAAAAAGGGGCCTTGTTATGCCCTTGATAGTGACTTCCGTGTGACAAATCATCACCAAAATGGAGGCTACCGTGCTACAGTACAGTCTAAAATGGCCCTCTGTGTCCCAGAGCAGGCTCATCCCTGGTCTTAGTGTTTCTTTAGCTTTTTTCCATTCTGCACATTATTACCATTCACATTTTCAGACATATGGGTTGATCTTCATACCCTTTATTTCTCTGAAAATCTCTATAAGCCTCACAAATCTGCAAGGTTTAAGGCAAGGTTCACATTTTCACTCCATGGATATCTGGTGAAGCAGAAACGTTACCTTCCTTGAGACTGCTGAGGCCAAGAAAATTTCTTGCTAGATGCCTGTCGTGTTTCTTTTTCTCTCCCTCTCTGTTTCTCTGTAACTGTCATAAATTATGGTGGAATAGTCTTGGAGTTACATTATTCCTTGCCACAGCCACTTAATTTTATTAAATCAATTCTTCTCATTATGTACAAAAATCATGATACACCAAGGAAGCACAGGCCAAGTTATTCACTAAATCTCATCCCATTTCTGTTTTTTTCCTCTGACATTAAGGAAAACAAAGCACAGGGTCCTTTTGAAAGTGCCCAATCTCATACGTCGCTAACAAAATGAGTGAGCTGTCTTTTGGGCAACTCCTTCCCAACACTCTTGTTCAAAGATTATCCTAGAGACGCTTGAAAGTTTCCAAGGTTTTATGATGACAAATGAAACCAAGAGTCCTTTCAGGGGGAAGGTGCCTGTCATGAATTCCCAGAGACACTTGCGCAAGAATTTCATTTTTTTTTCCTTAACATTTTTTCTGGTATGGAAGAAGGCAGAAGCAGCTGAAGGAAAATCTCATCTGGCAGCACCCGAACACAAGAGATTTGTAAATACTATATTCTTGAATCGCCTGTGAGGTGCAGTATATGCAAATACTTTGTAATGGCAAGTCAGAGATCAAATTGTATTCCACCATTGTTCAACTCTTTGGTACTGCTAGGTATTCAGCACTTGCTTGAAAGCAAGTATCTGCCATGATTTCTTCTGCTTGTATGGCTCTCTGTGTGCACTGACACTCCGTCTGTTTGGCTGTAATATCTAGAATTCCAATATGTCAGGCACAATCCAAAGCAAGCCCTCTGCATAAGAGCTTGAAAAGTTACTTTTTTAGACTACAAGCCCAAGAATCCCCCAGCCATACTGGATGGAGGCTTCTGGGAACTGTAGTTCAAAAGATAATGTTTCCAAAGTCTGCCTAAGCCCTGTTGAAATGGGAAGATATTATTATTCTTGTACAGTTCTTAATCATTTCAGTAGAGCATGTGCAGCAGTTATTCCCCAAGCCCTGTGCCTCTGTTTTATGGATGTACAACATGATTATGCCAATAACTACCAAATGTAACGTGTACCTGTCTGTATAAATCCTTTTGTCAGATTTCATTCTTGTTACATGAGTAACACCACAATTTTTTCTTAGCTTTATGTGCTGGATGAAACTTTGTGGACTCCCGTTTCTTGTTTACATCACTTAAACATCAACAAAATTCTGTTGAAGCTATGTCTTTAAAAAAAAAATGTAAACTGATCAGCAACTGTTTTGTGTGTACATTTTTGTACATGGTTGTATTTTATATAAAACAAAATAAACCTATTTTTGACTGCAATAGCCTCCATCAATCTTTGCTAATAAAAGATACTAATATTCTTCTAGGATGTAATCAGTGATTGGCTGGCATCCCTTTAGTGACACACACAGGCCTAAGTCACAGTGTGCATATAGATTTTTTTAAAATGTACAATTTAGGCTGATGGCAGCCTAAATTGAGCTGCACATGTGTGCCACTGCATGTGTCCCAGTGTATTACAGTACACAGTGGTGCGTGACGGCATATTGCCTCTACAGACTTCCTTTATACATCGCGCACTGCAACTGCACTGTTGTCAGCCATGCATCCTGACTTTTAAGAGCCAGCACTGGCTGAGGAGGAGGGGCTCTCTCCTTGCAACTCCTTGCCTTTGATTTTAAAAACTCCTGGCCACTTCTAAATATCCCAGATTACACAAATGGTGCCAGAGCTCTAGTGACATTGCACTGAAAAGCATGTTGTTTAAAGTTTTCATCTTGAATTGGACAGAGACATACATTTATTGGAAACCACCAAATGCCTGAGAAGTGGTCTTAATAAGAACAGTCCTGCTGGCTGGAAAGATCCTGTGAACTGTAGCCTCAAAATACTCACCAGAATCCTGTATGGCCTTTTAAATAATGTAAATTTGCATAAATGTAGCTAAGTAGCAAAGGCGCTAAGAAACCTGGATACTGAGTTGTGAAGGTTAGAACAGGACACTAGCAAAATGCCCAATACCCATGAAGACTAATGCACATTGCTCCCTTTGCGCACTGGGCACCAATGCATCTGGCACTTTTCCAGCTATGCCATATCCAGCAGCCCTTTACTGGACATAGACATTTTGCAACTGTGCAATTCTAATTCCAGCAGACCTAAGCCCACTTACAAAGATGGAACATCCTGACAGGATTCTGGCCAAGACTTCTCCACCAGCAGCTGTCTACCATGCATTGTTGATACAGCCAATCGTTCCCCAGGGTCTCCTGCAGGTCTTTCTGATCATATGTCACCTGATCCTTCTACTTGAAAATTGTGAGGACAGAATCTGGGCCAATTTGCATACAGACCATGTGCTCCACTGCACAGCCGTGGTCTTATGGAATATTTTGGAGATTTGTTTCTTCTTCCAAAAAATAGTGGACTTCTACATGGCAACTAATCCACGGTCAAGATTACTTGATGGTGATCCTTCTCTACTAGTCCCTTGACTGTATCTTTGATGTGCTCATGGGTGAGGTGGGAGTTTCATTCTTGAAGATACCAGTAGTCAGCATTTGCTGAATGAACATAATTTGAGCACTGTGACTAAACCTTGATGGTTTCCATCCTGGTGGAGCTGAAAAACAGTGCTTCAGAAGTGTGGCAATGGCATCAAAGTGTCTTGGCCCCAAACTGAACTGAAGTCTTCACATTTTCTTATAATTTCTCTTGCTGAGCTGCAATTGTCTACACTGCAGATTTTTACAGTGATTCCTCAAAGTCTTGGAAAAAACCACAATCTGTGGCCTAGACAGTGTGGCACAGAAGCTTAACTGCAACCATATTGCAAATACTAACTGTGCTTTCTAAAGTAAGCCTAACTATCCTCTTGTTGGAATCTAGAAATCACAAGGGGAGGAGGTGGTGCTTTGCCAAGATTACTTTATGCTTCCCACCACTGGCATGTTAAGGGAGAACAAAGTTCAACACACACTGGAACTTCCTCTAATAATGCCAGCAAATTGCATGCAACTCCAGGGATTAATTGCCTTAAAATCAGCTTTGGAAAACCACCAGAAACCATGTGACTAGTCACTTTCTGCCAAGATGGGTATTTACTCATTTCCAAAAAATGCTCCCAACTGTTAGAAAGTTACAGCACAAGAGTCTGTCTAAAGGTAAGCATAAATATGAGCCTGTGATCCTTCTCAGGTACCCGTTCATAGCCCATGCTCTTTGATGTGTAGCTGAGGCACGATTTCAGTTTCTGTAACTATTGCTTGGTATTAGTTCCACTTCTGACAATGTTACCTCTATTCCTAGGACACATGCATACCCCATAGCAGTAAACAGGGCAGAAGAAAGACCACCTAGGAGAGACTCTTAGCTGATATCAAATATAAGCAACCTCTCTTGGTTCTGCCCTGCAAAATTTAAGCGGAGATAGAAGTAAGTCCAATTCACTCACACACAGGGTATAGAAACCAAGATGGATTTCAAAATTCCATAAATTTCAACGTGCATCAGCCTTCACCATTTGTTTGCTCCCTGGATTCCATGTGAATTCATGGCAGACATTCTGGGCCCAGATAAAACACCCAATATGTCAAAGTTATTTGGGCACAGGTTATCGTCTTACAGGAAAGATGCTGTGACTGATGCAACCTCTTTGTATGTCTCACCCTCACCCATTCCAGGGAATTTCTTGTTTGGATTAAAAAAAAAAGTATAAGGACTTCTCATCACTATATATCCAGGAACAGGGGTAGAAGTACCATCCATTTGTAGCCTCATAAAAGCAGGACTGAGAGAGAATTTATTTACTTCTTTTAGGCAAACAAGATATAAAATCTGAAGAAAACATTACATTTATTGCATAATACTGGGCTATGTACACACACAATAAAAAATAAACATTTGATAGACTTGTATTTAATGTTGTAATATAAAGAGGCTGAAGACCTACCTAAGTAGCAAGACAATGTTATTATTCACTTTTTTAAAAGTTTCCCCCCAGTGCTTTCACAGTTTTTCCATAAGGGAGGTATAGGAGGGGAAAAAATGCTTTTCAAAGCCTTTGTTAAAACGGTTTTGAATATTGGGGCCCAAATCCAAGCAAAGTTAAACTGCGACTAAATTGGCTTCCGTGCCTCATTTCTGTAAGTCAACAAGAAACAGCCATCAGGGGAAGGGGAACTGAGCTGGACTGAGACTATGGTGGTAGCAGTGAGGGCTTTAACCCCTTACCCTCATTGCCCTCCCCTTCCAACTCCTTCCATTCCTTGCTTTTTCTTGGGGCTTAAGTCAGAACTAACTGTAATGGGAGTCAGACCACCATGCTATATAAATAAATTTACTCTCCAATAGCAAGGGTAAAGTCAGTTTGACACTGGACCTTGGAAAACAAAAGATGTGATGCTCACTATGTCACTGGGGGAAAAGAAGGAGCTCTTTGGGGAATATGTTGAAAGGAAGAAGTACAGACAACTGATGTACCAGCTTTCTGCTCTCCTACCCCTATTGTGCAAACAAGGACCATGGCTTTCCCTATGGGAAGCAGAAACAGGCTTCCCGTCTATCAAAAGATATACAACAGGTTATAAAAAGTGGTCTGATGGCGGGGGGGGGGCAGGTTCAGTAGTGGTTGGTTAAAAACTCCCAACTGCATGCACAATAATGAGGAAGGGGCATGAAATGCACTGTGGGTTTGCTCTCAAGATCCTGCCCCTGAACAAAAGCTAGGAAACAGGTGGAGGAAAACGTTGTGCACTTAAATATTTATACAGTCCCTCTTTAAGTAAATAAAAAGTAGATGACAGCACGTACTGTCATCTAAGTCCTCCAGGTCTTTTGCCTGTCTCTGTTCTGCTACAAGCAACACAATGAAATTTCTCTAGTTCGACAGAAAGAAGGTAATGGACAGTTATCCAGGAGGCAGAGAAAGAGAAAGGAACTCAGCTTCATTCAAACTTCAACCTCAGCTTCAAAATCTTCATTCACCCTCTCCTTTTTCTCCGTGAAACAAACATGTGCAGATTTTATCTGTCACAAAGCTGTCTGCTACCATTAGAGATAAAAGGGAACACTTCTGTTTCACCACAGAAACTAGCGGCAAAGGTAGGAATTAAACTGCTAGAAGACAAAAGGGATAATTCTGTAATGGGAAGAGAAGAAACAGAAGGGATGTTCACAGTTGTAGGGAAACTGGTGAGAGATATAAACCTTCTATCCAAGTTATCACTCTCCATCTTTTGGAATAGTTATTTCAAAACACTGATGGTCTTTTTAACAGGAGCTGAAGTGGAGAGACAGGGAAATAAAACAGACTTCTAATAAATATCAGCCAATAAGCATAAAAGAACTTCCAACAGATTTCAACTGACAGGTTGAAAACATCAACGCTGAAATCTTAAGGAAAGTCAACCAGACTTTGCTGCAGTTCTATATCCTATACTCTTCCCCGTGCTTCACCGAGCACTGTTAATCCCATTTCTTTACAAAAATAAAAACAAGACAGTATTTTCTTTCTATACAGAATTGTCTATGTTGAGAGCAGCTCTCATGCCAAGCTGAAGCCCTCATAGTGGTCAATGGCTTGGGTGAGTCGTGTGCTCAGGATCTCCTTACTGCTGTACTTGGGCAGATCAAGGAGGTTGTAACAGGTATGAGCTACGGGCAGGTACTGCTCCCCACTGGACGTTGACTGGATGACAATTCGTAAGCTCGACATGCCATAGATGGGGATCCGGTCGCTGCCTGTCAGGAACACTGGAAGAGAGAAGGAGGGTCACCAAGATACACAGATGTCACTGTTCCATCTTTAAAAATATGACCATTCCCACTGCTGCTCTACCCTGGGCCACCTGCTTTGCACCCCCTATTCTCAAAGGACTAAATACTCCTTTTGAGCAGCCACCCACTACCTCTGATGCACTATTAGTGGGGGAAAGGGAGAATCTAGATCAGACTTTGGAAACGGTGTTGTACTAGACTGCACCTCCCAGAAGAGCAAAGTGAAAGAGAAACTCATCCTTCTAGTAGAGGGGTGGGAATCTTGCAATCTTCCCAATGATATTGGACTGCAATTTGCAGCATTTCTCTCCACTGACTATGCTGGCAAGCGCTGCTGCGGAGGTCACATTCCTCCTTCCCTGATCTAGTGGAAGATATCAAATGCAGTTTTGCATCTCCAAGAATACAAAATTCTTGGGGTTAGATGATGAAGTAGAGGGAATCCATATCAAGTTTGCAGATGACACAAAACTGGGAGTGGTAGCTAACATACTGGAAAACAGCATTTAAAAGGATTTTGATAAAATGGAAAATTGGGCTAAAACTAATAGAATAAAGTTCAACAGGGACAAATACAGAATTCTACCTTTAGGCCACAGAAACTAAATGCACGTGTGTAAGATGGGGAGATGCTTGGCTTATCAATAGCACACATGAACAGCCACCTGCTGGGGATACTCTAGCTGGAGTTCTAGAGTCTAGCTGGAGCCTGTGGGGGAGGGGGTTTGAACTTGATGGTCTACGGGAACCCTTCAACCTCTATGTTTCTATGGGGGTGTCTGCTATTACCTTAAATTAAAAGAATACTTACAGAGAAATTTTTTCTTCTTTTCCAGTGGAAACTCATGAAAGGTCTCCCAAAACATTTGCACAGTTGGGTGTGTAGCCGAGTAATCTCCTTTGTAAATTGTGCTCTGTAAAACAAATTACAGAAAGTGAGAAAGATTCTGAAGAAGTAAGGGTCAATTATATCAGCTTAGAATGCAGGATGATGCCTTGTTTATTTCTGTGAAAACACCTGTGTTACAAGCCAGGCTTATCTGGCTGCCAACTTTGAGTCCCAGGAATAAACCCACGAAGTACAGAGTCTAACCTGGTGTAACCTATATAGTGCACAATTTATGGTGCAAGATATACTGCAGAAAGTTAGATGTATTAGGATGTGGGTGCATGGATCATTAAGAACCTAACATTACCTTAAATCTAAGCAAACTGCCTACTGGAATGTAAACAAGGTAAGAGATAAGAATGCTGGCATGTCTGACAACATTGTGAGATACGTACAGATGTGATTGATAATAACCTCCTAGCAGATGTAATAGCAGATGCATTTAGGGACAGGTAGCACACAAAGTGTACTGAAGGCGAAGTCATATCTATAGATCTTTGTTCTGATTGGCTATCATGCATGGGGAACAGTCAGCATCTTTGTTTTGAACTATTTTGATTGGACAGCTGATAGCCTAGGCAAGGTTAGAGAGAGAATAAAAAGAACCAAGATAAAGCTAGCAGGTAGGACTGCTCTGCAATTGGTAGGAAGAGAGGGCTATAATGTAGTCCACAAGCTGTACTATTCCTAACAAATGATATACTACACAGACATGCAGAAACATGCTAAAAGACAGCACTGGTAAGACAAGCATCTAGGTTATGCTTAAATAGATGTATGTCCCATTACAACTGCAATGGATGCCTGTTAGGATGCTTACAGATGTAATGGATGATATTAACGCTTGAATGTTTGTGTGTTCACTGATGACTGTTTAGAGATGTACAATTCCTCAGAAGCTGAGAATGTATACCTAAATAAATGGCTAAGTTATATTTTGTCTGAGAGAGTAATATTTCTTTATGTGTTAACTATTATGAAGCCTGTTAAACAGAGAGAAAGGTTCAAGTCCTTAGGAAAGCATAACACTTTAATGGCCAGATGTTGTAATATAATAAATGTATGATGCCTTGCATGCAATGTAATGTAATGTGATGAAAATGCACCCAATGTGTTTCTCCCTATGTATATGTTATCTAAGAATGCATATAATTAGCCTAAAAAGATTACCAAAGAGCCTGCTCATTATCCCATGCAATATCCTGAAATTCCAAACTTAAGAACGCTTGAGTGGAGTGTTGATGCTAACTCTGCCTGTCTGGTTTTAACCACTATCACCAATTAGGCGCTCTATCGGCCAGAAGGTGACAGTGGAAGCCCAAACAGAATCCAAATTAGCTGACAAGTGCTAAGGACCCTCAATCCCTCAGTCTAAAGAGAAGGGATGGGGAACAACACCTGTTTCACCTGGCAGGCTGTTGAATACACAGGTGACCAAATGTCATGATGAAAATATCACAAATAACATGAAATTGCACAGCATGTAAAATGAGGCATTGGATACTTAGTGTGAAGGTCCATCCTAGGGTAGTGCAGAGGTGGAATCCACACAGTTTAGTTTACATCCATCTCCCTGCCAGACAGAGGCAGGAAATCTGGATACAAGGACAGATGTAACCCAAACTGTGTGGATTCCTCCTTCCAACAACCAGAGAATGCAGTAGTTCTCAAAAGTTTCTGAAATCCACTTACAATGCAATCCTCTGCGTACCAGTGGGGTTTTCATTATCTCTCTCTCTCTCTGTCTCTTTCTCTCCCTCTCCCCCGTCTAACACACACACACTTTTCTGGGTGCAAATTCCACTGAGTTAAATGGGATTTATCTTTGAGCATACAACTATATGGATCCCACTGATTCAAAATAGTTCAGTACGTTAACTCAGCCTTTCCCAACTTGGTGCCTTCTAGATGTGTTGGATAAACAACTCCATTATCTCCAGCCAGGGGGCTTATCTTCCAACACATCCAGGAGGGCATTGGGGGAAAGCTACTCTGAGTGAATTGTAACATTTAGATTGAAATCCTGAACACAACCAAGTAGAACTCACTGAACTGAATGAGGGGCTTGCTTCCATGTAAACAAGGCCCACACTGGATTCCTAGTACAACAAAAAGGAGAAGACTTAGATATAAATACAACACACAAACACCTTTGAAAATGGATCCATGATGAAATAGACTAGGCTTACTGTCCATAGGAAATATTAGTATTAGTTGCTTTCAAAAACCACACTGCAGCTTTGACTCCCTCTTTCCCACATATTTCAATTTTTAAGGTGCTCTACTGTAGCTGAGTACAAATAAGGCAGTCAGACTCTCAGGAAGATGAGGAGCTAGCCTACAAGATTTCACTCTGCAGATCATAACTGCAGAAATGGTACTTTCTAAACTCACGAACAACAAAAAGATATGGAACCAATGGCCAACTTACTTCCTCCAGCTCCTTCCAGTTGTAGTTGCTACTTCCAACAATCATAGCCCTCAGCTCAGTTGGCTGGAATAGTTCCAGCACTTTGCCACCACACACCTTCAGGAAGCCACTGGAAAAAGCCGCGTACCACTCATGGACCGAAAGGTTGAAGATGTAATTTACATAGGCATCAACAAATTCCTGCCTGGGAGATAAGAAGAAATACCATGCTTCATAATACTGCTAGGCAGATTCAATCATAACAGGCAAGGGTGGCAGACTAATAGCCACCAAGACTACTCAGATAATGATACTTCTAAAAATTATTCTGATATGCCCACAGACCCAAACTGCAGGCTTAGCTTCATAGAATCATAAAGTTGGAAGAGACCGCAGGGGCCATCCAGTCCAAGTCCTGCTATGCAGGAACACACATCAAAGCATTCCGAACAGATGGTCATCCAGGGTCTGCTTAAAAACCTCCAAAGAAATAGAATCATAGACAGCACACAACATCACTGGTCTGGCGTCAGGGTCCCAGGGCCCCACACTGTAATGACAGGAGCCTTGGGTCTACTGCGTTGTAGAATTTAGAGTGCCCATTTTAACTTTGCATAATGTTTCAAAGCAGAGCTAGAGCTAGAGCTTGTTCCATCTCCCTCAAGGGATCAGTAGCTGGGGGACTCCTTGGTGTGGCTTCTTCCCCCAGACACTAATTGGCTGCAGTGGTATAACCGGCTGTGGTCTTGCACACCTGGGGAGAAAACAGCAGGCTTTACCTCCAGGTGCCAAAGGGATGCACTCCTGCAGTCAATCAGCAGCTGGGAAGGACTGAGCTGTACTCTGGAGCCCCTTGACTGCTGTTGCACACCTGAAGCAAGACAGTTGTAGAAGGAGGTATTTAATACCTCCCTCTACAATGCCTCCAGATGCACATAAGCTAGTGTAACCAGGGAACGTTACACCATTACATGTCACCAAAAGGATTCTAGCCATGGAACCATTTGCCCTGGTGACTCTCAAAACTTGTATTCACACAAAATGCACACGCCAATATAAAATCAGGAAAACTCACTTTCTCCATCAATAAAACATTTCCAATGGATGGCTTTCCAGTGGACAGGAAGTAAAGCTTTTCTGTAGCCAAGGCCCCAAATTTAGGGTTTTTTTTTACTACTGCTGTCATGTTTCCCTAGTGGCCATGTTGGCTGGGGGATGCAGGGAGTTCTATTTCAAAACAGTAACTTTCCCACGCTCTGCTAAATCCCAACACAGCAAGCTGAACACACATCACAACCTATACATGGCAATCCACCAGAGTCTTCATGGACTTCCTGGTGTTGCTTCCTTGTTTGGATTGCAAGAACAGAGTTGCCAAATGACACACAAGTTATGATACGTGGTCAGCAGTTTTGTTGTTGTTGTGTGCCCTTAAGTCATTTCCAATTTACAGCAACCCAAGGTTGCCATTGCGATTGTCCTCCTCTGAGGCTGAGAGCATGTGACTTGCCCAAGGTCATATAGTAAGTTTACTTGGACGGACAAGGATTCAAACCCTGGTGTCCAGAGCCCTAATCGAAACACTCAAGCCTCTACACCACAGTGGCTCAGCTTCAGCTTCAGTAGAGTGACAAAAGAAGGTTAGCTTGTGTTTTGGGAGTCAAAGTTGTTTGGCTGAGCTGTTTTGAGTCTTGCTTGTGAGGTTTGGACTGTTTGCTCTCACACAGTCCAAGAGGAAAGGCCTTCTGCTGAGAGGAAAAGAGTCATTGACTTGGCTTAGGGAGTTGGGTATGTTTAACTTGGAGATGAGAAAACCAAAAGTTGTTACGATAGTCACATTTGTATATCTAAAAGGATGTTGTGTACAACACAGAGCAAGCTTGTTTTCTACTGCTTCAATGACTAGAACGCAAATGAATGGGTTCAAATTAGAAGAGGTCCCACCTAAACACCAACTAAAAAGAGGTCCCACTGTTCAATAGTGGAATAGATAACCTCAGAACATGGTGGGCTTCCCCTCTTTGGAGGTCTTGAAACAAAGGCTGGAGCATCTTTCAGGAGTGCCTTAGTTGCATATTTCTGCAAGACAAAGGGTTGCACTACACGGCCCTTGGGACCCCTTCCAGCTTTATGATTCCATAATTCTGGGAATTGTAGTCCAAAAAAGTAAAACGTCCAAACTCTCAATTTTGCATTCTCACCTCTCCCTTTCATTCCTGCTGTGTTTGAATCATCTTGGATGTTGTAACACTGGGGAAAAAAAAGGCGGATGCCACGATGGCTGTATTGAACCTCAATTTGCCAAAGCAGCAGAGAAAAACACCTAACCGTGGAGGGGGGAGATATTACTCCAGTTTTGGGTTTCCTGTAGGCATATTATCTGACCAGTCACTTTAGGAAACAGGATGTTGGATAGGACATATATTTGGTCTGATCCAGCTGGCCTCCTGTTAAGGATGAGCTTTCAGCCACATCTTCTGATTTCATAACAAACCAAATTCTGAATGATGATTGTTTATGTAAATCTACTGCAAATATAAAAGAATGAAGGATGTAGTGTGAAGTGTAGGATGCTGGATCCACTTTATTGGTTTGTATTTCCCTCTGGACTGAGCCAAATGTCAGTAAAATAAAGAGGATGAAGGGCAGATAGTAGAACCTTTGCTTTCTTATTGCCTTTTTCATAGTTCAGTCAGATTTTAATATTTGGTTTCACACATATTCTCCAGAGGCTCCCACACACCAGAGGTTTTTTCCAGTATCTTTCACTTCTTATATTCTTATCCTCCCATCTGAAGACTTGAAGGTTCACCTCACAACAATCACAGTGAAGTACCCCCTATCTTTATGACCACAAAGATTTCAGCCGTCAGGCCTTCTCCAGACCATAGCCAACTCAAACCCACCTATTGTCCTTCTGTACTGCAATTTTGTCTCCATCAAGAATGAGGTTCTTCTGCTCTACCACACCGTAGCTCTCTCTGCATATCTGTTTTTCCCACCCAAAGAAAAAAGACAACAAAATTGCTTTATTTTCCATCTCACCACTGATGGTTAGAATGGAAACAGGCATGCATGTTATGTTTTATCACATGCTCACTAAGAAGGGAAGGATAAGAAGAGAGACATAAGAAGAGGAGCAGGTAAACAACAGCAAGAAAAACATTTGGGGCAGTGACTGAAGTGTGCATCTAACTGAGGAACGTTTGCAGCATTCAAGCAAGTATCTAAACAACGCTGTCCAAGCAGGTAGCTTTTGCCTCCTGAAACACATTTATTCAGCTGACTTGATACACTAAAAGATCACCTCAAAGATTTCACTGTGCTCATGTAGTGCAACCGAGTGCTACACAGAGACTTTGGAGAATGTGGTTCCAATTTGTACAGAGGCACTGAATTCACTGGGCCGCTCATGTTCTCTTAGTCTGACACACCTCACAGAGCTGTTGTGAGATAAAGTGAGGACTCCCACATGACATATTGACCTCACTGGTGGCATATATTTTAAACTATTTTAAACTATTATAATAACAAATGTGAGTAGAAAGGATGAATTCAGGTTTTGATATTCCTGGTACACGATGATTAAGGATACAAGTAAAATACGGACAAATATAAGGAACCAAGATTAGTTTACACTTGCTAAATCCATGTAGTACAAAAGAAAAATTCCTAGTCAAAAAAAATTCCAGGATTTACCCATAACTAGTTCCTTTAAATTATAAATGCTTTAGGAAACCTGCCATAATGAATTTGGATGATTTAAGTGTGACTCCATGATGATGTTATCGGACAGTAAATACGCTATCATTTTATTGGATTCCTTTCTGGTCTTACACAATAATGTTAAAGCATATTTAGCTCTCAGCCCCACATAAATTTCACACTCTAGTGCACAAAGAATGAACTTTGGCAACTGAGCTATAGTGACATCTCCACATACAGCGCATCCAAGCCTTTTCTCCCTAACACTGTATCAGGTACAATACTGACATGCCTCACAATCAGAATTACACCACCCTATTATCATGCCCACACACTTGATCTTGCCCGATTTTGGGAGTTAAGTACAGTTGGAAGATCATCAGGGAATAGTAGGAAAGCATCCTTACTAAAACCCTACAGAGCTCCTCTCAGGCACATTTCACCATCAGACAATCAGGTACTGATGGCCTGACTCAGAATGAGGAAGTCTTCAATGTTGCTATTTAGTTTTTAATAGATTTTCTTTTAAATCAGATTGTAGCTGAGATCTCATTTTGCACTGGTGCAGTGCAACATGAAAGGGTAACTCCTCCAGACTGCAAGGGAACCAAGGCGTTAGGGTGTGGGGAAAGCAGAGCTCTGCCTACATGTCTTTCGCGGGTGCCACAGACTGCTAGGCAACCTGAGGTACTACTGGAGTAAAGCGGTCTCAAAGGCCTCCTTCTACAAGCTAGTAAAATGTCCAACCACGTGAATAAATGGCCAATTGTACAAATATAAACTGGCAACTGGACTCCAGTAACTGGTTCCAAAAATAACAACTTTATATTAAATAAAAACTCTTTCCATAATGAGCATGCATGATGGAGCTTCATTTGAGGTTATATTGGAATAGGGGTGCAGGAATCCCCCAGGGTTCAAATACTATCCATGCCTCTTCTTGCTTTATTCTAAATTCTCACACATATAGCATGAAACGACATTATTTATTTCAACAAGCTCTTAATACTGAATGATTAGCTGCTTCCAGAGACTATAAATTGTGATGGTTTTAAATGCAATAATTTTATTGTTTTGGTGGTTGCACCTCATCTTTGTCCATTTTTGAATGTGAAGTTACCTTATATGGGCAACTTTTGGCTGTTTATGAGCAGAAAAGCACTTTTTCAAATATATAATAATAGTTGATTTGTATGCCCTACAGTTTGCACAGTTGCACTGCCTTTTTTCAGGGGAGACAGTCTACAGAAATTTGGAGAACTGGATTCTACTGCGTATGAGGAGTCGCATAATGAGAGGCAGGACCTTAAAATGCAAAATTTTATATATCTGCAGGCTGTTAAATAACTAAAAACAAACCTTTTGACTTTAGAGTATTATTTCAAACATAACTGATGAGGGAAATAAACTATCTTTCCCTTTAAAACCATGTGCATTTTCTCTATGAACCTTGTTTACGAGTGGAATTCCACACCCAGAAACAGTAGTAGACATCTGAAGTTACTCAGTGCTAACGTACAGCCACAAATATGGATGTTGCCCTGGCTTAGATAAATGCAAACCTCTCCCAGCTAAAATACATACAAACTTATCTTACTGTAAAATAGAGGCAAAATGTTTCTTCAACATCATCCCCTGGATAATCTAAAAGCTGCTGAAGACTCCTACAAACAAGGCAAAGAAAAGACAAAAAGCAGAAGGAAGAGGGAGAAGTTAAAAATCTGAGATGCAATTTTGTTAATGTATAACATGAAAATCCCTTCCCTTATCCTTCCCAAACAGTTTTCCAGAACCAAATTTCAGAAGAACTGAGGAAAGGCTAAGCTACAAAATCCTACTTGATCTGAAACTAGTCATATTTAAATTTCACATATCTGAAGAACAGTATCATAGAACAGGATTGTGAATAAATTACTTGCTTGTTAAGGATTGAAAAAAAATAATCATGTTTTATACTAGAAATATGCAAACACCCCCACCATTAACAGACTGGTACAAAGGAATTTGGAATATGTCATTCTCAATAAAATGGGCATTCAATAAGAAGTCAAGAGAAGTGACATTTCCAGACAGATTCAATGGGACAGTGGGATGGATTATTTACAGCATGTCTCAGGATGATGTAAAAGATAGTATAGTATTTTTCACTTTTGTAAACCTCGTATACCATTAGATTGTGTTCTATGAGTTATTTTATTCTTTCATGAATATAATTTTAAAAACAAAATCCTTCTTCCTGAAAGTAAAACTAATGTTTTTTGGGCAACAGAATTCCAACCTAAAAATGTTTTGAGTGCCATCCAATACTTTGTCTTTCTCTTGTAATAGGATAGCATCTTAATTTCTACCTTCTCCCTCTCTCACAATTCTCTTGGGAGTGTAGGCGCAATTCTCTGTCAACTGGTCATGAAAAACAGACAGGAAAACACACTGTTAGAAACTTCTACCTTCCTTCCATAGGAGACAGCTCCTTCAAGTCTTCTAAGGAGGGTGTCACGTTCAGTAGTTTCTTATAAAGAGCCAATGGAAAGTGAAGATCAACCACAGTAAAGTTGTATATTGCCAAGCCACAAATTATGCCAATTAGGTGAAACCAATTGTGCTCTACAAAACACTTTGGACACACAAAGGAAAAAAAGTGTTAGAAAAAGAAAACTACGGGCAAAGATTTCCCTGCCCAATATCTTCCAGATGTGTTAGATTACAGGCCATACTGGCAATGGGAATAATAGGAGTTGTTGTCCAACACACATCTGGAAAGATGCTAAACCCTTTTCATCCGTAGAGCTCCACCTTCAAGCTCAACATTGCTTAGTAGGTTCTCTAGTAAACCATTCACACAGGTAAGCCAAGTCATACTCACAGTGTCTGAAAACCACAGCAGATTGGATTCAGGGTAGAAAGTGAACATCCCATAGATGGGATTCAGGAGCTCTTTCAGCAGCAGAAGAAAGAATTCCTTTGTGACTCCCCCGGCATCAACAGCTTCCTCACCATCAAAGATCACCTGCCCCAATGAACAAACGTGTTGTCTTAATGAAGCTTGGTGGCTTCCAAATCTGAGTTCCTACATATTGTTGGTCTTCAAGCTTCCAGAAGATCCCAGTCAGTAATGGTGAGAGATTCTGGAAGATGTAGTCCAACAATATTTGGGAGCCAATTTTTAAGGAGTCCTGCACTAGGCAGGACACTAGAGAACAATAGACAAGGCTTAGTGTATTTTGCAATGGGAAACAGAAAAGAGCCCAGAGCTTGAGTAAGTTAGGTACCTTAGATAACAACTCTCAGAATTCTCCAAAGAGCAGATCCACTGGCTAAGGATTTATGGGGACTGTAGTGACTAAGTAACTTTTTCAAGTTGTGGGACTCTACCCACCCCCCTCACTGGACAGAAACTCCCAGAAAACTATAGTCAAATACTTCTGGAAAATACCAGGATGAGCAAATCTAGTACAGATTATTTCAGAAGTCCAGCAGAGTCATGTACGAGTTCCCTCTCTAAAAGAGGAGAATTAATTTGTACAGATAAGTAGTCAATCATCTGAAACTCCACCTGATACGGTCTGATATAGTCAAACAGCCCAGGCACAGGTTTAGATCCTCAGTGAGGACCACACTCACAAAACTACTATCAGTGAGATAATAACCTTACCTTCAGAGGCTTTTTCAAGTCAATATCAGAATGGATGCTCAACTCCCTAAGAGCATCACCAACCAGGTTGCTCCTACGGACATGAAGGACAAGGAAAGGACTTCGAGCCAAAAGGGGCTCCAGAGTGAGAAGCATGAAAACGTTCTGCAGATTTGCTCCACTGATGGCCACCTACAAACACACAAAACAAAAGACAGATATCAACAAGGTATACTCTCTAACTTTCTTCTTCCTTCCTTCCCCCCAATTAAGGGTACTCATGCAGAAATTTTAAAAAGATTTTTAGTGAGAGATGAGGAGTTGGTTTCTAACTAACTGGATAAAGCAAATTTAATAACTACTGTTGCATTTCTTCATTTGATCTCTGAAACCCACCTTAAAAGCCAGGCAACTATCTCTAGTGATGGAATTCTGTGATGATGGTGAGTGGTGCAGGATGACATAAACAGCCCCCTTCCTCCAGCAAATGACAGTGCAATGAAGAGTTGCAACAGAACCCCATGGGGTTCCTGTTCCTTGCATCATCGCTTGCAGACAGGAGGGGATTGGTCATATCATCTTACTGTTCACCAGCACCACAGAATTCCATCACTAGAGATCACCAATTGACTTTTAAGATGGGTTTCAGGGACGACTGCCATCATAGCAATGGTGCCATGAACATGAAGCAGTTACTACGTCATAACATTTTAAAAATATTCTAACCATGGTTAGACTAAACAGTGTTATATCCTCTGGCTCATCCCACCAGAAACTAACTGCCTTAGAAGTTTGGGGAGGGGACACGTGGTTCGCCAGATCTGTCAGACTGCTGTTCCCATCATTACATTGTTACAACAGGCCTTCTGACCAAGTCGGATGCTATAGTTTTCTTGGTGATCTGTTCTTCATTTTAAATTAATTCTCTTTTAATAGATAGTCTTATTTTGTGTTTTAAATGAATTCCTTTGTTCAGTATTTTTGTGAGCCACCTTGATCCTTTTTTGGGAGAGCGGCAGGTTATGAATCCAAAACAACTAGTCAGTCGATTTCTCACCACTGACTAGATAATTCATCCAACAATATCTGTAGGATCACAGGTTGTCCTAAAGCTCTGCTCCCCCTTCTCTTACTACCCCAGAGGCCAGTGTATGTAAAGGAACTAGAATATCTGGAAAGTTTCTAACTAGAAATCTATTTCACAGATGGGGGATGGGATGACACCACCAGCCGCACTGCATCCTCACCTCAAAATAGTCATCCTTTATTACAATATTGTAAAGAACTAGTTATTAAGCAAGGACATCCCCTAACACCTTCTCACCTTTCTGGCATTTAGTAATATTTTGACTAAGTCAAGAAGAATGCCTGTTTGTCTCCCCCAAAACAATCCTCACCAGTGGAACACAGGAACTAATGAAGTCATCCACATCCATACTGATACTGAGAAATTCTAAACCAAGGTGTTAGAATGAACCCAGTAGAGCTTGGGAAAACTTACTGTTTTGGATGGTAATTCCTCAGTTTAGTAGGGCTACTACTCTGGATTCTAGTATAGTACCAAAACATTATTCTTCCCAGGCTCTGAAATTTGGTACCCTACCTGTCTAGCTTTCGCGTAAAATCCACACTGGCTCCTCACCCTATTATAGTGTTGTCTGTTTCAGAGACTTCCAAGCCACCTTTTCTTTGGAGGAAAATGCAACCTTAGAAGCAGCCACTAATGTAACTTATTCTTTCTGCTGTTGCCCTCTACTGGAAAGTACACATATGACAGACTAGGGACAGAAAGAATATTACTTGTTACTCACTTCTTGACCAAGAAAAGGGCTTCCTTATGCTGAGAAGCCCATTGGGGAAAATAAAAGACAGCAGCAAGACTTTTGCACAGTTTGTTTATTTATTGAATGTATATCTCATTTTCCTCCTGAGATGAGTTTCAAGAATGTTTACAATAATTTTAGAAAAGATTCGGTTAAAACATTAGTTTATAAAAGTTAAAAGAGAATGACAATATTTTTTTTAAAAAAGTTTAAAAACAGTTTAAAACATTTAAAATACATTTAAAACATACGTTCCAGTAAAAGATTAAAAAAATATAGCACACCAGTTCACACATACACTCTGTGTGTCTATGTGCCTTCAAGTTGCCTGTCAACATATGGCAACACCATAGATTTCACAGCACTTTTGACAAGGAATACTCAGAGGTGGTTTTGCCAGTTTCTTCCTCTGAAATATAGCCTACAGCACCTGGTATTCATTAGTGGCCTCCCATCCAAGCAGTAACCAGGACTGACCCTACTAAGCTTCCAAGAGCAGATGGGATCTGGTGCCTTCAGGGTATGTAGACCCATACAGACACCTGCTCCATAATTCTCGATAATTAAAATTCAAAGGCCTGCTTAATTTTAAACATCTTTACCTGCCAACGAAAACAGGAAAGGTGGACAACCAGACCTCTCACAGAAGGAAGTTCCAAAGTTTTTTCCCGGTATCCAATACATCCCAAAATATCCTGGAAAACTATATACAGGCTTTTTCTGTGCAAAAAAACATGTTTTATTCTGCAGAAACACATGTACATTTCTGCATAGAATAATTCCTCAAAATACTCTGGGATGTGCAAACCAGTGAGAATACTGTAGAGAGATATTTGTGGGAAGAATCTTGCAGCAATTATTTGTGCTTACGTGCAAGGACAAAACAGTCAGAGAGTTACATTCCAACTTCACACACACTCTAAGCCGGATTTTTTATTATTATTATTTTTGCCAAGCAGAATACAAAATTCTGTTCTCAGCAGTGCAAAAAATTTCCCTGAACTCTACCAAGTCACCTCCTCTGCAAGTGCATTTTGAACATGCACCAGTATAAAAATTAACTAAAGGGACACTCACCTATACTGAATCACATAATCACAGAGCTGGAAGGGACCACAATGGCTATCTTAGCTATTTCATTTATATGTCACCTTTACCCCAGTGTGGGACCCAAGACGGTTTCCAACATCCTAAACAATGACATTTTAAAAACAATCTAGTCTAACCTCCTGCCACGCATGAATACGCAACTAAAGCACTCTTGAAAGATGTCAGTCTTTGAGTTGCTAATCATATGAATTACAGCCAAATAATATATTATACAAAACCACAAAGAAAATCCTGTGGTGCCTTTAAGACTAACACAGTTTTTGAAGCACAAGCTTGCTAGGACACACAGCCCATCTTCCTCAGTTGCATAAAGGCCATCTTGGAGATTCAAAACATTTACACTATATGAGCTTGACTGTGGAGTGCAGACAACGAGGGGAGCACCCATTTAAATGCAGAACTGCAAGCAGTGACTATTGCATTACACAGATACCCTCGTACTAGGTGATGTGATAAGCATCTTATTATCAGATACAAACTGCTGATGATACACTGCAACTTCTCCATGACATAGCTCTTGCCCTGTTCTTCCCTCTCCTTGATGTTCCATTCCAGTGTAAAATAATAATGAGCCCAGTTCTCAATGGGGTGGTAGTGACTGGATCACTTTCTTAAAAAAACTTGTAAAGCAGCTGGAGAGTAAAGAAATTGGTGCTCCAAAAAGTGACGGTCCCTAGACCAGTGTTGGACTGGTCCATGGAGAGTTTCCAGAAAACAAATACTTTTAGCCAATGTGCATAAATATGATACCAGTCCCTGGCCCATGTCTAAGAAAACTGCCAGCTACCCACACTAGACAGCCCAAGCAGCATTGCTCTCAGTATCTTTCTCAAAGGTACTAAACAGGCACAGATAAGCAAAAATATTGATATATGTGGCAACTTTTAGAGAGCAGGAGGCATTTAAATGATGAACTTTGTGAAAGGAAAAACAGCAGCCTTCCTGGTTCTGGCATTTAATCCATTTTAGAAGCCACCCCCACCCAAAAAAGAATGAAAGTATTAGAAAATCCAATCACAGAACTCCCATATAACATGTAGCCTCACTTGTAATTGTAGAAATTAATAAAAGCCTCATCTTTTTACAGTGTTCTTCCCCAAATGCTTAACACAGTTCATGCGTATTATTTAGGCAGTCTTTACAATTATAAACAAAAGTAGGTTGGCAGTATTGTGCCCTATACTACAGGTGGGACAGCCAAAGTGGAAAGCCAGTGCCCCCCCCCCCAAGACCTCCTGAGTGAAGAGACCACAGCTCAGGGGCAAAGCTTTGCTTTGTATGCTGAAGGCCCAAATTTCAATCGATGGCTTTTCCAATTAAAATCATCAAGATCTGCCTGAGATCCCAAAGAACCAGTCAGAATGAAGAACACTGGACTTACACACTTGATTTAAGTCTGCTTTCCATAGGTCATACTAAATATTATGGGAAATGTGTATTCCCTATGACTAAGCTGTTTTCTCACCACAACAAGATATCATCAGAAATTAACATGCCTCAGCAAATTAAGCCTGACCAGTCACAGGAAAAACCATGACGACAGCAAGGTTCACAGGCAATGCAAACAATGTGCTATAATAAACAAACATCTTTTATCACTGGAGGTAGCATCTCTTTTTAAAAAAGGGACTATCATCTAGCTCAATCTATGTTCCAAGCCAGTTGTGGCTAAAATATCTTGACACACACTAAAACAAGGATGGGCAAAGTAAAGCTCTCCAGATGCTGTTAGACTGCAGTTCTCATCATCTCTAGCTACCACAAATGAAGAATCTTGGGAGCTGCAGCCCAGCATGTGGAGGACTGCACTTTCCCTAGAGTTACTCATTTTCTTCTCACTAGTGAATGACCTAAGATGCAACCTGTACCAATCTATTACAAATAAAGAAACATGCTGCGGAAGAACACAGCAATGTACGGTATATTTTTTCTAGCCCAAAAAATCTGTTTTAAAAAATTAGATGCACTTCAACAACCAACTATTATCTAGGGATAAATTTTATCAGTGCTAGACCACACAAATAAAATTATGCCACCAGTGCCATCTGAGCTCTCAGGAACATGATTTGAAACAGAAAGAAAGTGAAAGAAGTAAGGAGCAGGAAGAAAAGCTAAATACCTGCATTTGCAGCTCAGCATCAGTCTGCAGCATCTTTGTTTTGGCTTGTGCATCAAAGATGAATGGATAAGAGCATAGAGTCACAGCATCCTGGAAAGAAGGAGCAGTTCAATTTAATGGGGGCAGCCTGGGCATATGTTGAAAACTACTTCGGCAAGCGTAATTGGAATTTTTACCTGCATGATAGGTGGTCTTACTTTCTGCACAGGAGAGGGAGGGTCGGTGGAAGAGAAAAAGAAAAAGAAAGAGGACGTGAGCTTCCCATCAAACATCATTAATTATGTTTGATCCTAGTATTCTGCCAAAAACCTCAAGAAGACATATATTTTATATATATATATGTTTTTAAATTGCTTTTTAAGTTTTGTGTGCCGTGAATGTTTATGTTTGTTTTAACTGCTGTAAGCTGTCAAACTGGGGAAAAGGCAGGATATTAATATTAATAATGATAACACTTTATTCTCACTGTGGAATAGGTAAAACTGAGAAAAAACGATTGGCTTGTGGTTGCACAGTAAGCTTTGTGCCTGAGCAGGGATCTCTCCAGCCCCAGTCCAACATCTGAATCATGGTACCAATACTTTGCAAACTACTGAAGTTGATTTCTCCAAGCCTCATCCGTTCAGTGGGGAAGAGCAGTTCCTGTCCCTCACAAAAAGTGAAAAGAACCCATGTGAGAAGTTATCAGTCACAGTTTACTGGTAGTCCTCTTTTCCTTTCTTATAGAAAGATCTTCTAAACACGTACTTCTTTCCCAAACCCTCTTCTCCCTGGGCTGCTTTCCCCTTTTGCCTAGTGCTTCAAAGGCCAGAAATTCCACCATCACCCCATCTTTCCTTCTGCTCTTTCCTTCTCCTGCCTGATGAGCTAGTTTCCTCTTAGGGCCTCTCCTCTAGCTGGTACTGGCCCCTTGCCTAGTATCTTTTCTTTCTTGTTTAGCTTCAGACAAGTTTTGTTGTGCAGCACTGTGGGTAGAGCAGGGGTGGGGAAAATGCAGGACACACCATGTCCTGGATCCCACTTTACGGTCCTCAAAGCCTCCTGATGTCCCTCAGTTTTTTTAAATTTAAGATATTGGCATGACTTTCGGGCCCAACGCATACCAACCCCCCAAAAATCCACTCACCCCCCAAAAATCCCTAAAACCCACCCCACCCCTGAATACCTCTGTTTGCGTCCTTCCCAATATGGAACCCAGAAGTGACACAGCAACATTTCTGGTTGCCATTTTGGTAAGGATATAGACAGAAATTGGGGTATTTTGGAAGTATTAAAGGTGTGCTGTTAGGGATTACATCTCACAGGAGGGTTGGAAAATTGAGCCTGAGCCCTTACACAGGTGGCCCACCCTTGGACCAGAGGTCAGCAGACGCTCCTCAGGAGATCTACTGGACACAGAGCTCATGTTTCTGTTCATTGGACCGCTGCCATTAGCTATGTTTATATTAATCCCCACTGTTTAACAGTATGAGAAACACTTTCTCCTCAAAAAGTTTTGAGTTTTTATGAGGGAAACACTGAAAACAGACCTGGAAACCCAACTAAGGTTCCACACAAATTCCAGCCCTTTGCACAATTTCATCTCCCTTCTTGCACTGTTATTATCTTTCATTTCCCCTCTACCACCCATTTATATCCTGTCTCTCTTTGAATCCATTCACATACAAACACTACATCACTCCTGAACATTCCATGTTCTCCACACATCCCAATCTTGAAAACAAATTAAAAATGCATCTTAATAACTTCCATTAAAATTTTATTCTAACTGCAGAACTTGCATCTGTATGGCACTCAGCTTTTGATACACAAAGTACACAGGGCAATAAGAGTTGCACTCCCACAGTATTCTTTTTCCCCACTCCAATTAGACGAAAACTCTTACCATTCCAGCTTGATGTAAGAACCACATTAGGTAGTCTTCCTGAATATCCACCAGACTGGAAATTTCTGGGATATAGAACTTGTCATATTCTACATGCTTAACTTTCTGATTTACCTGATTTGAAAAAGTAAAAAGAAAGAAGAATAAGAATACAGTCAACAACTTTTTGCTACAGTTCAGCATGAAAACCAAAGATAATGTAGCTAGTACTTAGTAAAGACACAAATTACAGTACAGAAAAAAAGCAAGGAATTGCTAAACAACACACATGCTGCACCAATGGTTAGAACAAATGGATAACAAAGGAAGGAATGGGATTTCATATTTGCATACAGGCCTCTATGAGTACAAAGCCAACCATACAAAGGCCTGTGCCTTGCTATACTGCAACAATATACCACCCTGAATACACCTTCTTTTGTCTGATTTCAGATGCTAAACAGTATCAAGCCTGTTCTGTAACTGAATGAATGACTATCAGGGAATACCACGAATTTCCAGATAAGGCTACAAAAAATAGTGCCTGAAATGCTGGGAAAATCATTGCTGCCAACTCGAGTTTACAAGATTGGCTAGACAGTATGATTCTGTATAAGTCATCTTCTTCGGTTCATGTGTATATCACAAAATTAAAGCATACTGGCTGTGCACTTCACTGGGTTCTATATACAAGCCCCACTCCAAACATGAAACCCAACAGGTAAATGGAAAAAGAAACAGAGAAGCTGCCACATGAAAAGGGACATGCCAGCAAAGAGCTTGGAAAAGTTACCTTGGGGATGGTGGTGGTTACAATTCTGAGAATCCCAGAACTAGTCTAGCTAGTGGGCATGTTGCTTGGGGGATTCTAGGAACTGACATTCAAAGAAAGAACTATTTCAAACTCTTTGCTAGTATAATCACAACCTGGCAATAATTACAAATTCTGAAAATTGTGCAGGGCAACACACACTCTCATGCACTGAGTAGTCTTCTTACTTTATGAAGTTTCTCCAGAAGTTTTAGTGCAGCTGTGATATAACTACTGTACAAGACAGGGATCAATAAGGTTTTTCTTCCATTCAAGAGGTAAACCACAGCCCCTTTATAGAGATCCACCAGCCTCAAGAAGTATCCTGGGCATACCTGCGACCACCAGTTATCTAAGCAGGCAATACAAAATCAAAACAAACTATTAGCTTCAGTGCCATCTTGGAGGAAATGTTATACATTTCACAGCTAGTATAATGGCTGCTACCCAGAATATTCAATGAGATCAAGTCTGCATTTTGACTGGAAAACATTACTGCAGATCCAACCCAATCCAGTGGCATGCTGACTTGGAAACAAGCTCTACTGACTTCAGTGGGCCTTATTTCCAAGCAAGTGAGCACTGGACTTCAGTCTTAAACTTGGATGCCTTCTGGGGTTTTGACATTTGACAAAGTAGGGGAATGTAGCTGAGCTGTCCTGAAGGCATGGGTAGCAATTGCATTCCATCAGCTTGCTGCATGGAGCTGCAACCCTATATTCCATCCTGAAGTGCAAACTCAGCTCAGCGACATACGCAGACAAACTATGCCTCTTTGTGTTATGCAATGGAGTGCATAAGGAAAATATAATTATTTCAACAGACCTTTTAAAGACTAACTGCTTAACGGGACTGAGCCTCGCAGAACTGTGCTTTACACTATCTATGCTTTAATTGTTTTTAATAGCTTTGTGTTTTTTTTAAACTGGTTTTAATTTTATGGATAGTTCAATGGTATTTTTTAACTTTTGTATTTTGTATATTTTTTAGCTATGTTTCTTTCAACTGTTGTGAGCCACCTTGAGTCTCAGACTGGGGAAAGGGCAAGATTTAAATAAATGTAATAATCATAGAACAGGAACCAAAAATTACTAGCGTCTGGACAAACAAGACTCCACTGGTTTCTAAGAGACACTCAAATGCATGGATAGCAAGTGTGGGGACCTTAAGATGTTATTGGACTGTAACTCACATCAGTCCTCACCACTGATTTTGCTAGACAAGGCTGATAGGAGTTGCAACCCAACATTTGGACTGCCACATGTTCCCTTCCCTTGCCCTAAAAGTTAACAAAATAATCCTGCAACATTGGAAGGCAACTGCCTTCCAATCCTGCCACCACCCAAAAAATGGCTTCCAGATATGTGGAACCAGCCACAAAGAATAAAATTAACATTGGCGATTGGACTGGATGGCCCTTGTGGTCTCTTCCAACTCCATGATTCTATGATTTCTAAAAGAGACAATGAGAAGTGTCAGGAAATCTGGCAAAACCTTCTTAACTGCTTTGGAGACTGATCTATTGACAGATCTTTCTGGGGATTCCTCCTTATCCATTGTGCCTCCCCTATCAACAATTGTATGTTAATAAACAGAAATATTTGAATTCTGTCTCATTTTTCTCTTTCACTCCTACACAGTTTTATAAGGAGAGTGAAGTTGGAATAGTACCTTGTTGGGGGCAGGGAAAAGAAGGCAGGCATCTGTGCTTATTTTTCAAAAGCCAGAAAGTAGTAATACAGTTCTAAAAAATGACTAAAAAGTAAAACAACTCTTTGGATTTTCATCAGAATGCCAGCATAAGATATTATACCAGCAAAATGCCCTCTGAACACTGGAATTGGGGTTTAGAAACATTGCCAACATCACTGCAGCTGAATGGGTGGGTGAAGACTGGGTGCAGCGGATTGCCACAGTTCCACATTAAATCTTCACCACTCGTTTTTGGGCTGCTAAGCATAGCACCCTTTGTCTTCTTCCCTGTGGGAAAGCATGCAGGCTGCTAGGCACACTAATAAATCTGAGATATGAGTGTAACAGCTGCTGATATCCAAAAAGGTACTGATGGGACGCCAAAGAACAGAAAACAAGAAGCATTCTTCACACAGTTTCTAAGAGGAAGTTTTGTTTTCATGGAGAGAAAGGCTGCAAATTCCCCTAAACAGCATATCATCTTCACCCTTCTTATGGAGCCTTTACCATCCATGCTGACAAAGGGATTTTAAAAAAGGTGACAGGCAGACAGCTGATGCTAAAGACTAGGTGGCAAATTATTTTGGTATTTGAAACACCTGATAGACGTGAATAACTTCCTTCTTAAAGGAATGTACAACAGCAAACACACTCAAAAAAAGGAGAATATCTTCTACCTAAAACTTTACTAGGATTCCTGTCCAGGCGCAATATGGCCATTGCCAATGGAAGTGTCAATGTTACATAATACTTTGAGTCTTGAAAAGGTGGGAATTCTGGCAGAATCAGGTAGATTCTCATGGCTTCAACATCTGGTGGAGAGCTGGGTAGCTGTGGAATCAAAAAGCTTTCAAAACTCTTCAAGATCTGTGAAGAGAGGAAAAGAGGAAGAAGAAGAAGAAGAATGAGTTTCACACCACATTTCTGTGTTTTTTCCAGTTCTTCTGGCCTTTTTAAACTTACTTCTGGCACCAGGAAATCAAACCAAGTTAGACGAACCACTCACAAGACTATTTCAGCATGATTACAATTTCAAACTCTGTACAGCTTTTTTAGACTTAAGATTTACAAATTCAATTACCCCGAGCCAGAATGGCCATTGCCAGGGGGAATCTGGGACTTACATTCCAAAAAAGTAACTTTCTCAGGCTCTGATGCTCAATGCAAACCTTTGGAACACTTACCAAGTTAGGATGAATTTGTGTTCTAGAGAAGACACATTTCTAGCATAACCGGGCTAGATTAATTTCATCAGGTAAAAAAGCAGCTTGCCTGAGTGAAAGGAGTCTTATATGCACAAAGGTCTGTTGCACCATAGTATCTCCGACAGAAAAAGAGTCTGCTTCCCAAAAGCTTTTATTATATATACATCATGCAAACAGCTATGCCTTCCTGGTAGCCTGGAAAGCCAAACTCTCTAGCGGAAACACTGCCATCTGCCCCTATGACACAGCAGCTGCTTCTTGGGACAATCCAATGTCTAATACATTCAGAGCAGGAGTGTGGAAACTGCAGCCTAAGGGTGGCATGACACCCCTCTGGTCCATTTTTGTAGGCCCCTGCAAATTTAATTTAAAGAAAAATGGAGGTAGGGCAGGAAGGAGCAATTCTCCAAGGTTCTCTGGGAGAGGGAGATAATGTGGCCATATAATCCCCAATAGTTTCCATCCCTAATCTAGAGCAACGCTTCTTGAGCTTCCTGACATGGGGAACCACCAGAGTTTATTTCCCAGTGTGCCAGAGACCAGTACTACACTGGTGCCCATTGGCTGTAGCTGTTCCTTTGTCTCCTAGAAACTCACTATGGACCTGTAGCCAATGGCTCAGGGACGGGCACTGTTCCACAGACCACCACTTTGAGTAGTACTGCTCTAGGGAACTACAGCATGATACTTGGGTAGTTGGCAAAACTCTGAACAGCTCTCCTGAAGTACCAGAGTTCCAATTAATCCCTTTAGCATCTTCTGTCTCCCTTCATTGGCAATTCAGATTCCTTTGACTACTGCACTTGTTTATTTGTATCTTGCTTTCCCCCCTGAGAACTAGGATGCAGGGGTCTCTTCTATTTGATTCTTCTCCCAAAGCTGGTGTCTCCTATGCGCATCTCACAATCACAAAGGGGCAAATTTTCCCCCTCCATGAAAAAAACCAGATTGGGTCAATGAGACCCAAAAAGAGATACAGCAGATGATATTATTAACAAAAAGAACAGAGATATAATATTAAAGCAATCCAGAAAGTCACTTCAGTGATCTGACACCAAACATTTTTCAGAGCTTGGAGAATATACTGTTGCGGCTACAGCTCCCAAAATCTCCCAGCCAACATACTCAAGTGCTGATACTGACTAGGAGATCCTAGGAGGAAAAGTTCAAGAAAATAACTTGCGATTCTTCTTTACATATCTCAGATTGAGCCTATTATAGTGTAAGTTTGGCATTTATAGAAGCTTTGGGCTGCATTGTTATGATGCTATACCACACTCTTTTAATAAAGTCCCCATCTGTTAGTAATATTACCCACTTTATCTTCTTCCCAGGTACAAAAAATTCCAGTGTGTGACTTAATACAATGAGTAGTATGAAGACCACCCAGTATATATTACTTTGGGGAAACTGAGAAATCTAAATATTCTCACACACACAGCCTCGTGTGTTTTCAGGTCTCACCATTTTACCTCTTGCTCAATCAGGGTCAGAGCATGTGATCAACAACAGAGAAGCTCTTGATATGAACAGGGCACATAAACTCTCCCCTTATCAGTCAGTTTTCCAACCTCCACTAAGCTGCTTTTGGACTTAGCTAAAATACCCTCCTCCCACTCTCCAAAGCTCCACAGGAAGACACAGGTGACGGTTTGTCCATATACTGGGCTTCCTTCAGAACCAGCTGGCTTCAGAGGCTGGGAAAGCTTTTTCAGACTACAATTACCAGAATGTAAAGTCATGCTTCTAGTCAGTAGTCCAAAAAACTAACTTTTACAAGCTCTGGCTATTTTATAGCAGGACTTCACTTAGAATTTTTGGGAAAATGTATGCTCTCACCTAAAACTACCACCAAGGCATCCCAAACCTTCCCCGATCATGATTATCATGCCACAAAATTGGAGTGGAAGATCTCCATTAGCATCCCAGACCTTACAGTAACAGACAAGCACTGATTCTTTTTTTCCCCCAGGCTCCCCCAAAGCAATTTACAGCTAGCTGAGAGGAAAGGTATCTTTGCTTATGACTTAAACCTAAGGACTCTGGATACTGGTAGCAGGCCATCACACTAGCTGTCCCTATTAGCAACTTTTCTCCTCACTGTTCTAGGTGTGTTTTTGGAAAGTTGGGGTGGGGGCTGACACAGTGCTGTGGTGATGCCATGACAAACAATTACAGGATAGTCCCAAATTTGGAAGGCTTTAGAGGGGCCTCATGATTTCACAACAAGAGGGAAAAGAGAAAATAACTAAAGATAGTTACATGGATATTCAACACAAAATTGATTCCACTCCATGTTCCAAATTAGAGACAGATGTCGAAAAAGTTAGTTTCTTGGACTATGCCTCCCAGATTTTCCCCACGTGAATGACTGAGAACTGCAGTTCCCCCCTCCCTCCCCGCCAAAAAAATACTTCAAAACTCAGATGATGGGAGTGTGGTTTCCAAACATTCGAGCATCTAACATCAGCAGCATCAAAAAATGGAGCAGGCAGATTTCAGGCGTATATTGGAGGTGAACAGTGTGGATGAAACACAATTGTGCCTTTATGCGCAGATGGTATGGGGGAAGGGGAACATATGTATTTTTGCCAATGCTAATGCTACAGACAGTTTGATTTGCATTAATGAACAAGATGTAGCTTCAAAGATCTACCATAGCTTCCCCCAACCTAGTGCCATACAGATGTGTGACTATAACTCCCATCATTCCTAACCAACATGACCTTGCAGAAAGTCACGGATTGTTTCAGTGTTAACACCTTGAGATTCATACCTGGTCAAGCAAGACAGCATGCTGAGATGTCATTAATTTATCAAACATCACCTTGGTGGAATTGAAGTCAATCCCTGGAATTTTGGGACTAGTTTTAAAATGTTCATCTATTCTGAAAAAAAAAATTGTTTTTAAAAATGAGAGATGCCTAATGTGCAACATATTTACAATTTAATTATTTGTTACATCTCTGTCTTGTCTTTCCTCAAGATATATATAAGGTCCTCCTCCCTATTTTTATCCACATCACAACGTTGTAAGGTAGGTGAGGCTGAAACACAGTGAACAGTCCAAGCTCACCCATAGAGATTTTTTAGCAAAATGGGGCTTTGAAGCCAAGTCTCCCCAGTACTAGTATACCATCTTATTTAAAAAATACAGTCATCCCTCCACATTCGCTAAGGTTAGGGGCACAGGACTCCCATGAAAATGGAAAAACCATGAATAACTCTAGGTCCTCCTAAACCATATTTAACGCCCAAAAAAGTATGATAGCCATATTCAACCCATTGTGGATTCCTTTGATGCTTCAGGGTTCCTTCACAAGGCAGAAGTGGGTGGCTAGTGGGGCTCACTGCCATCTCCACTGCTGCTCCACACTATTTTTAATAGGGACTTACAAGCCTTGTTAGCAGTTTCATGAGGCTTGCAGTCCCTATTAAAAATGGCACAGGGAAGCAGCAGAGATAACAGCAAATAATCCGTGAATAATCAAATCTACAAAAGTGAAACCCACAAATGTGGAGGGCTGACTGTACTGAGCTGCTTAATCTAACAGCAGTCTCAGGAGAGTGGGTATGGTTGATGAAATCTGCTTGATACATACTTTAAAACTGAATTAAATGCACCTGCGCTGGATGGAACAGGAGTCCTGGGCAGAATTTACTTGAACTCACTTGAATACAACTCTGAATCTTTTCTTCTAAGTTTCTAAGTAGTTAGGTATGTCCAATAATGATTATTAGTAATTATTGGTAATAAACAGAACTTGGATGAGAATAACTGTTTGATTATCCTATCATCCCCATCCAAAACAGAGGGCACTCATTTGTAAGAGGCTGACTTAAACAAAGACTCACAAATAGCCATTGTGATTACGGCTATATAAACACTGGTATAGCTGATTTCTCACCACACACCACTCTCCAGAAATCTCACCAAGTTAAGCCCTCTGACAAATGGTACTAGAGTCTTGCTAAGCATCTCACTGTGAGAAATAGGATTTTGGATTTGACCAATGGAATGGGGAGAACTCTGGCTATACAGAGTTTCTCTAAGAGGAAGTCCCACAAATCCTCACCATCAGCTGTTCCGACTAGGACTACACAGAGCTGTAGGCAAAAAGCATCTGGAGAGACATAGCTGCTGACCCTACCATATTAGACTGATGGTTGGTCTGATCCAAATAGACTCTTACGATCTCTAGCTGACGGAATGAACAAAACATAATGCAGGAGAACACCCAGAAATCAGGCAAAGGACCTGAAATGTTACTAACAAAACTACTTAAAAGTGTTTCTACAATGCTTGAGAGGTTGCATCATACACTTCCTACATAGGCAATGCCTACAGTAAATTGCATAAAGAAGATAGCCTCCATGAGTACATCACTTTAAAAATACCAGACTAGAATTCCTCACCAGCACGTACATAAACTCACACATGGCCAGTGGCCAAGATCCTATTTGATGCTGGCAGAGCATAAAGCTAATACTACAGTTTCTAAAACTTTGTCAGTATAGTCACACCACAGCTACAGGACGGCCAAGGCTGTTGTCTTCCCCCAAGCAGTGCAGTGGCAGCTGGAGGGTGTCTAGTGGTTCTCAATCTGTGGGTCCCCAGATGTTTGTGGACTTCAGCTCCCAGAAGCCCCAGCCACTATGGTCAATGCTCAGGGCTTCTGGGAGCTGAAGTCCACAAACATCTGGGGACCCACAGGTTGAGAACCACTGTTGTAGCCTATCAGGGACTGCTTGCATGGCAGAGATACAACTGCACCTTAGCATTGTCCAGCCACTGTTGTACCACAGGAGAAGTGGCTTTGTACAAGAAGATACCTCATTGCACAACGTCCAAAAAAAAAAAAACCCTCATGGTCTGCCCTAAATTCTATTGTTAGTCCTGAGTAGAGAAAATTCACTGAATCAATGAGATTCATCATTAAACAATTGATTGAATGGGTTTACACTGCTACAGAGCTATTATCCCGCTTTCAACATCCTGTAGAATTCTGGGGTTTGTAGTTTACCGAGGCCAAACAGCTCTCTGGCTGAGAATTCTAAATGCCTTTGCCTAAACTATAAACCCCAGAATTCCATAGGATGTTGAAAGTGGAATAATAATACTGTAACAGTGTAGTGCAGAAATGGCCAAGATGTCAGCTACACACTGGCATAATCCACAGTTAAGCCACTGTAAATAACCAAATTCTGGCCATATCCTAGCTGGCTTTAGGGACTGCAACTCTAGAGCAGAGTTTTAATCACACACTGCCCTTTCCAGCTTTCTGTTTACACTCACAGGATATAAAAAGAGCTAAACATAGCATCTAATGGCATAACCACCACTGCCTTAACAACTTCAGACAACGGAACAGGGAAGGCTCCTCCACACTGTGTTTCTCCTGAAGCTAAATGATGTTCGCACACAGAATCAATTTTGACAGTTTGCAAGTTCAGCCAGGGAGGGGCTTCCTCTAATACCAGCATCAGCTGTCAAAGGCCTTACGTAAGACACTCTGCCAAGCCACTGTCCCTTCTTCACTCCATACACATTTGGGCCTGGGCTGAGAGCTTTCTTATATAACATTCACTCCTATTTTAATAGGATGTGTGGAGGCGTTGTTCCTGGTGGACTGGGTTCCATCTTTTTTTTTACCCCGCCTCCACTTTCCTTTGTCAGGAAGCCACAGATCTAATTGGTCTCCCTCGCTGATCCAAATCTAACTAGCCCTCACTGATTAGGGAGTTCTGTGGTTGACATCTGTTCAACCAAAATTCACCACCCTAGAAAACAAGAAGAAATAATGATCTGAGTTGCCTATGCAGGTTCAAAACAACTTACTTTTTTTCTAAGAAGCTCCCATTCCAGCAGGCAGCTGAGGATAGGATCTGGACAACTTCACTGCTCAGAGACAAGATAGGTATAATGGTTATGAGACCACAGCACATACACTCCACATAATATTTACATTTTCTTCCCAAATGCATTGAGTCTTCTTGCTTATAGGTACTGCATGGAAAGATTACTTGGATTAGGATTCTCAGGATCCTTCAAACAACATGGCCAGTGACCATACTGCCTGCAAGATTATGAAAGTTGTGATTTAAAAACAAACCTTTCTTCCATGCTCTACTCTTAGGCTACTAAGCCTATGCATATCAACCTGTCCTAAGCTGTTTGTGAAAACTGCTGAGACAGCTTTTATGTAAGACTACTGTTTCATTCCTCAAAAGTAGTCAAAAGGGCAGCCTGAAAGATGGATTTCTATGCTTCCACTTGGAAAGAGACCTTTGCCGCCACTGTCAGATGCTTCCAATGGTCTCATAATGAAGCTTCTCCATGAAATGAAGAGGGGTTCACATGGCAAGCACCTCTAAGAACCATGCAAAGCTCAGAAAAGTTAATTGTTGGGACTACAACTCTAAGAGCCCACTAGGCTAGGGGATTCTGAAAGTTTTGGTACCCCAAAAGTCACTTTCCAAATTCTGGTAGCATGCCCCTGGACCAGACCAGTTGCTTTTTCTTTGTAGCTGGGGCACCTTGCTACAGATTCCTGAAGTATTTCTAAAAGTTAAATTGCACTTTAATATATGGAGCATATTTTTTAATGTATATGGCTCAGCACCTGTGAGGTCTACCACCAACAACTATCTCTTTTTAAAAAGAAATAAACAAAACAAACCCTGAATCTTCATTAGCCCAGCAGAAGAAGTAGTTACAAATGACTAAATTACAGATTGACATTCAGCAACAAACTTCCTCTTCAGAAAACAACAGAATGCACTGCTGAGGAAAACTGTATATCAGAGGGAATAATAGTTCAACATATACATATGCCACTCACCAACAGAGAAATATTATTGCTCTCACAGGACCCCTTATCTGGCTCAACTATCATGAATTCATAAACAAACCACAACCATGATACTGAACAGTGTGTAAAACACAAGAAAAATGAGCATACTTCACTGAATTAGGATTATTCCTTTCCAAAAGTTTTTGTCTCCACATGTCTATTGTATCATCATTAATTGAACAGGTGTAGTCACTTTGATTTATAGTCCGGAAGTCATCTGCTGGCACAGAATTCTGTAAGAGAATGTAGGTTTCAGAGAGGACTTCATTAACTAGGTGGGGAAGGAATACAAGGGGCTTTTTTTAATGGATACAAGTGCTCTGGTCCCTTATCTGACAAGTTAGGGACCAGAGCACTATAAGAGCACTGTAATTGGTTGAAAATTAGAACTCATGTACTGTACCCATGTACTGTACTGTAGGGAGCATGAAAGACATATAGAGGCTCACTTGGGACTGACTGGACAAATGCTGTTTGCAAAGTCTCTCACACAGCTTAGCGCCTTCCCCCTACCTTTCAGCTCACTTTGCAAGCAGTGTGCATGTGCAAGCAGTCCGAAGCGAGCCTCAATAGGCAAGAAGAACTGATGAAAGAGTGGAACCCCCATTGAATTAATGAAATGTGTCTTTAATTTGGAAGCATCAAAAGAGCAAGTCGTCTTCCTCTCGTTTCCCAAATGGACCCATTCTCTTAGTCTTTGATTGACTGCAGTACAGTGGTCTCTCTGTATCTGCTAGGGTTTGGTTTGGATACCAAAATTCATGGATGCTCGTCCCATTATGCACAGTGGTGTAGCTCTGGTTGGTTGAATCTCTGTATGTAGAATCCATTGATATGGAAGGCCAACTATAGAGAATTCTTAAACTACGAACCCTTCCACACTACACAATTTTTCTGGGCATGATGCCACTTTAAACTACTACAGTTCTGTTCTACAGAGTCCTGGGATTTATAGTTTAGGGAGAAGCACTTAGAATTCTCAGCCAAAGAACCCTAGTGCCACACCAAACTACAAACCCCAGGACCCCACAGGATGCAACCATGGTAGTTATAGCAGAATTGTAACTATGTAGTGTTAAAGGGCCTCAGGTGATGTCATATTTGTGATTCCAGCTTTTATTCCATATATCAAGTTCACAACTGTATGAGGTTTGAATCTCACTCCTGGATCTCACCAGGCATAGAGAAAAAGCAAACAAATAACATCCCAAATAGCCCATAAACACACGCAAAGACACCACCATTAACACAAAAACTCTATATTACCTTTGTTTCAGAACAAAGTATAAATGTTTGGTCTCCTCCAGAGAAGATATGTTTAACAATGTAATATTTACAGGCATCTGTTGAAGAAGATTGATACCAATTAGATATGGCTCTGCAGTCACAGACATCCTACTTCCTTTCCCTTGGGAAACCAAAGTAATAAAAGCCAATGTAATTTAAAAACAACAACAACACAGATTTTAATGAGCCTTTCATGCTAGTGACTGCCCACCACAGCAAAAACAGTAAGCGGAAATGCCGTGAACAGTATTTTATGCCACTGTTTTCTCTGTTTCATTACCTTTTGTCTCCAGAATTGTGAAATAATTTATTCTCTCTTCTAACTTTATGAAGGTAGAAAACACAGCTGAATACTCCATTTTATTTTATATAGTATGAACTAGTGCTAAGTAGAAATATAAGAAACTATCTTATGTGAAATCTATTCATTGGTCTACCCAACTCAGTACTGTCTACACTAATCAGTAGCATTTCTCCAAGGCTTCGTATGGTTCTTTCTCAGCCTTACCTAGAGAAGCCAGGGATGAAATCTGCAATTTTCTGCATAAGAACTTCTGTTCTCCCCTTGAGCTATGACCCTTGATCAACTATCTACAGTGAGCCCTCTACTTTTCAGGGAGTTGGGGCGCAAGACCCCCACGAAAGTGGAAAAAATGTGAATAACAATTAAAATCATGAATGCTATGTTCTTTTTAACCTGAGAGCACTTCTCTAGGAATCTCTAGGTCCTTCAGCACAACTCTATAAAGTCATGCTGGAGGACCCAAACATTCCTACAGAAAAATATTTTTCTGTGGCGGGGCAAACAAAATAAGATTTTTTTAAAATAAATAAAATAAATAACTTGTGAATAATCAAAGTCACAAGTGCTGAACCCATGAAAATGGAGGGGCAACTGTACATGATAGCAACCACAACCAGAATGGTGCAAAGGGCTTGTAAGCATGTACACCATAGCAGGCAACAGAAGTCTGCGACAATATCAGCCACTGACTATATTCTTATACACCAGTTCTGCAAGAGACATGTAGGGAGGAAGGGGAAGCATGGCTGAGGAGCAAAACTACAGGAACTCTTGAAGGTTTTCTTGTACATCCACAATGGAGTTTGTCAGTACAGAAAGAAAGTCATGGTTATTCAACAGTTCTCAGAATATGCCTCATTGTAGTGCTTCAAAAATCAATACTCCAATATTCCTTCCATGGTGACACACATTCCACCCATGGTCACCAACTTGCCACATTCCATTATTTTGTTACATTACTATAAGTGAGAAGGAGAATTCCTCTAATAAAATTGAATTAAATCCCTAAAAGTAGAGATCAGTTAGTGATAACCCACACAAGCAACAAGCAATTATTATTTGCCTGAGGCAAGGAGAGGGAACTATTGATATCACCTCTGTTCAAGCATGTATGTTAGTCGTGGAGAAGTACAGTGGGTGAGAAGGGAAATTCCCCTCACACAATTTCACCAGGATCTGCAATACACCACCACTACCCTGAAACTGGAAATGACCAGAAATCCTCTTACAGTTTCATAAAAAAGTGAGATGTGAAGATCCTATGTGACTTGTTTTCTAGGAAAAGTATTAATTTTTTTTACTAAAAAAAGTGGGAAGGCTTCTCAGGGATTCAAGGACTACAAAACTGAAGGGAGGCATATAAAGTCTACAAGTTGCATTCCAAGAAACACATGGAAAATCTCAAACTGAGGAAAAAAATGGGACAAACAGAGCAAACCCAATAATGCCACACTGCATCTGGAACTTGACAGAGAACATTTTCTGAGAGGCCAACTTTCTTTCAGGAAAGTTTATCAGGTTAAAATGAAAGTTTACCATCTCAAATCAAATGAAGCATCACAGGCCACTTTTAAACGTCTCTTTTTCATGAAGGACTCCCAGAGCACAGAACTAGCCTTCATGTGTAGAAATTGACCATCTGTGGGACAAGGAATGCTAATTCTTGGGTATTTACTCTAGAGTGGTGGTGGTGTGACTTCAAGTCATTTTTGACTCATGGAAACAGTAGGTAAGACCTATCATGAGGTTTTCCTGGGAAGAATTGTTCAGTGGGAGGGTCTGTCCTTGCCTTCCTCTGAAGCTGAGAGAGTGTGACTTGCCCAAAGTTACGCAGTGGCCTTCCATAGCCAAGCAAGTATATGAACTCTGTTCTCCAGAATTCTAGTCCACTAGGCCACACTGATTCTACAGACTGGCAATTGCTCAAATTTTGAAAGTGGGGCCCACTGTACTTTTTTAACATTCCCACCATGGAATAAATTATACATTTATTGAACCTGAACTTGTGTGCTTTGGCACGTAAGCAGAGAGCAGCCACAATCAGCCTTAACTGCAACCTGACCAGTCTCAGCTTTCACCAGCTCCTACTCCAACCATCACCCCAAATCTGCACCCCGCCAGCTATACTGTGCTCATACGTACCAGCTCTATTAGAAATCTCCTCATTATAAGCTGCCCAGTGGCCTTTGACTGGGGAAGGACATTTAACATTGCAGGTGTACCCAGTTCCCAGCTGGCCTTTGGTTCCACAGCCAAATGCATAGATAATTCCTGAAGAAGGCACAAAGGCTAGAGTGTGCTGTCTACAAATAACAATAATATTAAACTTATGAGATCTGCTTTAAGAAAAAAATAATATTGTAAAACAATTAACACAGAACAGAACACCACTCTACCACTCTCCCCTCCATCCACTCTATCAGAGCCTTCAAATACCTTTTGGATTACCACTCTCCAAAACTCCCAGCCACAATTGCTCACTGGTAATACAGTCATCCCTCCACAGGGTTAGGGGCACAGGACCCCCATGAAAGTGAAAAAACTGAACAACTCTAGGCCCTCCCAAACCATATATAACACACAAAAAAAGAATGATCACCATACTCAATCCACCATGGATTCCTTTGAGGCATCAGGTTTCCTTCACAAGGCAGAAGTGGGAGGCTGGTGGGGCTTCCTGCTACATCCACTGCTGCCTTCACACCATGTTTAATAGGGACTTAGAAGCCTCATTCACAATTTCTCAGTCTCATGAGGCTTGCTGTCCCTATTAAAAATGGCACAAGGAGGCAGCAGAGGTGACAGCAAATAATCCACGAACAATCAAATCTGCAAAAGTGAAACTCGCAAATGTGGAAGGACGACTGTACTATATGGGAGTTGTAGTTTAAAAATGTAATTCAGCATTTCACCTTATAAAACGCAAAGTATCCCAGTTTCTTCAATACGTATACCTATGTGGGGTTATATATATAGGGGGAGGGAAACATAACTCATACAATTCCAAGCAATGCTTGGAATTCTGTGCACACATCTGAATCCACATGTTCCATGGTTGTTGCAGTTGCTTCTTACAAAAACTCTTAAGCAACAATAACCACCCAAACTAAGAGCAATTTTATACACATGGAAGAAATAACATGTATGAAAGAGCAGGCAATTCCATTATCTGTAATTCTAATCACTCAGTTCTGAGTGCCCCAACTTTCACTTGCTATTGTTGAAACAATTGTGACACTCACCACACCAGTGAACAGCATACAACATCACTCACCTACCACATGCAATCTGGGACACCTCACTGCCCATCAGCTCCAAAACTCTTCTGGGGTTGACTTCATCATTGAAGGAATCATGACCCAGCTGCCCACAGGAACCTGAACCAAAGGTGAACACCCCTCCACTCTGTGAGCAAAAAGATGACATTTCGACTTAGGTAAAAGCAAGTTCTCACAACAGCTGCAGCTCCTTCCTCAGCTGCAAAGGGATGCCACTCTGCCGCTGATTGCATCCTTAGCCAAACCACTGGCAGCAACAGAAATTTCAATGATATTTCCAACTGTACACTAGCTTACTTCCACTTTTGCTCCTGGTACAAGCACAATGGGCCTGGGGCCCTTTCACACTACACAGTTATAGCGCTACTAACGTATTTACCCGGAGTTTCCCGGGATTTTATTTTCTCATAGGTAATACTTGTTAGAAATACCTTAGGAATTACTTTACCTTACCTTAGGAATTAGATGCGGTTGAAATACACAGATATGAGATCCTGTGTCTGTAATTCCTCAAACTGTTTTGTGCAGTACCTGTAATTTTTCCCCATATTCCCCAATCCAGTCTGTATTCAGAGCTATTAACATACAGAGGTTGGCTTCCTGAGGGACATCCACTGACCTCGTCCTTGCTGCTAGGTCTCATCACCATAGCAACCGGCCTATCCAAGACAGGCCCAAGAGCTCTCTGGCTGAGAATTCTAAAGGCCCCTCCCTAAACTGCAAACCCCAGGATTTCACAGAATCTTCTCCGGCAACCAATCATATGAGGTCTTCTCACCTCATGAGGTCTGACATGGACAAACAGACAAACTTTGACTTTTATATATTAGATAATTACACTTCAACTGCTGTGACAGCATCCCATGAAATTCTGGAGTTTGTAGTCTGGTGAAGCTCTAGAACTCTCTGGCACAGAATTCTAAGGTTTTCTTGTTAATTGCCACCAACTGCCACTTATGGTGACCCTACAAATGGGAGACCTCAAGTACACCCTGTCATTCACAACCCTGCTCATGTCCTGAAAACTCAGGGCTGTGGCTTTCTTGATTGAGTCTATGCATCTTTGATGCAATCTCTTTTTTCCTGATGCCTCCCACTTTACTAAATACTATCACCTTTTCTAATAAAGTCATGTCGTCCCACTAGATGACCAAAGTACAACAAACTCAGTTCAGTCATTTTGGTTTCGAGGGAGAGTTCAGGACTGATTTGTTCTAGGACCCCTTTATGGGTCATTCTGCAGGCCACAGCACCTGTAGAAATTTCCTGTAGCCCCACATTTCAAATCAGTTGGTTCTCTTTCTGTCAGATTTCCAAGTACCCTTCCCTAAAGGGCAAATCCTAGCATTCCACAAGATGGAACAACAACAGTTGAAGTGGAATCACACTGCTATAATTGTGTAGTGTGAAAGGACCCCTGGTTTAGCCATGCAACAGAATGTGATAGAAAAGAGGCTGCAGAATCCACTACAGAACAAAACGAACCACTTCAAAACAAAATTAATCACTTCAAAATGCAACTGAAGAAACCTCAACATTAATGTTCCTCTACCTGAAACAAGTAACCTCCTATAAGTAGAAAATTAGCACAGCATGCAACTTGCTAGGCTAGAATCTTTCTCTCCTATACATATAGGAGACACAAAAGAAGCTTAATAAATGTGGTGTTTTTCCCTACCTGCAGTATGACATTAAAATATAATAGCAAAACTAGTACAGTGGACCCTCTGGACCTGCAACCTCCAGATCTGCAGCTTCCAGTGAATATGGAGCATCGCATCCTATACTTAAAATGGGAGCAACATGACCACAGATGTGCTGAATTGTCCAGGTGCATGTCACCACCATTTAATAATATGGGGCACGATCATTCGAACCCCGCAGATATGGAGGGTCCACTGTACACTGGAGAGAAAGATTCTAGCCCTCCAGCTCCCTGCTTATTCATTTCACTATTTAATATATTCAGGGAGTTTTAGTTTAGGTAAGGAAACATTATATTAACACCAACAATAATTTATTTATGGAAAACAAAGGAAGAATTAAAGTCAGACAGATGTTATAAGGAATGACAAAGAAAATTCACTGCATTAGATACTGCATACTCAAGGGATACCATTCAGTTGCTCAGCAGTGAAGGAAATGTGCTCTGGAATGTTTTCTTCCTTGTATATTATTTTTACTTTCTTCACAGAATCTAGAGACAGTGCTACAGAAAGTAGCAAGAAAAATGCAAGCTATTCCCCATCCATTTATATCACTGTCCAAGCTCAAGAAGGTGATCTTTTTACCTTTGTCAGGACAGCTGTGTGGTCATTTCCACAGCTAATGTAGACAACCTTTTGAGTCCTTAAGAGCTTCACATGGCATGGAGACTCCCGATCTACATTGGAGAATATTCCATAGATGTACTCCAAGTACAAGATCACGAAATATGCAAAAAACTGTAGCCTCTCCATTTATAAAACTAAGACTGTAGATTATTTTTTTTATAACCAAGCTTCTATAAGAGTAGAGTAACAAAATTACATAATCATCAATTCTGTTACAAACACTCTTCCTGAAACCAAAAAGTGAAAATTATGTCTGGGAGGACATGCAAGTGCAGCCACTTAATTCTACACATGAGTTGGGAATCAAGTTCTCTCCTTTATGGGGACTAGGAAGGCAAGAAATGGAACAAATTATTTCCCATAAATCAATTGAGAATGTGGGTCTCTTCTTATATTGAGTTTGGGAGCAATGGGTGGGCAAAACCTTCAGACTGAAGCACTTAGCTCGAACAGTCTCATCCACGTCCAGTTTACCTTGAAGGGCCACATCTGGGGTGACAGCTAGGCCAAAAGCCCTGCCAGAAATTTCTGCTGCTGTTAACATAGCTCCTGCCTCAAAAATTCCAGCTTGCAGTATACTTGGTTATCACCCCTCCCTCGCAAGCAAGCAAGCAGCCTTCCTCCTGGCTTTCTAGCTCTATAGGGAGAGTGCAACTTTTCCAGTAAAGGTTTGGCAATCTTGCGTCCTTTCCAGCTAAAATCTGGAAGGAAGGCTGAAAACAGTCTGTAACGCTAAACAAGGCACTCTTAACCACATAGGCCAAAGTGTGCAATGCCCACACCACTATGCTAAGGCAGCAAAACAGCCTCCCTATAAGACCCACTGGCCATGGTGGGAGTAAAAAAACAAGAATCAGATGCTCACACTCTTTGGCTTAGCTTCCAAGGACAACCCAAAACTCCCTCCCTTCTTTTGCTATAAGTGATACAGAACACCTAGAGCAACAGAAGGGGGAGGTACAAGCTGAAGGCCTAGTTCAGAGACTTGAGCTCAGATCCTATATAAAGCTGGTAGAGAGTAACAAAGACCATCCAAATGGTGTCATAAGGGAGCTGTCCTAGCATACTTCTATGGCCAATCAGCAGCTGATTGGGACCCTGGATTATGCTAGCATATAGCCATAAGAGAATTCTAGCCTTAAAATCCTTCAAGAACAAACATCCTTCTGGACACAGAGGCCTGACAAAAGTAATATCTTACCAAGAAGACTTAAGCAATTTGACTCTGGCTTATGGCAATTCTATTCTAGGGTTTTCTTGGCAAGATCTATTCAGAGGATATTTGTCATTGCCTTCCTTTAAGACTGAGAGTGGGATCTGCCCAAAGTCACCCAGTGGATTTTCAGGGAAAAGTAGGGATCTGAAACCTCATCTCCCAGAGTCCTGCTCCAACACCCAAATCACCACCCTATGCTAGCTTTCTAAAATATATGAATAGTGGGTCTACCATACTGCAAAGGGACTGGTTCCAGAACCCCTTGCAAATACTAAAAATTGCACATTCTCAAGTCAGCTTTGTGAGGCTTGCAGTGAGACGGCGAAGACTTGTGAGGTGAGGCTTATACAGTAAGCCTGTACAGTATTAAAATGGTGTAAGGCAGCCACAGAGACAGCTGCAAGCCCCAGCTTCCAGGCACGCCACGTTCTTCAGGCTCCCTAACCGCTGGGGAAAGGCTCCCCAGAGGCAAGAGAACCATGCGGGGCAGCCGCGGCTTGCTGCCACCTCTGTGGCTTTTCCCTTCCCCAGAACAAATTTCATCTTCCCTGGATGACAACCCAATGTACCTTGCTCATCGCTCAACCCCAGCTGTCCTGAGGTATTTTTCCCCCAACCAAAAACAGCTCCTGAGAGAGACAAGGCGAAGCTATGTGCTCCTCCAGCAGCAACCTGAGCCAAGGGGATCCCATCAAGTGATTTGACACGCTGAGGGCTGGCTTGGGAGGGAAATTCTTTACCCAGCCCAAGCTGCCCATGGCTGTTCTGTCCCCATGCAAAGAACTGTCCATCTGCAGGGGCAAGAGAAACATAGGTAACACTCAGGCAAGCAAATCCCTTGTTACACCACAGAAACACACTAACATAAAATTATTCTGATGTGAGGGGAGGATATCAGGAAGGAGAAAATTCATCCTGAGGTAATTTAGTTAGTATAAATTGCACTCGAAAGTTCACAGTTCAAAACACATTACAGCCACGGATTTATTAGTTGGTGCAGACTCAGCTTTTTATTGTTTTTACAGCAGAGGTAGGGGAAGTGTGGCCTGTGGGTTGCACGTATCCCCCAGAGCCATTTTTGTGGCCACTCAGAATGCTAAATTTGTATTTATTTACACACACATACACACACTTTTTGCTTCCAAACAACCCCAAACACTTCATAGGTTGGGGGCAATTTTGCTATGTTTCTGGATCCTGGCAGGCTGAGACCTTTTTCTTGTCAGGCAACTACCTAAAGTGGTGAATACCCTCCACGTCACCATGATACATTTGGATAAAACTGATTTTGTCAAAAAATGGAGTGAAGGTGGTTCTCCAAGGTACCCTGATGGCCCAATGTGCCCCTCTCAGTCCCAACAGTTGCCCACCACTGAGCTGAGGGATAATCCAGGATATAAGACAATAATGTCAACCTATCTTACAAGATTATTATGAAGTTTGAGATTAATAAGCATGCAAGAGTACCATACAAATGCAACATATTATTAGAGGGAAAACCACAGCTCCCTGGCCGAATACAACGTACTCTAACGGAAATGATGTTATAGAAATCATTTGTTTTTTGCCTAGGTTTTCAAGACCTCTATTAAGTTGGATTTTTTTCAATTAAAGTTTAGACCTGGGTGACCTTTTCCAAAATTTAATCTCAGTCTACCAACAGTAAGACCTGCTTCACTATTAAATATTAATAATACTATACCAGCTGCAAGAGCTAAACAATGCCAATTGCCACAGGAGACTTGAAGTATTGTTTCTTGGTTCAGCTTTTTTATTAACCTGAACGGGGGGAAAAAAAGATATATTTTTAAAACAGGAGAAACACACACTAATAAATTCTATTTAATTTTTACAACTGCAGTCTTATAAAGTAGGACTATACTAAACAGCATAGAAGATGCAATCTTTTCCTTAAGACAGATCTGACCTTGTTTTTAAAATACTGCAGATCAAAACAGACAATGTGGATGTGATTAAACATAAAGGTTTTTTTCTACATAACTTACCACAGTAAAGCCACTAAAGATTTAAGAGGTTTCTACCATAAGCTGAAGAAGCAAACTCGCATTCATTTACAATTTAACCTGAAGAACAACTTGACTTCTGCATTTCCTCTCCCTCATATACATGCATGGATATGGGAGCTGTGATTACTACAAATAAATGTAACACTGGATTTTATTTTGAATTTTCCCCAACCATCCTAGTGTGTGGTGGAAGATGGGGAGGAAAATGATGTTATTAATAATAGTATTAATGACAGTGTGCAAAAGAACAAGCCAGCCACATTTAAAGAACTGCCAAATACAACGTAACCACAAGGAATGTAAAGAGGATATAATAATTTAAAATGAGTCAATTAATGTACATAGTTTTTTGATGCTCTCACATTACATTTATGTACCTGCAAAAAACCCACTGAAACAAGCTTGGTTTTGACCTTCTCTTCACTAAAACTGACAACCTCTGGTATGAAATGTGCAGGCATTCTGTAGAACAGAGATGGAGAAAGTGCAGCTCTCCAGATGTAGGTGAGATGGAACACCCAGAATTCTTCACCATTGCCTTTACTGGCAAGGACTGCTGGAAAGCGCAGTCTAACATACTTTGTCTGCACATAGAGTAAAAAGCACAACAGAGAAAACCCTGTTGAACCTTCTGGGAGGTCCAGATGGTGCCTTTACACATGACAATGTGCAAAAAGGTTGCAGAGCTCTATAGGCAGATGATCTGACTGTGTCAGGATCCTCTCACCACGTCCGCTTTGTAAACCTCTGTACTTGTAAGGCTCCTTCTTGTGATCCAATGCGTAGCCAGCAGGGGGCACGGCTGCTCATATAACTCCACTCCCCCTCTCTCAATATACTTGGCAACTGTGCGCAGTGTGAGGCAGTTTCTTAGTATCTGAACTCCCCCCCCCCCCAAAAAAAAAGATTTAGGATGGGATAAATGACACAGGAAAGCTCAGCATCCGAAAACTATCACGGCTACCTTGGTACAGCCACTGAGTCTTCTGTTGTTGTGAGGCCAAGCTGGCCATCGCTGCCAGCTCCCCAGGAAAAGAGCTGGCCTTGGTCACTGAGGGCCAAGCTGTGAGACTCTCCACAGGCAACATGAATTATGTGCTGATCTGCTAGCGCTCCAATTTGCTCTGTGGAAAAAGAGGAGAAATGTTTCTTAAGCACACTAACCAAGAGAACACATTCTACCCATCAGCTGTCACTCAAAGCAAATCACAAAGGGGAAGGAGAGAGGAGGATGTGCACGAACTTTAAAAATCTCATAAAAAGCAAATTCATGTCACTTTTGTCATCCAGAAACAGCAATGAGGCTGATGGAAGCTAAGGTAGTTGGGCATCTATTAGATGAGGCGGAAAGGGTGTAGTTCAGTGTCAGGATGCACCATTTAGCTGAAGAGCTGTCTGGACGAATATTTTTCTCCCAAGAACCCAACTTATTCCCCTCAGAATCCATGCAACCAATGAGCTTAACAAAATCGATGAAGGAAAGGACTAGCAAAGCAGAATGAAATGTTAAAAACATGAATAGCACATACTGGGTCAAGTTATTGGATTTTCTTAAGGTTATGATTTCTAAAGAATTGTTTTATGTAAAACATACAAACTTTTTTTTTAATTGGTGATTTAAAAAAGACCTCCAATTTCATCACAAATTAGTTAAAAAAATTCCCCTCAGATTGAAAAGCAGATTGCCTTGCAGCATTGAGCGTGACTATTCAGGAAATATGAGTCCAAAATTCTCTTGAGAAGTAAAATTGGCTTCACAATTCTTTGAATTCTTTGACTTTGGGTGTACAAATATTTCAGGTTCATTCTCTAATAGAACTACTGGTTATCAGACTTCACAGAGAATGTTAAAAAGCCGAGACTTTCCTGACTGCTGCTAGTAACAAGATCAATATAAACCTTTTAACCATTTTTAACTTGGTCTTCCCCCATCTCTACCCACCCGTACCCTTTTGTATGAACTTTATGTTAACTTTTTCATCCATCTTCCTAACACAAGATGCTAAAATGGAAATAACAGCTATTTCCACACTTTCGAGGTCTCCCTGTACTCACTCAACATGGCAGAGGCACGCATGCACTCAGATAGTCCCCTCATTCTCCAAATATCTGAAAAGGAATGCTTTAAAACTTGACAGTTCAGTTGCAGAGCCAAACAAGATCAGCCAGAGGAAGTCATGTTTGTTTAATTATGTCTGCCCTGTTAATGTTTAAACGATGGGTGGAGGGGCGGGGGGACGGCTTTAACATCACGAGAGGTGCCCACGTGAGGGAAGCCTCTGCGTCACCCCTCCCATATCGTATCTTCCAGTGGTTCAATCACTCTGACTTCTATCTGTATCAGCAGTTCAAAAAGAAAACCAGACTGTCAGAAAGGTGCCTGGAGCAATTAATTGCTGGATCATTAGGAAGAGGACTGAGTAGCCTTGTATCTAGAGGCCTAGGATTTGTCAAAAATATATATATCCTTCTCAAATTCTTAAAAGAAGGCTTTATTATACTGCAGTTCATTCCCTGTCTAAGGCCACAAGTCACATGTTCTGGCTTTCCTGGACACATACTAGAAAATCTGGGATGGACCATCCATCCTTAGTCCAGAGGCTCTGGCACACTCCACAGTTATAGCACTGCAATTCCACTTTAATTTCCATGACAACATACTATTGAATCCCAGAGTCTGTATTTTGTTGAGCAACCTGAGCTTGCTGGCTAAGAATCCTAAATAAACTCACTAAGCTGCAAATCCCAGAATTCCACAGGATGGAACCACAACAGAAAGCGGAATAAGAATGCCAAATTCATCTAATGAGAAAGAGCTGCAGGATTTTCTAACAAACCTGACCTGGCTCAAGAAACAGATCTGTTACAAAGATTATAGGCACCTCCCTTCTCTCAAGAACCAGTATGGGGCAGTGGTTTAAGTGCCTTACTAGGACTCAGGAAGACTACGGTTCAACTCCCCACTCAGCCATGGGAACTCAAAGGGTGACCTTGGACAAGTCGCATTCTCCCAGCCTCAGAGGAAAAGCAAAACCCTTCTGTACAATTCTTGCCAAGGAAACTCCGTGACAGGTTTGCTTAGGATCACCATAAGTCAGAAATGACTTGAAGGCATACATCTTTTGCCCCTCTTAATATAAATATTAGACTCCTATGGCTGCCCTGTCCATGGAAATAGGGGGGAAATATGACTGCCACTATTAAATCTAGTTTGATCCTCACTAGCAGTCACATTCTGGAAACCCCGACAGGCTCTGACTTGTTCTATAAATGTGTTTTTTTTTATGTGCATGTCACAGTATGATCAGTATATTACACAAAGCGTATTCCCCACATCACATTCAAAATGTTAACTAAAGGCAGTTACGCATGAGAAGGCCTGTTCCCTTTCCTCATTCCCTTCTCACTGCTCTCAAGAAGTAAGATTTACCACTCATTTAAACCAGGGCTGAGGAAACTTTGTCCCTCCAGACATTCTGGACCACAACTACCATGATCCCACAAAGTGGCCATACAGATGTGCCTAAAACAACTCATGCTAACAGGAAATTATTGGTATTACTTTTAATTTCTCTTACATAGGTATCTCATACAATCATAGATTTGGAGACCTTGTAGTCCAGTCCCCCATTGATGCAGGAAATCTGAAGCTACAGCACCCCCACCAGATTACTCAACCTTTGCTTGACTACCTCCAGTAAGAGAGAATCAACCGGTGCTCTAGACAACCAGCTGCATTGTTAAAACCCGCTCCGGTCAGCAAGAGGTTTCTCCTAACATACAGCCAAAATGAATTCTCCTGTAACTTAAGCCAACCTTATCCAAGGCCTGAAAAAATGAGAATTCCCAGAATCCCTCAACCAAGCAGCAGTCCAAAATAACTACTTTTCCAAGCTCTAATCTTACCCACAGGACAGCAGTGAATAAGTGTTTGTGCTGTGTTATCTGCAAAGTAATCCTGGCTGGAATAGGTTGTTGGGTTTGTTTTTTTTCAGTTTGCCTACAATTCACAACAGCCCTCTGAAAGGCTGAAAAAAATGTTTTAACCAGAGACAGGAATTCTCAGCATGCAAAGCACATGTTCTAGTGTTCAGCTGCCCCAGTTCCCAAAGGAGGTTCTCTGTTTGCTAGGAACACACTAGGAAGCACGGAAAGGCTTCAGTACAGATGGTGCACTCCACTGCTGTTAGGAGTTTGTTAAACTGAAAACAGCTTTTAAAGAGAACAGCCTCTATTTTCCCCTTCAAGTAACAGTGGAGATAAGGATGATTCACACAAAGATGAAACAGTTCCTTTCCAGATGGATGTGATTTAGGATCCAACAACTTGACCTTTTTAATGCCACTTAGGATCACAAGAGGGGCAGCAGAATTCCCATAGGAGGCACTGAAGCCCTCAGATGAAAACTCCAGGGCAGAATAAATTTCAGACCCTTGAAGGAAAAGCTATGAGGAATAAAAAGTTCTTCAGTTCATAAATCATTCACTTTCTTCTGTTCACAGCTGATGAAGAATATAACATGCCTCACTTTATCTAAATTAATTATATTTTCTAGGATGCTTTATGGTACTCTGTGAAAGTTTCACTGAACAGAATTTATCTACAACACTGGTGGTGCTCTGACGCCTTTCTCTGCAGCACAATATACATCACAGATGGCCACCGAAAAGACAAGAGGGCATAGAAAGCTGAGGCAACAATGCGCAAAGAGCATCTTTGTCAGCTGACAAATGATTGATTTCAGTTAGGTCACACCAGCTCTTTTTTATCATCAGATAACATAGGTACTTAGGGCTCCAGCTATGTAGGCCTATAAAAAGATAGTTAGGGGTTTCTCATTATTTTTGGAGCATCCCAGTGACAGGTAAGTTGTCAGTTATGCACCATAACCTAAGAGCTTTCAATGGCTTATGTATGCTTCAGTTCTATGGAACATGAAGAAGAACTGCAGAAAGCAAAGCTAGCTATTAAAATCTGGCTTCCTGACAAAGGTTTTACGTACATCCTACATTTTCCCTCAGATTGCAATTCAAGACAGCTAAGCCAAGATAACTGTAAGCACATAACACTACTGAATGCAATGGGGGATTACTTCTGCATAGAGATTCACAGACCTCCACTGTAAGCTTTCTTGGTTCCTCAGCCTCCGAAATGCAAAAAATCCAAGGGTTTTTTTCCCTATGAAAGAGACATTTGTTGTAAAACAGAATGCATGCTAAAAAGCACCTGATGATAAATAGAAGGATGGAAAGTAAGAAAAAGTAGACATGGTGTATGGGGAAGAACTGGGTTTTCTAGGAATTTACTTAGCAAGCCAAAGGATGTGTTTTTTACATTCCTACATGGACAGCCTTATTTCAAAGAAGTGTGTGTGTTTCATTCTGGAAAGAAAAGCCCAAACCCCAGAATGGGGGAAAAATACTTTTTTGGATTGAAGCTCTCAGAATCACTCATCCAACATGGCCACAGGTTATATTAATTTAAAGATTCTGAGAGTTGTAAAATTAAGCTTCTCCAAGTGCAGTTCAAACTGTGGGGTTTGACCAGATTGCCAAATAGCTGGTGCATATGGTACACACTTCAGTATCAGACTTTCTGTATCCATTGAATGTACTTGAAAAAGTACAGCATGTTATAGCCAGCTGGCATAATCTTCCAAAATCCACCCTGCAGATGGGTAGAGGACAGGCAGTCTTGAAAAACATGGTTCTTATATGGACTATATCTTTAGGAAAGAACTGCACTGTATTAGCTGGATTTTCAAAAGAAAGATTTGGGGGATTAGAATCTGCAAAAAGAAAGATTACAAAAAGAATGTCTTATTCCAAGTATTTGCTTAGAGACAAGTTTAGTTTATTCTGTGGTAATTCAAAAGGGGACAAGTTTAGCTGAAAATGTCACTTTCACTGGCTCTATTCAAGACAGCCTTCTCCTCACCAGTAAGCAGTGGACCCTCAGTATCCACCAGGGCTTGGTTCCAAGACTGCTGTGGATACCAACATTTGTGGATGCTCAAGTCCCATTACGTACAATGGTATAGTAAAATGGCATCCCTTATACAAAACGGCAAAATCAAATGTTCCACATGGTGGAATATTTTCAGCTTCAAACAGAGACAAAAAGTGCAGCCTGATGGAGAGGGGGAATGACATAGAATAAAAAATGGGTCCAAGGAAATTACAAAAGGGTCTTTTTATTTTTTTATTTTATTTTTTGTACCTTAGGACATTCTGCAAAACATTCATTTGAGAGAGAGAACTTTGTATGCAAAAGAAATGTTCTCTTCATAAACACCACATTTTCCAGTGGAAAGCTGTGTATTTTCCACTTTAAAAAAATATAGTTTTCTGTGCAAAAAGCAAATACTGTTTGTGCAAACAAATTTTTCACAAACTCATGAAATGCAAAATAAATACACAAACAAACTTATGGCAGTTGACCAATTTCTCAATGGGATGTTTCAGTGTGTTGAAACATTTAGTCTTGTTGTGGATAAAAAAAATGTGAATATTCTTTGCATTCCTATCTTAGATAAGACCCTTCTCTGATGAAGATCACCCTTGCAGCTCTTGTTTCTGCCCTTTCCACTTTCCTTTTCTACTGTCCTACATTTTTATAGCTATCTATGGGGAGATGGTACGAAAGGTGGCACCTCTTCCTTTCAGTCCCCAGCTTTCTTAACTAAAGATTGGTGGGGAAGAAAGAGAAACAACAGAGAGGAGTTGCAACACCAAGGCTCTAGGAAGTAGCCCCAAGAACCCAGCTGAGGAACACACACTTGTTTCCTCCTTTTCAGGCATTAGAATGTGTCCAATGGTCCAGATCTCAAACCAGCTACCTATTAACTTGGCTACACTAGAAACAAGGAAAAACTCAATTCTGGAACCAATGGAGTAGCTATGATACACTAACATCGCTGACAGAAATGGAAAACTCAAGATCTATCCAGACTACTTGGAATGTTTACTGAAAAGAAGAAATAAATCAAGATGAGACCCTGGCACTGAGCAAGAGAGTGAAAATCCCAGAGACTATCAAGACAATTTGTCAGAAGCAAGAGCGCTTGGGAAATCCCAACATATTAACCCTTGTTTTCAGAAGATGCTGATAAGAAATGTGGAAGCAATAAGTCTATTGGAAGAATTTAACTTTTCTCCCTGAGAAATTCCAAGCAGTGTAAATTTCAGAAAACAAAAAAGGAACCTGCTGGATCAGACCTGAGACCTACCTAGTACAGCGCCCTGTGTTCCACCATTGACAGTTAAAAACTTACAGGAAACCCAAAGTACAGTCCTCCCTCCACATTCGCAAGTTTGATCCTCACGAAGCATGTGCTTGCCCTCCCTCTGCCTTTTCCTCCTTCTACCCTTGTGTTCCCCACCCCAGGCTTGTGAGGCTTGTGTTTAAAATGGACGTTTTTAATTTGAGGTGAGCAAAGCTGTCCTACCGCTGGAAGTGTGTCTTCTCTGCCATGTGGTTGCACATTCTGCTGTGTAATGGCTGCTGATTGGCCAGGTGCTCTCTTTGCTCCCACCCTTCCTTTCTCAAAATGGCAACCGGAAGTATCTAGAATCCCAGAACTCTGCTCTTCTCTGTCTGAGGGGAAAGTACTGGTACATCTTTTAGCTTGACTTTTTTTCTCCACTCCTGCAGAATGCCAGGGTCAGAGACAAAGGAATAGAAGGAAGGAAGCACTGGAGGAGAATGAGATCACAGGTTATTTGCAGTTTTTCCATTTTCACGAGGATTCTGCACCCCGACCCACTGTGAATGTGGAGGGACCACTGTAGAACTAATATTCAGAGGTAAGCTATGAAAGTTTATTTTAGATTGCAATAGGGTTGCTAGAGTGAAAACTGGAGATGGCTCCTGTACCCTTAATGGCTGTGCAGAAGAGAGAATTTCAGTAGGAATTACTTGTCATGCGACCAGGTAATAAGAAACGCCTGCTAAAATTCCTTCTTCTATACAACCACTGAAAGTATCTCCAGTTTTTATCCTGACAATCCTATATACTGTGCGATTTTGGGTACTGTAGCCCCGCAAACTAACTTTTCAATTATCTAATCCCAGGGTATGCCTTCTTTAACCCTAAAAGTAGTTATTGAGCTCTTTTTTGACTAGAAAGCACTGTGAGTTTTATCCTCTATGAATGTATCCTCTATCCTTTTAAAGCCACTTAAGCTGATGGCTATGACCACATATACGAGCAGCAAATGCCACTGTTTAACTGTGTGTTGTATCAAACAATACTTCCTTTCATCAGTCTTGGATCAGCTATCATCCAGTGAAGTTTAGTATTATATGAGAAAGAAAAAAATCCTCAATTTATATACAGTGCTAGCAAAATGTACCATATTATTGTGTTTCCAATTTCTATGTATGGTTGTGAAAGCTGCACAGTGATGAAAGCTGACAGGAAGAGAATCAACTCCTTTGAAATTTAGTCCTGGAAGACAGTTCTACAGACACCATGGATTGCTAAAAAGACAAATAAATGGATCTGAGAGCAAATCAAGTCTGAAGTCTACCTAGTACTCTGAATGACCAAACTGAGGCTACTGTACTTTGGCCATATCATGAGATGACAAGACTCATTAGAAAAGTCACAGCCTGAGTTCGCAGGACCTGAGCTGGGCTGTTGATGGCAAGGTGTCTTGGAGTCCCTCATTCGCAGGGTCACCATAAGTTAAAGCTGACTTGATGGCAATTTACAACAACTGCAGCATCCTGACAGGTGAGGCATAGAGGCAGGTAGGGCCTAAGTATCACAAAGATCCTTGGATTACATGATGAAATGAATCATAGAGTTGGAAGAGACCACAGGGGCCATCCAGTCCAACCCCCTGCTATGCAGGAACACCCATCAAAGTATTCCGAACAGATGGCCACCCAGCCTCTACTTAAAAACCTCCAAAGGAGGAGACTCCACCACACTCCGATGTAGTATATTCCACTGCTGGACAGCTCTGACTCTCAGGAAGTTCTTCCTGAGGTTCAGGTGGAATCTTCTTTCCTGCAGCTTGAATCTATTGCTCCTTGTCCTAGCCTCTGGAGCAGCAGAAAACAAGCCAGCTCCGTCTTTGACATGACATCCCTTTAAATATTTAAACATGGCTATCACATCTCCTCTTAACCTTCTCTTCTGAAGACTAAACCCAGCTCCCTAAGCTGTTCCTCATAGGGCATGGCTTCCAGACCCTTCACTCTTTTGGTCCTATCAATTCCTATCAATTCTTATTGATAAGAATTAGTCTATCTAGCAAGGGTATTTGTCACTCAGTATTCCCAACTGCTGTGCCAACTTTGGTTCCTAGGTGATACCCTGCCATTTTTCCAGACAACATGCCTATGGACTCAGGCATGATGGAAACTGTAATCCAACAATACCTGGAGACTCATAAGAATAAATGGTGACCCTTCACTGATGGTTGGGAGTGAATCAAGGACCTGCTGCATGCTAGCTGATGCAACAGTGATATAACGTGCAATGTTCCACTGGTATATTCAGTATAAGGCAATTTCTCATGTTCATGGATGCTATTTCCCAGTAGGAATGGCCAAAATCCAGATGTCACTGGACTGTACCCAGAATTCTGCACAGCTTCCTATACTGAGAGTTAATGGAAGTTACAGTCTAACAATGGACCACTTTGCTCATTCTTACGCTATAGTAAGACAATGGGTAAAACTGCCAGATTAGTAAGTATTAAGTCTTTCACAAAAGACAGGAAAGAAGATGTATTTTGGAGGAAGATGAATATGTATGTTCAACCAGAACCCTTGACTAGCGACAGTTTCTTTTTGGTTTATACCTGGAGCACATCAGAATTGTCAAAGAAAACCAATATATAAACCAGTAACACTTAGCGAAAGAGGCTATAAAGGATTTGAAAACAGACAAGGCACCAGGATCAGATGGTTTCATGGCACTATACTATGAAAGGTTTGTAAAAGAATTAATTCAGCCATATCAAGCAACCTTGAAAGAAACAGAAAATTACGGGAAACTGCAATCCTGGGGAGAAGCAAATATTGTTTTGATACCTAAAGAAGACAAGGATAAAAGAGAAGTTAAAAATTACAGACCAATCTCTCTGTTGAATATAGATTATAAAATACTGGCGGCAGTATTGGCAAAACGTTTGAGACAGGTATTACGAGATAAGATTCATGAAGGTCAAACAGGCTTTCTTCCAGGCAGATATATGAAGAACAATATAAGAACATTTCTGGATGTGATTGAATATTATGATAAAAACCCAGGGAAGAAGATAACTTTTATTTTACTGGACGCAGAAAAAGCCTCTGATAATGTTTCCTGGGAATTTTTGTCTCGAGTTCTAAAAGAATATGACCTGGGAGAAGTCTTTTGTAAATGGATTGAAAGAATTTACCAGGATCAATCAGTGAAGATAATTATAAATGGAGATACAACATCAAGTTTCGTAATAAATAAGGGGGTATGGCAAGGGTGCTCCTTACCTCCATTATTATTTATAGCTCTATTGGAAACACTGCTGATTGAAATAAATCAACAATCTCAGATACGAGGTTTGAAAATTAAGAATAAAGAAATAAAATACAAAGCATTTGCTGATGATGTAATCATATTTTTGGAGGAACCTCAAGAATCAATCCAGCCGTTGATGGACATGTTACAAAAATATGGACAAATGGCAGGATATAAGATAAATAGAGAAAAGACAATGATGATGACAGTAAATATGACAAAAAAAGAACAAGTTGACCTGGCGAGAGGATTGGGATATCAATTAACTAAGAAAGTAAAATATTTAGGTATTATGATAGCAACCAAAAATCAAGAATTATTTGACAACAATTATTTGACGATATGGAAGGAGATTAAAAGTGAAATGGAAAGCTGGAAGAATTTAAATCTGTCTCTCCTGGGAAAGATAAATGCTTTTAAAATGTCCCTACTACCAAAGCTCATGTTTCTCTTCCAGAATTTACCAATAACAGGAAGAGAAAAGATTTTTAAAGAATGGGAAAAAGAATTACGAAAATTTATTTGGCAAGGAAAAAAGCAAGAATAAGATTTAAAATATTACAAGATGCAAAAGAAAGAGGTGGTTTTGATTTACCATCACTAAAAATCTATTATCGAGCATGTTGTTTAGATATGATTAAAGACTGGATACAAGTAGAAAATACACCAATAAAAGAATTGGAAGGAATAAATAATAGGTTTGGATGGCATGGATATCTATGCTATAACAAAATAACAGTGAATAAAGAATTCAATAATCATTGCCTTCAGAAGACACTATTGAAAGTTTGGCTACAAATAAAGCATAAATTTTATAGAAGACTTCCAGTGTGGATCTCACCTCAAGAAACATACAAAATCGCTTTAACAAAACAAGGAAACTTACTAACCTATCAAGAGTTATTGAAATGGGAAGGAGATAAATCAAGAATGTGTACAGAAGAAGAATTAAAAGCTGCAGGGCATGAATTTAATTGGTTCCCATGGAGACAACTTAAAGAGAGATTTAAAATGGATCAAAATTATATGGATTTGAGAGAAAAGAAAATGAATTAGATTTATTGATGAAGGGGGACAAGAAGAAAAGAATTTCTAAATTTTATACATTATTGTTACAAAGAGAAATGGAATCAGAGGTTGCTAAAGATACAATGGTTAGGTGGGCACAAAACGTTGGACATTCAATTGAACTGGATACATGGGTAAGGGCATGGAAGATAGATATAAAATTTGCATCAAGCTTAAAATTAAGAGAAAACTTTTATAAGATGTTACACAGATGGTATATGACACCAGAAAGACTGCAAAAAATAACTAACAATGGAAATGCAAGATGTTGGGGACATTTTATCATATGTGGTGGTCTTGAAAGACAGCAAGGAAATTCTGGAAGGAAATACATGATGAAATTCAAAGAATTTATAATGTAAATTTTGAAATGAAGCCAGAATTTTATCTCTTAAATATGCTTGGGCAACAAAGAGAAATAAGATGTCATCAGAAGACACTGTTATATCTGATAACTGCTGCAAGGCTGATATATGCGCAATATTGGAAAGAAAGGAAATATGTTGATATAGAAGAATGGAAATTAAAAGTCCTGGATATGGTAGAGACAGAAAAGTTAACATTTTCTTACAGAAATAAACCTATCCAGAACTTTGAAAGGGAATGGAGAGAAGTTTTGGATTTGATAAAGACATAACATAAGAAAAGAAATAAGAATAAAGCAAGATTGTAAGTAATGCAATGTAATAATGTAGCAAGGTAAAATAATAATGTAACAATGTAACAACGTAGTAAGGTAACAAAGCAATTGTCTAACAATGTAAGATGTAACAAATCCCTTGAGTAAGCAACAATTATGAATGAATGGAATGGATACATGCAGATTCAACTGGAAAACAGGCTTGAAAGTGGGGAGGGGTTTTTTTATTTTTAATTAAAATCTTTAATAAAAATATTTCCAAAAAAGAAAAGAATTGTCAAAGAAGGCTTCAGAATGTCATCATGTCTTTGAGCCTCAAAGTCTGAGGGTTCCACACAACATCCCTGTCACAACTTTGTGAAACCAATCTGCACAGATCAAGTCAGAAAACCAGCTACTGTACACTCACATTCCTTCAGATATCTGGCCAAGAAATAAAACTGGCAACTGTCCTAATCCCAACCAAAGCAGGCTGCATCTCACCGCTGAAGGTGCAAAAGGAAAAAAGGTATCATTCAAACAAGGCACTACTCTGCCATGCCATCTACTAACTCGCAACAAAGACTGCTCTGAGATCAGCCAGAAAGCAATTTGACTCAGACTAGCTAAGCAGAAACTACCAGTACAAGGAAACAGACACTACCAGAAAACCACTGGAAAAACCCCTGCACTACTTTTTTCCAAATTAGTCAGTTCTGGGCTGCATGTCCAGGTTAATTCTTCAAATATACAACGTCCACTAAGTTACAGCTGATGGTAGAATTATAATAAAAGCATGAAACCCAAGATAAAAAGACACAGAAGTAACCAAGATAAAACCAGCAGAGGTATACAACAGAACCAAAAATGAGTGGTTGGCTTCAGGTGCTCAGAAGTAACGTACCTGGCTTGCTTCCTTCCTTTTCATGTCCCAGTTGTCCATTGGTGTTCACGCCACAGGTATAGACTTCCCCATCCTCCAGCAAGAAGACAGAATGATTTCCACCACAAGCCACTTCCTTAACACTCCTCTCATGAATGAAATCACTAGTCCGAGGCTCTGGGATGACTGACTGGCCACTACTACTTGTCCCAGGATATCCAAAAGACCAATATCCCCAACATAACATCTTCTCTCCTTTTAGGAAGTCATGTAGCTTGATTTCTCTCTTCCTGGAGGACGAAAAAAAAGGAGGAGAGGGAATCTATTAGAACTAGAATCTGCAGACCCAACAAGGGCTGTAGGAAGTGACACCAGCGAAGGAAGCAATTTCCTGTCCTACAATCTCCATACTTCCAAACTTCAAAGCTTAGAAGTAATGAACTACAAGCAATGCAGTCACCTGTAACAAGCTACTATCCTTTCCCTTGAAGCAAATGCTGTAAAAATTACCTTTCAAAAGTTATGCAACAAGGGGGAACAAAGTTATCTCACTGGTGCAACAAGCAATGTTTCCCATTTTTGCTTTTAGAAGTTACATTTTAAAGGCCATTTTAAAATGTTAATATACAGCACCAATAGTGATTTTAATGTCTATGTTACCAGCAACAATTTCTCCTGCTGGATCAAAGCTTGGAAACACTATCTTTTTGATTACAACTCTCAGAATCCCCTATCCAGCATGGTGATTGTAGTGCACAGTCATACTTTGCCCATCCTCGCATTAGACCATCATGCCATGTCAAAAGCATAGTTCTCAACAAATACGTTAGCGTTTTAAGGCAGCTTCATATTAAATAGCTCATGTGTTATCCAGAAATGGCCAGGAATTCTATGCAGGCAGGTGAGTGGGCTGGTGGAAGATGAACAAACCATTCCAGGCCTTCTCCATTGGATAGACTGGTTTCCATGCTAGCCATAGTGAGAGGGAGGTCTCTTCCTCCATGGCAACACAGCAGAATAGCAGAGGAATGACATATCTAACTCTGTTTAGCCAGAAAGCTTTATCTGTTGTTGCTGCCGCTGTTGTATGCCTTCAAGTCATTTCTGGTTTATGATAACCCTAAAGCAAACTTATTATGGGGCTTCTTTGGCAAGATTTCTCTGAGGAGGCTTGTGACTACCTTCCTCTAAGGTTGAGAGAATGTGATTTGACCAAGGTCACCCACTGAGTTTCTATGGCTAATCAAGGATTTAAATCCTGGTCCCTTGGAGTTCTAGTACAGCACTTAAACCACTGTATCAGGCTGGTTCTCCAGCTAGTTTTGATAGAAATTATGTTAGCAAGCTAATATAAGTAGCACAGTAAGAAAAAAGTTTACAGACTAGTAATTTATGTAGGCTTATTTATACAACTGATTTTAGCTGCTACAAGAGACTGTTCTGTCCTAGCTGCAACAAGCTTTCCTGATGCAATCATAGCTGTGAAACTTCTTGATGAGAAACCTACCTCCACTAGTAGAGGAAAAAGGTTAACACAAGAAAAGAGACATCAGTTATCTTCTCACCTTTCAAACAGCAAGTGTCTATGTGAAAGTTTGACAAAACAGAAACAGTACTAATTTTAACCTTCTGTCCTAAGAGGAGCTCTCTGTGAGCAAAATGACACAGAAATTAATTATATTTCTCAAAATACTTTTCCGATATTTTTCAATATGCAGGTCTCACTTGATGGGTTTTAAGCCAACTAAGTGAACAATGTCTATCCAAAAACACTGGCTAGAATCCTCTTGGTCAGTCCCAACCAGAGCAGACCTACCAAATCAATGGTCCAATGGTGAGTATAGTTGCAACCTATCACCAGCATCCTCCCAATGCAGATGCTGCTAAAAAATGTCCAGCCAGACACAGACAAGAAAGAAAAATGGGAAAAAGAAGCTTCTTTGTCAGAGGCTTTATTAAGTATGAAAGGGAAGGAAGCAAAAACTAGCTTGTAACCTGAGGTTTATTTCCCCCATCCCAGTTTCCACTCTACTCTTTTGAGTTCATCATCCCTAAATTTGTAAGCCATTATGATTGTAAGCCATTTACAGTTTAAACTGCCTTGAGTGCTTTGGAAGAAGGGTGATGAACAAATGCAGTAAATAAGAACAAATGTCCAAGAACAAAATAGTTGTTGAGTACAAAGAGTTGGCAATTAGGAAAGATCCGCACCTGGAACCCAATTACAAGCCCTACGAAATGAAAAACTTCCTATGAAACATACAAACCCATGCAACAGAGAATGTTGCTGCCAACATGCAAATGTGCTTTTATTTACCATTCCAGTTCCAAGAAGTGGCATCAGACCAAGTTAGGGGGGAAAAGAATGGCCATGAAACTCCAAAATCAGTGGCTGCTGAGGTCTCAACTCCTCACAGCCCAGATAGATTGCACCTGCTCACTCATGTGGAAGGAACTCTTTCTCCTTTTTGGAACAGCAGTCACTCCTCTCTTAGGACCAACTGACCCATATTCAACAGCTATTCACATTTTGAAAAACAGGGAACCCTTAACAAGCTTGCATACCATCCTTGTGCAGGGGGCATTACTCCGCACTCTTCCCATTTTAGTACATATGCTGCTGAAACAAATTGTCACCTGTTCATATAAGAGAATGGTTGGCCATTTCCAACATCAGACATCTCCACTTTTCTGCTTTCCCACATCAGCAGTCAAATGTGTTGTACTGTGTCCGGGTAAAGTAAACAGCCAATGAGAAGTTTCACAGCAGATTCTCTGCCTAACAGGCTAACCTCTGAGAAAGCAGGAATCTGTCAGTATATCATCCTGTAAACATGCTTTATTATTGCACAAAGGGGAAAAGAAGATTTTTAAATAGTGAAGAACTGTCAGTGCATGCCATAGCTCAGACCGTCATTTCGGAGCCTATCCAGCTACTCTTTGAGTCAGGACATGTACGAACTCAATTGTTTACATAAATTTCCATTTTGGAAAGAAAGAGTGATATAAACAACATAAATAAATAAACAAAATATAAACCACCCTGCTATGTCTCCAATCCTGGACAAAATGCCACCCATGTTGCTAGAATAACTTCTCTCCACTTTTCTGGAAGTTTAAAAAACACACTCCCCAAACAAAGCACAGACTACACCAAACATTTTCTTAATGCTACCTGCCAGCTGGCACAGTAGCAAAGGCAGCAAACAAAACTTGAGTACTCTCATTCATTAGCCATTAATGCTGGAACAAATTTGTTTCTGTTGACAGCACCTTCGTTATGTAATTTACCGCTCGCTCCTTCCACAACAGCCTCTGTGTGGAAAGCACTTCTTGTCCTCAGGGCTCATGTGTTATCTCAGTTCATCCTATGAAATAAAGTAAGATGGAAGCCTATTACATCAACTCAAAGCCATATGGCTCAACATGAAGGAAGTTACATATCCAAGAAATTTGGCAGGGGTAAATTTGGAGTGGGGGAAAAGACACAGTTCCTTCAACCAAAGCTTGGGCTTGTATGTTCTGTGCTCACTCCCATTTCAAGCACCAGCTAATACTTCTGTATCTCTACAAGTAAGTCATGTGATTAACATCATGTTTAGTATTTATTTAATTTATATTCCACCTTTCTCCCAGCATGGGACCAAAGGTAGCTAAGAACATAGCTAACAACAAAGCACAACCAAGCACCTAAATACCCCTAAAGGTACCAGATCCTCTCTGATCTTAGAAGTTAAGCAGAGTCAGCTCTAGACAGTACTTCAACAGGAAACCATCAACAGACACCAGATACTATAGGCTGTACTTCAGAGAAAGGAAGTAGCAAAACCACCTCTGAGCATCCCTTGCCTAAGAAGACCCTAAGAATTTCATGGATTTGCCGTAAGTCAACAGATGACTTTAAGGCACAAAATAATGTCCAGGAAGCTCAAACATTTTGTTTGATCTCAATAAACATATTACCCAAGTATATTACTCCTAAATTTGGAAAGAATATTAGATGTTGGAGGGTATACTCAGAGAAAGACAATGGCAAACCACCTCTGAATAAATCTTGCCAAGAAAACTCTCTTTCTCCAGTGTGGCCACAATAAGCAAACTGGAAACACCATTTATAACTGTAGCTTGTTGTTTCATCTACATCAGAAAAAATGCAATTAGTTTTAATTAAGGGTGGGGAAAATTGTGGCCCTCTTGATGCTGCTGTTAGACTACAGCTCCCATCACTCCTCAGCAATGGCTGTGCTGACTTGCTGTGATGGCAGCTGTAGTCCAACACCATTTTAGAGGGCTACACTTGTTCGCCACAGTTATTAATCTGAACAAAGCAGGACCAGAAACCAGAGACACAACTTGACTTGTTCAAGGGACACAAATATCCATCTATCATATTTTGATTTGTCTTAAGGGAAGTGCATGTATGCTCACCACAGATTGCAAAAAAACAGGAAGGCAGGCCATATGGGTTAGCCCCAACTTTCGTGTGCAGCCTGTTCAAACCCAGAGGCTGGAAAAGTCACTTCAGGAGAATGACAACTTCCAGAATTCTGAGCCAGCTTGGTCATGCTAATTATGGGATTTTGAGAATGGCAGTCCAAAAAAGTAACTTTTCCATCTCTGTACATTCAGAATCCTGTTTCCCACAGTGGCCAACAGACATTTCTCATAAAGTTAACAGTAACACAGCAAAGGTATTTAATATCAGTCAAGCTGGGAAATTTCTAAGTTACAACTTTCGATCACTATGTGTTGTTGTTGTGCCTTCAAGCTATTTCCAACCTCATGGTGACCCCAAGATGAACCTATCATGGGGTTTTCTGGGGCTGTGTGGCATGCCCAAGGTCATCTAGTGTGTTTCCACGGCTGAGAAGGGAATTGAGCCCTGATCTCCAGAGTACTAGTTCAACATTCAAACCACTACTTCTCTTGTTCAATACACCTAGAAAAAAAATACAGCTATCAAGTGCATCTCTCCTACCACACTGAGTCCCTTTGCTGGATGAGCAGGCATCTGGCCCAGGTTTAGTCCTCTCTCCTTTCCTGTCTTTCCCATACATGCAGGTAGGAGGGGAAGAGGATGTCAGTATTTCATAGCAAAACGTATTGTGTATCTAATTAGGCTATTCCCTACTTCTTTCTTCTTTTTCTTCAAATGTTATTTAAAAAGCTATTTTACAAGTACAGATGGTTCATTACAGACAACATAAATCACTCAAAGCCGTCAACGCCAGAGCCTATGGTCAAGTGAGAATAATAAGCTGAACCTTTCATATACCAGCTCCGCACTTTGCCACAGCCAACACAACAGTAGACAAACCCCCACTGACTGAGATGTTGTTTTAATATACAAGCAATACTTTATATAGTTCAGCAGGAGGAATAATAACTGAAGGACAAGAGTCTTTCCTTTATAAATGTCTTTGCTTTCCTCTGAATATAGAGGACAAAACCTAACACAAAAGGTGCAAAAAATTAACAGGAGATGGAAATCAAGAAAGCAAAAAATTAAGCATTATTTCACACTAGAAGTTCAATATCTACCTATCTGCAGGAGAATAACAGACACAGAAGAAGCACAGTTCAGTAGACAGTACCTATTTTGCAAGCAGAAGATTTCAAATTCAGTTCCTGGTATATTCAGGTAAGGCTGTGAAAGAAGTGTCTGATACCCAGGAGGGTCAGGTTGCAAGATTACATATCCAAACGGTAGATTCCAGCCAAAACGCTGGGCATTCTTTGACCTAAGGGACATACCAGCAGCATTACCACCATTCTAAGTATATTTTTAATAAATCAAGAAGTCTCAAAAGGCATGTCTGAGTTAGAGACTCTAAAAAGGTTTTAGACCACCGGTGTGCAGAATAACAGATGGATCAACGACCTGACACTGGAAAGTCATCTTCTCACACCCCATCAAAGACAGGCCTTTTACTACACAAGTTTCCCTCTTCTATTGCTGAGTCACCTAGCCTGAATTTTTAATACCACCACCACTTAATATATGTGCAGCACTTTCCATGTAGTAAGTAGTTGTGTCAGACCTCACAAATAATCAGTCAAAGTATTTTATTTGCAATTCTTCTTTGACCGTTAATTCCTTTTTTGCAATAACTGAGAAACAACTTAGTTAAAACAATAACTAAACCACATTACAACTGCAATATAACAAGGGATAGCTTTGCTTCTTTTGCAATGCAATGCTAATTCTTTTGAGAGCCAGAACAATGTAGTAGTTTGAGTGTTGGACCATGACTTTGGAGACCACGGTTTGAATCCCCGACTTGGCCATGGAAACCCACTGGGTGACTTGGTTACGTCACACTCTTTTAACCTCAGGCAAAGGCAAAACCTCTCTGAACAAATCTTGCTAAGAAAATCCTACAATATGTTCACCTTACGATCTCCGTAAGTTGAAAACAACTTGAACACATATGACCAACTCTTTTAGTTACTTTTACAAAGAGTGCATCGCTTCCCTCATAAGTAGTTTTTTTCAAATACCAAAACCCAATGGCTTGTAACATTCTAATTTTTTTTTAAAAAAAAAGCCAAGTAGCAGCTTTTGCTGTTTGTTTCGAAGACAGAGCAAGTGAAGAGCCAAATTCTAAAGGGTATATTTCCTCCTAGGAACATACCCAGGTTTTTAAGATTCAGAACCTGGAAGTCCTTCTCTTGGTCCAGCTTATCCTCACAGACACATTTAGGGAGGACTTGAAGGACTGGTTGCCAATAAAAAGCTTTATGGATGGCTACTGGACCTCACCCCTACATTTTCAAACTGGTTTCGGTGTTCAGTGGATCTCAGTACTATATATTATATGTATTGCAACCATGTGTGTATGTCTTCAAGTCACCGGTTAACTTATGGCAACCCCATGAATTTCATAGGCCTCTCTTAGGCAAGGAATCCTCAGAGGTGGTTTTGACAGTTCCTGCAATATAGCCTACAGCACTTGGTATTTGTTGGTGATCTCCCACCCAAGTACTGACTAAAGCTGACCCTGTCTAGCTGCCAAGATCAGATGGGATTGGCTGCCTTTAGAATACTGACTGTAGTATCAACAATCTAGCTTTTGGGGGTGTGGCCAAATTTATAGTAACTACTATTAAACTAAGTAACATTACAAGGTCTGAGTAGTCCCTGCAGCAACTGTATAATCTAAATCTGTTATTATTACAGAAGGAGGTGGAGAAGAGAGGAAAGCAACTAAGGAGAGAAAGGGGGACAAAAAAGGGCCAAGACCACCTAGTGCATTATTACACAGGGAGATGTGAAATCAAGGTTTTCCAGATTTGTGGCTACTTCTCAGCTACTGTGTTCCACATCTGCATACATATGCACTCATCAATTGGGGTTAACTCTCCAGTTGTACAAGTCTCAAAGCTGGATCCTTGCGTACTGAACTACAACTCCCAGAAGCCCCTGCTGGCATGAGGAATGGCAGGAAAGAATCGCCTTTCAAGGCTTTGTCAGACTACAACCCCCATAAGCCCTTCTTCCAGGAGCCCTGGTGGTGCAGTGGTTAAATGCCAGTATTGCAACCACAAAGTTATGAGTTCGATCCTGCCAGGCTCCAAGGTTGACTCAGCCTTCCATCCTTTCCTAGGTCGGTAAAATGAGTACCCAGTTTGTTGGGGGAAATTAGCTAAAAATACATTGTAAACCGCTTAGATAACACTCAGTTGATAAGCGGTATAGAAATAAATGCTACTGCTATTTTGAACATACTGCCCGGGGCTTCTGGGAGCTGTAGTCCAACATCAACCTGAAGATCCAAACTGGGGAACCAGGGATCTATGCAAGGTGCCAACGAGAGTGATAAAACAAAACCTTTAGATCAGCCAGTCTCTGGATCTGGCTTCTAAACCCAAGCCTCTGACCTGCGCAAAATCGGCCAGCCTTCCAGCGGGTTCTCCCCAGCCTCTTTCGCGTTCGCGGGTCCCCCCAGCAGACCGCGCAGAAGGGAGAGGTCAGAGAGGATCAGCCGGCGCGTGCAAGCGGCGCACGCCAGCAGGAGCACGTACACCCGCCGCGCGCGCGCCGCCACACGCGCGCCCACCCCTCCTCCCGCGAGCCCCCGAGCCCACGGAGGCGGCACGTGCGCCTGCAAGCACGTGGCCCCGCGCCCGTCTCCGACTTTAGCGCGTAGCATCACTGCTCTTATTTTTAGCCAGCCCGCCGGGCGCCTGGTGCCTCCTGGTTTGCTTTCGCGTCTCTCCGAGCCAGCCAAGCCGGAGCAGAAAATACGCCGCCACGGCTTTCCGGGGTAGGGAATGGATGCGAGAGGGAAGCGTGTGCGATGGCGTGGATCTAAACCCTGCGTCTTCCAGTCCACTCCTGTTTTTAAAAACCATCATCACCCTCCTCGCTGTACACAATCATCACAACTGCTATTATTATGAATATTAAGAATTGTTTTACGGCCGAAGCGAAATCGAGCTACCCAGTCTCGGTTTTAATCTGGAGCAACGCTTTGCAAAAACACCCCACCACCGCCTCTTGCTTTTCGCACGCCCGAAAGCGAGCGAGACAGGAATGAGATCATCACGAACGACTGGAAACCGGGTGGTGGGAAGAGACAAGGGAAGATGCCTCCTCGGCCCTACGGCTCGGCGCTCATAAGTGGGGAAGCGGACGCCCCGGAGAGGGGAGGCGAAGTGGGATTAAGAGCGCCAGCGTCACCGCGACCGCCTCCCCCCACGCGCGAAGAACTCGAGGAAAAACGCCCCGACTCCGGGTCGCCAGCACCCCCACCCCCACCCTCCGCCCTGGATCGGCCTCTTTTTCAAGTCCCCGATCCTCCCCACGGATCACCACGGATCTCCCGCCACCCAACGACTCCTACTTTTTCATGCGCAACAGTAAAAACGCCAATTATTGCAGCGCCGACATGCCAAACCCCCCGGAAGGAGCGGGCAGGCGGTGGGAATGAAACAGCACTTCGTCTACCGTCCGTCCCCCGAGAAGGACCAGGGGCTCCTCCGCCTGTGCAATGTTTTAAACGAAAGGTGCGGGTGTGCCGCCAGCCGGCTTACGGCGCAAGAAATACCTGCGATCGTTTAAAGTTGTGCTTGTCAATCGGAGGGTGCCCGCTGCTTCGGCAGAAGCCCTGGCCATTTTATTGGGCGATTATTCCACTTCCAACATCCTGTGGAACCCTGCGGTTTGCAGTTTAGGGACGGGATTTAGCATTCTCAGCCAGAGAGCTCTTTGGCCTCAGGAAACTACAAACTCCAGAATTGCACAGGATGTTGAAAGTGGGATAATAGCTCTGTAACAGTGTAGTGCGGAAACGGCCTCTGACTCCAAAGCATAAACTCCTCCAGTGCAGGCCCAGCCAGAGAAATGGGTTTGGGGTTCCCTGTCATCTGAAGACTGCAAAGGAGAAACTCCATTCAACGGATGGGCGAGGGGAAGAATTTTATTCCACTGTCCAAAAAAACTCCACAATCTCAAACTGATTTGGAATCTCTCTCTCCCCTGGGTGCCTGTATGTTCCTTCGCGTCCCTTGTTGCCTTAAAGCGACCCCAAACATTTCACAGGATTTTCTTAGGCAAGGAATACTCAGAGGTGGTTTTGCCAGTTCCTTCCTCCCAAATACAGTTAGCCTACAGCACCTGGTGGTTGTTGGCGGTCTCCCATCAAAGCACGAAACAGGGCTGACTCTGCTTAGCTGCCAAGCTCATAGAACCACGTAGCCAAAGAGAGATGGGGGGAGAGTTTTCAAGTAGTCTACATCCCCCTCCGCCTCTCAGAATTTTACAGCACACAATCCTACTCGGGAGAAAACCCTACGAGATCTACTGGGACTTGGGCCATTTCCGCACTAGCCAGCTATAGCGTTATTATTCCACTTTCAACATCCTGTGGAATCTTGGGGTTTGCAGTTTAGGGAGGGGGCCCCAGGATTCCACAGGATGTTGAAAGTGGAATAATAGCGCTATAGCTGGCTAGTGCGGAAACGGCCTCGCTCCCAAGGAAGAGGACCCAAGGCTGCAAAACTAAAATCGGGCTACTGTCAAAGAGAAAGAGAAAGAACCCAAACAGATCCGACGCAACCACACACACACACTTCTTGTTTTGCCCGATAAGTACGCAAAGGAGTCCTCCAACTCCTGAGAAAAAATAGCAGAAAAGAGGAAAAAGCCACAAGCACACAGGTAACAGATAACGAGGCCACATATGAAGAAAGCGGCGGCAGCCCCGGCGGTCCTTCCGAGCCGGTGGCTTCGGCTCTTCTCCTAGGGCGGCTGCCTGAACACGTTCCTTTTCCGCGCAGACAGGCCTGAAGGGGGGCTGCGCGGCACCCGCAAGCCCCCCGAGCCGGGCGGCGAAGCGCTTCCCGCCATCCTTCCCCTCTATGCAGACCCACAGCGGGCGCACCTGCCCGGAGTCCTCAACAGGCGCCGCGGAGTCGGGAGGGAGCGCTGCGCCCCCCGGGGCTCCCGCTGTTTCAGGCCCCGCCGCTGCCTCCGTGAACGGGGGGCTCCAGAGGCGGCGGCGGCGGCGGCCCCCCGGCGCAGGGTCTTCCTCCGATGCCACAATAACAGGGAAGTTCCCTTCCTCCAGCAAGAGGGAGAGCGAGGGCCAGGGCCAGGGCGAGGGAGCCCCGCCTTGCAGGTTGACGCGTGCTCCCGCCTCAGCCAACGGGAGGCCGAAGAGGTTCTCCGAAGGCACCAATCGGGACTCTCCGGAGGGTGACCTGAGGAGGGGCGGGGCCGAGAAGGGGCTCGGTGGGCGGGGCCAGGCGGGTTGGGCGTTAACCCCGGAGGCGCTGGAGCCTCGGGGGGAGGGTTGGGCCTTTCTGCCCTGGCCTGTTGTAGCGACGTTGTTCCGCGGTGAGCGGCTGAGGGAATCCTGGGGTTTGCCGTTTAGCGGGGGGCCTTTGAACTGCAGAGCCCAGGATTCCACAGGATGTTGAAAGTGGAGCAGTAGTACATCAACAGTCTAGTGCGGACATGGCCTTGGTGGTCGTGCGCGATCCAGAGCTGGGTGGTGCCTTTATTGGGACCAGACAAAAATGGGGGGTGGCTGTGGCTTGTGGCGCCGCCGTGAATTTCACTGGGTTTTCTGGGGCAAACCATAGGCCGTTTCTGCACTAGGCTGTGATAGTGCTGTTACTCCACGCTCAACGTCCTCTGGAATTCCAGGGTTTGTACCGCGTCCAGGCCAAAGAGCTCTCTGGCTGAGAATTCTAAATGCCCCCCCCAACTGCAAACCCCAGGACCCAGAGGAGGTCGGAATAGTGCAATAATAGCGCTAGAACAGTGTAGTGTGGAAATGGCGATGCTCAGAGATGGTCGTGCCAGCCCCTGTCCTTTGAAAGGTAGCCCAGGGCACCTGGTAGTCGTGGGCGGTGTCCCATCTGATTACCAATTAATGCTGACCCTACTGAGTTTCCACGATTGGACAGGATCTAGTGCTTTTAGAGTATTTAAGCCAGGGGGGTTACCTCCACCAAACAAAGTGTTCTCAGAGGGCGGGAGAAAATATAGCAGTCTGAAATCTTTTAGCAGGGCATAGAAATAATTGCCAGACTGAACTTCAGTCCTGTCCCGTAGAGGACCATAGTATCTATTCCTCATCATACTTTCCAGCATTTCAGAGATGGAAATCAGGACGTGCCTGGCCGAGCAACATCAGAATGTAGTCAAGGTGGCAAAGATTATTAATGAGGAAGCACATGCAAGCCAGGAGAGGCTGCAGCAGTTTGCTTTTGCTTGAGCCTGCTGGGGAGGGGAAGATTCCATCCCCTTCTCTCCCAGTACCCCTGCTGAGTTGATAGAGTGCAGACTACAGCCATTTCCACACTAGACTGTTACAGTGTTATTATTCCGCTTCCAGCATCCTATGGAATCCTGCGGTTTGCAGTTTAGAAAGGGGCATTCAGAATTTAAATAAGAGGTGTGGAAGAAGAAGAAGAAGAAGAAGAAGAAATCATAATGAGAGAATAACTATTTTTTGGAGAAAAATGGTTTTTTTTAAGTTGAATATCTTTCGTTGTCACTCTTTTTGTGCTTTCATAAAAGGTTTGTTTTTTGTTTTATTTTTGGTTCTGATAAAAATCCTGGAGAAAAAGTACTATTGGCTAAGAAAACTATCACCATGAGGGGAGAAAAAATGCTACTTTTGAAGGTTAAATTAAAAAAAAAAATCTCAGCCAGAGGGCTCTTTGGCCTCAGAACTACAGACCCCAGAATTCCACAGAATGTCGAAAGTGGAATAATAGCACTATAACAATGTACGGAAGAAATGGCCCACTTTTGCATCTTGAACTCCCCTAGCAGCAAATGAACTAAGCTGAGGACAAGGGGAGGCTAGAGAAACTGACATTTTAAAGCAGATGAAAAAGTGGAACAATAGAGGATTACTTGGAACTGTGCCTGCCAAATCTGGGCAGTTAGAGACTATGTCTCTCTGTACAGATTTTGCTGGAAATTAATCTTTAAAAGCAATTCATATACTAACATTAGATACAGGTATACCTTAGTCAGTGAAGCAGATGTGTTCCTGGGTGTTACTTCTGTAATAGAAAATTTGGTACCAAAGGCAGAAATAATGTGGAAAGAATAGGGGTGGGTTCCTGCACTCCAAAACAGAATGACACTTCAACGTGTTTCAGCAAGTGGTTTTTTTTCCAAGACTAATAATATGCACCTGTGAAATGAAACAACCATGTCAGGTAAGCCTAGCATAAGTGAACAAAATCATTTTGAATCTTCTTGAGACCACTTAAGGGCTTCTTCCAAAATATATCCAGGGTTTTTTTAAAAAATTATGATTCTTTCACCAGTTCCCACTTTTTAAAATATTTCTGTTCTTGTGGCCAAATGCACAGATTTATGCATTTTTTAAAACATGTTGGGGGTCCCTGGTGAGCGAGGCTGATTCCCCTTTTTGCTCTCTTTTGCTGTTCACATATGCTAAGTTAGGGGTTCTGAAGACAGCTGCTGTTTATCTTGCCTTCTGTAGGCAGGGCACACAAAGGTACAGGAGGATCGGCTAGAGCAGAATCCCATTATTTCTCAGTTATTGCATTGTTTAATGCAGATATGCTGCTGCCGCCTGACACTGAAAGTCTGTCCAGCCCTCCTTCACCATCCCCCCCAGCACTGATTCTGATAAAAATGTTCCAACAAGGTAGAGGGCCAGGAGATAAAGGCAGGAGGGACTGGACAGGTGTAAAGGAAGCTTTTTCATCAGAGTTTTGTTAACGGAAGTATACCTAGAGGTAGACAGCAGTTGAGTCTGAGAGAGTGTGAGCACCAGCACAAACCCAGAACATTTTGCTGTCTGAAGCAAAGCAACAAAGAACATCCCATAGCCATTGAACTCACAGTACATAATATTGAAAGGTAAAGCCAGCCAAGTTATTTTGGCACATCAGGCAGAAAAATTTCACAACCATTTTTCACACACACACTATCAGTTAAAAAAATATCAAAGGTTAGGAAAGTTCCTCTTTTGTACTCCAACTCCCACAATTCCTTAGCCAGCATGATCAGAGGGATTCAAGAAATTCTAATCCAAAAATGGACTTTTTCTCCTTCAACCTTTGGCAAAGTTGTGATAACAACCTGAATAAATAACATGTTGCCACCTTTTCATGACACCCCAGATCAGATGCTTGATGCTTCACCTAATGGTAAGGCCAACCCCTGATGAGTTCCAAGGAAGTCAATAAATCAAAGTAGATTATTACCATATTTACATTTTTATAAGCAGTTTTGCTTCAAGTTATACCATGGGAAACACTTCTGAGAATCCATTTTCAGATGAATCTGAATTATTGCAGATAACATTAAATCTACCTCCAGGACTCAAGCCAGCATGGTATTTTGGCAAGTGGTATAAAACAGCATTTGAATTTCCAATGCCTGTAAACTAAATGAATGTGCTATATTGATCATAATGTAGATCCTGCTTTAAAATGGCTCTTTCAGACTTTTTAAATTGCATTCGTTCCAAAGTGATGCTCTGGAGAATCAGACTGTCAGATTATACACACTTATCTGAGAGAGTCCTACAAAACTCAGTAAGAGTAGAAATTCAAGGGCTTGCAGTGTAAAGGAAATTGCTGAGCATCTCTCACTTAATTTTGTTTATTTCCTGTTAGCATTATGGAGAGCTTGGACTATAGCTCCCAAATCCCAGAAGCAGAGCTTTTTGGACTATAATTTCCAGATCCCAGAACAATATGGCCAGAAGCCATGCTGGCTGGGGAATTCTGGGGTTTGCAGTTTAAAATAGTGATGTTTCCAAGTTCTGGTTTTGAGTGGATTGCCATTTCACAACTGCTTCTTTTTTGTTAGTGCCTTTCCATTATTAGCAATCATATTTCCTTCTCTTATATTGTGTAATAATTTAAATAGTTAAAGATCTCATACACCTTGGCTGAGGCATTAATCAAAATGGAGACTTGCAGTCAAGTAATCTTAAGACGACAAAGACTTGGAAAGGCAGCCATGAAGAAAATAGATAAGATCCTCAAGTGTAAAGACAGATTAAATACCAAAGTCAGAATCATCTAGCTCATAGTGGTTCTGAGTTCTGTGTTTGGTTGTGAAATCTAGATAAGGAAGCAGACAGGAGGAGAGTCAGCTAATTTGAAATGTATGCTGGGGAAGAGTTTTACGGATAACAGATTGCTGAAATGATAAATGAGTGGATCTTAGAGCAAATTAAGCCTGAAGTCTAGAAGCAAAGATGATGAAACTGAGGTTTTCATACTTTGGAGATACTGTGAGACAATATGACTTATTGGAAAAAAATTATATTGCTGGGAAAAGAGGAAAGCAGCCTTACAGCTGGATTGCTTCAATCAAGGAAACCACAGCCCTGAGTTTGCAAGAACTGAACAGAGCAGTTGATGACCGGAAATCTTCAAAGTATCTCACTCACAGGATCACTATAAGACAAAGGAGACTTGACAGCAAATAACAACAAGTTTTGTAAGCTGCTTACTCTTTCTTTTATAGGGGAAGAATAGAATAAAAAAAAAGGTGGAGAGAAAATCTCCTCTCCTGTGTAAATTAATCATAGACCAAGGGCTTTATCCTTCATAACTATAGCTGTGGTAATGTTTACAGTGTTTTCCCAGGGGATGGGTATGACTTACACAGAAGATGCATGTAGAAAATGTTTAGCTTTGCATTTTTGAAAAAGATCTGGCATGTTTAATTTATAGCACAGATTACAATTCTAAACGTATTTGCTAGGTTGTAGAACCTAATGGACACAGTGTGGGACTTACTCCTAAGCAAACAGTAACACAATCAGGCTCCACAAAGAATAGGGAAAGTACCACTTTACAAGGGTACATAGCAGAAGTACAGCGCAATTTTGAACATTTTGCTGTTAATTGCCATCAAGTTGACCTCAACTTATTGGCAACCCTGTAGATGACAGCCAGCATGGTATAGTGTTTTCAGGGTTGTACTATGACCCTGGAGACCAGGACCATTTCTGCACTAGACTGTTATAGCACTATTATTCCATTTTCAACATCCTAGGGAATCCTGGGGCTTGCAGTTTAGGGAGGGGCCAGTCGGCCCTTCCCTAAACTGCAAACCCCAGGATTCCCTAGGATATTGAAAATGGAATAATAGCGCTATAACAGTCTAGTGCAGAATGGCCCAGGGTTCAGTTTCCTGCTCAGCTGTGGAAACCCATTGGGTGACCTTGGGCACATTACATTCTCAGCCCCAGAAACCCTCCTGATGGGTTTGCCTTAGAGTTGCCATAAGTTGGAAATGACTTGAAGGCACACAATACCCTAAAACATTGAATAAAATTTTGAGTCTAGCTGGTTTATCCTCTATTATTTCATTCCTCAGTCTTAATGAAAGAACATCTTTAATGCTGTTTCCAGCAGACCATGCTCAAGGACACATCTGTCCCCTCTACCTGTGTCTAATACATTCTCTCATTATGTCCAAGAACACCAAAAAAAAAAAAAAAAAAAAAAAAATCAATTGTGGTGTTTGTAAGTCAGCGTTTTAGCTCATCAGAAGTCTAGCTTTGGATGGGCCTTTTCCTTGTTTGCAGCAGTCCAGAATGTAGAAAATGAATCCAAAAATAGCACCAAAGCAACAAGATTCAGCTTGACAACAAGTGAGGTAATCAGGGTAGAAAAACACCCTCCGGATACACAGAAATTGTTGAAGGCAAGCACTCTTGAACTTGTCAGAGGTGAACACCAGTTAGCAAGCACCAGGTATGACTCACAACAAGCTCACAGAGTCATGTGGATATATGAGTGCTACTCTCTGAGTCAGAAGACACACTTACAGTAAGCTACATGAATTCTCCTGGAACGAAAAGCTAAAGTCTCCGTTGTGTATGACCATTGTGGATGAGATGCAGAGCAGTCTGATCTTCACCCATATCATGAAGCACTGGTCAGAGAACTTTAAACCTCCTCAATCAGTGCATCACAACAGGAATGAAGGCATCTCCTGGCCCCCGCAGACCTTTCTGATCTGCTATGGGAGAGTGAGAGGGCTGGAAAGGGTGTGTGTGAATGGTACAAATAAATGAAGGAAGGAAAGAATGGGGAGAATTGGTCCTACTGTCAGGCAAAGTGATGTACTTGCCTCAGGTGGCAGATGCTGGAAGATGATAACAACATGCGTGCCTTCAGTCCTCTAAATCAGCTGTGAGAAGATGCTGCTGCCTCACCAGCAATGTTGAAGAAAGATTGCAGCTAGAATGGGAGAGGACACCATCTTTTCTTTTCTTTTTGCTTCAGGCAAAAAATCTCTAGAGGGAGGGTATGTGTGGCTGAAGGCTCCTGATACTGTTCAAAGCAGCCCTAACACATCTTTAAAAAGTAATCCTGAAGACTTTAACTACTCTTACAATGAATTTACCCCTTAAGTTACATCAAGTTCAGGACTGCTGTTATCGTATGCTACTGTTTACTTGTCAATGTTTAGGGCTGCCAGATTTCTTCTTCTGTCTTCTTTGGGCTCAGGGTGAAGGTGAGGAATCTGAGGGCAAGAGCATGCCTTTGAAAGCATGTGTGTCTGTGTGCATTCAAGTTTTTTATTTGAATATTTTGTAAAACTGCCATTCATATTTAATGTGTTGTGTTTAATGGCACCATCAGGGACTGCCCCTTGTAATACCATCCTTCTAATAGCACCAAGGCCTGCTTCCTGTAACACAGAGCTTTCCAAACTTTTCATGTTGGTGACACGTTTTTCAGACATGCATCATTTTGTGATACAGTAATTCAGTAAGTAATTCAGTAAGTGGAGGCAGCCCCTCCACCTGAACCTGGCCTGCCACCACTGATGCTCCCTTGCTAGGATCCTCCTCAGCCCCGGGTGACAATGCGGGTGGTGGGAGAGGTAGCCCCCTCACCCAGGCCTGGCCTGCAGTGGTGGTGGGAGAGGTAGCCCCTCCACCCATTACGTTCACGCAACACACCTACAAACTGCAGCTGACACACGAATGTGTCGCGACACACAGTTTGGAAAGCTCTCCTGTAACATCTCAAGAGGTTGTCCCTAGGTCTCAGGTGTGCAGCCTGAAAATTCAGGGCCTGGGATAGTCTTAATCAGGCAACCCTGCTTCACAGGTGTGAACAGGAACATGTTTGTAACACCCAAAAGATCACCATCATCTTCCTGCAAACACACATTGTTACATACACTACAGAAAGCTCTACTCGACCCACTATATGTTGCATTTGTTTCTCCGATTCAGGAGAAAACAAGGATATAAATACAGTTGGCCCTCCACATTTGCTGGTTTTACTTTCACAGATTTGATTGTTTGCGAATTTCTCCAACTCTTGTCGCCCCCACCAGGCATTTATTTTCTGGGGGAACCTTCCCTCTTGGCGGGCTGCACAGCCTTTTAAAAACCCACCTTTGGTCCTCCTCCTCCCCCTGCAGCTGATACCTGGCCAACCAACCATGGATTGCAGCCCGATTTCTCAGCACCACAAACCATTTTCCGATGCTGCCCACACCCAAGGAAGGAGATGGGTGAGAGAGAGAAAGTATAGAGCCATCACGCTGACCTACCCCTCCTTCCTTCTCCTTTCCTGGCCAGGACCCTCCACCATGCCTCAAGCCCCTTCTCACAGACATAGGCACAAAAAATATATTTGTGATTTTTCCATTTTTGTGGGGTCCTACACTCCTAATCCTAGCAAATGTGGAGGGCCAGCTGTACATACACACATACATACATACTCTGAAGCAGTTTGTCTTTTATATTTAAATGGACAAACCCAGAGTGTGTTTGTCGTTTTTGCTGAAGACATACTTTAGGAACTATAACTATCCATAATACCTCATCAGCTGTTCAAGATACACTTCGGCAGCATGCAAAATGTCAGGGTTAGGAATTACACAGTGCCTCTTGCTCATACAAGCACATTTGGATGCAAGATGTATCCATTTTCCTCCTCAAAACCCCAGGAAAGGAGTTAAATCCAATAGAAATGAGAACAACTCTGCCAACTCACTAATAGAATTTTAACCAAGTATCCCTAAAGCAAACAAGAAGGGTGGTGATTCACCTGAGACAGAATAATAGAAACTGTCCCTGGGAAACAGTGATGATGGAAAATTCTGAACCTGAAGAACGTGCAGTTCTGTGTGCATCTATGCATTAATATGTAGGAGTATTTGTTTTAGTGGATATGGTTGTAAGGGGAAATGATACCATTCCCGAACTGTTTAGAGATAGCAGACTCACTGGTTTCTTCAGTTTGCTTGCAAGGAAGCAGCAGTTCCTACGAGAGCAGGGATTATAAAAGGGAAGGAAGGCTTTATTAGCCTATAAAGTTTCCCCAGCAAGCCTTATCTCCCATGTGCCAGCTGCATCACATCAGAGTAGAAGGAAACAAATCTCAACCTGTAAATAGACTGATAATCATTTAAGCTCTGATAGCTGAAACAACAGAGAGTCTTGTGGCATCTTAAAGACCGAGAGATGTATTATGGCGTAAACTCTTTTTTTGTGACCAGAGTCCACTTCATCAGAGATGAATGAAGGTTTATCCTCAATTGGCTGGAAAACTTATGTTGTAATACACTTATTTAAGTTGGCATGAGTCACATTTTGTATGTGTTTGTGTGAGTGTTTGTGTACGTTAAATAGAGGATAGTACATATTTATGGGGAGAAGTAAATTGTTGGGTTAAATGACAATGACATGTAAAAACAACAGTATACCATGGCCCCCCTCTCCAGAAAGTTCTTAATAGTTTCATAAGATTCTCCAGGTATAGCTTTACTTCCTGCACCTGCAATTTAATTTATATTTGGTATTTTGCTGCCCATTATATTTCCTCTTTTACTGCTCTGTCAACATGTTAGCATGGCCAAATACCCAGGTATAGTTGAACAAACAACAATAACAAAAATGAACATGTTGGCTTTAAAAGTACAACCATAAAACCTTGTAGTTACTCTGTGCTTTTCCTTGTATGTTAATTTTCTAAAAAATCTCCTTTGATAAAAATATATTCCTGCCTCTAACTCGCTAAAGTCCAACACAAGCCATTTCCCAATCTAAACCCACTTCTTACTCAATTTCTCCCAACCTCACATTCTGTCTCCCCCGCCATCCAATACCCAATATGCTCCAGCATTCTACAGTACTTCACTCCTTCCCCTCTCCTGCTCTCACATATTATGTTTTTCCTCTACATAACAAGCCTGTAACACACCTAACCCTAGTACTCTAAATTACAAATCTGTACAAATAATACCAAACAGTCAAACATCACAAAGTCCAACCTCTGTGGAGAGAAATGAGATCATGAACTACATCCATCTCAGCCTTTCAGGAAAATTCTGCAGCCCTTCTATCTTCAGCTCAAGAAAAGACTGATATTCCCAAATTATAAGAGCCATAACTGATATGTTTTGCACAAATGGTGGCAGACCAGAGGAAATTTGGATCTGCTAGATCCATTGTCTTCCCATTTCCCTGACCACCACCCCTGGATTTGAGGAGAATTTAAGCCAGTCTTGGAATTAAGGTGGTCATGCCTTTGACATACTACAAAGAAAAAGAAACTGTCATTTTTCAAAAAGAAAGAACAGTACACAAATTAAAAATTGCATAGGCTGATATAGGTATGAACGTATATTGACAAATACAGTTGGCTGTCCACATTCACTAGGGTTAGGGGCACAGGACCCACACAAAAGTGGGAAAACTGCAAACATTAAAGTATGTGGTTATGTCTGTGGGAAGGGGGCTAAGCCATGGTGGGGAGAGGGGGCACCCAGGCTATAAACCAGGTCAGGGAAAGGAGAGGTAAAGGAGGTGGATCAGGATGGTGGACCTATACTTCCTTTCTCTTGCCCATCTTCTTCCCTGGTTGTGTGTGGAGGAGCATCAGGAGAGGGTTTGTGATGCTGAGAAATCAGACTGTGATCCATCCTTGGCTGACCAGGCGGCAACTGGCGGAGGAGGAGGAGGACAAGGACCAGAGGCACATTTTTAAAGGCTTGATTGGAGCCACCAAGAGGAAAAGTTCCCACAGAAAAGAAGCACTAGAGGTGGGAGGCACAGGGTAGAGAAATGTGCAAACAATCAAATCTGTGAAAGTGAAACCTGCAAATGTGGTGGGCTGGCTGTAGTACAGTTCAAATATCGTACACCTCGCCCAACATTGCAATAATTTCAAATGAAGTTTGAGCATTTGGAAATATAGTTTTGGTCTCCAAAGAAAAAGACCAGGCAAAGTTACCATGAGAATGCCAACACTGCAGATATAAAAGTCCTATGTGTTAATGATTTTCAGCATCTCACTCTCTGCAACGCCAGAGAAGTCAGAACTGAAGGGAAATTTAATGCAGGAGAGAAAATTCTTCAGGGGAGTATGCCATCTTTTTGTCTCACTCCCAGTAGCTACAGCCCTGGTCCTTACCACCGTGGGGAAGACTCTGATCAGAAATCCTATGTGCCTTCTCACTCTGCTAACTGGGTGTTAACTGTTGGTGGTCAACCTCACAGCTTCTGTTCTCCATTCTAACAGTTCTTTGTAATAAAACAAGACATGGGCCATTTCCACACTACACTCTTATAGCGCGATGATTCCACTTTCAACATCCTATGGAATCCTGGAGTTTGCAGTTTTGGGAGGGGCCAACTGGCCCCTCCCGAAACTGCTAACCCCACAATTCCATAGGATGTTGAAAGTGGAATCATTGCGCTATAAGAGTGTAGTGCAGAAATGGTCATGGACCCGAAGCCCCTTTAGATAGAGAACACCTGCTAATAAACGACTGTTCTCTGAAAGCCTTTCAAGCAAAGGAGGATGCATGGCCACACTTCCTGGACCTGATATGATGTAGTAAAAAAAAAAAGTCAAATTATAGGATGCATCAGCAGAAACATAATTTACAGTTCAAGGAAAGCAATAGTACTGCTCTAGTCTGCTTTGAATACTGTATCTAGTTCTGGATACCACAGTTTAAAAAGGACATTGATAAAGTGGATTATGTCCAAAGGAAACTGACCAAGATGGTAAATAGTATGGGCACCAAACCCTGTGAGGAATGGCTTATGGAGAAGCCTAAGGAGTGATATAACAGCCATCTTTAAATATCTGTAGAGCTCTCACTCGCTAGATGAAGCAAGCTTGTTTTCTGCTGCTCTACAGGATTACAACAACTGAGAACCAAGTGTTACAGTGGTTTGAGCATTGGGCTAGGATTCTAGAAAACTTGGGTTCAAATCCCTGTTCAGCCTATTGGGTGACCCTGGGCAAGTCACAGTCTCTCAGTCTTAGAAGAAGGCAATGGCAAACATCCTCTGAATAAATCTTGCCAAGACCTCCTGATAGGGTCACTGAAAATTGGAATCAAGTTGAAGGCACATAATGATATAGGCTTCCCCCACCTATCTTGACAGGTTTGAGGCCAGAGCACAGTCAGAAAACAAAATTGGTTAAAAAGTAGAACACATGTACTGTACTGTAGTTAGAATGAAGGACTTAATGGAGGTTCACTTGGGACCAATTGTCCATGCATGCTGCCTGCAAATTCTCCCAGCCAACTTAGTGCCTTTCCCCTCTCTCAGCTCACTTTGTGAGCAGTGCATGCATGCAAGTGGTTCCAAGTAAGCTTCTGTGGGCAAGAAGAACTGATGAAAGAGCAGAACTCCCATCAAATTAATGCCACTTGTCCTTAATTTGGAAGCATCAAAACAGTGAGTTGTCAGATAATGGGGCATCTAAAAGTGGGGGCTTCCTGTAACCCAAAACAATGGATTCAGACTAGAAGAAAGGAGACTATAACCAAACACTGAGACAACTTCTCAATGATAATAGCTGTTTCACAGTGAGATTTACCATATCGAATGGTGGTGGATTCTCCTTCCTTAGAGGTTTCTAAACAGAGGGTTGGTGGCCATTTGTCAGGCCAGAGATATAGCAGTTGGCAGTTGGAGTTGAGGACATTATGCCCTCAAATGATACTCCCTCCCATCCACACATTTTGCTTCAGCTAAACCTCTTCTGTAGTGATCCCACCTATTTGTCCCTCTATTTTTGTGTCTGCCCACTCAGTGAAAATGGTGTCACTGCATTCCTGTAACAGGCTTGCTTTAGCTATGCATTCCTGCATTGGCAGAGGACTGGTTGACTCTTCATGTACATTTCAAGTTCTATGATTTCATCCAAGTTCTCTATAGCCAAGAGTAGGGAAAGTGTAAAAGAAGGCAGAGAACCAAAAGGTGTTTTTTATCTTCTTTCTGCCCAATCTACATGAACCCAGCAGAACACTGGATAAGTTAGTGCATCCACCTAGAGATTAACACACACTGATGAGAATTAATGTTCTGTAAATTAATTAATATCTGCAATGGGAAAGGAAGTCACTATGTCTTTTCTAAACTGTCCTCTGAGCTGTGATCACCATGCTCTAAATCCCATGACTAGTCCCATCCAGAGCAGACCCATTTAATCAATAGGATTTAGATGAGTATTAATTTACTGTTCAAGAGTGATTTATGGTCTATTAGGGCAAGCAATTAGAATTAGCCATTAGATTTAGATCCATGTTTTGTGCCAGTGGATATTATTTTTAAATAACAATGTATATGATCCCAAAGATTCCAGCATTAAAATAATGTAAGAAAATAAAACACAGGGCTTAATAAAATCTGTAATTCCCATCTCTTGACACATCTCTCCAGTGTAACCAAATTATACCGCCCCCCATATCCTTGGCCGTGGCATCCTTTGTCAATCCTCTAGCACCACCTTCGTCTTCTTATCTGACATGTACTAATCTCTACTACTTTTTCTTTTTAGACTGTCAGATTCATGTGCTGGGATTGGGTATACAAATGAAGTTTTTTTCCCTTTTGTAACAAAAGTGTATACATGTGGTTTAGAGCATTAAAAAAGTAAAGAGGGCTGATTGACCCTATTCACTTTTATTTCATTTTTAATTTTTTTATTGATTATAAAGAAAAAGAAGAACACTTTTATTTCATTATTGACTTACAGTAAGATGCAAGTTGAAATTATGGTAGGATCTTCAGGCCATGTTTAAATTATCAATTCTTAATTTAGTTCTGCTGGATCAGGTACCTGGTTTCACAAAATCACTTCACCTGATCCAATAATAACCACATTTGTGGGAATTATTTCCACAGGTTGTTGAGACTGAGCTGGCATTCAAACAGAGCCCTAGGCACAGGTTTTTTTGTCCAAAAAGAAGCTAATCTCTAACAGCAAATGTCAAAACAGTTTTCTGGTGCATGATGATAACATTTCATCATGGCCTAGAAAACTGTTTTACTTGGTTTGCTGAAGTATGCTCCAAGGAAAGTCTTAACTTTCCTAAGATTTTCCAAGAAATGCCTTCCTCCCCCAAAAGGAGGATATTAAAATATGTCCTTCCATCTATGTCACTGCCATGTTTGTGACATGCAGAGTCCAAGATCTTTTGCTGCAGGATGAGAGACTGATAGCCTGCAAATTTTATCATGTACTCCACCCTAAGTCATGTAATCTTGATGACTCTCTGGTGTTGCTTGGCCCAATGTGCCCCAGTTTTCATCTGTGAAATGGGGGGGGGGTTTGAGGTAGTGAAAAATTTTGCCGGAATCATCAGGTTCTCCTGTTTCCTTTGAGTTTAGTTGCAATCCCTACTATAGCTGGTGGGATAGTGTCAAATTACAATATTTAGGGTTGGTCGATTGCAAACTGGAGATGGCTCCTGTATCTTTAATGGTTAAATAAAAAGGGGAATTTCAGCAAGTGTTGCTTCTCAGAAATCCCTTCTTTTAAAAAAACCATTAAAGGTACAGAGCCCTCTCCAGTTTTTACCTTGGCAACCTAGCACACTATCCCTGTTGTAATGCGAAATATTCTTGAGTGACTTGGTCACTCCCTAATCTGCAAATCCCAGGATTCCATAGGATGTTGAAAGTGGAATCATAGTGCTATAACAGTCTCGTGCAGAAATGGTCATAGACCTCCTTTTGGGGAATAGCTCTATCGTTGCACATCAGATCCCCAAAGAGAGATGCCAGCTCCCAAGATATTTCCAGAATTCACAAGCAGTGGGCTTTTCCTTCAGTGCTGCTGCCTTTCCTTCTCACAGACACAGGCCTTCTCCTCTCCCACACTTTAGCTCTGAATAGGGAGATGTGTTACAGAGACATCTTTGGTTGCCTGGGGCAAAGAACAAGATAGCGCCATCCCACAGTCTGTACAAATAAACACTGTACAAACATTCTGTACATACAAACAGAACCATCTGGCAGATCAGATTATAATATTGAACACTAGACAGCCTCCTTCTCCACCATACCTGTGGGAAGGCTGGTGTGGTAGACACAGCTTTAACAGAGGGGAATAGCCAAAGCAAGAGATGAACAAGAAAGAATAGTGTGATGGGTGCCCCTGTATCTTTCAGCTCCTGCCAACTGAGGCAGCCACATCCCTCTGCCCAACAGGGCTCTCCTTGGACAATCTCTCCTTCTCATGATTTTGCCAGTGAGAACATCAACACACGTCCTGAGCAATTCGCCAACAATCTTCTGAAGGAAAGGAATGGCTAGCCTTAACATCACATATCTGCTGAGTAAGGGAGCGAACATGGGATGATGGTTTGAGCATTGGACTACAAGCCTGGAGAACAGGATTTGCATTCCTGCTCAGCCATGGAAGCCCACTGGGTGACCTTGGGCAAGTCACAACTCTCCCAGCTTCAGGGAAAGGCAAGGGCAAACCCCCTGTGAACAAATCTTGCCAAGGAAACCCCATGACAGAGTCACCTTAGGGTCACCCTAAATCAGAAACCACTTGAAGGCACACAACAACAAGGAAAAGCAAACACCCAGATCTGTTTAAGGGAGTTCAAGTTCACAAAACTGGCCCAGTAGATCTATCAGATTGCAAAGTGCTGAAAGACATACCCTTATTATTTTTCATTGCAGCTGCTTGCTGAGATAGACTCTGCTTAAGTGCTGAAAGAAGTGGATTGTTCCTTTAACATTTGTAATCAAAGAAATATGGGGGGGGGGGCAGACTAAGTAAAGGTAAACTATTCCCAACGCCTGGGGGGAAAACTGACAAGATGTCATGACAAAGCATAAACATTCTGAGATAACATGTCAAGAGTTCCTGTGTTGACATTTGGTGTATAATCTCAGCAACTCATCATTGCCAGCAGCAAAACTAATGGGTCCAGCAGTGCTTATAAAACTATATCTGGAGACAGTTCTCAGAAAGCAAGCAAAAAGGAGTATCTAACAAATATCACAATAAGCATTGTGCATGCATGGTGTGTGCGCACACTCACCCACTAGAAGAAAGAGTAATGATTTCTTTAACCACACCCAGAGCTACAGCTGAGATATAGCATAGGTGTCAGAGTATAAATAAATAAACAAGTTTTAAAAATAGGGTTTTGATTAGAGTGTTGGACTGGGATGGAAGATCTACATTCCAATACCTGCTGAGCTGTAAAACTTAGTGGGTGAGCCAATTGCTTGCTCTCTCTCTCAAGCCATTTCTGCACTAGACTGTTACAGTGCTATTATTCCGCTTTCAACATCCTATGGAATCCTGGAATCCTCAAAGGCCCCTCCCTAAACTGTAAACCCCAGGATTCCATAGGATGTTGAAAGTGGAATAGCAGCACTACAACAGTCTAGTACGAAATTGCCCCTCCCCTCTCTGCTGGACCCGCCTCACCAGGTTCTTGTGAAAAAATGGTGTAACACAGAAATGCCTGTAGCCTTGGCCTGTTGTTAAGGAAAGACAGGATATAAATGTATCTGGACCAGCAGTTCTTAACCTTTTCTTTACCATCAATCTCCTTTAAATATTTTTTGTTGCCAAGGATTACCATGATTTAACTCAAGGTGGCTTCTGGCTGTATGTGCGGTAGCAAAAAGTGTCACGTGCTTCTTCTCAGCCACTCAGCCTCATTCACTAGAAAGTTCTCACTGCGTACAGAAGTAGCAAGTACTTAGTACATTTTTTGCTATCCGACAGTTTCATAACTTTAGAAGAGTTTAAGATATTGTAATGAAACTTTATATAAATGATGTCTGTCACTGGCAAAAGACTCTTGCTGTTTGAGATCAATGTATGACCATCCATCCATCTATCCATCCATCCATCCATCCTTTCATTCATTCATTCACATTCTATTTTAACTGTAAAAGCTCATAACATTTCTTCAAGCCTTTGTGGACCCCCCATGAGGAAATCACTGCTCCCATGCATCTGCAGACTCCCAGTTAAGAACCACCAATAATAGACTGTATGTAAATGCATATATAAAGTTCGAAGTCTGCGAATGAGGTTTCTAGGCCACTTGTTGAAGAGGGACAAACATGTGAAAGATTTGGTAAAGGAAAGCAGAGATGGCAGAGAAGCTGAGTAAAGTAAACCTGCTAGGTTCAAGGGCTTATTTTCAGATTAGAACTACAGTATATCCTTGCCACTCCATCACATGCATGGTCACTTCAAAGTATGTCCCACCAAGTTCAATTATGCTACTCTAAAACAGCTGCATTTGATGACAGTCCTATTAACGATGATTTCAAATGCAGCAGATGGCAGTATCTCTTGCTACCCCTAAATGAGATCTGTGTTGACGTTCACGAGATTGTATTTCTCCATTAGGCTGTATCCTCTTTTTCCTGGCACAGTACTAATATTTTTAGGAACAAAAATAATAGTAGAGGAAGTGGAACTCACCTATTATGTACCGTTTCCTTTGTTGTGTTATTAAACCTATGCTGTTCTGTACTGGAACACAAGATGATGCATTATTTCATCATTATGCGGTGTTGTCGCCACTCAGGATGACATGGGATCTTCTGAAACAGATGCTCTCCTCACTTGGGCCAAGCCACCAGCCTACGGAGGCCTGTGTTTCATACTGACCCCAGTGAATGAAGGAGACCTAAGCCAATGAGTTCACAAAGGCATGACTTTAGTAGCTACTGCTCATTTAGTGACCTCATAGAACTTTGTTTTTGATTCAGCAGTCTCTTTCTGCCCTCTAATCTGCTGTCTTTCAGTTGTGCCAAACTACATTTCCCATCATTCCAATGGACATGCTAGTCATCCTAGACAATATAGGAATGTATTCTAAGGCTTAAACCCAATTTCTATTTCCTCCTAGAATCAATAGAATCAATTTAGGTAAGGATTGATTTACCATTCAGCACTTGATTCAGTTGATCTGCTTCAGCTGAAATTAGCAACTACATTGTTGTTATTATGTGCCTTCATGTCATTTCCGACTTACAGCGTCCCTAAGATGAACCTATCAAGGGGTGTTCTGAGGCTGAGAGTGTGTGACATGCCCAATGTCACCCAGTGGGTTTCCATGGCCAAGTGGGGACTCGAACCCTAGTCTCCAGGGTTGTAGTCCAAGTTCAGACCACTACACCAAGCTGGCTCTCCAGCAACTGCATACCCTACAACATTTCACATATGAAAACTGGGACACATGTGACTACCCAACCTCAAAGTGTGATTGATAGCAAAAGTTATTAATATGAGGAACAATGCAAAGTAGGAGGGACTGAAGCAATTTCCTTTTGCCTAAGCTGATCAAGAAGAGCAAAATTCTGCCTCCTCCTCTCATTTCCCCCTGCTTCACCAACAAGAGTGCAAACTGCTTTTGCACTTTGCACTCAGTTTTCAGCAACTGAAGTAAGCCGATCACAAAGAAAGCAAGATCTCTGTCAAAAATCATAGGGAGTTTCCAGTTAACCTGGACACCTTTCCACTTGGAACTGTCGTTGCATGCACATGCTTTCATGTGGATACATATATATTCTCATTTCACCCATAGGTGCCTCTCTTGTGTTACTCAGTTCACAGGCAAGGTTTGTGTTAACTGGCAGAAAGGAAGGTTACTGCGGTTTAGTATCTTAAACAAAACTTGTGAAAGCTTACGACACTGGAGAAGTTTGAGAAAGAGTCGTATAGGATATGGATGCCCCTCTCTCCCTTATCTCAGAAGTAAGAAGTGGGAAAGAGGTTGTATTACAGTGATCACTTCCCATTCAAACATGTCTTCTTCCTGAAGTATAATATTTTCATTTAGAAAAACTTCTGATATACATTTTTGGGGCTAGATACCACAAAATCAGCCTAAGTATTTAGGTAGGGAATAGTGAACTAGAGCTAATTTTGTGCATTGTGAAATCAGATTTTGAAGGAACCATGCATTTGTGACAACTAATTACACCAAAGCCTAAGCAGTCAGTCTGCAGTCTGTCTTCCCTCAACTGATATTCTACAGATTTGTTAGATTACAATTTCCATCAACCAATACCCTGCTGGACAGGCACAACCTGGAGGCTACCAGATTGGCTGAGCCTGTGTCATTTAAGATCTAATGTAATTGACTTGGCTGTTTGGCACCACTGATCTTTGCAGAACAATTGCAGAGGTTCTTCAGCAGGTGTTGGTCTCTACCTGCCATAGAATGACTGTCCAAGAACTTCCTGTCTTCTTGAAAAGAATACAGCGATGATCATTTCCCCCTTTCCTGGATGACTGTTTGTATATGGGACACAGTATATATGGTCAAAGCAACAAACTTAATTAACTCTGGGGGAGGAAGATTAAAGTACAACCCTTCTATGAAGCAATGGTGTTTATTCATCATGCATAGGAAGTTTAGGAGAGGCAGTTCAGGAAGCATCTGCTTTATCTGGCATATTGTGAACCACTCTTAGCAAAATATACATTTATGAGCTAATTGTCCATTTCGATAGTCTAGTGTATTTTAAATTAGAAATGTAGGTTTAGCTTACATATCACTTAATTTGCTATTGATCTATCTTTTCAGTTGAAAAAAGGTTCCTATTCTGCCTTGTATTAAGCAGCTGTATGGCATTGCAGCCACAGAATTACTATTCTTCTTTGTTTCTTTTGTACTGGAAGTGCAATGCCCTTGTCATACATCTGCTGTTTATAGGAAGGGCAGAGTTAAGAGTGATTTCTTTGCCTCTAAATGCTAATGTGGCTGGGGTGCATTGCAAACTGAAACTCTCCTCACCTACCTGTGCAAAGAGTGGGGGAATCTTTTAATAATCTCACATTGTTATATGGATGTAGATGATAGCTTACGCCGGAGCACCGAAGGTCTTATGCATTTATTACAGTGTAATACCTCCTTCTTCTAAGCAGCTTAGAGTGTATACATTTATATCCTGCTTTTTTTAAAAAAATACGGACCTGAAAATGGCATAAATTGTGCTCCTAAGCAATCTCCCATCTCAGTTCTAACCAGACTCAGACGTGCTTAGCTAAAGTGCTTGCATCCTATATTCTCAGGTCATGTCCTGGAATTATGCATAACTACTTCCTAACAGCACATGGTTGCTCATCAGTTTCTATGACTGAATGGGGATTTCACTACACATTTCCCAAGTCCTAGTCAAACAACATCCACAACTTTGTATAAGATTTCACATAACATCTTATGCAGACAAAGCCTGAGGACATTCTAGTAAAAGTTACCGTCAATTTAAAAACTCATTTAACTTATCCTATCTCTGTTCAACCCTGGCAACTGTCTTCCAATTAATTCAGAGATGGAAGTTGTACAGCTCCTATTGGCTTGGATTTTGAGACCTTCAACCATTAAGTACGTCAAAAGTGAGCCCATGCAGAAAGTGAATTTTGAGTCTATAAGTAATTTTCTAAAAAATAGCAACACACTTAACATAATATTAATGCTATTTTGTATTGGTTAACTGCCTTTTCCCAAATAAAGGCAAGACCCATGGGCATAAAGTTCATAGGAAAATATAATATTTTATTTAATCCTAAACAAAATCTCAGGACAGTGCACAAAACTCAGTTCATGTCTTTTCTTCACAACAACCCTGTGAAGTAGGTCAGGCTGAGACAGAGACATAAGCCCTAGTGAACAGTATGGCTGTGGGGGGGATTTGAACCCGGTTGTATTCAGACATAGTGAAATACTCTCCAGCTGTTACACGATATTGATTGCAAAAAGGAAAAATGTAGTTTTTCTTGCAGCAACTTGTGTCCTGGTTGAAAAATATATATATATTAGGGATGGGCAACTCTGGAAGAACTGGGGTACAAATGTTCACATCTAGCACCTGCCACAGCCCACACCAAAACTGAAAGTGGCACACAATTAAAACAAAAAGAAATTGAAACTGGAAGTCTAGATGATTATGTTGTCATTTACCATCAAGTTGGCTTGCCTTACAGAGACCCAATAAATGTGACACCTTCAAGAAACTCTGTTACTAACAGCCTTGCTTGCAAACTCAGGGCTGTGACCTTCTTTGATTGAATCAATCCACTGTAATCTGGTCTCTCTCTTTTCCTCCTGCATTCCACTTTCCCAGTATCTTTTTTGAAGAGCCATGTTGTCTCATGGTACATCCAAAGAATGATAGCCAGACAGGTACTTCCTGTTTTCATTTCTGGGTTTTTGGGGACTTAGTAAGCCCCCTGCCACAAACCTGTCAAAATCACAAACCCACCACTCCTGGAGGATTCCAAGAACAGCAAAATCCATTTTGTTCAGGCAGAAAAGAAAAACAGCTGGCATTGGGGAACAATGAGGGGTTAGGTAACCAAAAAAGGCCTCATGTGGGGTACAAACTCCACTTTGCTCATCGCTGAAACAGATGGTAAACAGTGGCAATTTCAAGCAGAAAGCACATTCCAAGGGACATCCAGATTTCAGCTGAGGCCAAATTTTTCAGAATATTCTAGAGCGCCAAGGAACATTTTCTTGAGAATATCTCTGTTGCTGTATCTTGGCAGGTACAAGATTCGGAAGCAAGTCCAGGCTTCAGGATACCACTGGTCTGGGTCTGCTTTCTTCGGGTCAGCAATTGTGAATGTGAATTTTTCCATCCCCTGAGCTGGAAGGCGGTCAGTTCCTGTGAGGAAAGCTGAAAAGATAATTTTAGAAGTTAGAACAGCACAGCCAGAACAAATCTTAGTAGAAGAATAGTAAGCACATTGCCAGTGGGTGGAGAATGTCTAGTTTCTGTATGAGCTGGCAGATGAGCCTCCAGCGTCAATATGCCAGGAGCATTATACATTTGAAAGGGGGGAAGCATTTTTGTAAATATGTAATAGCTGTGCGCTGGGAACCTGGAAACGGCCTCAATTTGTCTGTGCAAAAGAATAATGTTGAAACATTCATACCTGCAGGAACACAAGACGGATCAGTATTTTGGAAGGGAGACTAACAGAGGTCAAGATATAAATAATAAATTATGTAAATACTAAAAATGAAAACATAACACCACTTTCTCACTGCACATTCTCCCTATCCTAAAACCACTGTTCTGGTACTCAGTGACAAGACACTCAGCAGCTGGGCTACTATGAATGTGACAGGTGGAAGCCTAAAACCAAGTGTTAATTCTAGCTAAAGTAGACAACTGAATTAATGGAATTAACCTAAGTGCTGACCTACCAAGTTCTCATTGCCAGTCCCAACTAGTTTATCAATCATGTTTAGGCTGGGGACATCTGGATTCAAATTAGTGATATCTACTGATAATTCATGACCAACCACTCACTCTTAACATTCACATATTGCTTTTGGGAGAATAAAACAGGATAACCACCCTGCCTGCCCTTTCCATGGAAGCAAGGCAGGGCTGGATATGAGTAATTAATAACCAGAACTTGAAAAAGGTACTACGGTAAGGCCATTTCCGCACTAGACTGTTATAATGCTATTATTTCACTTTCAAGATCCTTTGGAATCCTAGTGTTTGCAGTTTAGGGAGGGGCCTTTGAGGATGTTGAAAGTGGAATAATAGCACTATAACACTCTACTGTGGAAATGGCCTAAGACTACAGTTCTCAGAATTCCTTCCCCAGCATGACCAATAACTAAACTGATTGGGGCGATGTAGTCCAGCAACTTAACTTCTCCAGGATTTAATACTAAAATGCTTATATTCTGTGTGGTATGTAATAGCCGCTTAAAATGAGCAGCATAGTACTAAGTTATGACCTAAACGCAATTGCTGATCCCAGTTAGAGCAGGCCCATTAAATCAATTGCGCTTTCATTAAGTATTAACTCATCATTTAGCAACTGATTTGATGGGTCAACTCTATTTTGCACTTGCAATTGGATTTAGGCCTTCAAAAGAGAGGGCCAGTGGGGTTTGAACACTGGACTAGAACTCTGGGAGACCAGGGTTCAAATCTTTGGTCAGCCATGGAACCCCACTGGCAGAACCTGAGGCAAGTCACACTCTCTCAGCCTCAGATGAAGGCAGTGGCAATCTCCCTCTGAACAAATCATGACAAGAAAAACCCATGATAGGGTTGCCATAAGCCAGAGTTGACTTGAAGACATGGAACAACAACGTTTAACATTTATTACCGAGAAAAGTCTTCTTGTTCTCTTCAGGAAGATCATGAAATACAGCCCAAAAATCCTTGATTGTTTGTTCTGTCTCTTCATAGCCAGCATACTTTGTATTCTGTGATACAGAATTTAAAAAATGGTTCTCTTAGTCCTTCAAGATCTTTTTATATAAAAATGAAAATTAGTGTCCACAACAATCGAGTTAAATATTCCAGTCACCCTTATGTTTTTGTAGATGGATTCTGAGGGCCATTCTCCACATTACTCACTGGCAAACTCACATGTAGTAAGAATTACCTGTTTATCAAAAAGTTTCAACCAGCCCTAGTTACCTGTTGGGGTGCTGTATAATTATCACGATGCAAGACCTGCCTTTTTGAGCCTAAGAACTGATGGATGCTGGTCAAGGTTATTATCTATGTGCCATCGTCCCACCCTGTCCAAAACTAACACTAACAAATAATCCAAAAAGTATTTTTCCCCCAAACTCTAAAACTCCCATGTTTTCCCAGCCATACTGGTTAGGGGATTATAGCCAACAAAAGAGTATAACTCCAAAATTTGCTAATCTGCCAGTGTAGGTCCGATGACACTCTCATCCTCTGCTTCTGATGTCACAGGAACCTGTTTTCCTAAGAAGTACAGCAGATGTTGGTTTAGATCAGCCCTTTGCAAACCTGCAGTGTGACTCTTTCTCTACTGAGAATCAATTAAAGACAGTAGGTACTGCCTTGAGCACTTTTAAGTGTTGCAGTGTCTGCTGGGATTTGGATATTAGACCACACAATGTTAACTTGGCATTTATAAAAATATTTTTGCCCATAGGGACTGTTTGCGTTATTTAAAACCATGCCTATGCCTACCATGTACTGTTAATTCTTTTCCCAATGCAATCCCACTTGTCACTTGGGAAGAATCTCACACTGTGCTCAGAGAGCCTTTCTCCCAAGCAAGGGTGTGCAAAATCGCAGCCAGTGACCAGAATCCAATGGCCTATATCTGTAAGCAGCTGTAATTCCATCCCCTTCTGCAGCTGTTTACATAATGTAAAAACCTGATTAAGATTGCTGGGAAACCCTCTTGAGCAGGTTTTCAGCACAAAAGAGGGCTGCAGGGGAGAGGAGAAAAAGTGCAAGCACTACAGTGTGGCTAGCATTAGATTCAAGCCTGCTGTTTTTACGCCAACTGTATAGCCCTTTGGCAAACTTCATCTTCTTCTGCTCCCCCATTTCAATACATACCAATCTCTTTTATTCTAGTATATGGATGAGCATGAATATAATCAGAGTTTTAACAGGCACACAGGCTGAAGCAACACCCACAAATGCAAAAGCAAATTATATAAATAACATTCTGCACACTAGATTCTGTAACATACATGCAAGCTGCAGAACTGTAACAAGAACTAATGCAGTAAAATGCAAAGTAGTACAGACTGCAATGAAAGTGCACCAGAGAACACAACTTAGTTTTATAGCATATTTCCCCCAATGATGGATCCAGTGCATGTTCTACCTTTTCCAGCTGTTCCCAGTCATACTGTTTATATCCAAGCAGAACTAGTTGGAGTTCAACAGGAAGGAAGATTTTCCATATTCTAGTTGGGCAGCCTCTTTCAAATCCATGCATAAAATCCCCAAACTGCTTCTCAACTGAATCAGTGAACTTGTAGTGCACATAAGCATCAACATATTCTTTTCTGTAAACAGATTGATCAGTTAATTCAATTATTTACTGTGTTTGTAGACTGCCTTTCTGTGAAGCACCAAAAGAAATACGCACATTAATATAAAAATAATTTCAAAAACCATAATTAATCCACAGTTCATAAAAACAGCTACAGTAGGACTTGAATTCTTGATGTCAAGGGTTATTGCTAGTAAGGCTGCAGGAGATAAGGAGGAGGAAACTGTGTCTAACCCTTTGGCCATATAAGTGCCTTACTGAGTTTTTGCAGAGCATACTCTTGATTAAACATTAAAAAGTTACTTAGGGGGACTACAACTCCCATGAGTTCTGTCATTGGCCATGCTAACTGGTGGAACCTGGGATTTATAGCCCGTCAAAGCAACTCTTCAAAATTCCATCTTAGGCTGAGGCCGAAAAGACAGTGGAAGCTGGAAGCACTATCTTTGATGGTTGCCTTTCCAAGGAATGTGCTAGGTGGCTTTGGGCAATCCACCTTCTTGGTCTGGTGTAAAATTTAGATAAACAATGATTTCTGCAATTACAGTAAGATAATTCATGTGGAGTGGTAGAGCTTGACCATGCTGGCTAGGAAATTCTGGGATTTGTAGTCCAAAAAAGTAACTTTTCCAAGTTCTGCAAAGTGGCTCTGAATGCCTGGAAATACTATGCAAATGTGAAAAATTATTATTACTGCCAGCAGGATAGCAATGGGCTTGGCTTCCAGATGTCCATGTCTCCTTCCCCCACAGTGAATCATGTGTAAGGACAGGGGACCTTAGATATTTATATATTGTATTTATTCACAAAGGCAAAGGCTATTAGATATGTTATCAAGGTCTTCATGCTGCATGTCCCATGACTACTAGTTTTTCCAGATGGATGAGCTTACTTGTCATATTCATCTGGGAACTTTACCCTATGTGGTTGTTTTCCTTCAGCAACAATAATAATAACATAGTTTGAGTATCCCTTGTCCAAAATGCTTGGGACCAGAAATGGTTCGTATTTCAGATTTTTTCAGATTTTGGAATACCTGTATTTGCATAAATACACATAAAATATAGTACTGTACAGGAGATCTCCAGGAAGCTCACAAACAAATGAGCAGGAGTCCTACAGCCACCACTTTGCACCAAGAACTATGCTTAGATTCCCATTTCACAGATCCTCACATCTTTCTCCAACCTCATATATAATTTGTTTGCTCCCTGTACTATGTATGAGACACAAGGCTGCAGACAGACTGAGAACAAGTAGGAGTGGTGCAGCTGCCACCACTGAAGCAAAAGCAGGGAGCTGGTGACAAAAAGTTTTGGATTTTGGAAGTTTTGGGATTTGGATTTCTGGGTAAGGGCTACTCAACCTGTATTAACTTTATTTACACTCAGCCCTTTCCCCAAAATTGGGACTGAAGGCATCTTGCAATTTAAAACAAGTAAATTATAGCTAAAAACATATGAATGCCAACTTTAAGATAGAATTAAACCATTCACAATATTAAAACTATTTAAAACATAAAGGATAAAAAGCAGTTAACAGTTGAGTAAAAACAATTCAGCACCTTCTCTAAAAGCCCTTCCTTTAACACCTTCAGTTCCAAAAGCCTGTTGGAAATGGATAATGGCTTTGCCCAAATCAAGTTTTGAATAGGAAAGGTATCAACAGGAGTGTGTAACTGTTCAACAGTTACAGATGCTGTTTTGGGAAATGTGTGTTCTACATTTACAAAGAATATTGCCAAGGAGGCCAGGAAGGATGCTTAACTAGTCCTAGGCTTACCTATTCTCCCCTGAAACAGCCAGGATTAAAAGTGATTTGGGAGTCTGGAGGAGGAAGGATTTTTAAATGATCAAAGCAGCATCTGTGAGTGAACGCAATCAATAGATGGGGACAGTTTAAGCAATTCTCCATCCTATCCACCAATGATTGCCACCAGTAGGTATCTTGCATTACAAGATTGGAAAATCCATGTTTTCTTCACACCACATAATTTAGCCCAAGAGTAAATGTAATTCAAAGTGAAAAAGAAAAACTTGCCTGTTGCACTTAGTGACAGGAAGGTTGGCACCATTTTCTTTCAGGTCAATCTCAATTCTGGATCCCTCATGTTCTTCTGTTATCTAAAAAGGCATAAAGGTTAAATAAAAAAGAAGGTGACTATTGATCATAAGACATGCTGGGTTTTTTTTCCTTTCAAATGCTGGATACTGAATGCAGCCATATAAACCACATAAGGGAGCATCTCTTCCCATACAATCTGTCAAACAATTGACACTGTCTTACTGAAACTGTTCTCTGCAAACCTCTGCATTCAGAAATGAAGTTGGTGGCAGTCAGAGGGAACAGTTGTCCGCAACTCTGGAAACTCCCTGACGATCATTATCTCCCTTCCCTTCTCTACATCAGGGATGGGCAAGTTTTTGGCATCAAGATTTGTACTGGTGCCTACAGAACTTTTTGGGATCTGCTTGGGTTAGTGAAACAGTCAATGGAAAGAACCAGGACACACATACATACAGGGAGAGGCACAGTGCCTCCACAGTTGCTAGGAGGCTGACCTTAAGATTTCTCCTCACCAAGTAATCCAAATGTTTCCTAACAGCAGGATGTTAAGAGTTTCTCTTCTCTGGCTCACAATGATACTGATCAAGACTGCTATTCTACTGCTTCTGTTAGCAGGAAGAAAATGGTAATCTCTTCCCTGCTGACCAGCTAAGTCTGTCCCTGATCAGCCCAACTGGATGGGGGCGGGGGAGGTATAGGAGATGCGCATGGCTTCTTGGATCTCTTGTAGAGAGTGCCCATGTGCCACGAGTTGCCCACTTGTACTTTATGGGACTAGGCCAGGCCTATTTGAATTGGTTGAGCTTTTAATAGCAATTGCTTCTCTCAAGTAAAACAGAGCTTTAAAAAACAGTATTACATCTCTATTTTAGTACTGTTAGCTTTTATAAGTCTTTATTCTTATCACTTATACTACTTATTTTAAGCTGATCTTGTACTTTTAGATTAGGAACACGAGACTGATTTAAAAATAAACAAGTGACCAGCTGCAGAAGCAAAGCTGTTTGCCCACATTCATACATCAGAAACTTGACACTATTAGGAGGTCAATATCTCTCACCATGAAATACAACATCATGTCTTCAATGACATCATCACATTGTTCATCCAAGATTGCCTGAAGACTCCTTAAAAAAAAAAAGGAAGGAAGTACAAAGTAGAACACACTATTAATCCCAAAACTAAAACATGGCCCTTAAATATAATCCTGCTGGTTTCAGTGGAACATGCTTCCTAATTAGCATGCATATTTTGTTACAATTACTACACTTCCATTGTCACATTTAGTTGCTATTACAACCCTATTAAGCCAGCATGTTAAGTGATGCATTAGGACGCTGGGAGACCAAGGTTCAAATATCTGCTCATCCAAGAAAATCCACTGGGTGACCTTGGGCAAGTCATGCTTTCTCAGCCTCAGAGGAAAGCAATGGCAACCCCCTCTGAACAACTCTTCTCAAGAAAACCCCATGAGAGACTGCTGTAACGTTGGAAAGGACTTGAAGGCACAATACAATAATAACAAGTGATACTATTTATTTAAATAGAACTTTTTTCCAACTAGGTGTGTTTATGGCTGCAGCTTCTGCAGCTTAATATAATTAAGGAAAGCTACTTCCCTTCCAACTCCTAAACAAAAGAGTTTTAATATATACAAACTGACTAATCCCTACAATTCTAATGACAAAATCAGGAAAGGACACCTTGGTCTCTAATGTTATACATAAACAGATATGAGGAACAGTATTATTTCATACCTTCCTTCTGTAGGAGATAGCTCCTTTAAATCTTCCAGAGTCGGCTGAATATTTGCCATCTTCTTGAACAGAGCAAGGGGGAAAGGGAAGTCAACTATCTTCATATTATAGAGTGCCATTCCAAACAGGTTCCCAAGTAGAAAATATATGTCTTTCTCTGCTGGTACCTAATTTGAAAATTAATTACAAAGTGAAAAATGCTTTTAAAAAGATTTTAAAAAAGGGAGCCACTGATGCTCTTTCCCTTGTATAGTACTGTACAGTATTTCTAAACCAGAAGTTGCTTATTCTGAAGCCAAAGAGCTCTCTGGTTGAAAATTCTAAATGCCCCTCCCTAAACTACAAACCCCAGGATTCCATAGGATTTTGAAAGTGGAATAATAGCACTACAACAGTGTAGAGTGGAAATGGCCTATATGACAGATCCTATCTCTCCATGAATCTACCAGTCTTAAGATCCTTAGGGGATGGCTTTCTCTCAGGCCATTTCCACACTACACTGTTATAGTGCTATTATTCCATGTTCAACATCCTGTGGAATTCTGGGGTTTGTAGTTTACTGAGGCCAAAGAGCTATCTGGCTGAGAATAATAAATGCCCCTCCCTAAAGTACAAGCCCCAGGATTCCATAGGATGTTCAAAGTGGAATAATAACACTATAACAGTATAGGAAATGGCCTTAGTGTGATAGATGTTGCTGCTGTGATGGAGGAGCAACTGACTGTGCAGGGGGCCGAGCCAATGAGGGAGCAAGTCAACCTGCAAACACCCCCTGCACTGGAAGGTCAAACAGAGACAGAGTTGCCCCAGCCAGCTCATGATGGAGAGGGAACCAGCAGTGATGCAGAGGAGTTGCAGCTAGCTGTGCCCATCAGCCCTCAATCACGCAGAAGGCTGAAACGGGCTGCTGAGAGGAAGGCTGCTTGGACTAGGCTGAAGAAACAATAACAAGCAGCACCTGCTCACAGGGGCTATTTAAGTCTGCCAGCATGGCTGTTCCTTGCTTCCGGCAAATTATTAGCAAGCCCTCATGACTTTCATGTCTTCTGTTCCCTGAAACCCTCCAGATAGATCTCTGCCTCCTGAACCTTTGGACTGGACCTTGCCCTGGCTTGGCTTGTGTTTTCCTGGTGTTTGGTATATTTGGACTCTCCCTGAAAGTATTCCTGACCTCCCTCCTCCCTTGCTGGCTGCAGCTCGGCAGGGAGAGATTCCTGACACTCAGTCTCTGCTCTGCCACAGGCCTATTTGGCAAGAACATGGGACAGAGCGTTCTCAGTGGCTGCTCCCAGCATTCTCTTTCATGGGAGGTTAGTTTGGCCACATTTCTACCCTCCTTTTGCTAGCAGATAAAGCCCTTTTTATTTCAACAGGCATTTAATGTGGGATCTTTTTAATGGATAGGGATTTGCTATGTTTTTAACTTCATTGCTGTGTTCTTAAATGATTTTACAGACAACAAAATTTAATGGTATTTTAATGTGAAAACTTGTGCAATTGTGTCTTAACTTTTTTATGATCAGATTTTTAGCTTTATCATTTTTTAGCCTTGTTGTAATCTGCCTTGGTCTTATCCCAGAAGTGAGATGTAAAATTAATTAATTTTATAGCCCACCTTTCTCCTGGCATGGGATCTGAGTCAGTTTACAAGTTAAAACAAAGGATGGTTAAAATCTTTTTTTTTCAAAATTTGAAATAATAATTCTATCAAAAGCACAAACAATTCATAACACATTTTTAAAAACTATTATTTCAACTTGCTCTTCTTTTTAGTCAAGCACTTTGTAATTAAGCTTTCTGCTAGCTGATTCTCTCCACTGGTGTGGACAGAGTAGACAGAAAAGAGATTAGGATTTATTGGTAGAAGTCTCCAAAGATTTTGGATAAATCAGCAAGAACTTCTGAGTGTCAGAGCATTTCCACACTGTGCTGTTATAATGCTGTTATTCCACTTTCAACATCCTGTGGAATTCTAGGGTTTGTAGATTACTGAGGCCAAAGAGCTGTCTGGCTGACAATTCTAAATGCCCCTCCTTTAACCACAAAACCCAGGATCCCATAGCATGTTGAAAGTGGAATGATAGCACTATAACAGGGTAATGTGGAAATGGCCTCAGTGGTTCAGCAACAAAATTCCTGATTTTCTTCATACATTAGGCTTCTGAAACCAAGAAATCTTGCTGAGGAAGATAGGAAGGGATATGTGTGCAAAAGGGGCTTGTATGCTTTTTTCCCTCAATGTTTTTTCTCTGGCATCAAATAAGATGGAATAAACAATGGGAAAACATGGGAGGACTGCAAATTGATAATGACTTCATCTCTAGACCTTCTATAAATTTCCATTAATGAGGCAATGAGATCACACATACAAAAAAACAACAGTATATGATTGCCAACAAAAACAGAAGCTACTTGTCTTGTTCTTATAGCACTACAAAGTCCTAAATTCACAATTGTTCTGCATTGCAATGCTTCTATCCAATATCACATGCTACAACTGTAAAACAAGAAACTGAGAAATACTGCAACATTACAATGGAGATAACCTCTAACATAGATGTTTTGCATGATTAAGAAGGTGCTAGTCAGGAACCTATTTTTAGTTATACTTTTTGTTTTGAACATCATGCCTAGTTTGGCTTTAAAATTTCATGTCATCTGCATCATTATTTTGCTTCTCACGCGGTTTATGTGCAGAGAGAATCCTTTTGTATGTGCCCTCACTTGTCATTAGCATACAGTAATACTGGCTAGGCCAGAAATAGTAATCCAGACTTCGTAGCAATAAAAATTCACATATACCTGGTGGGAAAACCAAATCAGATGTGACTCTTCAAAATATCTGAATATTGGTACTTCTGGAGTACACAGTTCCCTTCTGAGGATTGTAAAGAACTCCTGAGACAGGCCTCCACCATCAATCCCAGGTTCTCCTTCAAAGTGCACCTGATGAATTGAAATCAGATTGATACTATTTTAGGTATATTGGTCATTTTATCCCCAGAGATGAGTTTGAGCAACACCTCCTGGTTTTAATCAACACCACTAATAACATTGTGCAATCTGCTTATTATTCCTATTGTGCAGTCATGAAACTGAGGCTGTGGAATGGTGACTCAACGAGACCTGAGCTAAAAAGGGAATGGTGCTTGACAGATGAAATCAACAAGAGTTAACTTCTACATAATTGGCATAAATAATGCTACCTGATCTCATCCATATTTACTCAGAAGCAAACGGCATTCATTTCAACAGAAGTAAATTCCACTGATTTGTTCTAAACTAAAGCTGCAGTCCTAATATACTACCACACTGAACTCTGCTGCAGATCAGATTCCAGATGGAGCAACTAGTGTGATCTAAGGCTGCCACCTGTCCTACTTTAGAGCAGTGCTACTCAAAGTGGTGGTCCATGGACCAGTGCCATGAACCACTATCAGTCCACAGCAAAAAGAAAGAGTTGTAGCCAAGGGGCACAATTATGGTGTCAGTGTCTCTTACACTGGGGGAAAAAACTCTGTTGGTCTCCTACATCAGATAGCTTAAGAAGCACTGTTCTAAAGAATATGCTTCTGCTCCCACAGAGCAGGCTTTTTTTTTTATTAAAGTCTTCTCAGGATGAGAGGGCTGTTCATTTTAAATTAAATAACCATAATGCTAGAGATCAGGGATCTGATTTAGCAGGCACATCAGTACACCTTCCAACATTTCACAGATGAAGACTGGGACACATGGCGAAGTAACATCAGAGTGTGATCAAGATGACAAAAGTTGTTGATGAGGAAAGACCCACAAGATAGGAGAGGCTGTAGCCTTTTTTTTTTAATTTTGCTTGAGCCTATTGGGAGGAGCAAGATTCTGTTCCCTCCAGTCTTATTCCCACCAGTGATTTAATTGAGTGCAATCTACTTGTGCACTTTAAACTGAGTTTGCAGCAACTGAAGGAAGCTGTAGACAAAGGGGGGACATGGTAGAGGAAAGATAAACTGGAACACTTAAAAAACAGGTGAAGAAGTTGGATGATGGAAGATCAGTTGGGACAGTTGAAGGGTATACACTAGTCAGCTGCTTACAGTTCTACATCTGGGAACTGTAATTCTATTCCAATTATAAAAATCATTCTTAATATTACTAGACACAAAAAATGAAGACGTGTAACTTTATGCAACTTGATGCTGTTTTGTCCTTATTTTAATAATGATGCTCTCTTTTTGGCAATGGAAGGAACTGTCAAAGCCATTTCTGAGTATTCCTCGTCTAAGAAAACCCTATGAAATTCGGGGGGGGGTCACAGTAAGACAACAGGGGACTTGAAGGCACACAGACACACACACACATATCTTCAAGTCATCTGTCAACTTATGGCAACCCCAATAATGTCACAGGGGTTTTCTTAGGCAAGGAATATTCAGAGGTGACTTTGACAGTTCCTTCCTCTGAAATATAGCCTACAGCACTTGGTGGTCTCCCATCCAAGTACTCACCAGGGTTGACTCAGCTTAGCTTCCAAAATCAGACAGGATCTGGTGCCTTTAGGGTGTTACTCAACAACAAATCCCACTGATTATTTCCAAGAACAATTACAATCCGGGATACCTTATTTCCAACCAAGACTGCAAACCTGGGAGGACATCCCACTGAAATCAGTGGGGCTTTCTTTCAAAAAAAGAACAGGATCCATTGCAAACAATACAGGATCATACCCTCTTCCAGCCCTATGCTTCTTCTTTTCTTTCCTTTTCTTTTTTTACTCAGAGGTGCAACTGAGTCCAAATTCGGGCATACTCCAAAGTAAGGCCATTTCCGCACTACACTGTTACAGCGCTATTATTCCACTTTCAACATCCGATGGAATCCTGGGGTTTGCAATTTATGGAGGGGCCTTTGAGGATGTTGAAAGTGGAATAATAGCGCTGTAACAGTATAGCGCAGAAATGGCCTAAGTCTGTGTTATTTTGGAAGCCTTTTTGACTGGGGATGGGGCTATATATATTCTAAATAATAAATAGTTTTGCAGCCTGTTCCTCTCGCTACAGTTTATTCAGAGAACCGCGCTGACTCCAGTTCCATAAAATTGCAGACTATATTATCATCTCTAACTTGGAGGTTTACTCACAAACCAGTCCTCTGAGTTTAATGAGGCTTCTTTTGGTGCAAGTCACCCAGAGAGACTTAAACCCATTCCTAGAAACGAGCTATGGCTCTGTCGAAGTTTTTGCTAGGAACCTAAAGCGCAGCTCTCAGTTTCCCAGGGACTGTTTCTGCCGACGGTCTCTTGAGCACCCGCTTTCCCTTCCCCCGTAACCTTGGGGCTGGTTGCCGCAGAGGCGGAGGTGCAACTGCAAATTATGTCGACACTGCCTCTTGGACTCCGGCGCCTCTTCATTCGCGTTCCGCGGTGGAGAGGCTCACAGGAGGCGGCGCCGCCCTCAGCCTCCACCGGTGCCCGGGCGGCCTGTGCGACGGCAGCGGCGGAGGAGGAGGGGAAGGCCGCCGGCCAGGGCCAGCACACCCGCCCGCCCTTCGATCTCAGCCTCCTGGAGGTCCTCGTATGTCCCTTGTCCAAGAAGCCACTCAGGTCAGCCGACGTTGCCTGCTTTCAACCCTCTCTGTCTTTTTCGCCCTGCCAGCCAGGCGCCTTTCCCAGTTTCTTTTCCTAGTTGCTGCTTCTTTTATTCCCCAAAAGGAGGTGCCGTGGACAGACTCCAGTTACTCCGTAACTACCAGCCAGGCCCCGATTAGTGCTATCTCCTTTATAGATCTTTTCCACACAGCTTGGAAAGTTTCTTGGATTATAGTTCCCAGAATCCTGGGCCATGCTGGCAGGGGGATCCTGGGAGCTGTAGTCCAAAAAACAAACTCTTCCCGGGCACTGTTTGTAGCTTCCCCTGTTCTTCTGCTTCCTAGCAGCACTCTTTCCAAATCCACTCTTGCACCTTTTATACCTCTTCCTTCCTCGCATATTGATAGAAAAGGGAAGAAACTTTTCTGAGAAGGACAAGAAGAGGAGTGGGAATTGTGTGGTCCCCTAACATTGGTGAAGATTGGTGAATTGGTCCCAGCATTCATCATTGGCTATACTGGCTAGGGGTGTGGGAAGTTGGCAGTCCAGGGACCCTTTCACACTACACAATTACACTTCTGAGATTCCACTTCAAACTGCGATGACTGCATGCTGTGGAGTCCCTGGATTTGTAGTTTGGGGAGGTACTGTAACTAGAGCTTTCTGGCTGAGAATTCTAAATGCCCCTCCCTAAACTGCAGATCCCAAGATTCCTTAGGAGGGAGTCATGGCAGTTAAAGCAGAATCATATCACTATAATTTAGTGTGAAAGAGCCTCAGCAACATCTGGAAGGCTACACAGTTCTTACCCCTTGTACTTACAAAGGGGAGTCAAAGAAAAAGAAAAATGTAAGAGACTTCTCAGCATTTTCTACTTTTTGGATTTAGTTTGTAGTGAGCACAACTTAGGAACTACTGGTTGTTGGCAACTTTTCTTTTTAAAAAAGGATCAAATTATTGACAATGATCAACAATGAGCAAGTTATTTCCAGGCAACTCTCTCACCTTCTGTCATGATTTTAAAGGAAAGTGTTTACCCTTGCTTATCCTTGTGCAGCGTAACACTAGCACCACATAAATAACACCTTTGAATCCCTATGCTAATGTTCCCACAGTAAACAATATGGATTAAAAAGCTTCAGTCATCTGGGTGACAATGCTCTTAAGGTACTTGGTAATCTGAACTGGTGCTGGAAACTAGCATCTCTTCCATTGCTACTAGGCTAAGTCCCTTGGTGAGGAGGAGAGACTGAATTATTGCTGCTAGGTGATTCAGTACTGTTTATCACTGCCCTATGGGTCTTGTCTCTACTACCTGGCTACTGGAACTTTTCTGCCTCTGCAAGGCTGTTTCATGCTGTCTTTTGAAGGATTTGAAGCAAACTGTGTTATAATGTTCTGACAACTTTGTTCTGGGCCTTCAAGTCATTTCCAAGTTATGATGACTCGAAGGTGAACATACCATGGGATTTTCTTCACAAGATTCATTAAGAGGGGTTTGCTTTTGCCTTCTGGGTTTACACAATTGCACAGGGATTTGAACCCTGTTCTCCAGAATCACAGTCCCAACACTGAAACCACTGTACTGTTCTGGCTCTTCTGACAATTTACTCCTGCTTATTTGCCAACTACGGGTAAAGGTTACAGTATCCCTGGGATTCACTCTCCCCTCAGACATGGTCCCAGACCATGCTGTGTTTTCTCTGTAAGTGACTTAAATTGCCTGCTTTCTATCTCAGAGGCTGTCTCTGTCATGATGGTGTTGCTACTGATGCCTCTGTCTGCCCCTGATCTTCAGCTCTACTGACCATGGAAGCAGGCAGGCTCCCCACTACCACCACTCTGACCTGTTACAAGTCATACTATGGGGAAAAGTAGGCTTGTTCTCACTACCACCAAAACACTGCCCCTTGCAAATTTTACTGAGGCAAAGGCAAACCAGTCTGCCACCTCTGTTCCTAGGGACACCATATGCATTTGTTTTCAGAGATGCCTCATAATTTAAAGATCAGATGTAAATTTGACAGTAGTTAAAACTGTAAATGATGTAAATTTAATTAGGGAAGTAGTGTCATGGATACTGAATTTACTCATCTGCTTGTTCACCCAAATGAGCAATAGCATAATTGTGTTTGATTTGTTTCACAATGTGAATTAATGGTGCAATATAATATTAGTACAAGTGTTTGGGGAATTAAAATAATTTGTCTGTTGGCAGATGAAAAGTGCACACCCTCACAGAGACTTAAGAACTAGAGAGAGGATTTTTAAGAATGAATCATACTGAAGAAGCAAATCAGACAACTAACAACATCTAGGGATAACTGAGGCAGGCTGGAGCAATAAGTTTCTCTACCTAAAATACACAGAGACTTAAACAGATTGCCTCTCACCACAGAACTTTCAATTACCTGCTATTAACAGCTAAGCCTAGCAAATGAATGAAGAGATGTAGGAGTCAATTGACTACATAACTCAAGTGACTCACATACTCCCTCCTTTAAGCACTTTGATTGGAGGATGCTGATAATATTTTTACTGGAGATTGTATGTTAGAGCTGTCAATGAGCAAACCCCAGTTCCACTCCTCTCCTTTGCAACACACTATCTTGACATGTTCCCTATATATGCACATTGGAAACACACACACTCTGACCTTTTTCTTCCTCCTCTAGATGGATCTGAATCATTCCAAATCATTCAGTTCTACTTCAGAACTGAATCTGAGTTGATTCAGAGCTGGAAGAAATCAGTCTGAATTGGGATCACTTTAGGAATCATCTGAATCAAATATACTTCCCTAAAAATGTAAGATGTACAATGTAGCTGGGGCGCTCATAAAAGTTGTAAGACACTGACATCCAAAGATTTCTCAAAATCTTTTTTCGGTATGAGAAAGCTATTAATGGTAGGATAGGTGTCCTAGTTCAATTTTTATGTGTGATGTGCAAACCACAGGAAGGTAATGCACGTGTTCTAGAATATTCCATGTATGCATAGCAACAATGAACCCTACACTTCTGTATAATTGAGAGCATAACCTTGAATGCATCCTGAAAATATTTCAGCACAACACAATGATAAATGCAAAGTAAAACACAGTAAATCAACAAAAAAGGGGGCAAGATTTTCATAGAGCAGGAAATGTAAATGCCAATACCGCATTAAACTTTACTGATTTGTCCACTTCTTTCTACCAGTATTTTTCTTTAACCACATTCTTTAAAAAATGAGAGCAGTCAGTCCAACCTGTTGATATTTGTTATGTTTACTAGGTATGAGGAATCCACCAATGAATTAATTAATGAAGAGCTGGGCATTGCCTACCCCATCACTGATGGTATTCCTAATATGATCCCCCAGGCTGCAAGGATGATTGGCAAAGAGAAGCAGAAAGAAGAACCTGACCGGGCCTAGAAAATTTTCTTCTTATGAAAGATCACCACAGGTGGAGGAAAAAATGTTTCTGTCACTGCCTACAATGACTGTACTTGTTCCTCTGTTGTCTTTAGCTGGCCTGTTTTATTCAGCCAGCGTAGATGAAAACTTCCCTCAGGGCTGCACAAGTACAACCAGCCTGTGTTTCTACAGCCTGCTGCTTCCAGTTACAATCCCAGTTTATGTGTTCTTCCACCTTTGGACCTGGATGGGCCTTAAGCTCTTTCGCCACAACTAGGTTAGACTGAAATGAGGACTGGGCATTAACTAAAAGATGTTCCTTTATCTGTCTACACTAGTTTGTTCCATGGATCTGAAGTCATCTCTAACAAGGAGCGGACTAAACATAAGACTTAAATAACATATACACAAGTGTACAGAAAACTTGTATACCTTCTGGAGCATAAAAACACAGATATTTTTACCCTTTCCTGTTCAGCAATTCTAGCACTAAACCAGATCCCTGGGAATAGCCAGCTGCAGAAGTTGTGGATGTAATGCAAGCAATGCTTAGGTTAACAATGGGTCATACAGACAAGACAGTTGAAATGGGCTGCATCTGATTTCATTATCCATCTGTCATGCCCACGTGAAAGGGACTACATTTTCATCTTTGGATCTAGATGGTCAACTTTGAGGAAGTGAGCTGGTAGATGTATCAGGGCTAGTTTTCTTGTCTTTGCAGGAGGGAAAAAAACCCTGTGCACAAATAACCTAAGATATTGTATAAAGTGTTATCAAATGCCTTCAAGCAATTATTTATTGTCTATGACAGTTCCTTGGAAGAATGGCTTTTTGTGAAGGATTTTCATAATACCAGATATGACCCTAGATGGATTTTCTGTCATGGCCCTTTCAGGTTACTGTCTTTTTATTCTTAGAGTTGGTGGTAATGGATAGCACTCAGGATTTTGCTTTAAGCTGTGCTGTTTTCTATTCATAGCTTTTACGCTTGAATTCATGCGCAAAAGAATTGATATTAACAGATTGTGATCAAAACAGAATTAAAAGGCGATTGAATAGCAATTTTTTCCCATTAATAAAGCAACTGCAAAATGCTTAATGCTTATCTGAATTTTCACCTTTCAGAGGGCTAACCTTCTCACTTACAACCTTCAATGCCCACTCTAAACTGCTCCAGAGGGTTTTCTAGCCATTCAAACCACATTTTTGGAACCAATAACTGCCATGGCGGTAGGTTTTGCCTTCTCAGTTCCATAAAGAATATCCAGCATTAATTCTGCCTAGAGGTGGCTTTAAGGAAAACCACCAATTTTTTTTCTTTTAGTCATGTATAAAATATCCCTAACTGAATTCTCAAACAGCTTGGTGATCATCACATACATTAGATAGCGAGTCACTGTATTTCTTTATATTGGTTAATGAGAATCAATTGTTTTGCTCAAACAAAAGTAGCTTTTGTTACTCAACAGCCTATGTGAACTGGTTGCATTGTTCTCACTGTTAAAACCTCACTGAGAAGCATGTATGTGTTATCTTGTGTTTGCGGTAATAATGGAGTGTCAGTACTGCTGTGCACGTACAGCAGTCCTGCCTTGGGAAAGTTCCTATGAAGGACAGAGAAGATGCACCAAAATTTGGCTCCTACTGCTCATCTCATCTCTTAAAATGTCTTTTTTCCTACTCATTTGTCAAGAGAATTATGAATTGCTGGTGCCAGTAAATAACTGTAAGATTACATACCATCAAAGAGCCACTTTCCAAGACAGGTGTTTACCATAGATATACCAGCATTTCTAATAACAAAGGGAAGAGAGGCTGCACACTGTCAGTCATGCAGAAACCTAGGGAAGATGTATGTGGGGGAGGTTGCTGTGGAATCTCCCTGGTTTGTGATCTGTATGTTTAGTTTAAACTTTCCCAAGATGGCATGCTCTCAGTGTGTTGGCTTCGGCTGTCATTATCCCAGGTAGTGCCCATGATGATACGTAATGAAATTGGTAGTCCAACACACTTGGAAAATACAGCTTAGAGAAGACTGGTTTACTTGGAGATTTAGATCTTCCTCTGCCACTCTGACCCCTAATCCAACTAAAATTAATGGCACTTCATTTCCTCAAAATTAAATCAGCAATTTATAGGGAGGTATTGTTGGCAGGTAGTAGGCAGTGCTAGCAGTAATGCTGCTAATCATACTTATCATGCAGGGTTATGCCTGAACAATTGCTTAGTGAAGTGGATCCCAAATAGTAAGCACTGTCTTTAGCCAGATCTTCTAGACTACGGCTCCCAAAATCTTACAGCTGGTTGAGGGTGTGTGTGGGGAGGCAGCACCTCCAAGATCTAGCACCCATCATGATGAACCATAAGGTTAGCTGCATCTCAGCTGAGTGTCTGTTCCAAAGCTTTAAAATGTCATGTGTGCATGTGCTGGCTGGTAAAATATTACATTTGAATTTCAAGTGAGTCACAACTTGATTAGAGGTATAAAACTGGGTGTCTTACTTTAAGAAGCTGCTGAAACCAGTTTGCTGTTACACTTCTTATACACTGCCAAGTATCCTGCATCATATGTTGTCTTCTGACATGCAGCTCATTGATCATACCACAGTTTTCCTGTAAGGACACACATGTTAGATCACAAGGCTATCATATACATTTTGCAGTCATGCCTTGCAATTTCTTATGCACTTACTCTGATGCATGTACCATGCTGAACCCAACAGTATATTTTATGCACAGAAATCTTATCTTCCAGGTCAAAGATGCAGGGGAATAAAGTGAGTACATCAAATGCAAGCTGAAATGACAAGTAGCAATTTACAGTGTTAGATTAATAACTAAAAATCAGGGCTGAGAAGTCAACATTTCCCCCAACATTTGATGTTAACATAATATGTTTCATGTGTTCCATGGATAAAACAAGTATGAGAAAGTTTGACAGAACTCAGAATTTTGCAGAAATATGAAAAAAAAATTCGGAAAAATGCCTGGTGATGCTGACAGAAAGCAGGCCAATAGAAAACAGGCCAATAAAGAGCATGGTCTGAGATGCCAATGGTGATGAGGGGGCAGTGAGATGGAATAAAGGCCAAACTAAGCACTCAGTCGCATGAAGAAGCCTCGTGTTCTATTGACTTGCACGCAGACTGCTTGCTTTTTTAAAAAATATTTTAAAATAAACTTTGTATACTAAGTAAGACTACCTTAGAGCAGGAACAGCTTTTTCAGCACCCTCAGCCATAAACTCAGTAACAAACAACAGTAAAATACTGCAGCATTTAATTGTACGGCCCTTGTTTTGATTCTGATGCACAACAGCACTTCTGTTTCTGTTCTCAGTGGATTTCTTTTAAGATTTTCACAGGGAACTGTGATTAAATGTATTTCACTTTACAGGTACTTGAGAACATTTTTGTACTGATGGTCACAAAATATCTGCCTTGCAGTGTGTGCTCTGAAAACAGTCTGTAGAATCCTGGTGTCCCACGCTAGATCTAAGTGACATCGTTTCAGCCAGGAGAACAAGAGAGAATGTTTCTTCAGATTCAAATATCTAGCTTTTTTGTTTGTTTGTTTGTTTGTTATTTCAAAATACATATAGGTAAGAAATGGTGGTTCCTAACCTAGATGTTTCTGGGAAAATAACATACTAGACACTTAGAGAAAGAGGGTGGAATAAAAAAAAAATTGGAGAAGAAAATTATTTGTTCAGACAAATAAGGAAAGACAAGACTACTAATCAGTTAATGACACTAAAAAAATCAAAGCATAACAGAACATAAAGCATGTAATCCTTACGTGTAATTCAGTCTCTTTTGAATGAAATCTTCTTATCAGCTGCTCCCAAGTTGTAGAAAAGAAAATAGAAAAAAATAATTTGAAACACATTCAGTGATCAAATGTTTTAAATATTCCCCTTTTGCTAGACCGATTGCTAATACTGTAATAGCTTTGTTTCTGAGTGGTTAGAAAGTTGCATGAACATCCCCTGCCATCACACCACTTCATCCAAACACAATACAAATAAAAGGATATTCATATTTACTTTTGCTTTGTTCGTGGGGGAAAGTTTGAGATGTTGAAAATGGCCTTTTAGAATGTTTCACTAAAGTATTTGGAGTACAGTGGAATAAACATGAATCTGAGGAATCAAAACACAGGGTGCTTAACTTCTTGAGGCAAGAACAATCTAAGATCCTCATACTACTTACTTGCTCCTCGTTCCGTACATGAGCCGTACTTGGAGGAGACAGTATTCTTTTCACTTCAGGAATGTAAAAGTTGCTTTCTTGGATTCTGAAGCCAGTCTTGCAATTTACCTGTGTTTATAAATACAAGATTAGGGGGTGTATGTGAAACTTGCTCCAAAATGTTACTCAGCAGTAATAGTAAAATGGAAGACAAAATCAGTGAGCCAACATTAAAAAAACTGCCTCATTTTAAAATTATCCCATGCTTTATATTTTAATTTCTTAGGCCATTTCTACACTACACAGTTATAGTGCTATTATTCCACTTTCAACCTCCTATGGAATCATGGGGTTTGCAGTTTAGGGAGAGGCCTTTAGAATTCTCAGCCAAGGAGCTCTTTGGCCTCAGTAAACTACAAACCACAGAATTCCATAGGATGTTGAATGTGGAGTAATAGTACTATAACAGTGTAGTGCGGAAATGGGCTTAGTTATATTCATACCCTGCTTTTTCTTCCAATAATAAAGCAGCACACATAGCTCCACTCACTGCTGTTTCTTTGCTCTTTGCTTTGAGGTCAGGCTGACAAGAGGGACTGCCCTACAATCGCTCAGTGAGTTTCATGACTTCACAGAAGCCAGATCTTCAAAATCCCAGTCCTGCACTCATAACCATTTGGACTTCCTTCTTGCACAAAGGAATTCTAAGGAGACAGTGAAGATGGTCCACTAACACTACTTTCCATCAGAAGCAGACTTTTCTCAGCTAATGTCAATCACATACTTAGAAGAACAAAAATGTGAGGTCTATACTGGCAGTTTATGGATTTCCTCATATTGCAGCCAAACAAATTAGCAACTGGCAAAAGGAAACATTTCTGTGATCTAGTCTTGCCCATAATTGTGGTGGCATGAAGGTGTCGTATTTGGCTTTCATTCTGGCTGGTCAAATCTGCTGAGTACCAGAGCAGGAATGCATGTCAGAAGACTTTTGGAATTTGAGGATGAGCCAATTTATACCCCACCTTTGTTCCAAAACTGGGATGGATGCAAGGCAGCCTACCAATTAAAGCAAGTACCACACGGTTAAAGCATGCAAAAGATCAGCATAGAATGGAGCTAACCTAAGAAAGTTCAAAACATATAACTGAAAATGTTTTTTAAAAAGCTGTCTTAAAGCTGTACAACACACTCTTAAAAGATACTTCTTTAAAAACCTTCAGCTTTTAAAGGTCTACCAGAATAAAATGTTTTTGACTACTAACAGAAGGACAATGGCGGGGGGGGGGCTTCTTGCATCCCCTACAGAAAGAGTACCACTGCCCGGGGCATCCAGCAAAAAAGGCCCCAATAATGATCCTGTGAAGGTAGTGGGATTGAAAGAAGAGTCTCTCCATAGGATCTCAGTGGCCCAGCTGGCTCATATGGGGAGCTATGGTCTTGGCAGATAACTTGGATCTAAGCCATACAGGCCTTTATAGGTCATAGACAACACTTTGAAATGTGGCCAGGCACAAACTAGCAGCCAGTGGAGTTGCTGTATCAAGGAAGTTATATGCTCCATGTAACCAGGTCTGGTTAACAATCTGGTTGCAGCTCTTTGGGCCAAATGAAGTTTCTGAAAACTCTTCAAAGGCAGCCTCACATACAGAACATTATACTAATCTAAATATGTAATTAAGCCATGTATCACTGTTACTTTTTATAAGGAAAGAGCTTTTAATAATGTCCTATATTGGTTTTATTTCTTGCCTTCATAATGGATATGGTATGAATTGCTTTAAATTCTATAGATAGTTTAATTACTTTTTAGCAATAAATATTCCTGTTTTTAATCTATTATCTGTATCTGTTTTAATTTTGCTAAACTGCCTTGAGTCCAAATTTCAGGAAAAATGTGGGATCCAAAGTAATTCCTGAAAACTTGGAAATATCATTATTTTGAACTATAACTTCATTGTCTATGCTGGCTGGATGATTCTGGAAACCATATGCCAACATAGTAAGTTTTCTAAGCTCTGATGCATACCCGCAGTAAACTCTGATAGTAATCTGTTGGGGTCCAAGGCTAGTAGCAGGCAGGGTGTTCCCTCTTTCACTCCTTCCCTCCCATTGTCTTCTTCCCCTAACAGCCCTTTCTTTCTCCTCCCCTATCCAGGACAACCAAGATCAGAGGGGTTTCTGCATTGCCAGCTAGCCACCTCGGCTACAAAGCATTGGAATATCATTCCCAATTCATCACAGGGAAACAAAGGCAATTGTAGAGGAGGTACAGAAAAAATATTTCATCAATCCGTCATTTAGGCAGTGTTGAAACTCTCCCGTATAATGCCTCAAGAGTTCAAGAATTTCTCCTACCTCATAAAGCATCTGTAGAACTTGAAGAGGCCCAGTGAAGTCCACTGCTAGGTTTACACTCTCTAAACATCTCAGGTGTTTAATGGTAGAAGCAATATTGACATTGACCCATCTTTGATACATGCCCACTAGATCCTTGAAGAACATGACCTCTAGATTAGACCACCAAAATCCTGTAAAGAGAACTGATGATTATATATTGCAGTCTTGGAGGTAACCATAAATATACTTGTGGTAAGGATGTGTCCCTATTCTTGTGTGCCTTCAAGTCCACTCCAACTTATGGTGATCCTATTCTAGGGCTTTCTTGGCAAGATTTATTCAGAGAAGGTTTGCCATTGCTTTCCTCTGAGGCTGAGAGTGTGTGACTTGCCCAAGGTCACCCAATGGGTTTCCATGACTGAGCAGGGATTCAAACTCTGGTGTTCCAGAATTCAAGACAATCACCCAAACTACTACTTCACACAGGCTTCTGCAACATGCTGGCTCTCTCACTGTGGGATTAGAGGTAAGATATTCTGAGACTTAGGTTTCACTAAAAAACCAGCTTGAATATTGTATATGCTGTATTAGTTACATTGTTTATTGATTATTTATATTTATAAACTGCCTTTCCTCTGGCAATCTCAAAGCACTTACATATGGCTGTCCCCCTCCCCACTGTATCCTCACAGCAGCCTTCTAAATTAAGTGAAGCTGAGAAATAAGGAGAGACTCAAGGTCACCCATTGAGTTTCAAGTGGAAACTTCAACCTGGATTTCCCAATTCCTACCAGCCCCAATTCCTACCTCTACACCACAATGGTTAGCATATACACTAACAGCCAGACAGTACAATGGGGAGGGCCTTTTCTGGACTCACTTTCCTACAAGGATTTATCAGTATCCTCCTTTGTACATTTTCAGGAAAGCTTGAAAGACACCCCCACCTCACCCCCATTTTATCTAATCCTTTCTTAACTGGGAGGTTGAACTTTTTTTTATTTTTGTGTGTTTTTTTAAATTTAGAATTGGTTTTATTGAATTGTATTTGTTTTTTCTGGTTTCTTTTAATGTTAAGAGTTCCGCTCTTAAAGGCAAGCTAAACATAATTTTAAGCAAAACAACATACGGCTGAAAGCCTTTGGGTAAAATCTGTTTCCCATCCCTTTGTATTCCAGAATACTTAAAGGACCTTTCGGTATGCATATTTAATATTCTTAAAACTATTTAAATGAAGTGATGCATGTCTTTTCCAAATAAACTAGCCTTACCAAGGATTTGCTTGTCCTTCACTGGAAGTTTGCAGATGGCTTGTGCTAGCTGACTAAGGAGACAATCTGACTTGGCATCCTGTCTCCGTAAAAGGACAGGTACAATGAGGAAGCCTCTGAGTGCTTCAGGGGAGGCAGGAACAGAAGAGAGAGACTTCAGAAGCTTCTGAAGGGCATTTAAAACCTTGAACAAGATAAAAGAAAAATGCAACACCAATAAAATGCTTACTCTACAGCAGTACATTCAGTTTAATAAAGTGACGGAAACTACTCAGTTTTATTTTCCCCAGGAGCCTCTCATGCTAAAGGTTCCACCAGAAATTGGACATCAGAAAAGCTAATATTCAGAAACCACTAACTCTTTCAAGTCCAAATCAAGCTAATGGTTTCCTGTCCCATTCAGCATATTCATATTCAGAGTGATTAAAAAACATCAGAAAATCCCAGATTTTATTCCTGTTCTTTCCAATTTTATTGTGGAAATCCATGTTTTGTTTATCCTAGGATATCTTCTGTCAGTTCTCGACAGGGTAAGAGAGTGTTTATACCAGTTCCCCAGGTCAGTTTATTTTAACTCAGTATAAGATTGGAAAGAACAAGACAAAAACTCAGGATGTCTCTATCAGTCTGGAGGTGCCCACAGGTGTTAATTACCAAAGAAAAGCTGGGATGTTTGTGTCATGATGCTTATTTAAGTCACATAACGTTATCACTGATTGTACCTTTTTAGATTCAGTGGCTATTTGGACCGAGGGTTTCATGCTATACGCACACAGTCTGGCCAGGGAAGATGGTAACAATTTATGCATCTGATGTAATGAACTCTATTCCACAGAAGTTTAGGCTGCAGTAAACCTGTTCAGTCTGAAAAGGTGTGACACAAATCTCCATTTTTCAGTTCTTTCCTACTCTATTTATTCATTTAATTTATTATTTATTTAATAATAAATAGCCCAAAGTGGCTTACAACAAAATTAAAAAAACAGACACAATTTTAAAAAACTGATAATACCAAAGTTAAAAAACAATTGAACTAGTATCATGTTGAAATAGCCATAATTTACAACAGCATAAAATAATTCGAAAGACATAGTAAAAATAAATACACAGCAAACACACAGCACATTAAAAAAAAAAACCCTGCTTCTGCACACCCACTGGCCTGAACACTTTAGAAGCATCTCTTGATCTTGACAATAACAACCAAGGGACCTTTACACTACACAATTATAGCACTATGGTTCCATTTTAATTGCCACATCCACATCCAATGGAATCCTGGAGCTTATAAGCTTGGTAAGATATTTCGAATCCTCTGGCTAAGAATTTTAAACATCCCATCCTCAAACTGCAAATCCCAAAATTCCACAGGATGAAGCCACTGCAGTTAAAGTGGAATCATTGTATTATAACTGGCTAATGTGAAAGTGTCCTGGGCATTGGAGTGACTCTGCTCCTGCAGGCTGGCCCTCCTCCACAAGAAGGGTTCCAAAAGCTTCCTATTCAGTCTGTTACCATCACTCCTTTTGGCTGTGGCTTATTCTGACTTGTTCTGTTCCCTGGCTCTGAATTCTGGTAGCCCCGAATTTCCACATACTACTCAACTCTGACATTTTAGCTTTACTTGTCTGGCCTACTCAAAAGACAAATAAAGTATTCTCAGATTTTTTTCCTTTTTGGCTTTTAATACCATGGTACATTTATATGGTCATTTTAAATTACCAGTTACATTACTGCTCCTTTTTTCCCCCTCCTTTAAATGAATCCATCCATCTCCCTGGCCTGACTATGAAGGCTATTAGCCTTTTCTCTTTTTAGGTTTTGGACAAAGCTTTACCGCTTTGGTCTCATCTCTGTGACATCTCTATAGTTCTGAAGTCTCTCTTTTTATACCAGTGGCTTTTCTCCTTCCTTAGGTAATATGCAGACATGACATCGCTTAGGCTGACTAAAAAGCTGATGAGGTCTGAGCAGCCTGACTGACTGGCAGGACTACATTTAGCCTGAAGTCCATGATTGCTGTTGGCTGATGTGCCAAGCAGCTGCCAGTAATGTCATATGGAAACTACCATTTTTCCCTATGTTGCTTGTTTCTACATGTTCCTCACGAGCCATTTCCACACTAGACTGTTATAGCATTATTATTCCATTTTCAACAGCCTTTGAGGCCCCTCCCTAAACTGCAAACACCAGGATTCCATAGGATGTTGAAAGTGGAATAGCGCTATAACAGTCTAATGCGGAAATGGCCATGGACTACCTGAATAGAGTGCCATGCTGTCAGTGGTCAGGAGCATCACTGTTCTATCACCATTACTGTCCTTTCAAAGGCTGCTAGACCCTTCTGGCATCAAATAGGTGGAACAATATAGCCTACTAAACTTTCCACAGGAATCATGGCCAGGAAAAACATGGAACCAATTGCCTAGAGAGATGATAGGTTCTCCTTCTTTGGATGTCTTCAGCAAGAGGCTGGACAGCTACCTGCTGGGGGTGCTTCAGCTAGAGATCCTGCATTGAGCAGGGGGTTGGACTGAAGGCTCATAAGGCCCTTTCCAACTCCATGATTCTGTGATTCTGGAGTGTGAGCAGAGAGCTCTGGGATAGATCTGATAGCCGTAAGTGGCACTTTTACAGACATCAGTAAGGTTTTTTTTCCTTCAAATGTTCTAGCTTCAGTGGATACTTTCCACATTAAATCACATGTGGCCATTCCTGTAGATTTCTGGGGCAAATTCAAGAAGAGATGCATGCACACACATGCACGCACGCTCCTGATCACTAAACCGAACAGGCAGCCTGGGCCAGAGGAGACTCTATTGACCTGTGGCACGTGGACAAATGAAGTTCTGCAAGCTCCATTGGTTTGATCCAAGAACAGTCAAGAAAATCTGCTGAACTTGTTTTATTTTTTTCCTGATGAAGCCATTTTGGCCAGGGTTGGAATATCAAGGAGGCTAACAAGACCTTGGCTTGGAACCCATGGTTTTGAGAATACCATGCTTTTTCAGTCTATATTTTTTTTCCCCTAGAAAACCTAGGAAGTCTGAAGTATGCAAGTGATCTGCATAATAAGGCTCTTGTTTTGACAGTCTTCCCAGTGCAGATGTGTTCCATGGTTTGCAGAACAAAGAACAGTTTATTTAGTAGTCCATCAAGATTCTAAGTGATCTTCAAATAGTCAACGGGGGCGGGGGGAATGCCTAAGAAGAAGTGGCCTAGAACAAACCAAACATTCTCCTACATCCCTACACCATAATAGGAATTTGGGCTGTAATGGGCTTCCTTGGATGTTCCTTATAAGGAAGTTGTTCTGCTTTTCCTGTAGGATAAAAATCTGGCAGTGCTCCCATCTACCCTACATGACATATGAGATTTCAGCTTTGAGTCTTACCTCTGTGAAGATCTTAGGCTGAGCAGCAATCTTCTCACAGAAAAGAAACACTGCCGGCATATCCACATTGGCAACTTTCCAGGACATACTGCAATGTTTCTCTCTACCAGAAAAAAACAAGAACCAATTGCAATCACAACCTCTCCCCTTGTCTGTGAAACCTTCTGAACATGTTGTAAGCTATATTTGCCTGCAAAGAGTACCTGATGTTAACAAGGAATCTGCAGAGTTCTTTTGTCCAATCATCCTTGCTAACTGCTGAAAGATAAAAACCCACCAAACTTCCTCTATGCTTAGTATCTCAGCCCTAGTTGACAGAATACTTACAGAATCAGTGGATCTTTAAATGAATGTAATTTACCTTTTCTCTTGAAAGCTTCCATTGATGCAAGCTGAAGATGAGAAGATCAACTTTATTCCCCTGTTTGGTGGAAAAGGACAAAATGGTCTTTGCTTTTGGAATGCATCAGTTCTAGCAACTGACAGAATGCTTCTGCTCTGAGTTCATTTGATTGATTTCAGCTTCTCTGTGAGTCTCCACTTCTCAAGGAGAGCTCCCTCCCCATATTAAGCATTATATGCTGCTGAGCATTCCATAATGGTAAGGGAAGGGGAAAGAGGCAGTAGAGAAAATAGGCAGTAGACTGGCAGCCTCTTCCCTCTCTGCTACCTATTTTACATCCTGGACAGCCATATCCAAACTGAGACTTCCAACTCAGGACCTGTGAGATAACTTGCTTGATCTGGGAAATAGGCCTGGTAGTACCTCGAACAGAAAGCACTGCTCTGTTGACAAAGCATGGAAGAGGGGCTAGAAATTTAACTATGCTTGACCTGTTTAGCTAGTCTTGCCTCATATTTCAGTGGCTGACACAAAAAGGCTTATGCCATTATACTCCTTTACAGGACTTTCCGTCCTGATTACACAGAACCATAGTAACTCACAAGGCCTGAGAACATGACGTTTGTAGTTTGAGCCCAGGAATTTCTGAGACAACTTCCACTGCAAAAGCTATTACCAGAAATCCATTTAAACCAGGGTTGGGAATAGTGTTACCCTCTAGATGTTGCAGCAATGTAACTCACAGCATTCTTCACCACTGACTTTCTAACATCACATTCCATATAGATATTGTATAATTCTCTTTAATTTGGAATTAGGAATGTTATCTCACAAAGGCTAAACTGTGACAGGGGCTTGCTCAGAACTAGTTTTTTAAAACCTCATGTCTGCAGCAGCTGTACAAATCCAACAGGACTTACTGTTGTATGTTTGGCCAGTATTTAGGATCCGAATTAGAAATCCACTTTTCAACCTTTTCCTCCTCTACTTTGGCAAGTGTTCGATTTAAATTTGCATACTTTTGCTGTAGAAAATAGGACAAAAATGACGTTATGACTTCAGAGGCTCAATAAAAATTTTTTCTTCTGATGACTTGTGATCAAAGCAGGGCCACAGGAAAAGATAGGAGTGGATATATCAAATAATATATGGTCAGTGTGACCAGAATAATGTAGAAATTATGCTGTTGTGACTCCATAAAGAAACAAATTGGCTTTTAAAATATACTACAGACAACAAGGCAGTGTTTAGGCCTTTCCAGAAAATCAGGATTTTGTTGAATAAATGCAGTTACTTTCCCTGGATTTTCCTACACTAGGATATAGGTACATTTTCTGAATATGATTCTTTTCTCAGATTGGTCATCTGATGATATGGAGATTGCTGTGTGCAATATGGCGACTGGACAATCATCATGAACAGTGCATGGATATTTCTTATTCTGTGAATAGTGACAAGCAAATATTGAGCAAATAGTGACAAGCAAATTTTATTTTTTTGGATCACAACTCCCAGATTCTGGAATATTTAGTTCTCGTCTCCATGTTTTTCATCAATATGTGAGAAGTCTTATTTCTGAGACTAGGCAGTCCTCTGGTGTCACACTGAGAACCTCTCAGTTGCAAAAATAGTCAAGAAACTTCATACACACATTGAAAAAACATTTTCTTCCAAAACAAAAGCTATCATATAAAGCAAGGATGGGGAAAGCATGCCCCCAGTGTTGATGGACTGCAACTCCCAACAGCACTAGTCAGCACAACCCATGGTGAGGGATGATAGAACTTGCAGTTTAGCAACATCTGGACAACAACATGTTCCCCAGCCCTTATACAAGGGATAAGACGCCAGTTTACCGATTGTGTAGATAGGCAACAAAACATTTGGAATCATGGATACACTGCTGATTTTTTTTTTTGGCCTACTTCCAAATTTTGCCTACCTCTTCTTTTAACAGAAGCACAATGCTTTGGTTCTCTCCAGCAATGACTTTAACCATTTCCTCTGAGATATTCTTTCCTGAAACAGACAGAAAAGAATGTGACCATCCTATTACATGTAAAACTTAATTTGGCAAGGCCACATATAGCAGGAAAACAGTTCACCAGAAGAAGTTATATGAACAATGCTGCACTGTAAAGAAATATGTCTTTATAACACTTTTTGCCAAAAAACCAGAAACGTTCCCTTGAATTATAACAACAAACATAAGACAAAGGTACAATTACAGAATTGTCGGTCCAGTCCTGTCTCCTTGCTGCAGCTGTTTTCCCCTCCTGTCCACTTCTTTCCTGCTCCCCTTTCCTCTATACAAGTTGGCATACATGTATTTAATTTGAACCATCAACTGTAAGTTTCAGATGGTTCTTAGATTAAAAATATGCTTTCTACCTGTACAGTACAACTATACTTGTACATATAATACACATGATTTACCTTGGATAATTTTTTGGCCATTCACAGTCAAATCAAGAGGAAGAGGTACAAGTCGGTCACATTCCTCCATTGTTCCAAGCTGTCCTTCAGCTCCAGATCCAAAAGAATAGACTGCTCCCAGATTTGGGATGTAGACAAGCGTGTGCCATCTATTAGCAGAATTAAAGAAGATTATATGTGGAGAGCCTGTTGACTCACCAGGTACTCCCAAACTTAAACCAAAAAAACAGCTTTTACTACAAAGGTAAAGGGGTTTTCTGAAACATTTGGTTGTTTCCTCAGTGATATGAGACAGAAATAATGGATCAGTATCAATTCCTGATTTGGGCCATTGCAAATTTTGGAATTCTGTCCCATTAAGTCTTTTCTGCCACAAATACCGGTAGCATTTAAAGTAGGACTATTTATACTATGGTGCTCCTTAGAATAATTTTGCTAAATGTTTTAGCAATGTTCTCCCACACTCCAGTTGTTGTTTTTTTAATCTGCCTACCTACTTTCTTATTCACACAGTTGCTTGTAACAAGATGCAATCCATTTCCCAATTCTTGCTTTCCCCCACTACTTGCTACCTACCTTGAACATCACCCAATTATTTCAAAATCCTACAGATGCATCTCAAGGTGCCTCATGTTCTGTGTGCCACAAGCTAACAACAATATTGGCAGCAGCACTGAGTGGACTGCAGCTGGATGAATGCAACAAATGTTTGCAGAAGGTGGCAAACTAAAGGCTGACGTTAAGCCAAGAGAAAGGCCAATAGTTTGGTGTGACAGGGCTGCTCCGTGAGGGCCTTGCTCAGCAACACATGGCTTAGACTAGGCAAAAGTAACAGTACTAATAGAATTCAAAGAGATAGCCCATTTTAGCATAAAAAGAGGTTGAGGAGTCCAGTAGCACCTCTAAGACCAATTGGGAAGAAATGCTGGCTGTATGCTAGAAATATCCTAGAGATTTCTTTTTTCCCTGTTACTCTCAAAAGCTCTACAGGATTGCTTTATGCCTTTTTCATAAGGATTGATTTGTATCGGCCAGTAGTACTGGATTTTCTCTATAAAATCATATGTTCCTAGTCCAGAAGGATTATGGGCTGCCTTGTGACTGCCTTAGGGATTGTCTGAATTTTCCTTCTCTCACTGAAGTTCCAGTAAACAGACAATTATCACGGTCCTTAGTTCATGGTCCTTAGGGCTCCTGCTTCAGTCTGATGTTTATTGCTTTTTCTTCTTATTCTAAAGGATCCATCCCAACTTAGGCCATTTCCACACTAGCCTGTTATGGCACTATGATTCCACTTTCAACATCCTATGGAATCCTGGGGTTTGCAGTTTTGGGAGGGGCCAGCCAACCCAGGATTCCATAGGATATTGGAAGTGGAATCATAGCGCTATAATAGGCTAGTGCGGAAATGGCCCTAGACAAAGTATGCATGGCTAGGAAACACATCAAGCATCCAAAGAAGTGGGTTTATACCCATCAAAACTCATGCAAAAAATAAAACCCAGTTAGTCTTAAAGCTGCTCTCACATTTCTTTTTTTTTTCTTCCCCTTCCTTACTCTTTTTCTATGCTGCAAGATACTAACATGGCTACTTGTTTGTAAACTACATCAAGGACAGGATAGGATGACTGAGAAATCCTGCCCATACAGGACATCCATATCCAGAGCTTTGGAAGGTTCCATTTTTGGACTACAGTGGATTCTCGGAGTTGCAGTCTGAAAAAGAGTAATGTTTCTAAGTTCTGTCCATATCTCAGTAGCTTATAATGGGTTCTTTTGCTTATTGTAATCTCTGTTATCCATGGATGAAACATATCAAGACAAGAACAATGTTCCTGGTCTCACTTGATGGAAGTTGTCTCTTTAACACTATAAGATCTAGACTATGATGGAGCCCTGGATCCTCACCAAGCCCTCAAAGTCTGCCAACCACCATACATTTTTAGAAAAAAATCAGCGTGATATTCAGGTAATTTTTATCCCCAAACCCACAGAGAAGTTCTCCCAATGCGTGAAAACATATCTATCCCATTCCAGAACCCATGCTCCCTCCAAATATTTCTGTTTTCCTGTGCACCCTCTCTCATAATGACAGGAGGAATGTCACTTTTGGTTGCCATTTTGAGGGGGATTACAGGGAAAAGGGCGGTATTGGAGGTTACTGTGTGGGAGGGTGCGGCTCATGGGAAGGCCCTGGGGGAAAACCGCTCCCTGCTCTCCCTTGAATTAGACATTCCTTACCTTCCACAAGCTATCTGAGACACTCGAGCCCCAAATAGCTCTGCCACCAGACGTGGAAACACCTCATTGCGTCTGGAGTTGTGGCCAAGCTGTCCATGGCTACCAGCTCCAAAGGTACAGACTAGTCCATCCTTAGTGGAGAAAAAAAAAGACATGTCATTTTTCAGCACAAACTACTGCTGCTAATTCACTGAGAAAAACCCAAACACTGTGGCAGCTCAGTTCATTTTGTTCATTTCCATACCACACTGTGCATGTTGCATTTTCTTTTCATAGTCTGTTGTTCAGCAGTAAAATTGTATTGTGTTTGCACTTTTAGAATATCAACCTGTATATGGATAATCTGCAGTAGCTGATACTATGGTATTCTCTGTGCCTTATTCAGTTTGCTCCTTCCATTTGTTTGTATTTTTTGCACATCAGACTGTTTGTAAATGCATTCTTCTTGATTTGCTTATTTTCTACAAAGAAATATGAGGGCTTTTACATATGTGCATACCTTGTAACATAGTACTGATCTGCCCATGTACGTTCATGTATTAGAGGAGGGAGTGGGCTTGTTTTCTACTGCTCCAGAGACCAGGACAAGGAGCAATGGATTCAAGCTGCAGGAAAGGAGATTCCACCTGAACCTCAGGAGGAACTTCCTGACAGTCAGGGCTGTCCGGCAGTGGAATATGCTGCCTCGGAGGTAAGTGGAGTCTCCTTCTTTGGAGGTTTTTAAGCAGAGGCTGGATGGCCATCTCTCGGGAGTGCTTTGAGAGTGTTCCTGCATGGCAGGGGGTTGGACTGGATGGCCCGTGTGGTCTCTTCCAACTCTACATTTCTATGATTCTATGAAAATGTTGCTTTGATTATTCTATGGTTCTATGAATCATACATCAATTTTCTGGATAGTCTGTTCAGAATTGGTGTGATTTCATTTGTTACCAGGTTTCCTTTTATAATATGGATAGTCCCTTCCAGGAGAACACAAGACTTGATGCATCATCATCAAACAGTACCTCCTAACCAATGATGTGAAGTGTAGGTATCATGGTAACCCTAACCCTAACCTATGCATTGTTTGTTTCCAGACATTCACGGGAAAAAGATGGTGAGAAACACAGACACCACATGGTTTCTGTCTTGTAAACTTTGCTGTCACCTGAGAGTCAGGAAACATAACAAACCAGTGGAAGTGATCACATCCAACATGTAATCATCCCACAGAATATACTTCTTGCATGATGGCCAATGAGCATGCTGGGTGGTGAATTTGTGGAGCTGTAGTTCAAGAAAGTAACTCTTCCAAGTTCTCAAGTTCTATACTCTGACAGTCTGTGAAATAAATGACTTTAAAAACTGACAGAAGTTCTGAAGGTTGTGTGTGTTGCAATTGAAATTTTAAGGCTACTAAGCTAATTAAGGAACAACATCAACATGCAGGCAAACCTCTGAAAGAACTGCAGTATGTTCTCCACCACACGAAATGAACATTATCTTCTTATCCTCCAAGGCCTCTACACGTACAGGGGAATATCTGTCTGAAAGAGGAATAAAATGTTAAATGGAACAATCCTGAGAGAGTGCCAGGATCTCTTTAAAAAGAAAAACAAGAAGTAAAATAACTCATCACTATACCTGGAAATGATTTTATTTACCTTTATAGTCACAATTAGGATTTTCTGTAAAATTTTCTGTTTTTATTATACATAGAGAGAGTAATTGGATATTCCATTATTTTTTACTAACCCAAAGTAAAGGTGAATGGATTTACAGTGTTCTTTAGAGATCTGAATAGCTTTGTTGAACATTCGGTGGTAAAATGGTCAAGGTGCTCCCCCTGGTGAAAAAAGCTAAAGAACCAAATCTATGATTGCCTCTCCTTTTCAGCAGGTAATTGCTCACTAGACGTGTGCACCTTTGTCTGTGTGTGTGTGTGTGTGTGTGTGTGTGTGTGCATGCGTTTGTGTGCCTTCAAGTTGCCTGCCCATGAATTTCATATGGTTTACGTAGGCAAAGAATATTCAGAGGTGGTTTTGCTATCTCCTTCCTCTGAAATATAGCCTTGGATGGTCTCCCATCCAAGTACTGACCAGGGTTGAGCCTGCTAAGATCAGATGGGATCTGGTACCTTTAGAATCTAAAGGCACCAGATCCCTCCTGATCTTGGAAGTTAAACAGGGTCAGATCTGGTTAGTTCTTGGATGGAACACTGCCAATGAATATCAGGCACTGTAGGATATGTTTCCGAGGGAGGAACACGTGTTCTCAGATACATATTCCATCATATTTATAGCATTTTTTCTCACCTTCTGTGTCTCCAAGGCCCAGCTGGCCAAAGACGTTCTTTCCCCAAGAAAAGACAGTGCCGGACAAAGACAAAGCCACGCTGTGAGCTGATCCAGCTGCAATCTGGGCCAGGGGAATGCTTTGAAGAGGCCACACCAGTTGTGGTTGCTCAATAGCGCTGCTCTTCCTTCCCACTCCAAGTTGGCCATACTCGTTTTGACCCCAGGAAAAGAGTTCTCCTCCTTAAAGTAACATACAAAAGCAATATAGCTGTATGCAATACACATAGATACACAGGTGTATAGGTAATACCTATTGGTCTCAGTGTGTAAGTCTCATTAGGGAAGGCCAGCTGACTGTGAAACTGGAAAAACCTATTTCCTTTTCATAGGAAATCTTTTAGGAAGCCGTTAAGAGGTTTCAGTTAAAGTACACACTAGTTATGGATAGAATATCCGTAATGATTTGTTCCCATGCTGAAAAGTAGGACTTGTATTAACTACTTATTTCAGTATGCTTGGCCTCTTAGGCCCTTTCCCTCAGAAGATTATCATCCCACCCTAGGGACGAGAGAAGGACAGGACTGTGATGACACTTATGCATGACATTGTCGGAGTCCTGTCCTCCTCTCAATCCCAGGCAGTTTGACCTAATGTGATATGCCTACATTACACAAAATTTTCCTAAAACAGAGAGTGTATTTACAGTACACAGTTATGTAACATTTTGATACCATTTTAGCTGTTATGACTCCATCCCACAAAATTATGGGATTTGTAGTTTGGTGAGGTACTTAGTATTCTCTGCTAAAGAGTTTTGAGCCATTCCTCTGAGCCACAGCACTAGAGCCTTCTAGCAAAGAAGGAATTACCACACCAAACTACGAGTGCCAGGATTTAATCGGGTGGAGCCATGACAATTTAAAGTGGAGTCGTAGTGCTATAATAATGTAGATGAACTGTGCATATCACTCTCGGATGCAGCTTATAGCGGACTGCCTATGTTAATTTTTTCTTACTTCAAGCTCTCTGGGAGTCCTTTGGTCTGACCAGTGCCTGGCTTGATTCTACCTGGCTCTGTCTGTCTTTGTGGCTGATTTTCTTTTTGAACTTCACACTTTATAGTGTTTAATTTCTAAGATGATTGCTTTCAAATTACTTGGAACTTTTCACCTGAAAACCCATGGTTACATGTGTCCAAATATACAAAGAAGGACCATAGGAAAGATGTTTAATACCTTCTGAAAGTGCCATGGAATGATGGTCACCACATGCAATTTGAACAATTCGCTTGTTTCCCAATTCTTTCAGTAATCTATTTTTTAAAAAAACAAATGCACACAAGAGATATCAAAGTGTTAACATTTCTGTATGTACTTCATGATATAAGCAAGTGAGTCAAGAAGAGAAAATATATTTGGAGTTTGTGGAATACAGAGTAATTTGAGAGGGTACTTGCTTTTTTTAAAAAAAGGTATGTCAAAATGGGAGCAGATCAGCGTAACACTCATTTCGTTGTGACTGAGAGAGTGTGACTTGGCCAAGGTCACCCAGTGAGTTTCCATGGCTGAGCAGGGATTCAAAACCTAGTCTCCAGAATCAAAGTCCGAAGCTCAAACCACTATACTACTCTGGCTCTCTTAACATGTTGTTACAGGATCTGAATCATACATTTTGGAATATCCACATTTTGGAATATCCCCACTCCTCCTGTGCTGGGAGTGAGACCCTGATTAGAGCTACCTTGCTCCACATGGGACCTATTTCCCAGCAACCCTTGCAATTCTATTGAAATAGGAGTAGAAGAGTGAAGTCAGGAGGAAAGGAAAGGAGGGCAGAGAGATGTGAGAGGACAGAAACAAGGACTGGGAACCAAGTACCACCTTCCAGGTACGGACATATTTGGTGCAGTAGCCGTATCCACAGTTTGTTTTCATTATCTTTAACATTATATAATGATAGCATTTTTATATAATTTTATGGCTGGATCCTATGGAATTCTGATATATGTAGATCCTATAGAATTCTGATATAAGTCTGCCCTCCAGAATTTTAAATGTCTCACTGAATGTTGGAATTCTATCAAATAGAAGTGCTGTAATTGTATAGTGTGAAAAAGAGGCAGGACACATGAAATTCCCTCTAAAGCTGAGACCACTCTAATCCTATTTATATGACTATAATGGACATAAATAGAACGACTTGAAAATCCCTTCCCTCGGTAGCACTCTGCAGTGATGTATTTGTGTGTTTATTAACATGTATACCCTTCTGCCGACAAACGTGATTCAGTGAGGATAACAGTGGTACAATCAAGACATGTAATTAAACCATTTAAAAAATAAGAAGGAAAACACAATGAATAATTAGAATCCCACCTACTCATAGAATCATAGAGTTGGAAGAGATGACAAGGGCCATTGAGTCCAGCCCCCTGACATGCAGGAATACACCATCAAAGCATACCCAACAGATGGCCATCCGGCCTCTGTTTAAAACCTCCAAAGATAACCTTCTGTGCTGTGCTGCTGCTCCAAACCATATCCAGGATAATATGGCACATGAAAAATAATTGCCATCCAATGTAATCAAAGGCTTCCTACCTTGGTTCTGATTTAGCACTTCCAGATGCAAGGCTGTGTTCAGAAAGTTTTCCTTCTGACGAAAGAATGAGCAGATGAGATGCTTCGGAGTCCAGCAAATCCACCTTGCTATCCTTTTTCAACTTGATATGTTCTGCAAGGTTGAGCAAGACAAACACTGGTGTAATTTAAACACATTTTTATCATTTGGCTTTCAAATAATTTTGAAAATTGGTAAATTGAAGTGCATGGCATAATGTAGTGAAATGTAGTGGCTAGAGTGATAAAATCTCTAGTCACCACTGAGCTATGAACTTCATAAGTGATCTTAGGTCAGTCATTCTGTTTCTCTCACCAGGTTGGTATGGGGATCAAATAAAGCAGTGCTGGTTAAAGGGGGGCTTCCTGGACAAGTTCTGGTCCCCGAACCATTATCTGCTTGTCCCTGGTGAGTTTCCAAGGAAAAAAAGAAAAGCAGCCAACAGGTAGAAATATGGCGCCAGTCTCTGGCACACTGTAAAAAAAAAAAAAATTGCCCTGTCTCCACATCAGAAAATTCAAGAAACACTGAAATAGAAGTACATACACCACCTTGAACTCACTGGAGAAAAGCCAATATACAGTCAATATAGAGGTATGCCAAGTACGGCATCAGCTTAGGAAATTTGTCCAAGGTTAATGCTAACTCTGCCAACTCCTCTGCAACTACCCAATACTGTCCCAAAACAATCTAAGCTTTGGAGGGATGCAGTCCTTACAGTTTGTTCCTAAGATACTTGGATAACAAGAGGCAAAACCCTGTGCTCTTTCTTCCCAGAAACTTAAGTCAAAATACAGTACAGTTTTCAGCAGAATGGACCAAGCAGCCAGGCACTGGATTCAGTGCTAAACTAATCCAAATGGTGCACACACACAAACCCAATTAAACAGAGACAAATCTATTTAAAAATAAAACAACAGAAGCAGATATAAAACACAGGACAAGGTACAGAATCAGAATTACAACAGTATTAATCAAGAAGTAACAATAAGGAAGCTAACATCCTAACTCCTAATATATCTCAATACATACCAAAGTCTAAGGAAGAAAGTTTTTAATGTATATATTTTAAATGGTTTTAATTAGATGGATAGTTTAAGTCTATTTTATCTAATGTTATCTGTATGTTTGTATCTCTGTTTTACTATCTGTACTTGTTTAAATAGCTGTGAGCTACTGTGAGCCCCAGTTGTGGGGCAAAGGGCAGACTAGAAAAGAATAAAACAGAAACTCCAGAATAGGCTTCAGAATAGAAACTGAAAGGGATGATGATATAAACCAGGCATGGGGGATCAGACTTTCCGAAAGTTATTGGACTGCAACTCCCATCATTCCTCACCATTGGCTATTCTGCCTATGACCACTGAAAACTGTAGTCCAGCAATACCTGATGTGCCACATGAATCCCTGTCCCCTGTATAACATTACACTTAAGGTGAGAGAAATAGTGATGTTGATACCATGCTGGTAAAAAAGAGCTTCATACATTATTAACTCCCAAGTCACTTTTAGTCATTTATTACTATAATCATTATCAACAACAGCAACATTAATAATTTATATACTGCCTTTCTCCCAATATTGGGACTCAAGACAGTTTATAATTTGAAAAAGAACAATATGGGTAAAAATATATTTAAAAAATGAACTTTTTTTTTAAATGACTCCAGCTTCTACTTTTCTTAATATTTCTGTACTGGTAGCCAAACATACAGACCTATGCTGGGGGTACCTGGGAAGGCAGGCTAATCTCTGTTGTTGTTGTTTTCGCTCTGTTTTGCAGTTCACATACACTCAAGTAAGGGATTCTGGAGGCTGCTGCTGTTTATTATCTTGCCTGTTGTAGGCAGGGCACACAAAGCTACAATAAGATTGTTGATTATAGCAGAATCCCATTCCTCCTTAGCTCAAGTTTTATTGCATTTTCACTGCAGATACACTGATGCAACCTGATACTGAAAGTCTGTTTGTCCAGCCCTTCTTCGCTATCCTCTTAATGCTGATGCTGATAAAATCTTCCAGCTAGAATGAGGCCCAGGAGATAAAGATGGTAGTAGGTGAGCTAGGCAGGCGTACAAAGACTTTGTAAAAAGGAACTTTCTTGTTAGAAGTTTTGTTAACAGAGGTATTGTACTCTATATCCGTATTGACAATATTGAAAGGACCTCCGTCAAGAGCAGGACACTGAACAGGGTGCCTTCCAGACTGCTTTGGACTACAACTCAAATAATCCTTAGTCATACTGGCTAGGGCTACTGAGAGATGTAATCCAAAAACATCTGCAGGCCACTGGGTTGCCTATCCTGGATTATATGTGTGTGTGTGCCTTCAAGTTGCCTGTTGCCTTACGGCAACCCCATTAATTTCATAGGGATTTCTTATCAAAGGTGGCTTTGTCAGTTCCTTCCTCTGAAATTATAGCTTACACCACCAGGTATTCGTTGATGGTCTCCCATCTAAGTGCTAACCAAGAACTAACTTGCTTAGCTTCCAAGATCAGATGGGATCTGGTGCCTTTAGGATGGACAGAGTAGCTAACACAGGCGGTCAAGAGAGACCCATCATAAAGATGCTGAAGCACAGTGCAATCCTGTCAAAACTGCAGTCAGTTCTTGCATGTTGTGGCTTTCAGGACTGAGTATTCAGAACTTCTCCAGAACTGGGCATCCCCCAGATGTGTCGGGCAACAGTTTCCATAAGCCAGTCTACTCATTTGCCATCCTAGATAAGGACGACAACATTACAACCCATCTCATCAACAAGAGAAGGCAGTTGAGGAAAGCTGATACTAGACTTTCCTTCATTCAGTGGTTTTCAAAGTTCTGCCTTTAGGGAATCCTTTTTATGTCTGCCACCAAGGCCCTGTGCATTGGGCACAGAGTCTAGGGTGCATGACCCAGAACAAAAGAACATTTCTGTTTATTTGTTACATTTATATTTTGCTTCTTCATCAGTCAACCCAAGTTCACAAGATCAGCTCTCTTCCTCTATTGTTTTTCACGATAACAACCCCTTGAGGTAGTTCCAAGCTGAAAGACAGTGACTGGCCTCTGTGAATTTCATGACTCGAAGTGCTAAAACCTCCAAAGCCCCATTTCAGAATCCAGCCACACTTGGCAAACCTGCTGAGCCCCATCATTATGATACATGAACTGGGAAAATACCTTACAACACTCTCCCATTCCTATGCAGTAGTAACTGCCATCTTACACCAGTCCACCAATAAAGTGTTTGTGGCACCTTAATGAAGAACAAGTTTTATCTGGAAAAAGCTTCCTTGGGTTGCAGCCCACTTCATCAGATGCAGGATGCTGCAATCCATGAAAACTTACGCCCAATACAAGTTCTTAGTCTTTAAGGTGCCACAGGTCTCTTTGTTGTTGGTTTGCTTCAGGAGACTAACACAAATTACTGTATTTCTGGTAACTATATTCCACTTTAACTGCCAAGGTAGCAACCTGTGGAATTCTCAGGTTTATAATTTAGTGAGGTCCAAGAGCTCTCTGATGGAGAATTCTAAATGCCCTCTTAAACTGCAAATCCCAGGAATCTACAGGATGTTGTCCTGGCAGAAAAAGTGGCACTATAGGATTATAACAGTCTAGTGTGATATGCAAGACAGAGTGAGCTCTTTCTCAACATTAACTGCCCTAATACTTTTCTCTTTTTTGTGGGAGGGTATTCAGAACTGAACCTGGAATGAACTTTGTAGCCTGCCCTAGCAAAAAGCCATCGGGCTGTCCCCAAAGGTAAAGGCAGAGGGCAGTATGGAAGTTACTTTTTTGGACCACCACTCCCAAAATTCCAGAGCTAATGGCCTTTCTAGCTTGTGGATACTGGGACTTGTAATCCAAAAATAACTTTTCAAAGATCTGATCCTTCTACAAGACATCTCACACCCATAGCAAGAATCATAGAATCAGAGCAACAGAATCAAAGAATGAGACAGTTGGAAAATATGGTCACCTACTCTAGCCCCCATGATTTGTAGCATAATTGCATTAAATACCTTGAATGGCAACAAAAGGACACTTTTACTAGCCTTCAGAGGAAGCTTCCTGTTAGATTTGCTCAGAGCAGTTACTCATGCAGAGATCTAATTCCAGCCCAGAGCAAGAGATCCCATGGACTCCTTGAAAACTCTCCAGTTTTGATTCAGAAAAGCAGGGACTGGTCTGGTTAGTACTTCGAAGGGAGACCAGTAGGAAATGCAAAGCGCTGTAGGTTCTATTTCAAAGGGAGGCAGTAGCAAGCCACCTCCAGGTTTTCATTTCCTAAGGGAACTCTGTGAAATTAACTGGCTAGCCCTAATTTGACAGGCGGCTGGAAGGTCCACACACGCATATCAGGAGTCTGGGAAACCCAAATGTGGACTAACCACTCTGTGATCCAGCAGGACCACCACAGCCAACCTGACGACTTCTTATTACAGATGTGAAACTCCCCCGACAAATAAACGTCTGCAGCCCTCTCCTCTCGTCACGAAAGCACAAACTGGCCCTGCTGGGAGCGACAACGGGCACGAAGCGGGCCCACTGACCAAGCAGGTGATGAGCGCTGAAGGGGTTTGGAAAAAGCGACTTTTTGGTCGGACTACAACTCTCAGAATCCTCTGTCTGGGATCCTGCAAACCCCAGGATTCCATAGGATGTTGAACGTGGAACAATAGCACTATAACCGCCCAGTGCGGAAATGGCCACAGCCCCTTCCCCGAGCTCCGCGACTCACTGGGTTTCCTCCTGGCGGCGCCCCGGCAGCCTCGGTCCCCCGCCCGGTGAAACACGACCACGTCCCGCTTCGTCCTCACGACCGCCAGATGCCCGTGTTTGCAGCTGATCTGCCGGATGGCTCCAGGGTCCACGCCGAAGCCTTCGCCGGGCTCCGGGAACAGCTTCAGCACCGCCGAGGCCCCCGAGACGATGGGCGGCGGGTCCGGCTGGGATCCCCCTGCCTCCTTGGGCAAAACCGGCCGTCTGGGCATCTTCTCCGCCTTTTTTTTCCCCATAGGCCCCCCAAGTCCTTGCTGAGAAGCAGGATCCCCCTTCGCCGAGTGGAAGAAAAGCAGGGGCCCCCCAACGATCCCCTCTTCCAAGACAGAAGGATTTGCAGGGCTCGGCGAGAGCGGAGGCAAGACGAGGTTTGCGCCGTTAGGCGCGCGAAGGCGCAAGAGCAAGCCCGCCGGTGCCTTCCCCCCGGCTCAGCCGCCCCGTCCGAACTTCCCGCGGACGCCGTTTCTCGGGCTGCCGGGGGATAACATTTCTGGGGGCGGGACGTTCTCCCTCTGGTTTCCAGTTTCCTTTTCTTGTTTTCTGAATTCGCTTTCGAAACCTAGCGGGAGGCGCGTCTTCCTAGGAAACAGAAACTACTGGCGCTGCTGCGGCTGCGGCGGCTGCCGCTGCGGCTGCTGCTTGGTGCCGCCGCTGCAACTTTTGCCCATTTCCGCACAGGACTGTTATAACGCTATTATCCCACTTTCAAAATCCTATGGAATCCTGGGGTTTGTAGTTTAAGGAGGGGCCTCAAAGGATCCTCGAACCCGAGGATTCCATTGGATGTTGAAAGTGGAATAATAGCTCTATAACAGTCCAGCGCAGAAATGGCCTTTCTCTTTTCTGCACAACGAAAGGGCATGGCCGGGAAGACGGAAAAATCGGCTCTCCACAAGGGGCCACCCGCTGTGTATGCGTGTGTGCCGTTAACTCGCTTGTCGATTTGTGGCGACCCCGTGAGTTTCCTAGGTTTTCTTTTAGGCAAGGAACACACAGCGGTGGGTTTGCCAATCCCTTCCTCTTAAGTATAACCTATAGCCCCTGGCACTCGTTGGGGGTCTCCCATCCAACTACTAGGCAGGGCAGGCTTTCCCTACTGAAATCAGGCACTCCAAAGAAATGCTATCGGTTGTGCAGTGGTAGGTTTTGAAGAGCAGCCCCTCGTTGTGCCGTCTGCACCGAGGCACACGAAGAGGAAACATCCCAAACGCCGGCGGCTGTGTTGACCTTTCTCTGTCTCTCTCTTTCTCTTTCCTTTTCTCCATACAAAAAGTGAGAGGGCAGATTTCTTCTCCATTGGGAGCTGGTCTTTTGTAAAGCCAACGCATCTTGCTTGCTTTCTCAAGACCAAGCAATCCCAAAACAGTTTGTACTACAGTAGGGATTATTCATAGAAATATCTTGTTGCTGAGAAAATCCCTTCTTTTCCCTACTCTGTGGAATCTGCTGTTTAACTCAGAGAAAGTGAGGAAGAAGCAGATGATAGTGCGTTCTTGGGTGTTGTTATGTGCCTTCAAGTCATTTCTAACTTATGGCAACCCCAAGGTGAACCTGTCAAAGGGCTTTCTGGGGCTGAGAGTGTGTGACATACCCAAGGTCACTCAGTGGGTTTCCATGGCCAAAAGGGGAATTGAACCTTGGTCTTCAGTTATAGTTCAATGCTTGAACCACTACACAACAATGGATCTCATACTCTCCAAGGTTTCACAATGAAAACCAGGATATGTGTGCTTGAGCATCATCAGAGTGTTGTGAAAGTTTGCCATCAGCGATGGCAAAGTTATTCATGTGGAAGAATGCACAAACCAGGAGAGGCTGCAGCAGTTTGTTTTTGCCTGAGCCTTCTGGGAAGGGCAACACTCTGCTGCTTCCTCTCCTCCTCCCCTTCTTTTCCACTTTGAACTCAGTTTGCAGTAGCAGTTGAAGTAAGCCAAGGTGAAGGGGAAAGTGGGAGGAGGGAAGAAAGCCTGGCATTTTCAAAAGCATCTATAAAGATGAAACAAGAGAATATTAATCAGGGCTCCTCCTGTCAAATGAGGACAGTTGGAGGGTATGACAGTGCCTGCTCATTAAAAAGTCCTGAAGGTTTCAATCTTGTGAACCGTGGCTTTGCCACACCACTGTATATTTAACTTCCCAAAGCTGCTTATCATAAAAAACGAAAAGGAAGCTGCTGTCTTAGGCCCAGTTAAACTATGGATCTGTCCGCTCCAGTTCTGTCAACACTGACTGGAAGCTGGCTGGTCAGTGCTTCAAGTAAGATTCTTTCCTAACTCTACCTCCAGTGGGGAAATTTTGGCCCTCCAAACTGCCAGCCCACCATCATTTCAGAAAGTTTGCACTGCCCCACTGAAAGCAAGCTGACTAGTTTTAGAAAACTGAAGTCCAAAACATGAACTTCTGTAAGAGCCAAGGCTTTATCTCTGCATCCTTTTGCTGTGTCTGGAGACACTGGGGAGTGAACCACAGTCTTCAGTATGCGCATCATGTGCTTTCTTGCATAACGTGCAAATCATGGGCTCCTGCGTCTCCTGAAATAGGATTAAAATGGGGTTTCTATTGTAAGAGCTAGTGTGGTATAGTGGTTTGAGAGCTGGCTTATGACTCTGGAGACCAGGGTTTAAATCCCTGCTCAGCCACGGAAATTGACTGGGTGACCTTGGGCAAGCCACAGCCTTAGAGGAAGGCAAAGGCAAACTCCCCCCCCAAAAAAAGACAACTTTGCCTTAGTGTCGCGATATGTCAGAAATGATTTAAAGGCATACAACATTGTTCTGCGCTGCCGCTGTTGAAATACAAAGCATTTGGGATATTGAAAGTGGAATAATAGCATGATAACAGTCTAGTACAGAAATGGCCTAAGACTGAATAGCTTTAAAACGCCTGCTCTCACTGATGATGGCAATTTCTAGAAGTGGAGGGTATGGGTCAGGAGTGGCACCTGAATTTTTGTACTCTTTGGGGAGAGTGGTTATGGGAAATGTCATGATGAGCCTCTCTGCAATTTGTTACTTGGAATTTGTCATACGTAATGTTTGGCACTATGCCTGAGATTTTAACAGTAGTAACAAGGAACGGACAGGGGGGTGGTTTTATTCTTCTCTGATACTCTATGTCTTAGTGTTGGTTCTTCTCAGAACTTTTTTTCCCCCAGCTCTACACTGGATAGTTGCCTGGCTCCCATGCTGGGAGCTGCCTTGGATCCCATCCTGGGTGAAAAGTAGCAGGGCATGAAAGAAAGAACGAACGAACGAACGAACTTAGAATATCTAGTGCTCCCAGCACAGTATGTCACCCATGAAGAGGTACTGAATTTAAGCACTGATATACAGTAATTTTTTAAAATCCAGAATACTCTTCTTAAAAATATTATGAAATAACATACAGCAATAGTCTTGTATCTGACAAAAATTAGTGCTAGAGTATTATAGAAGTGGATAAATATATCCTGGAGTTTATAAATCAAGGTAAAGGCAATGTGGAGAATAAGGTATAATCTGTGGCTGAAAATAAATATGCATAAGAATAAGTAATTCCAGTGCTCAAGATGTGATTGTGGTGGTGAAAGATCTTGGTCTTTTTGCAAATAAAATAAATGGATGCCAAACAACATGAAGTTTAATCAGGATGTTTTATAGTGAAGAACAGAATCAAGTAGGCTTCAGGAATCCAAAAGGGAATGGAACCCCTACATAAAATGAGCAAAGCAAGCATGTGCATCCTATTATTTTCAATGGATGCAACATTTGCATGCCTATAGCAGCATGGGTGGGTGTATGCCCATTGCATCCATTGATAATGGATGTGACACTTTGCATGGCCTTGGATTTGTGTATGCCAAGGTCACACCCCAAGAGGTACTGTGGATGACCTTTTTCTGGATTTCAGCAAAGCATTTGATAAGGTGTCCCATAATATTTAGATTAGCAATCTGATTAAATGTGGAATAGATGGGAACATTGTCAGATGGATCCATAATTAGTTGGAAAACCATGTTCAAAGAGTTATCATCAAAAGCTGCACTTCAAAACTGGAAGTAGGTCTCAAGTGGAATGATTCAGGGTTCTGTCCTAGGGCCGTTACTCTTCAAGATTTTTCTCAATCACTTAGTTGACAGGATGCAATGATGACACAAAATGGAGCGGGGGGCAGGTAATACATTGGATTATAGGAACAGAATTCAAAAGGATCTAGATAAACTAGAGAATGAAATAGAGGCAAATGTAAACTTCTTTATTTAGGCTACAGAAACCAAAAACATGGGTATAGGATGAGGATACATGGCTCAGCAGTACTATACGTGAAAAGGATTTTGGGATTATTGTTGACCATAAATTGAACATGAGACAGCAGTGTGATTCTGCAGCAAAGAAGGCAAATGCAATTTAGCCAGCATTAGTAGCAGTAGTTTCCCAGTCATGGGAAGTAATACTCCCACTACTAAGTTTGTATTCCTAAATTCCTAAATCTCTGTTTCAGATATTGTCATTTTATTGTTTGCCAAAGCCTCGATTGTTCCCAATGGCCTGGAGCAGTTTCTCCTTGAGTTTCTCAATTGTTGAATAAGGTGGCAGGAGTAGAAGATGAAAACAGATTTGGGCTTCAGGAATATGATCTTCTGAAAGAGACTGATGTGAGTGAATTGTTATCTTCATGGAATCCATTCCCATCACAGGAACCCGGTCAGTGCCTACAACAAATACTAGATGGCAAAGGAAAGGCATTAATTAACTTGTGAGCAGAGGTAGCAAATATTCAAGCACTCCAGAAACATGTGTGAGATTCTTCACCCCAGATATAACATAAATCTCAAGTGGGACAAAATGAAATTCCTAAATTGGTAGGACCAGCTCTAGGGGTCCTTCCCTTTCCTTTGACCTGCACAGTTTTTTTGATTCATACACATCCCCTGGCTGTCTGTGACTGCACTACAGGGATGAGGTTTTCATGACACTTTGGGTACAAAGGAATGGATTTCAAATTCTCTGTAACCTTGGTGCCCCTCAAAACTTTGTTTCTTGAAGTAAATATAATAGAACCCACAGAAGAACATGTCCATGTAGGAGACCATGTAAGAAACTATTATCTCTAATCAATATGAACCTCTTAGCTTAGAGTGCATGTGTGAAAGTAGAGTTTTGGGAGATCCATGCTCAAATCACTACTTCAGCTGTGAAGTTTACAGAATCAGCCACACTTGCCTAACTTATGCCATTTCCACACTATACTGTTACAGTGCTATTATAGCTATATTATGTAGTGCTATTATATATATATATATATATCTATATCTATCTATCTATCTATCTATCTATCTATCTATCTATCTATCTATCTATCTATCTATCTATCTATCATATAGTGCCTCAGGTCCCTCTCTACAGTGCAAACCCCAGGATTCCATAGGATGTTGAAAGTGGAATAATAGCACTATAACAGTCTAATGCGGAAATGGTCTTAATTTGGCTTCACAGGGAAAAAAGTACGAGAACTTCACACATGAGATTTCACAACTCTCTGGAGAAAGAGTGGAAGAAACAAGGTAACCCATTTCCTTTAAGTAAATAAGGCCTTAATTGGTTTCAGGTTCCAGAAAATAATTCTATCCAGTTGGATACAGACTTTGGAAGAGGGTGGTTTTTTTGTTTTGTGTTTTGTTTTTTGATTACAGGTCCCATAATTCTGGGAATTATATCCAAACAAGCACTTTTCCAGTCTCTGGTCAAATAAGCATTAATACTTTCAGATGATCCATGTTTTGGAAAGAAACAATTTTACTTCTGCTCTTGTAAGCATTATTGAAATTCAGGGTTTCAATTAAGGCAGCAGCATTTCATCTATAGTGTTTCTTGGGGTTATCCTAAGGTTATCCTGCAGGATTTCAAGCGCTCTCAAGTTTTGAAAGATGTTCGTGCTAGTTCCTTCTAAAGACAGAGACAGAAACCTTCCAACATGACCTCTTGGAAAATGACAAAAGAGTGGCTTGAGGAGGGGATACTTACACAAGAAGGCTTTTTTCTCAGACAAAAGTAGCTCATGAAAAACCTTCCAGAACATTCTTATGGTAGGATGTGATGGACTATATATCCCCCAATATATTGCATTCTTTAAAACAAAACAAAACACTTAAATCAGACAAATGAAAAGATGAAGAAGCAAAGTTCACAAAAGGGACTGTGATAACACCATAAAGTACTCATGGGAAACCACCTCAGAGCTCAATAAACTAAACTGTTGTTTGTTCTGCAAGTCCCAGAAATTCCCAGCCACACTGGCTATGGCCATACTGGCTGAGGGTTTTTGGGAATTACAGTCTAAAAAAAGTAACACTTCCAAACTTTGAGAAACCTGCATCTTGCATATGGCCCTTAGAGACCTTGATTATGGTCCGCCACCTAAGCCCTCAAGTACCACTAAAACAAACCTACCAGATAGTAGCAGAATTGTTATGAGAAAAGTTGCACAGGAATGATGCTCCCTGTGTAAAACTATGATCTCTCCAGCCAAACAAACAGCTGCCTAGCAGGGTTAATTGAAGTGCAATTCAATAAAGGGAGAAAGACATACAGGTTCAACCTCCTTTATGTGAAATGCTTGGGCCCAGAAGTGTTTCATATTTCAGATTTTGGAATATAGTACCTTTTTGGAATGGCCTCACATTTTGTTCATTGCGTATCAGACAAGAGGCTGGAGGAGATGTCAAATGACAAAAATCCAAGGGTAGCGTTTGGCATGAATCCATGCCACCTACCATTTCCACAGATCCTCTCTTTTTTTGCTGCTAGCCTCCCACTTCCTTTGCTGGCGGCACAGTTTTAAACACTGGATTTCCAGATAAGTGGGGTTCAAGGGAAGAATGGCTCTACTTCTTCCCAACTAATAGCATGCTCCAGCCTGCATGTCAAGCACCTGTTTGCCAACCTTGTTGAGAGATTATTGAAGCAGGAAAGGGAAAGCATGATGCCTCAGTTTCTCCATTGTGTCTTCTCTCTCAGCTAAATCTCTCTCTCACTCATGCCCACATATACTCTCTCCTGTTGATTGGCAGTATAAGAAAAATTAATAAACAGGGCACTGTGAGCAAAGAAATTAGTGATGGATCTCAGCATGCAGGGAGATGAGATTTAAATTACTCTGGGAAAAGCTGGTGTGAGAATTTCTCTTTATTTGTGTGGGCCCTTTGAGACTTCAAAATTATAGTGGTATGATTGCACTTTAACTGATATGGTGGCATGTTACAGGATCCTGGGTTTTGTTGGTTTGGCAAGGCATTACAGTTCTCCGGTTAAGAATTCTAAGTAGCCTTCCCTAAACTACAGATCCCAGGATTCCATACAATGTTGCCATGGCAGTTAAAATTGAATCATAGTGTTAAAACTGTATAGTGTAAACAGCACTATGTGAAGTGGAAAGGAAAGACGTATATGCTTGAAGAGCTGAGAGAGCAAATATACATGCCTAGGAAAGAGAAACACATTATGTAGGGGGAACCCTCCTGAACCAGAGGAAAGGCCCAAGGCCAGCACTGGGTCTCCACAGGGGCCAATCAGAATCCACTGAAAGCCCTCAAACAGGTCACCAGCATAAACAAGATATCACCACAAAAGTACATTTCCCATCAACTGTACTAAGAGTATCCTTCATCGTAGAAAGAGGACTCTGCCCCTCACCTTGGGTGTCTAAGCCGCGGGGCTACTCAAGTGCAGGTCTTCCTCTAGGCTTCTGATTGCCTGTAGGGGTGCACTTGGACATATTCCAGCAGCCTGGACACAGCCAGAGAAGGCGGCACAGCCTTATGTTGGAGGCGGAAGATGCTCCTTCTTTTCCACGCAAGCATAACCAGGAATTACCAGGCTGTACCCTTGTTGTGCTTGCAAGTCCATCTAAAGTGGGAAAGAAGGAGAAGCCTTCACCCCTGAGAGATGGTGTTAGTACACTGACATAGACTTGGGCCATTTTTGCACTACACTCTTATGCTGCTATTATTCCACTTTCAACATCCTGTGGAATTCTGGAGTTTGTAGTTTACTGAGGCCAAAGAACTCTCTGGCTGAGGATTCTAAATGTTCCTCCCTAAACTGCAAACTCCAGGATTCCATAGGATGTTAAAAGTGGAATAGCACTATAACAGTGTAGTGCACAAATGGTTTTTCACTCCATCAGCAGGTTTACTGGATCTTGGCTACTGACAGATGCATTCTCAATTAAGATGCATAATCCAGGCTGGCAGCCACCATTACATCTTGTAGAAGGAAATTCTATTAAGTTTAATTGTACAAGTGCATGGTGAATTGGGGATTATAGCTTTAGCTGCATCCCCCATCCTATTCAGCAATAGCCATAATATGCAAGTTGCTCTCAGCCATTTAAAGTTGCACATGATCAAGACAGGAAATTTACTTTTTCCATCACCCACCTTTTCATACAAATTCCAGTCGTATTTTGCATTTCCAATTGCTACTTCCATCAGTTCTGGAGCCTCAAAGAAGCCAACTATATCTTTGTCAAGAACTTTGTAAAACCCTCTCTTGAACTCTCCAAAAAGTTCATCCACAGATTTACTGAAAATGTAATCCACATATTTGTTGACAAAATCCTTCCTTTGAAAAGAAATATATGTAAATTAGTACTTTGTTCAAAAGATATGAAGAACAGGATAGTTCTGATTTTTTAAAAGCCAAATGTCTCATCTTAAATGCTAGCTAGTAGTTTCACATATTTTTCAAGCCCCAAATTAAGGTCTCACTAGTCCAAACCAAATACGGTCAGCTCCCTACATTTACAGATTTCACTTTTGCGGATTTGATTATTCACGGATTATTTGCTGTCACCTCTGCTGCCTCCCTATGCCATTTTTAATAGGGACTGCAAGCCTTGTGAGACTCAGAAACCATGAATGAGGCTTGTATGTCACTATTAAAAATGGTGTGGGGCAGAAGTAGAGGTGGCAGTAAGCCCACCAGTCACCCACTTCTGTCATGTGAAGAAACCCTGATGCCTCAAAGGAATCCACAGTGGGTTGAATATGGTGATCAGACTTTTTTCTCTGTTAAATATGGTTTGGGAGGGCCTAGAGTTATTCACAGTTTTTTCACTTTCACGGGACCCTGTGTCCCTAACCCTAGCAAATGTGGAGAGATGACTGTGGTCTTCCAACTATCTCATATAATTTAGCCTGGTTTGATACAGTTGCTTAATAGTGTAATACAGTTCCCTTTACCAGAAGTGTATTACTAGGATTTCCAAAACTTAGGCCATTTCCACACTAGACTGTTATAATGCTATTATTTCATTTTCAACATCCTATGGAATCCAAGATTTCATAGGATGTTGAAAGTGGAATAATAGCACTATAACAGACTAGTGCGGAAATGGCCTTAAAATTCCTAGTAATTTGGTGTGTGTGACATGATATTCAGCGACCCTAAACATTTGAACTGGTGAAACGAGAGAATAAAAATACTGTTTTTGAGCAAGATAAGAGACAATCCAGATAGAAGAGGACTGGGCAGTTTGCATTCTACTTAGACACATGTCTTTTCTCTCCAGCCAATTCTTCACTTTCCCATGTTTCCCATTCTTCACCTTCCCATGTTTCCCAGTTTATTTTAGATCAACCTTCTCCAACCTGGTACTCTCCAGATGTTTAGGACCCCCAACTCCCATAATTGCCACCCAGCACAGCTGTAATCCTTCCAGAGCCCCAGAGATCAGAATTGATGCAAACCTACAAAAATAAGAATTATGTCACCATTACATACTTGTTTCTATTGTTCACAGTTACTGAACTGCCATCTGGAATTAAGTCCACCTTCCTTTTGTCCCAGAAAATCTGGAAAAAGATGCATTTGTTTTTTTCAGACAAAGAAACTGAAAAAAAGGCCACCGAAAATAATTCAGACATGGATTTTGTACTGAAAACTCACAATAACCAACTCAATCAATTTACGCGGGATTTGATAACAATAGTCACCAGCTGAAGATGAAGCATGGTGTCGCAGTTTGAGCGCTGGGCTACAACTCTGGAGACAAGGGTTCGAATCCCAGCTTGGTCACAGAAGTCCGTTGGGTGACCTTGGGCATGTCACACTTCCTCAACCTCAGAGGAAGGCAAAGGCAAACCCTCTCTGAAGAAATCTTGCCAAGAAATCTTGCCATGATAGGGGGAGTCAGCAGAGCAGGGAAGAAAAAGAGCACTGCCATCACCACTACCACACCTCAGAGAGGAGAGAGGCTTTGTCTGCCATCTGCCTCTCTCCAGCTCTCTCATTCTCTCTCCCCCTGTGGACTGCTGCCTGGCATCTGCTCTCAACAGGACCAGATCTCAAGGTACTGTGCCAGCTAGCCAGCTTCACCTGTCTCCTTCTTTTAAGGGGATAAAATCTGGCTACTGGAAGTGGTGGGGTCACCCTGAGGGGGCAACACTAAAGGAAGGTCAGTCCTTTGAGTGGAGCTGCTTCAGGGGTAGAGCAAGGGTGAGGGACAGTCCCCCTGGTTGAAGAGCATAGGAGCAGGGTTCCTCACTACCATCAGAACTTTAAATTATGGTCTTTTAAATATCCTGCCTTTGGTGGAAAACCACAAAAATGAGTTACATGGGGAGTACGGGAGAGATGTTGATCAAAGAGCAGCCATTACACAGTAATGAGCAGAGAGTGATATGGTGTAGGGGGACAGTCTTATATCTATGGGAGATGGGAAAGCCAGAAGATACCTGTTGCACCTAAGCTGTCCCCAAATTCAGATGGTGTGCATAGCCCTGGCAACAAGCCTCCTGCACTGAAAATGCTGTTCAATGTCAAGATAGTAAATGGAAAAACACCCTTGATCCAGGGCTTGATCCTGGATGAGAATGCCAAACTGGCTTGTGTAACAGAAACCTGGTTGGATGAAGCTGTGGGTGGATATGTGTGTGTGTTAACCTCTACCAGTTTTGTCTCTCTACAGCAGCTGGTGAAGCCTGGGGATGGCAAGGAAGAGTTGAAGAGTCTACTGGGATTCCATCTCCCTCATCAAGTGCCTTGTCTCATCCTCTGTTGGGTTTGTGTTTTTGAAGGCAGGTGGCAGGGACAGAATAGGGATTCTGTTGGTATACCACCCACCCTACTGTTCCACAGTCTCCCTTTGCTGGCTGAGTTGGTCTCGGTGGTGGTATTGGAGTCCTACTCCAACTTGTTCTGGGGGACTTCAACAACTGTGCTGAGACTGCTCTTTCAGGAGCAGCTCAGGACTTCATGTACTCCATGACAACCATGAGTCTGTCCCAACCAGTATCTGGTGCCACCCATGTTGCAAGATATACTCTGGCCCTCATTTTCTGTGCTGGGCAAGATTATGGTGATCTGCACATCAAGGAACTTCCTATAGCTCTGCAGTTATGGACAGATCACTGGACAGATGAAGGTTAGCCTCACTAGGACTTGGAGTCTCTGCAGGGATGGGGGGGCAATTAAGATGGTCCCCCCCAGGAGGATTATGGATCCAGATGGATTCCTGATGGCTCCTGGGAAGTTTCCTGTTGTCTTGGCAAGTGATCCTGTTGAAACCCTGGCTGGTCTCTAGAATAGGCCTGGATGTTGAATGTGATTGCTTCTACATGTCCCCTCACATAGAGTGGAGCCAAGCAGGCCCCGGTTCACAAGGGAGCTGATGGTGATGACAGAAGTGGGATGAAGACTAGAACACTGATGATGGAAAGCTCAAAATGAGTCCAATCAAACATTGGCCAGAGCCCTCTGGAAAGCCTACTCTATGGTAGTGGTGGCAGCAAAGAAATCGTACTTCTTTGCCAGCAATTCATCCACATAGTGTCATTCAGCAGAGCTGTCTCAAGAGGTCAGAAGCCTTTTACATTCTGCCCCAGAGGAGCACCATGTAGATCACTCAATGGCCTACTAAGAAGAGTTTGCATGATACTTTGCAGATGAAATTACTAAGATCTGCTCCAATTTGGATGCTGTAGTTGATATAGTTCCACTAGATCTAATCTTGGTTCCTGCTTGTCCTGTGTTAATGAATATGTTCCAATTTATGCAGCCTGAGGATGTGGACAAGATCCTGGGAGAGGCGAAAGCAACAACTTGTGTACTGGAGCCTTTCCATTCATGGCTTATAAAAATAGCCAAAGAAGGATTGGCTGAGTGGGTAACAGGAGTAGTGAATACTTCATTGCAGCAAGACAGAGTTCCATCTTATCTAAAAAAAGCTGTAGTGAAACCCCTACTTAAAAAAAACAAAACAAAAAGAAAAAATCCTTCCTGAACCTGCATACTCTGGATAACTGGTAGCCAGTCCCCTATTTTCCTTTTCTGGACAAGGTTCTGGCCTCCCAGGTCTAGGGATTCCTGGCTTCAGATCTGCCTATGGGACGGAGAAAGCTTCGAAAGCCTTGGTGGATGATCTACAAAGGGAACTGGACAGAGGAGTGTATCCTTGTTGGTTCTGCTGGATCTTTCATCAGCTTTCAGTACCATTGACCATGATATCCGTCTGAGCTACCGCACTGGGATGGGACCTGGAGACACTGTTCAGTATAAATTTAAAAAAAAAAAAAGGAGGACCTTCTCTATTATGTCATCCATGAAGAACAGTCTTTTCACTGAGATCAGATCAAGAAGGTTCCCAGTGTTGGACATTTCTGCTTACAACTGACGGCCAGTCTGTTTATTTAGTCATTTAGTCATTATCATGATTGTTAATGTCATTCATTATCCATTTTTAAAAGAATGAATGGATTTCATTGTTTTATTCCTTAGAATTTTTAACAGTGGATGTCACTGGATTTGTTTTAATTGCAATTGTTTAAAAGAAAACAAGAAAAGAAATGTTCTAAAATAAATACATAAATACGTGCAAATACTGGCAAGCCAGGAATTTGTAGACTTCTCCATAAGGGTATTACAAAAAATATCCTTCAGTTTTATTGAAATAGTATACTGACCTCTGTTCAGTTCAATTGAACATGCTGGTTTCAATCTTTAAAACTCTTAAAAGGGTGGAAATGGCACATCACAGGCACTGTTTGCTTTCCTTTTGGTTTCCTTTCTTGGGGAACCAATCTGTCTGAGGTGAAGTACACCATGACATTTCAATGGTGGCACCAGATCCTTAAACTCATCCTCTAGAAAAGCTTATCTGCTGTTAACATATTTTCAGTGTCAGGTAAACACTGGCCCAATCTTTCATGAGCTTTCAACCTTACTGGCTTCTGGTTTATGTAATTTTCTGTTTCTTAACTTAAAGGGTTATCAATTGAAGAGAGACAGTAACTGTGAACAGAAAATGCAAATGATTTGGCAGTACTCACAGAGTAACACATCTGAAAGTTGTTTTCAGTGTCATCACCTTCATAGTCAAGAACTTCCTGCAAACTCCTGGTTAACAAATGGAAAACAATTACAGCATATATTAGATCAGTATTACTCAAAAAGAGACCAGTATTACGGAAGTAGAGTGGGATGGGCAAATACATTTGGGATCTCAGGATATGGACAATATGTCTGGAGAGTACTATCAACTGTGTACAGTATATGCCTGCACCTTGCTCATTACACTTAACTGGAAGAGTATGGCTGGATTTAGAAGATGACAAAATCCTCATCAAGAGATTGTTGTCCTAGCCTTTTTGAAGCAGATAGTAGCGTGATCTCTCCTTAGAAACCTTCCCTGGACAAGAAAGATCTTAATATCTACATGCCACTGTCTAGCATTCCTTTTCTGGTCAAAAGTGCCTGATAAAAGGGTTGTCAGCTAACTCCACCACAGCCACAAGATGCCTTTATAGCTTGAGGAGTGCTCCACTGACCTGGCCTAGTGTGCTAGAATTCTTCTTAGCCTTTCATTGTCTAAGTGAAAAGAAGAAGAGGGCAATCCCCATTCAAAAGATCACTGTCTTCAGGATCAACCTGTAAGTTCATCTTGCAAGCAAGACTGTACTCACACCCCTGATTCTAGGATGAATTTGCACAATTGAACTGGGAAATGTTAAGACAAGGGAAACACATTTCTAGAGGAGTGCACACACACTAGTTTGTCCTTTGGCCACTCCGGTCTACATAGAATCAGTTGGCTTATTCATTCTGGCCCTACCAAAGCTGGAAATATAGACTTATTGATGGAGAGAGTCTAAGCCATTTACCTCCCAAGGACAGGATCCAGCTCTTTTAAGTCATCAAGGGAGGGTTTCTCGCCAAGCAGTTTTTTAAAGGCAGCAAGTGGGAAAGGCACATAGGCAATGACTCTGTTGAACATGGAGAGGCCACAGAGGATCCCAAAAAGGAAATATTTATTCTTCTCTACTGAAGTCTGCAAGAGAAAAAAGACACAATAACATGAAATGGCTTTGGGTTTTAGCAGACAGCTCCGTGTGTTCATACAACTGACACAATCCATTGTTCTTATGCTGTAGGGCCCATTCTGATCAGCAGAAGTTCTCCAAAATCTTAGGAGAAGGCAGAGCTTTGAAATGTTACCATGTTGACTGTGAAATTCTGGGAATTATAGTCCAAAAAAGGGTAACTTTACCCAATTATAAGATAAAGGGAACGCCCAACCCCGCTATCCAGAGATCTTTTCACCAGTATTTGAACCTGGAATCACATGCTGACATCAACATCTGGGACATCCTCAGGAAGGCAAAACCATGACATTAAAAAATTCTGGTCTGCCCCTAAAAGCAACCAGTAATTGCCAAGGATTCTGGAAAATAGCAGCAGATGTTTGTACAAAGTCCAGCCAGCAAAAGAGACCAGGACGTGCATGAGCCAATGTACAGCTCACTGGTGTGTTTGGAACTGGTGCGTTTGTTTTCTGCTGCTCCAGAGATCAGGACAAGGAGCAATGAATTCAAGCTACAGGAAAGGAGATTCCACCTGAACCTCAGGAAGAACTTCCTGACAGTCAGGGCTGTCTGGCACTGGAATATGCTGCCTCGGAGTGTAGTGGAGTCTCCTTCCTTGGAGGTTTTTAAGCAGAGGCTGGATGGCCATCTGTCGGGAGTGCTTTGAGGGTGTTCCTGCATGGCAGGGGTTTGGACTGGATGGCCTGTGTGGTCTCTTCCAACTCTACATTTCTATGATTCTATGAACCTATTTGGAAACTTCCAACAGTCCAAAATACTCTGATTAGACTGCTAACTAGGGGTAGGTAGCTACAGGGAACACATGATTCCCTTGTTGAGACAGCTTCACTAACACATTCCATTTCTGGGTAGAATTCAAAGTGCTGGTTATAACTTTTAAAGCTCTATATGGCTTAGGTCTAGACTATCTGCAGACAGCATCTCCCTGTATGAGTGTGCCCAAGTTTTAAGGTTGTCAGAGAAAGGCTTTCTGTTAGTTCCACTACCATCACTGATGGTGTGTTTGGTAAGGACATAGGAGAGACCCTCTCAGTTGCTGTTCCTAGGCTGTGAAACTCCCTCCCATAGAGGGCTCAGCTGGCTCCCTATCTGTTCTCTTCCCACTGGCAGATAAAAACCTATTTCATTAGCCTTTTGGCTCTTAAAAACTCATGTGGCAGAAAGGTCTTTTAAAGAATTGGCTGTACTTTTATCTCTTTTTCATTATTTGTTAAATGTGTCTTTTAGGTTTTTTTTAAAGTGTGCTTTGAATAGAATTGTTAATTTTTTTTAAAAAAACTTTTTATACAGTAAGATTTCAAACTACATTTTGTTTTAAAATATTGTAAACTGCATTGGGTTCTGTGCTGGAAGAAAAGTGAGATTAAATTAAATAAATAAAATGCAGGCCAAGCCTATGCTCTGCCAGTAAGCAAAAATGTCTTCCCCCAGCCATATCCACTGAAGGACCACGGTTAACCAAATGCATAACAGCTTCACCAGTTCTCACTGTAAGGCATTATTTTGGCAATACCAGAGTCTGGAAATGTTCCTGCTTTGGACCATAATGCTTCAAGGGCCATGCTGGCTCAGAGAATCCCGGAGCTGTAGTCTAGGGCCATTTCCGCACTAGCCTGTTATAGCACGATGATTCCACTTTCAACATCCTATGGAATCCTGGGGTTTGCAATTTCAAGAGGGGCCAGAGGGCTATAACAGGCTAGTGTGGAAATGGCCTAGGATTCCTGGATGCCGGTATAGGTGCAGGTGTAAATATGAGCTTTGGGGGCACAATAACATTTTCTCCTTTTTTTAGTGGGTACATCTTTCAAAGCCATCCAGGGACAAAGAACTGTGGGAGGCTTAAATCTACCCTGATTCTTTGGGCTTGGAAATGAATCTTGCTTCATCTCTGCTGAGTTCAGATATGCTAAAAGAAACCTATTAATGTAAAAGAAAGGGAATACTCTCTTTTTAATCCTGTACTCCACCAACTGCCTTTATCAAGCATCTAAGAGCTTAACCAGATGTGACATGCGTATGAAAATACACATATAAATACACCACATGCATATAGATACAAAAGCATGCTTGCAGTGACCCCAGTTTTTGTAGGAACTGCAACATCTAGGAACATGAGTTTTAACATCCCAATCTGCTAATAGCCCCCAAAAAATGTCCTCCACCATAGTTACACATAACCCATATGTAAATGCAGCTAGTAATTACATATTTAGTACAATCCATTCCCTATCTCTGCTTCATTATTACCCATTTTCTGTTCTGCTCCTAAGGAATTGGAGCAGGGGGAGATGAACGGACTGGAAGCAACATAGCTTGTTGCTCCTGAAACGCTACTGCCTGGGGCAATCAATGAATACATTGCTCCTAGTCAGAGGTGGGACAGACATGCTTCAAAGGTGAAGCAAGTAATAGTGGGTGACACTTTGAATACCTTTGAGGTTTGTTCGAATTGGGTCTCAGTCACTGAAGCTTACCCTGGTAGGAAACCACATTGGGGTATTGTGGTCAGGGTACATAAACATTCCATAATCTGGATGCACCATCTCCTCAAACAGACGTGAAAAGAACTCCCAGAGAATACCTCCAGCTTCAAATCCAGCCATCTCTCCTTCAAATTCAACCTGTAAGAAAAAACAGATAAAGATAATTGTTCTGGTCCCACAGAAAGAGGGGAAATCTTGGCTTCCTGGTGGCATGGAAAGCATGTATATGTAGGAAAGGATCTTCTGTTCAGATACTTTACCTGCATGCAAAGAGTCAGACAGAATGAGAGGCAGTTGCGGGGCTAGTGCACTTCCCTCCTTGATTCAACACTCTTTGTGAATTACTGACTAGGGTTTAGGAAGAGATGAAATTCTGTAGCATATTTGTCTCTGTGCAAGATTAAAACCCTTCCTTTTAAAACTTATAACATTATAAAATTTACCTAATAGTATTCATAAGCAAGGCTATGAACCTTACCACAAAAATACTATGTAGATTAGAAAGCAAAAACCATTCTAGCCTTGAGTGTCTTTTTCAATTTACAAAATTAAGACAAGTAGGCAGTATTTCCAAGAACACCTCACAAACATACCCTTGAGATATTTTGGCCATAAGTAGTGAATCCTGTATGTTTGAAGAAAAAACCCAGTAGATTTGGTGGATTGGTCCACCGAATTGCTTTCCAGCTGTTTCAGGTATCTAAGCCACTTCTAATAAGAAGGAAATCAGGTTAAAGTATGACAGTCTAGTAGTTAATCTCAATGTAGATGTTTGTCTTTTTTTCTTTTTTCTTTTGTTGTTCATGTTATTATTATGTAGACAGTTACCTTGTTTTTAGCATCTGTTCTTATCATTTGTTAAATATAGTACTGGGTTCTTATTGTTACTTGACATTTTGTGATTTGACTTTTGTGATTTTGATTATTCATGAGGCATGCATGTGCCTCTCCCCCATTCTCCTCCCATTCCCTTGCATTTTACCAGGTGCAGAGAAGGAAGGCAAGCACACTTGGGCAAAAGGCAATGGAATAAGAGGGAGGCACACACATCCCTTCCTTTTCTGCCCCTGGTGTTCCACCTCCCATTCCCTTCCCTTTGGCTCCTGCAGAAAACATGCACTGAGGCAAAAGGCAAGGGAATTGCGGGTGGAAGCCACGTGCAGATGTTCCTTCTCTGCTTCCAATGCTTCCCTCCTCCATTCCCTTGCCTTTAGCCCGAGTTTGGAGGAGGAAAGCATTTGCACCAAGCAAAAGGCAAAGAAATGGGAGGGGGAAGCCCCAGAAAGGAATGGGAGGGGGAGCTGGGGGGGATTATTTGCTGTTTTTCCACCTTTGCAAGGGTTGTGCACCTTGAACCTTCACAAAAGTGAAGGGACCACTGTAAATATATTTATTTTCTTAAATAAACCATGTCTTTGTTCAAATGTAGGCCAAGGTGACATTTGAACAAAGTTGTATGCAGATTCTGGAGCCCTAACTGGCTGGGTCAATTCTAGCTTACAACACAGATTATAAAAGTCTACTCAGTTGGAAGCCTACTGAGTTCAGTGGGACTTATCGCCATCTAAATGTACGCATGCATGCATGCATCCATTTAATTGACACCCCATTTTTCTCTTTGCACAGGCCCCAAGATGGTACATGAATTTTTATCCTAATAGTTAAGCCAGCTAGTTATTTAGTTTCCAAAATGGTGTGATGTCACACAACAATACTGCACAACGTAACCAGGTTTTCACAAACTTACCAGCAATTGCATCTTTAGACAGATGTCCTCCACCTGACCCAGTTTGTGCAAAGTATCTTCAACAATGTTCTGACGCCTCACCTTCAAAGGAAAGACAGGTGGTTTGGGGAGTTCACTGTTTCCCAGCATCCGATGCATCATCAATGCTTGATGGAAGCCAACCTTCATGGCCTGAAGAAATACAAGTGGTGAGATTTCCAAAGTGACAGGCAAGTTAGTTTTTAAGGTGCAAGAAGAATTTTCACTTTTCTGGCTATATCACATTAATAATGTTATCATAGCATGAATTTTCATGAACTGCAAACCCACCTTTAGAGGCTAAAAACATCAGTTTTCTGAACTACAGCTCCCAGAATTCCTATCTGAACTAGACTGCCTGTAGAGGAGCCAAAAAGAGTAACTTTCTCAAGCTCTGCCCCCTTTATCATAAAAGTACGAACAGTAACTACTATGGTGTCAGTGATGTCCACATTTAATTTCCCTCTGGCTTCATTGTTTGCAATCTCATTTCTAAATATGTAATTATGTACACATGCACATCAGGATTTCATACACACATATACACACTATTTGTTAAAGAAGATCTGGAAGGAAATCTAGCCCCACATTGTTTTTAAAGTGATCAGCGATCCTTACATTTAAGCTGCTCTGTTTACCTGGAAAAGACTGCCATGGATTCAGCCACTTCCTCATCTCCCCCACACCTAACAATAATGGTCAAGCTCACCCGTAAAGTTTGAGCTAAAACCTAGAGCAGATTCATAACCCCACTGACGTCAGAGCCACCAGCTACTTCTGTGAGTGTACATGAGGGAAAACTACACCTGGCAGCACCTTTTCTAATGCTCCTGTACGCTTTAATTTCTGGTGATTTAATCTATCGCTTCTCAATGAGAAATGTATCATTTCTCAATGAGAAGCAATACATTTGAGTTTAGGGCTCAAATATCAGCAGATGTGATGGAATATTTTAAAATGAAAGCTCTGCGAGTTCATACACTATTGAACGGGAAGTTGTAAAACCTATGTTCAGGGAAGAATCACTGCCCATTCTTCTTATTTAAACAAAGACTTTAAATAATAAAAAATAATTCAACAAGCAATTGAAAGCTCTTGTTTCTCAATCTGCTGTTTCCCAATCTGAACAACTTTATCAAGAACTGTAAAAAGTTAAACATGAACTGAATAATAGTCTCTCACAACAAACTGAACTTGCTTTGATATGTCTACAGCAAGGACATTGGGAAAATGAGGAATATCCCAACAAATGTCTGGTGCATTGCCTTATACATCAACAGTAACACAATGTTATTCCAGGTATCAAAGATGGAAGCAATAATCTATATATGTTGCTCACAGATATAAGCCGACAAATGTTGAAGTTTTAAGTAGGTCTTTATTGCTTCAATAATGAAATTTACCAACAGGATATGGAGACTTTCTTTTCTTATATTGAACTTCCTCATTGTAGGATATCACAGAACAATTTCTTTCGGAACCTTTACACTTAGAGGAAATTATCAATGTTATAATAAATATTAAAACAGGAAGTCTCCTGGCCCTGATGGGTTTCCAGTTGAATGGTACAATGTTTTTTAACAAACTGTCAGCACAAAAGGTGCTCCAACATTACAAACGTATCCTTGAATCTCCCTTCCTCCCTTCAACATTAAATGATACCTATATTATCCTGATACCTAGACCAGGATCATATTTGCTGTGCTAACTACAGCTCTATATCCTCACTTAATGTTGATATTAATATTGATAGCTATTTTAGCTAATAGATGACAAAAAGTCATTTCATTTTTGGAAAGTTCTGACCAGGCGGGATTTATCAAAAACAGTCAGAAATCTGATAATATTTGATTGATTGGGGCTTTAAACTTAGACAGAACTAATCAGCCAGCCATTATTTATTTAGATACTGAGAAGGTCTTTAATAACATTTACTGGTCATTTATTTTTGCAGTATTGGCTAATTCTCAGATTCCTAAAACAGTTTTGAAATGGATAAAAATTTTATATCCAGCACCATGAGCATGGATTATAACCAAGGTTTTGTCCACTGTCTTCTTTAATATTCAGTTTATCTTATTATTATCTTATTATTCTGGGGTTTGGAAGGACAGAAAGCCCAGTGTACCTCACTCCTTACCTCCTGCATCCAAAAGGCCTGTATGGCAAAAATTTCCCTCTTGGTCAGCAGATTATAGACAAAGGGGAAGCAACAAAGAGAAACGGGACACATTTCCGGATTCTGTAGAGAAAAACAAATGAGCATACAGATTTTTTTAAATGAATAATTCCAATGGATTGTATGCCAATGAGGTGTAGTGCCTTGAGTGCTAGACCACAACTAGGGCCATTTCCGCACTAGAGTGTTACAGCACTATGATTCCACTTTCACATCCTATGGAATCCTGGGGTTTGCAGTTTTGGGAGGGCCAATTGGCCCCTCCGAAACTGCAAACCCCAGGATTCCATAGGATGTTGAAAGTGGAATCATAGTGCTATAACACTCTAGTGCAGAAATGGCTTAGGACTCTGGGAGATCAGGATTCAAGTCCCCACCTATCCATAAAAACCCACTGAGTGACCCTGGGAAAGTGATACTCCCTCAGCCTAAGAGAAAAGCAATGGCATACCTTTGGTGAAAACCCTATGATGGGATTGCCATAAGTCAGAGTCTTCTCAATTTACTTTGCAACCATGAAAAAATCCAAATGGACACCCTTTCCAGCTTTCTTTGTTCATTGACCTTCACTTGCATCAAGACAACTTCAACAGTTTTCTTTTCCTGATAAGGAAACCATGCTTGCCACTTGGCTTCAACTGCTACATTTCTTCAGCAACTTGGTTCCTGTGCTACCCTAAAGCTGGTTCCACCAATGCAAGCGGCAAGCCTTCTGCACAAACTCAAAAACGCTATTCATAAGAACAGCGTAACGTGCAAATAGTTAACCCACAGCTTGCTTTCCTTCAGTCAGAACCGGGTGCTAACTATAGATTAATTAGTAAAGGGTAGAATGATGTTGTTATGTGGTAGAATGTATTAGGTAGTATGAGAAAGTAAAAGGAGCTTCTAAACAGGATAAAAATATACCGTATATCAATTTAGAAACAATGGGTTGTACCAAACTTTACTCATCCTAAGTGCAGACCCATGAAAATCAATGAGGTGTAAGTTAGTTGAGATTAGCTTACATCTCATTCATTTCAATGGATCTACCAGTACAACTAAGTCTAGACCCAACCCCAACAAAACAGGCCAGATCAGAGGGGCACTGTAGACAAAGTTCCTTTAAAAAATTAGACCTTTCACCTATCTAACCCAGGGGTAACTACTTGTGGCCACTGAGATATTTTTGGCCTGCAGCTCCCATCAATCAATTCCTAGCTAATATTGCCAATGTTGAAAGATGCTGGTAGTTGCAGTCCAACAACAACATCTACAAGGTCAAATGCTGCCTGTCCATTATCTAGTCCCTCAACATCTGCTTTCTAAGATCTCATGGAGAGAACTTTTCAACTCCTGCTCCCTAAGATTTTTCAGCTGGCTATATTTTATGTAAAGCAAACCCTACATGCAATCTGCAGAATCAACTGTGTTTCTGAACATTATCAATTCTGTACAAAATACCTAAGCTTAACTACTCTTATTTTCATTTTAAGCCTGAAGGGAAAAACACAACACAAAGCAATTATACTTACCGGGTGAGTTTTCTGATTATGCCATCTTGCAAAGTCTTCAAGGATATTAATTTTTTGATGGATTTCATTTATGTAGAAGCTGCCTAACTGGAGCTTGTAGTTAGCCTTCTTGTTTACCTTGAAGGACAGCAAACATTCCTGTTCAGATACATCTACTTCATAAACATGAATCCCAGTCATCGCTGGGAAGTTTCCAGGCACACTTACCTTGTACAATTTTTTAAGTACTCTGAGGAGTGGAATAACCTCCTGGCAGTCAGGCTGGATAAAATAATAGGATAGCTGAGACTTCACAGCTTTGCTAAGCACCTGGACTATTTGGTTTAAAAACGAGGCTGGCAGCAAGGGCCAATATTTTTCTGAAAAAGAAAAATATATATATAACTTGGGTCTGAATCAACTTGGGTCTGAATCCAAACCTTGATTTAGATATCCAAATCTTTATGCATTTCACCAACTATCATCAGAAAACAACAAACAGCCATAATGTTATTTTTCTGTTGGAGTTGGATAAAATGTGCAGGGACAGTTAACTGAATGAGGGGAACTCAACATTACAAATTTTAGAAGAATTAGACGCATGGTGTTTTGTCCAAGAACAGGCTTTGGGGAGCTTCCGAAAAAAGGACACACTGCCCCCCCCATTTCTGGTAAAAAACTATTATGGAAATGACAGAACTGACTTGAATTGGTTCTAGACAAAGGATTTGTCCAAATCCAAAGCAGACCCCTGAAATCATACAAACACCCTAATGTAAGTTTTTAAAGCATGAAGCAATTTTCAAATTAAAAAGACTGCGCCTTCATTGAGCACCTCCTTTTTCCATTAACATACAATTGCAGGCAAGTTGATGAATTCAACAGTACCTCACAATGTAATGCGTGTGAGCATGGAAAGAACACACAAAACAAAATATTGTGCTATTTCAATAACAAAAACTCTAACAGCGAAATTATGAGCTGTGGATTATGTGTAACAACAAACCTAACAAGACCTGCTGCTGAAGCTAGGAAAGGAAAGGGAAAGGGCGTACTGAAAGGGAAAAAATGAGAAATGTGTCTCTTGAGCGTTCACTCCCCCATGAGAATTTCAAGCCTCTTTTCCAGGACTACTCCTGCCCTCCACAAGCAGAGAGGGCAGGAAGGGGCACTCAAGTGAGGAAGATTGTAGTTTCAGTCTGTATTCCAATAGCCAGCACAGACAACAACATCTGCACCATTGTGAACCAGCTATCAAAACACTAGCGTTAAGCCTCCTGGCTCCTCTCCTTGGATAGTGCACAGGGGCCAAGCGAGGAACCTAGAAAGCTTGCAATTCGCTACAGGAAGGAATAATTTAACAAAGCACACCCCATGCTCAAGCAACCAGTTACATTTGGGCTACAGCTCCCAAAATGTCAATAGACATGCTGGCTCAGACATTTGGGGAACTGGGTTCCAAATCGGTAACTCTTCCTTGTTCTGCAAGGAATCTATGCACAATCATATTTGACAACTGCAGGAATTCTTCAAGGAGTAGCATTACTGACAGCTATCAGCACTAAGATTTCCTATAACTGTGTTGATCAAACATGACAACTGCCTCTTTTCCTGAAGATATCAATCCTAAAATTTAGACACAACCTCTCTTGGTATCCCAGACAAGTGGGCTGTTTTTCTGTGTTTCAGGTTTGATTAACTACAGATTGACATACGGTAGGGAAAAACATCTTAGGGGATGTTTCCTCGTTGTGCACTGGCCAACTTCCAAACTTTTAGGCAGGCAAAAGTCACCAAAAATACACAGCTTTGATTGATATGCTAGAAATGCATATGGCGACTACATGGTCATAGGTGTTCACACCAATTTGGGCCAGGGAGTAACCATTATTGTCTCAGACTAGCTAGAGATTGCAACATAGTTGTGCAGCGAAAAATCACTTTGTCCTTTCTCTGGCACAATATGCTATAAGTGTTGAATTTTCTTGAAAAAACAAAAAACATTGCTGTTGATACTTTTGCTTATGTGGACAAAGAACTCAAGAGGAATTTGTTTTCCCTACTGCATTTTTTAACACTCTGATGCAAAGCCTCAGCCCAATCCAGAAACTCTCTGGAGATCTAAGATTACATGATATTAACATGTGCAAAGACAAAGAAATTGGAACAAAGTTTTCTGCTTAGCACTTCTCCTCCCTCTAGGCTTACCTAAAATGTCTGAAGAGCGTTTGCTTAAGCCAAGAACAGCTTTTGCAAAAGGTATAGCCAAAGACTCCATTTTCTGGGTTTCAAGTGCTGCAAAACACTCAGGCAGCAGTAGAAAGATAGAAAGAGCCTCTTGGTGGGGAGAATTCAGTGGAAGGGCAGGAATCAGGTGATTCAGTAGAGAGAAAGAGATCTACAGCCAGTTTGGAAAACAATACATTTATCTGAGTATGCAACACAACACAAACACACAGACATATATTTTTAAAAAAACATTCAATCTGAGCTCAGAAAAGTGTTTCTGGACTACAACTTCTAGAATCCTCCAGTAGCATGGCCAACATTATGTTCCAGTTCATGTATTGGTTCTCGACTGTGGAAAAGTCTGGCTTCAGATTTTCAAACCTGTCTGAATTTTAAGACCTTTGGAGGAGGGGTTTCTCTCAGTTCCACCATTATCACAGGCAGATTTTGTTGAGAATACAAGAGACAGCCTTCTGGGTGGATGCTCCCACGCAGGCAAAGACTTTCTTTTCAAAGCTTATAACTCATGAGCGCTGTACCTTTATCTTTTTTGATATGTTTGAAATCTGTTTCAAAATACTTTAGTTTTACGTTTTTAATAGACTTGTTTAATAGGGTTTTTTTAAAGTTTTGTATTCATAGTTTTTTTTATCTATACTTCATTTAAATTGGATGTCAGCCACCTGGAGTCCTGTGCCAGGGGGAAAGCAAGATATAAATTAAAAATAGGTAGATAAATAAAAGTTTCATTTTGGACTCCAACTCCCAGAATCCATACTTGGCAAACAGACTGGGGCATTCTTACAATTGCAGTCCATAATTAAACTTCTCCAAAGTCTGAGGCCAGTACACGAAATGGAACAGAACTGCATCAGATGGCTCACCTTCTCTGGAAGCCTGTCCTGTATTTTCAGAAATGGAGAACCATCACAGCCTCTCCTTCCCAATATGCTTTGCAACATATAATCTGATACCTCAAACCTTTTAGTGACACTTTCAATCAATAATTTCCATCCTGGGACTGAGCAACTGAGATCTCATGGCTACGAAATTCAGCCAGATTTTTAGACTACTCTATTTCTCCTCATCCTTTAATTTATGTACCAACTGGCCTCATTAAAAGCTTCAGAAAGCCTGAATTCTCAGAGATGCTTTTGAGACATTTTAATTGCTCCTAATAATGGTGTTGCTCAGCTGTGGATTTTTTGCATTTTCCATTCATGTACAGCACAGCTACCTGTTTTTGTATTTGTAACCACTATTTTAGTGTCTGATTATGCAGGACTCTGAAGGACTCGTGCTGTGCTGCAACAATCTTGGCAACAACTCTAAAACTCTAAAATTATTTTAAAACAAACAAAAATTAAACAAAATATTTTTACTGGTTAAAACACAATTTTAAAATTTAAATAAAAAACAAAAAACCATACATTGATTTTGAGACTGTTAACTAGCTACTATAAAACACACTTTTACCCACCAGCCTCCAACCCACTTTTCTTGTCACCTCAGCACCCATGACGGAGAACACAAACCAACACATGAACCATGTGATATTCCTCCTCTTCCTCTTAGTGATGCCCCAACCCTGCACCTATAAGAGTAACTACAAAGTTACAGTTACACCCCAAAAGAACTGCAGCTATCACTTGTTAAAGCACAATTGTAATATAATGTAGTTGTACTTTCATTATTGGGGAAAAGAGCTAAATGGAGTAACTAGTTATTCATAACTAATTATTTATGACTTCTCAGCTCTTCGACACACCACCCACTAAGGAGAAGGACAGAAGCAATTGCTAGAGGGAAGAAGAGCCACACTTACCCTGCCAGCAATCCATTCTCTTTTTGTAAGCTTCTCAAGTACTTCTCTTGCTTTTTGCAGATCTACTGCCACACTGCAACCATTTTTAAAAGGAAATCTAAAAAGAAAAAGAATTACCCTCCTGCTTATTTCCTGAGGGAATGGGTATGCTTTAGGTCTGCATAAGCTATTCTAGACTTTTCCCTTTCCTTTTACAAAGCTTGTTACTTACCCTTGCTTTAAAAAGCTTGCTGTTAGACAAGGAGAAGATGAAAATATTGTTTCTATTTCCCTATTAAAAAGAACAGAAAAATAGCAACTATTATAACATAGCACCAGCCTTGCAATGTGGACATGGGAGATTTTATCCAGATGTATGCATCCCATTTTTCAGGGGAAGTTGTTTTTTTTTTAAATGACATTTACAAAAAAAAAATCTTCCTTTGTAATTTCAGTTCTAATACTTGGTTACTTGGTGGAAGAAAAATGAGCATAAACTAGTACAACCTCCTTCAGCCTGGTGCAGCTGGCTGGGGAGTACTAGAGTTGGAAGTCAAATACTTCTGGCGGTCACAGGGAGGTTGTGCTTTAGCAACACGATCCAATGATTACCTGGAAGTCCTATTATATCCAGTCTTAGGACTACAATCTGCAATCCTAATTGTTGGACTGCAATCTTAATTTCACTCAGATAGCTGCAAACATCAACACTGGACTAGGAATGGGTAAATATTTGTCTCTCTTATACAAGATGGCCAGTTTCCAAGATTAACATCACATCTGTATTTTATTCAGCTTGGGAAGTGAGCTATTCAGTTACAATGTTTCTTTTTAAAGGTTTGGATGGCTCCTTATACTGGGTAACAAAAGGCACACAGAACAGTTTCTGCCAAGTATCAAAGCAACCAGCAGATTTTCTACTTTTAACGTACGAGTTTACCCAGGTAAAAAGAGAACTGTGGCTTTAAGGTAGGTCTGCCGGAACCTTGGCCCTCTAGATCAGTGGTTCTCAACCTGTGGGTCCCCAGATGTTTGTGGACTTCAGCTCCCAGAAGCCCCAGCCACTATGGTCAATGTTCAGGGCTTCTGGGAGCTGAAGTCTGGAAACATCTGGGGACCCACAGGTTGAGAACCACTGCTCTAGATGTTTTGGACTATAACTCCCACCATTCTTCATTACTGGCTATACAGGCTGGGGATTTCTGGGGTTTGGATCCAAAACATCTGAAGGGCCAAAGGTTCCTCATCGTGCTGTCTCCTCACCACTCCTGTATAAGAGGTCAAAGAATATAAACTTCAACCTTCTTGCCTTCTGCCGCATTTCACCCTCTGTAGTTTCTGACAACCACGTGTCCACCAGTGGTCCCTCCAGGTGGCTAATCCGTGGCAGGGCTTTCACAGAGGCGTTTTCATTCCCATATGCAGAAGCCTTTGAAAGGAAAAAGCCATATGAAATATTGGTATAAGGATGCTTCTGGGCTATATTAAAACTAATACATTATAAATTAGATATAGATAATAGATTAAATATAAGACAAATACAGGTTTGTTTTACTATAAGGAAGTAAGAATCATTATTTGAAACATCAGTATTGGAATGTCAAAGGAGAAGAACCGGTTGCTGAAATTGCCTGGTTTAGTAGATATGGATAGGCTGTATACATTAATTGGAGAAAAATAATTGGTGATACTTTCAAAGGATTGGGAAACCTTTTAGTGTCTTTTAGTAAAAAATGAGATTAATATGTGAACCCTAATTTATGATCATTATATAAAATTTTAATTGTCTTTTTGAAGAAACATGAGGATAATATACTAACTGGTAGTTTAGATTGTTAGTAGGGCTAGCCAAGAAGGATGTGGTATTTGTTTAAACTGGATAAGTAAGATTTTACATGTTACCTATAACCATTATTAGCAAAATCAGAACTTCTCTTTTTCTGCTATTTGTCATTTTTTTCTTTTTCTTCTTTGTCCCAATTTGTGTATTTTTCTTCTTTTAATGTATTGAAAACCTTTTAATAAAAACATATTTTAGAAAAAGAAAAGAAAAAGCCATAGGAAGAACTTTCATCTGATCATACATGTATATAACAGGAGTAGGAATCATCCAGGCCTTGGGGTATTGTCAGATTGCAACTCACTACATTCATTATTCCTGGCTAGGGCTGCTGGGAGTTGCAGTTAAACGACATCTGGAGTGCTGTATGAGTCCCACCCTTAATTTATAATGCAAGCTGGGCTGGGTAACTGTAGAAAGTCCGAGTGCTAATTCTCTGCTTCCAGACCCTCTGCAGGCTGCACCAATGGCCACCTCCCACTGAATATGGCTGGAAGTCAATTTCTGTATTCTGAAAAAGTGCTATTTTTCTGATGTTTAATAGTTCAAGAGGGGGGTCTTGCAAACTATTTAAACAGCAAATTGCTTCTCCCAAGATTTTTCAGAGGTCCTTTCATACTACCCAATTATAGCACTGTGATTCCACTTTAACCACCATGGCTGCATCCTGTGGAATTCTGGGGCTGGTAGTTTGGGGAAGCATTAGAGCAGTGGTTCTCAACCTGTGGGTCCCCAGATGTTTGTGGACTTCAGCTCCCAGAAGCCCCAGCCGCTATGGTCAATGCTCAGGGCTTCTGGGAGCTGAAGTCCACAAACATCTGGGGACCCACAGGTTGAGAACCACTGCATTAGAGCTCTCTGGCTGAGAATTCTACACACTCATCCCTCCCTGAAGATTTCTTGGAATGCTGCCACAGGAGTTAAATCAAAGGGATGTAAAGTTATAGTGTAAAAGTGTATCAGGACAGGCAATTCACATTTTTTAGCCTGAAAAATGGGCATCGTGAAGAGACTGGAAGGGGTGAAGGACCACAAATAAAGTCTTGCCCACCCTGAGTAAGTTCTAAGGGTCCTCATTAGTAGAGATTATGATCAGTGACTAGGACATCATCTTGATAACATCCCAGCTACTGGTACATAAAATCCAAAATGAGGCACCATGTAACCCTAAAAAAGTTATAGGAGTAATAATTATTACATGTGAGAGGAAAAGAAGTTTCAGCGAGGGTGTACAGTATTCAACTGGTGTAGCTGAAATGCACAAATATAGTATTGGTGGTACCTGGGGCTTGAGCGCAATACATGTGAAAAGGATCTAAGGGTTTTAGTAGACCACAACCTAAACATGAGTCAACAGTGTGATGCAGTGGCTGAAATAGCTAGTGCAATTCTAGTTTGCATAAATAGAAGCATAGTGCCCAGACTAAGGGAAGTAGATGCACCACTCTATTCTGCTTTGGTCAGACCTCTCTGGGAATACTGTGTCCAGTTCTTCGCAGCACAGTTCAAGAAGGATATTTGCAAGCTGGAATGTGTCCAGAGAAGGGTGACCAAGAAGATCAAAGGTTTGGAAGTCGAGTATTATTACGAACAACTTAGGGAGGTGGGTATATTTAGCTTGGAGAAGAGAAGACATGACAGCCCTCTTTAAATATCTGAAAGGATGTTAGGTAAAAGTTGGAGTGAGCTTGTTTTGGTCTGCTCCAAAACCCAGAACCAATGGGCTTAAAATACAAGAAAACAGATTCCACTTAAACATTACGAAGAACTACTTTGCCGTAAAAACTGTGGGAACAGGAAGAGGGATAGGCTCTCTTTTGGATGTCTTTAAACAAAAGTTGAATGGAAATCTTTCAGGAGTGCTTTAGTTGTGTATTCCTGCGTGGCAGGGTCTGGACTACATAGCCCTTGTGGCCTCTTTTAATTCTTAAATTCTATGATTCTATCTTGAGTTGAGGGTATTCACAAAATGCTATACATGGATAGATAGATGCAAGCTTAGGGAACTCCAAACACATGATCTCATCAACAAATGTAACCATTTTGCAATGTATTGCACAGGGGAGGGGAGAAGAGAAGAGGGGCTATAGGCTGTGGACAATTCGCTACTGAGCAGAGTTGGGAAAAATTATCTTTTGGACTACAAAGCCTAGAACCCCTGGCTAGAACACCCCTGGAAATTGCAGTCCAAAGCTTAAATCCAACTGGTAGCTCCAACTAGGACATATCTACTGAATCGATGAAACTTACATTACATATTAACAAGTTTTCACTAATCTATAGAGTCTGCTCTAGATGGGATAAACAGTGGAATTCTGTCCTCCAAAAGCACATTTTCCAAGCTCTCCTGCTTTGTCAGTTCATGTCCAGGATCCTATTTGAATGGTGGATTTTTAATTACAGTTCCTACTCTCAAGCTACAATAATTTCAATAGAGACACTCTTCATTTAAACAAATACCATGTGCTACATAAACATATTTTGAAGGCAACAGAGTTACAGAAATGAATAATCTACCTGCATGTGAAACACTGTAGCAAAGTTGACATATGTTCCAGCAAAAATCTGTTTCACTTGGACATCCAACAAGTCTGCAATGACAGGAAAGCAGGTTATTTCTAAATTTTCAGCCCACATTAACAGTGACATGGACTAGTTTCCCTGTCTTCTTTCCTGGGACCATCAGTACAACCTTACAGGGATAGTTTTGAGATGCCTAATAAGAAGTTCCACGCACAGGAAGCACTGGCCTTTCCATGCTCTGTTACCTGACAACTCGCTTTTTCAACACTTCCAAATTACGGACAAGTTCTATTAATTAATGCAGTCCAGTTTGTTTTAAATCTCCCTAAATATTCACTGGTTTCTTCCCCCAACAGATCCCTTGCCTGGCTACCAGTTTGGGCCAGAACTTGTTTCAAACTTTTGGTTCTGGTATTCAAGGCTTTATGTTCTAACCTCCCTCAGTACCTTGCAGCTTGGTTAGTGTGGTATGCTCCATCCAGGAATCTAAGATCTACAGGCAAAGGATTACTTTTCGTTCCACCAACACGCACAGCTCTTTCAAGGCTGTGAAAATTTCAAGCCTTGGTTCCATATCTGAGGAACTGTCTTCCTTTGGACCTCTGACTGGAGGAAGATCTCACCCATTTTCATAAAGGGCTGAACACTTTCCTCTTTGACTCACTGTCTTAAGCCACTGAGTTGGGATTAAGGTGCTGAGATGGGTAGCAACTGGTGAAGTGCTGGGGATTTCATTCCATATGTTACTATAGTGTTATGTTTATTGACTGTATATGTTGATGTTCTGCCCTTTGGTGAAAAGGGTGTTATAAATAAACACCATCATTACAAATCTGAAAGGGGGTCTGTCCTTTTGTCAGTTCTTTGGAAGCTTGCTCAAGACAGCTTGCTCACACTTGCAGTCCCAGGTCTTGCCTACAGAAAGAGGAGATCCCCTGGTCAAATTAATGGAACTCGTCCATATTGCAAGTGCTGAAACAGCTAGCTTCCATTAGTTCTTCCGGCCTATGGAGGCTCACTTGGGACTGTGCAGGTACTGCTCACAAAGTGAGCTCAGAGGTGGGGGGAAAGGTGCCAAGCCAGCTGAGAGACTTTATAAGTAGCATGTGAGCAGCTGATCCCAAGCAAGCCACCATAACTCCTTCATGTTCCTTACAGTAGATGGGTTCAGCTTTTTGACCATTTCTGTTGACAGTGCTCCAGTCCCTAATCTGTCAGATAAGCAGGGGAAGCCTGTAATGTTTCCCCCCGCCCCCACCATTCTACCCTTCTTCATTAATCTTGTAAAGTAATATGCAGTATTTTTTTCCTTTTACTGACAGAAACACGTACTTTGCATAACATGAAGGAAATGGAATTGTGTGCCTAAGCAAATCCCGATTCTACGGCCCTTTTCGTACGGCATTTCCAATGCGAAAGGGCCCCTTGAGTGTCGCGCAAATGCAGTTCACACAATGCACTCATTTGCACAACGCTCCAGGGCCTGACACAGACCGCACACACATTTTTTCATTTTCAGTTTGAAGCCAAAAATGCTGCATGGTCGTGCATCGCTCCGGGGCTCCGTGCGCACTTACCTTGTGTGCGGAGCCTCAGGAGCCAAGCTGGTCGCGCTTCCTGTCTCAGTGCAGCCTGGGAAGGTCCCAGGATGCACTGCGAAAGGAAGAGGCGGGGCTCTTGCGTGAGCAGGAAGCTTGTGTGGAGCCGGAGAAGCAGGGAAGCGAGAGCCTTTCTCCAGAGGCTGCTCACGCGAACACCACACCCCAGCGCCAAAAATGGGTGAGTTGCAGAAAGGGTATACATCAAGAAAAATGGAATCCTAAATAAATTATACAAACTGAAATGTGAATAATTTCATAAATAATTTACCCATGTTATATGAATAGTTCATTCTTTTCATATTGGTCAAGAAGTTACACAAGGCACTAAAGCATTACAACCCTGGCCAGCTGCTGAAAATCTCATTGAGGATCCTGTTTGGTTTCTGAGACTTTGAGGCCTGACTCACATACTTCAAACATTTCTTCATGACTATTATGCATTCTGTATTTGTGCTCTGAAAAGAGGTACCATTTGGAGAAAGAAGAGCACTGATATTCTGACACCCGCTCTCATCCCGCTTGCTGTGAGATGTTCCACTTCCGTTTCTCTGCAAAGGTCCACGTCCAAAAGATAAAAGCTGACCAGAAGTAGAGATGAACACCAGAGTGTGATAACTGTTGAGATAAGGAAAGAGGGATATTGTAACTTTGGTGGCTGAAGCCCTCTATTGGAACAACATGTTTTGGCTTACAGCTCTCAGCAATACATTCAGCATGATTTGTGAAACGAGATGTTGGTTTTCTTAACCCTTAGCAACCAGTATTAAGAGGTACAGTGTCTCCAATACTGGATGAAATATATATTCTTCATGACTTGTAAATATACATATGCTTATCTTCCATGAAGTTACCCAGTTCCCTTGAAGCCATCCAAATTGGTGGGCCATCACTACACCTTGTAATAGCAAATTCTACAGTTTTCCAATAGTCCACTTACCAACTAATGCTCCTGATGTCTGTTTACTAATAGCGTCTTCCTGAATGCTACTAGAACTTGACACAATGGACTGGGTTACATCTCAACTGGTTCTTACATGGGTTCTTCCATTGCATTACACAAGCCGTACAGGAACAAAGCAAGCACTAGTGGCATCTCATCCAAAATGATAGGGGAAGCCACCCCTCCTCAACCCATGAGCCATCTATGGCTGCAGTACATACCTTCCACATGCCAGATGTGTAACTGGACCATCAAGCCACTCAACTTTCTGAGGACCAGTCTTAGGGCCTGAAGAACTATTACGTCCCAGCTGTCCAGCACTGTCATCTCCAAACGTGAACACACTGCCATTCTACTCAGAATGTTAGAAAACCAAAGCTTAAGAATTATTGTTACTCCTCTTGTTAACAATTTCTATCTCATTTTTCTAGTTTAAAACCTTTTTTCAAATTCATCCTTTGTCGTTTCTTGCAATAACCCCATGATGCTCACTTGACAACAAACAGAATCATGCTCATGTACAGACACTTGCCAAGATACACTTACACAAACACTGCCAAGCATCATCTTTGGATGAAGCTCACTGAGTGACCTTGGGGTAATCACTAGGCTCAGTTTCTGCCTAACCTATTGCAACGGGATATTGCTAGGATAAAAATAGAGGGAGGACACCTTAAGAATCTTTATTTTTATACATATATATATATATAAACACATGAGGGAACCAAATGCCACTATGATTCCTCAATGTTGCATCTTAGAAGTTTAATCAAGATAATGTTAAATCCTCTTATACAATTATTGTCTTAATACACTATAAGCTTTAACTTATTGAACAATAAAATAAAACTATGCATAGATATGAAAATAGTATATTTTGCCTAAAGTCTATGGTTTTTAAAGGAGAAAAGACAAAAGAAAAAAAAGACAAGAAGAGCAAATTATTGATTGGCAATCTTCTGTTTCACTTTTGTGGGTTATCTAGTTCATTATCATAACAACATTTATAACCAAGAGCTTCTGTCTCATAAGAGACAGCTCTAACTTTATGGTCTTTAGCATAGCTGAATAGAGAACTAGGTACAGGCTATCAACAAGAGAAATCCTCCCAGCATGTCAGAGTTCTATCCATTACTGGAGCTCACTGGGGCACTTATAGTTCATACCTTCAACTGAGAGTCATAACAATTACAGCTAATAAGACACCTTGAAAATCTTGAAGGCAAGAGGATATAAATGCAAAGCTCAGTAAAAGTGTGTGTGTGGGGGTTGGATCGTAACTCCCAGAACCTCCCAACGGCTGCGGGATTCTGCGACTGAAAAAGCATAGCTGAAAAAGCAAACCCTTCAAGCTCACTGTGAATGTAATAAAAGAAGAAATAACATAATTAATAACCGTCACCACAGGCAGCTGCCAGGAATAAGTGGCACTGGTGTGAGGGCTCTTCATTCATTAGGCCTACCCCATGGCAAGTTACTTAAATTCAGTCATGTAAATGGAGCTATCTCCACATATGAAAAGTATTTTTATGAGGACCATAACATTTCAACTATTGTTTCCATTTCTCGTAACGTGAACTTCTGTGAAACAACCTCCTGTCTTTCAAACACACTGTCTACTACGTGGAGCACTGAAAAATCATTTAGCCCGTACCTGGGTAAGCACAGCAGTGTGTTCGGCTCCACAGCTCACAAACGTCACGTCAAGGTTCCTCAAAGCAGCAATGGAATATGGTTTGAAAATTTGCTCTGTGGAAAAAGCGCATTGAAATAAGTAGCTTAATACTAACATTTTCCCCCCAGAAACTACCCAACATTATTATATATCATTACACAAAATGCTCCTTTGAGGTCGGGGTTTTGAGTCAACTTTAAAAAAAAAAATGACCACTTAGAACTAAATAAAGCCAGCACAGAAAATCCAAAAGGACCATTATAGAATTTTTGAAATTCAACTTTGGAGTTTCTTTAATCAGGGCAAATGTGCCAAGAGGCTACAGTATTTATTGTTGCAGTTCTCGTTGTTTTTCAAATATCAGCAACGTTTCTGTTGTCCCAGACTATTTTATGGCAATTGCTGGCACCAGGTGCAATACTTTTTTCCACCACCAATTCGGTTTCTTTTTTATTCTGAGACATATCAAAACTCTGTATTCCCTATTCTTCTCCTCTTTTGTTTTTTTAAATTTATTTTACAATGCATCTACGAAATTGTACTTTTGAACTGTAACCATATCTCTTGAAAAAAAATTAAGAAAAAATCTGCTCTTCAAACCCAGGATCAACTAGGCAACCCCATACCTCAGTTTCCAAAGCCCTCTAGAAGAGGTTAGTGCAGATCCAAGAAGTCACTAAAAATAGTCCCACAAAATACTGGAATGAATGGACAGAGAAGCAGCAGCAATTGGCCAGAGGTGGGGCATGTAAAGCATGTGCCCTGAGTGTGAATGCCGGGGGGGGGGGTGTGCACAAAAAAGTGGTGCATGTAGGGATGGGAGTGGGAGTAGTGGTAAGAAAGCAGGGGCGCAACTTGCACACTTGCCTTAGGCGTTGTTTATGCTAGATATGCCACTATAATTGGTAAAACTCAATTAGCTATGTCACAAGACCTCATGCTTCTTTGGACCAGTCTGAAGGACACTGTAGTACAGCGGTGGCCAACCATGTGAGGACTAAAGGTGAACTCCTCCCTAGACCCACCTATAAGCCACACTGCCCGACAAACCCAGATACCTCTGTTTTCCTCTGCAGTTCTTCTCAATTGGAAACATTAAGTGATGTCACTTACTCGTGCCATTTTGAGGGGGATTATGGGCGGAAAAGAGGTCTTTGGAATAGCATGGAGTTCTGAGGTGCTTGAAGGGGGATGCGTAAAAGTATTTTCACACGTTTGGAAGCTTTTTGTGTGGTGGGTGGCCAAACCTGCCTCAAAATCATGCTGATTTTTTTAAAAAGGGAGAGGAATCTAGTGGCCACAAAAGTGAGGTTCAGGACTCATATGCAGCCTGTAGCCAAAGTTTGCCAACATCTGGCAAAGCATCAGTGGGGAGTTGGCTGGGACTGAGAGAAACATGCTTGTCTAAGAAATGACAATGTTACCACCGTGAACTGGCCTGGCCTTTGGTAACCTCAGATATCATTTTGATATCATAATTTGGCCCTGCTCTGCCACCAGCCAAGTGTTTGTGAGGCCACCGAACAAGCGTGACGCTAGGCATGGCGATTATCTGCTGATTCATACTTGTTTACACCAAAGCAAAGCCAGAAACTGTCAGATCTGCTTTAGGAGACTTCCCGAAGCAAACACCTTCATTACAAATGCGTGTTAAAACAAAGAGATCTCTGCCCCGAGAGGGCACCCTGGCGAGCTGAGTGCTTAACTGCCAAGCTAGCCGCATCTACATACTGGCCATACTATTGTCAATTCGGACCCTAACTCAATCATGTAAATTCTGACCTTTCGGAGACATTGTCTCCAGCCCAAAACTCATTGTTTTCGCCCAAGACATGCCTTCCCCTAATAAAAACCCCCAGCTCCGAGAGCTCTTCGGACTTGCGTTCGGACTGCTCGGACCACTTCAGAGTGCCATCCAGCCCTGCCGCCACTTCGTTCTGCGAGCTCCCCTCGGCCGCTGCGCTGAGTTTCCTTCTCTCCAATTGGACTCCTTCAGGACTACGAGAAAGGTGGCGTATCACCCACTTCCCCCAAAACTCTTATTCCTTTTTCTCAGTTAGCTGTGTGGTTGTGTTTTCTTAATATTTGCTATCTGTTTAATAAATATTATTGCTAGTTTAAACTGTCTGACTGCTCATTGACCTGAACCTGTATACATAGGGTAAAAGATTCCCACTGAGTTACCCTGCCTCTCACTAGCCAAGAGAGTGCTACAGCTAATTTCCCCATCTTGTTTGTGTTGTTTTGGTTGTTTGGGCGCCCCTCCCGGGACCCCCAAGTCACAGGGTAACAACAAGACTTAAAAGAGTAAGGTCTGCTAGAGTAGTCTGAATGCACATTCTCTTTCTTGGAAACAAGTTGTACAAAACATAGTAAATATGTGTTCAAAGCAGAGATTGGAAAAATTACTTTTTCTAGAAGACAGCTTCCAGCATTCCTCAGCCAGCACTGTCATGGATCATGCTCACTATGGGATTCTTTGTATTTTAGTCCATAACAAACAAACAAAACCCTGTTCCTAGCTCTGAGTTCAGATCACCTTTACCAGTGTATAGAAATTACAGTTGGGTTGAGACTTGAACTGGCATTTCCCATCCCATCATCCAAACTTCATGACCACATCATTTTAAGCTGTAATCCTGTTTGCAATAGAATTAGTAACTATTCTCTGTCTGTACATCTATTCTTAGTCTAAAACAGGCATATCAATCCAAACAAGAGAAGTACGAATTCAACTACTCCAAATATTGTCAGTCCTCTCCAAGGCCAAGCCTGTTAGAGCAGGAGTGAAAAAAAAATTGTTTTAGACCTAGGACTCCCTGAAGGCCTGAAATGGTCAGTTACAAAAGATTATGGGATCTTTAACCCTGGCATCTGAAAGGTCAAAAATTCTTCAACATTGCCCGGTGTTAGAGCTGCTGAAAAAAAAGTAAACATGGTTGTCAAAACACCTCCACCTCTGTTTTCCTTTGAAATGACTAAGTATTCCTCAAGCCATTATTTAATCCTGAATTTCCCAACTTACTAGCTGCCAGAAACGCTGGACTATAACTCACAGTTTCATAAACAATACAGGTGCATAACTGCAGTGCAAATACATCTGAGAGGTACCTTGTTGGATAAGCCTCAGAAAGTTACTTTCTGGATTATAATTCCCAGAATCCCCTAGCTAGAATGGGAAGTTGTCATCCTAAACATAAAATTTCTGAAAAAAGATGATCTAATATACAAGGAAGCAAACAAGAAGAGCTTGCTGTTACTGATAACTACATTTTCATGAGCAATTTGAAAGCAGTCTTACCTTTGAGGTCCGCCTGACTCAGTGCCAGCTGATGTGCATTGTTCCTTCCCCATCCATACACAACTCCAGAAAGGGACAGGGCAAAGCTATGGTCTCCACCAGCAGCCACCTGAGCCAAAGGGATGCCATCAAGAGCAGAGACTTGCTGTGGCTTAGCCCGAGAGGGGATGTCTTTTCCAAGCCCCAGCTGTCCATGGAGGTTCTGACCCCATGAAAAAACTCTGCCATCTTTATTTGAAGAGAAAAAAAGATTTAAAATGAAAGTAATTACATTTGTGAAATATTTTCATAAACAATTCATAGTATCTTGGAGTTAGACGGGTCCATAAGGGACATCTACTCCAACCCCCACCATGCAGGAAAACACTACAGCACTCTTGAAAGATGCCTGTCCAACCTGGACTCTCCTTCTTTTAGGGGTCTTTAAAGAGAGAGTTGACCACCTTCTGAGACAGTCTATTTCACTACTGAACAGGTCTTACACTATGTGTGTTCTTCCTAAGGTGTAGGTAGAGTTTTCTTATAATTTAAATACATCGGTTCATGTTCTAGTCTTTAGAGCAGCACAAAAGAAGCTTGCTTGATCTTCTACATGACATTCCTTTGGATATCTAAAGATGGCTCTCATGTCACCGCTCAGTCTTGTCTTCTCCAAGCTAAACATACACAACTCCCTAAGCCATTCCCCATGAGGCTTGGTTTCCAGACCTTTGGCCAGTTTCATCACCCTCCTCTGGACACATTTCAGCTTGCTAATATCTTTCTTGAACTGTGCTGCTCAGAATTGGATACAGTATTCCAAGTAAGGTCTGGCCAAAGCAGAAGAGAGTGGCACTACTTAGGCCCTTTTCACACGGCATTTGCCATGCGAAAGGGCGCCGGGAGCGTTGAGCAATCGTGAGGAGTGATCTGCATGAGGCAGTCACAATCCTGCGATGCTCCAGGGTAGGGCAGGCGCCACTCGTGCACTTTTTCATTTTCAGCTTTCAGCCGAAAATGGTGCAGAATCACACATTGCTCCAGGGCCCCGCGTGCACTTGCCGTGCATGCGGAGCCTCCAGAGCCACAGCGATCGTGCTTCCTGCCCCATCTTGGGAGCAGGTAGCTCGTGCGCAGCTAAAGCAGTGGGGACATGAGAGCCCCTCACTGGAGGCTGCTCATGCGATCCCCACACCCCAGCGCCAAAAAAGGTAAGGTGCAGGAAGGACCTTACTTTCCTTGATATGGACAGTATACTCCCATTTATGCAAGCTAAAATTGCACTGGCTATTTCAGCTGCCACATCACTCTTCACCCGTGTTTAGGTTGTGGTCTACTAAGACCCTTAGATCCTTCTCACATTTTCATCAACCAAATCTGTAGCATTCCACTTCATAATTTAAAAATGAAGACTAATGGAGTGATGAAGGAGGGGTGAACAAACTTAGCATTAAGTTGTTCTAAACATGAACAAGATTGACAGTTCTACTCTTACATGCTGGGAACTGCAGACCCAACTGTTTGTCCTAGCTAGAGTAGGCTGAATGAATAAATGGGACCTTGGTAAGTCAAACTAACCTAAGTTCCACTGATTCAACAGATCTACTCTGGATCTAAAAGATTTACATCCAGTCCTTCCCTTGTGTGCTGGAAAAGTGGCTGACAGTGAGAAGGCGGCCTGTGGCAGCATGAAGGGAGGCATAATAATCAGAACACTTTCACAAACAGTCTGTTTGTGGTTTATGGACAATTAATGCTTCATCTATAGGAAAAAGCAAAAGCAAGAAATAACTGTCCACTGGATGGTTGTTTCAGTATCCCAGTTTTACCTTTTGAATTGCAATTGAGATAGGGGAGATATGAGAGCAGAGCTTGGAAAAATTATTTTTGGACTAAAGTTCTCAGAATCCCATATCATCCCTCTGTCCTGATTTGGAAGGGACAGTCCCACTTAATCCTGTGCATTCCCACTTTTGCAGCTCCTTTCAAAATGTCCCAGTCTGTCCTTCCTCCTCCTCCCTTCTTCTTTGTCCTCAGCTTCCTTCAACTTCTGTGAACTGAACTCAAAGTGCAAAAGTGTTTTGTACTCCATTAACTCAGTGGAGGCAGAGAAGAAGTTAAGGGAGTGTTGCCCTTCCCAGCAGGCTGAATGGCTGTAACCTCTCCTAGCTTGTCTGTTCTTCATTAATAACTTTTGCCATCTTGATCACATTTTCATGTTGCTTGGCCACACACATTCCAATTTTCATCCGTGAAATGGAGTGTATGGAATCCTCAGTCAACATGGCCAAAAAAGTAAACATTCCAAGCTTTGTATGCAGGCCCAGTCTTGATGAAAGAAAGCGAATCCCTGTTACAGGGAAGGCTTAAACCAGCATTCCTCAACTTAATGCTCTCCAGATGCATCAGAGTAATATCTCATTACTCAGACAGTACCACCACCAGCCCGCTGTTTTAAGATGATGGATAACTAAGCCTGCGAGGCCCCAAGTCAAGAAAGGTTGTTTGTACACTGCTTGTACAACGACTACATTTAGCACAGAAATGATAGCAAACAAACTTTTTAAAGTGAAAAATATAGTAGAACAAAGACTGTTAGCAAAAACAAAATAAATAAACACCACAACCAATTCTTACCTTTTGTCAGTGCTATTGAGTGGTGGTGTCCACAAGCAACTTGTATTACTTTATATGTGGATAAACCATTTATTTGTCTGTAAAAATTACCAAAGAATAAGAGAATGCTTAGGATTTCATAATGGGGGCGAAAAAAAATTAGCTTTCATGATAAATAATTAAAAAACAAAACAAAGACAACTTTGGTTGTCTTTATCAAAGATGCTTTTGCAGACATATGGAATCTGTTATATGCTAAGTTTCAGAGTTAACAATTGACTAAGGCCCACACTTAACACACAGAACTTTTTGGCATGTTATCTTTCTTTAAAAAAAAATCAAAAGAATTTTCAACATAAGGACCATCACATAACAGGTTAAATGACCTATGACATAATATGTCACACCAAGGACATATCCTGAAAAGATAGGGTTAATTAGAAAATACAATCAAGCTTAGTAAGGTAGTAGGAAAACAGGAAAACCACATTTCTGATGGATTGAGTGAATCAAAGAAGCCACAGCCCTGAGTTTGCAAGACCTGGGTATCTTAGAGGTCTCTTATACATAGGGCCACCATAAATTGAAACTGACTGCACAGCAGTTAACAACAACAACAACATTTTTAGAATGAAACAGCACTTCTGTATCTCACTTTTTGAAAAAGGAAAGAAGAATTTCATTAAGAGAATGTTCCTAGATTCAGAGTCTTATTTGTGCTTTATTTTTGTTTACGCAGGCCTTTGACTGTTAACTGGCCATTGCAGAAGGCCTTTTAACTGGGGTGTGTTGTCTTTGGCCATTTCTGCCCTACACTGCCACGGTGCTTTTATTGCTCTTTCAACATGCTGTGGAATTTTGGGGTTTGTAGTTTACTGAGGCCAAGGAGCTCTCTGGCTGAGAATTCTAAATGCTCCTCCCTAAACTGCAAACCCCAAGGTTCCACAGGATGTTGGAGAAAGAAAGAAAGAAACAGCTGTTGTTCAGTGGTACAGCACATCTTTCAGAAGAAGAAAAGTGCCAAGTTAATTCCTGGCTTCTCCTGGTTGGGCACACCATGGAAGTTATGCTGCTTTCCAGGCGACAAATTAAATACAAGGCTGAAGCAAAGCAAACTGCCAAACCATCAATTGAAAGCATCATTGGAGGCGAATCTGAACTTTCATTTCCTTGGAAAAAGCCCTATTTTCTGCTTTGAAAGACTATTACACTTGATTTATACCGTGCTCTTCCTTATAAGAACTCAGTTCGGATTATTAGCTACTTACTTTGGGATTAAACGATCTCCCAATTCACCAGTGCCCAGCTGCCCAAAAGTACCAGCTCCCCACGAATAAACTCTTCCCTTGTTGCAAACAGCCAATGAGTGCTCCTTCCCACAGCTTACGCGAACAACAGTTTCTAATACTTCGATAAGCTCTTTCAAGAAGAAGGGAAAGATAAGAAAATAATAAATATTCATTTCTAAACCATGGTCATTAGAAGGACTTGTTTATACTGTGGGTCCTTGATATCTCCTCTAGGATTTGGTTCCAAGACCTCTGAGGATATCAAAATTCATGGATGCTCAAGTTCCATTATATACTGTGGACTGCAACTCCTAACAATTCTAGCCAGCATAGCAGATGGCAAGGGATGCTGGGAGTTGCAGTTCAACCACATCTAGAGGATCAGATCATCTGTAGCCTTGGTTTAGGCTCAGGAATTGTCATACAAAGATGCATGTGGATCTCATAACTGACCTGGGATCACAAGAGAAGGGCAAGGGCGGAATGGGAAAATCTCTCTTTCCCTTGCTCCTCCACTTCTTAAACATGGAACTGCTTAAAAACAAAGTCATAAAAAAGGATGCATGGCTATACTTGTTCAGTCAATACTTAGAATTTAATGGCCACAACTGGTTTTATCATCCCATTCTACAGATCCTTGCGTTCAGCAGTAAACCGGCATAGAGTATATGTTTTCCACAATCATCTGCAGAACAGACAAAATGGGGCTGAGTTGTTGTGGGAAGCAAAATAGTAGAACAAATTTAGAAGAGAAGGTTCTGTGCAAAAAGAGACAACAGCAGTTAACTTAGAGCTTGGAAATGTTCCTTTTTTGGACTACAACTCCCACAACCCTCCAGGCAGTATGGCCTCTTGGATTCTAAGAACCAAAGTCCAAATAGGTGGGGACTTTTCCAAGCTCTGTTGATGCCAGGAAGAATTCACTTGCTCGGTACCACATTAGAATGCCTTGCAGAAATACTCCCCCTCCCTTGACTTTTCCACATTTTGTTATCACTTAGGACTGAAATGGGTTTAATTGATATTGTTACCTCTTCACATACCTCATACTTTCTTAATCCACAAGTGACAGTTTGCCTTTGCATACTTAACTTTTGTGCCAAAATAAAAATATTTTGCACCTTCATAGTTCTCTTGGATCTACCAGAGGGTAACAATGCTGATTAAACCCATTTCAGGTCCAAGCTGCAACCCAACAGAATGTGAAAAAAATTAAAGGGATTACATACTCCTGCTAGATTAGCCTAAATGCCCTAAAGGCACCAGATTCTGTCTGATCTTGACAAGCAGGGTCAGCACTGGTGAGTACAGTTGGCCCTCCACATTTGCAGGTTAGACTTTCACAGATTTGATTACTTGCGAGTTTCTTCAACTCCTGCCCCTCCTACCGCAGGTTCTTTTCTGGTGGAACCTTCCCTCTCAGTGACTCCAATCAGGCTGTGCAGCCCTTTAAAAACCCACCTCTGATCCCCCTCCTCTTCCACCAGCCGCTGTGTGGCCAGGATGTCTTGCAGCCCAATTTCTCAGCACTACAAACCGTCTCCCAATTCATTCCTGACCCCCAAGAAAGGAGATGTGATAGAGAGAGGAAGTACAAGGTTACCATCCTGACCGACTCCCTTTCCCCCTCCTTTCCCTGACCTGGTTTGGACTCTGGATGCCTACTCTCCCCACTATGCCTCACCCGCTTCCCAAAGACAGGCCCACGCATTTCGATATTTGTGATTTTTCCACTTTTGCAAGGGTCCTGTGCCCCTAACTCTAGTGAATGTGAAGGGCCAACTGTACTTGGAGGGGAGATACCAAAGAATATCTAATATACAAAAGTCAAAGTTTGTTTGTCTATGTCAGGCAAAGTAATGTGATTGGCTGCCTAAGAAGATTCTGTGGAATCCCGGGGTTTGCAGTTTAGGGAGGGGCCTTCAGAATTCTCAGTCAGGGAGCTCTTGGGCCTGGCTGGTTGCTATGGCGATGAGGCCTAGCAGCAAGGAGGAGAGAAGTGTATTCCCTCAGGAGCCCAACCTCTGTATGTTAGTAACTCTGAATACAGATTGGATGGGGAAATATGGGGAAAAGTTACAGATACCAGACAAGACAGCTTAGGGTATTAGAGATATGAGATCTCAAATCTTTCTAACATGTATTACCTATGAGAAAATAAAATTCCAGACAAGGTATATATGCTTAGTAGACTATATTTTGGAGGAAGGAACTGGCAAAACCACCTCTGAGTTTTCCTTGCCTAAGAAAACCCTGTGAAACCCACGGGGTTGCCCTAAGTCAACAAGGGACTGAAAGGAAAACATACACACACCCCTGCAAGCAACTGTGTCCTCCCAGCCCATGCAGTTCCCTGCAGGGAGAGGTTAGGAAAGACTGGACAGCCTTGAGGAGGAGACTGCCTTCGCTGTTTCATTTTACCCTGGCCCTTTCCGCACCAGGCTGTTACAGCGCTATGATTCCACTTTCAACGTCCTGGGGTTTGCAATTTAGGGAGGGGTCGGTCCTGCCCCCCCAAACTGCAAACCCCCTGGATTTCATAGGATGCTGAAAGCGGGATCCCAGCGCTGTAACAGTCTCATGCGGAAATGGTCCTCCTTTCAAACTGCGAGTCTGAGAAGAGACGACAAGCACCCGCCGAAGAGCCAGGGAGGCGAGGAAGCGCCTGCCACCCGCCCCGGCACGGCCGGAGACGAACTGCGGGAAACGAAACTGAAAGTTTCAGGAGTGACTCATCTTCTGAGCAAGGAATCCGGGTTGCCTAGCCCTAAGCGGAAACCGAAAGTCAGAAAAAGACTTTCCAGAGTTTATATATATATATAAAAAAAGGAGGATCAATAGCTTTCTTTCAGTGGCCATTTCCGCACTGGCCTGTTCTAGCGCGATGATTCCACTTTCAACCTCCTTTGGAATCCTGGAGTTTGCAGTTTCGGGGGGGGCCGGCCGGCCCCTCCCGAAACTGCAAACCCCAGGATTCCAGAGGAGGTTGAAAGTGGAATCATCGCGCTAGAACAGCCTAGTGCGGAAATGGCCACAGTAGGGTCTTGTGGCATGAGACTGCACCTTTTTTATTTCTTATTGCATTTGCTCGCTTGCCTGTTTCTCTCTCCCTGACACACACACACACGACACATTTCATGCCTCACAAAAGGGGGGGCTGCAGTCCACCAAGTTTTCAGCCTCCTCATCCAACTGGTTTTAATTTCTTTGACTGTTATTTCCCAGAGAGTAAAGGTGGTGCATGAATCAAAGAAGTGGTTGGTTTTAAGGGGCCACAAAACTCTCTCTCAGAGTTTGGGTGGGGGTTTTTTTTTTTTGCAACAGATTAACAACACGGCTACCTTCTGGGGACACAACTTCTCCGAGGGGGTGAAAATAACATCCAAGATCGACGCCTCCCCTCCCCATCACAATAGCTTCCCCCCTCTCCTTTCGGGCAGCTGGATTCCGGGCATCGCAACTCGAGCAACGAAACTCCTTTAAGCTCTGAGGCTGGCAACCCAGCGTCGACGTCTGCTTGAAAAGCAAGCCCCCACCTGTGGGTCTGCCTTCAAAAACAGATATGGGGGGGTACTGAGAGAAATCGTTGCCCCTCAGGGATGCTCTTTCAGAACAGAAACTGGAGGAGAGAAAGGGGAGATGGCTCTTGGGGTCCGTGAGCCCTAAATTTGGAGGCTGAGCGGGGCAGAGCCCATTACCTGGAAACAGCACTTTCCCGGAGCTTGCCCCCTTAACTCCTAGGGCCATTTCTGCCCGACACTGTTATAGGGCGCTTATTCCACTTTCCACATCCTGTGGAATTCTGGGGTTTGTAGTTGACGGAGGCCAAAGAGCTCTCTGGCTGAGAATTCCCAAGGCCCCTCCCTAAATTGCAAACCTCAGGATTCCATGCGATGTTGAAAGTGGAATAATAGCATTGTAACAGCGTAGTGCGGAAATGGCCCTAGTTAATCCATCCCATTAAGCTTCCCTTACTCATTTTCCTTAAGGAAGAGGCTCCTAGAGAAATCAGGAGGTTCGGCGGAGGGAAAATGAAGGCGAGAGCTCGGCTAGAGCGCAGACAAGCCCGATCCCTCCAAGGCAGCCCCCCGAGGCGTCTGCCGAGCCCGATGCCGCCGCCGCCGCCGCCGCCGCCCTTTTGGGCTTACCTGGGACGTAGGATCGCGGCGCCCGCCCCGAGGGGAGCCTCCTGCCCAGCTGGGCCCGGCTGTTATCCCCGCAAGAAGCCACCCTGCCGTCGGCGCGGAGCAGCAGCGTGTGCCGCTCCCCGCAAGCCACCTGGACCACCTCCTGGTCCGGAGCGGCTTGGGGGCCCCGGCGGAAAGGGACCGGCTCCGAGGCTCCATCTTCGCCCAGCCCCAGCTGGCCCGCGGAGCCGTCTCCCCAGCAGCGCAGCATGCCCGCCCCACCCAGCGCGCGATCCCTCGCCTTTTTCTCCCGGGGCTAAAACTCGCCGGCCTCCTTTACGCACGATCTCACTTTTCTACCAATAAAACATCCCATCACTTCCTACAGCAAGGCTCCGCTTCTAACATAATCCCCGCAAGACAACCCCGCCCCTACCAATCAGATGACTCCGCCCCTTTCAGCCGGCCCTGCCGACGGAAGGGTGCGAACTTCGGCGGCTTCCGCAGGAGCTGGTTACAGCGCCATTATTCCGCTTTCGACATCTTATGGAATCCTAAGTTTAGGCCACTCTCTAATTTGCAAACCCCAGGATTCCATAGGATGTCGAAAGTGGAATAATAGCACTATAACAGGTTAGTGAGGAAACTATGAGGATTTTTTTTTCTGGGGATGAGAGTGTGTGACGCGCCCAAGGTTACCGATGGCCGAGCGGGGACTCGAATCCTGATCTCCAGGGGTCGTAGTCCAGCGCCCAAAGCACTACGCAGCGCTGGCTCTCCCCTCTCCTCCTCCTGCTTTTAAATGCCTGTATCCTGGCAGGAGTCAGCCGTGGTTCTCACCTCCATAGGGAATTAATTTCGTTTGTCCCTGTTTCCCGTCTAGAATGACTTGAGGCTAAAAAAGGATCACACTTAGCGGAGCGGCAAACTTGTTCTCAAATGCATTTGCATGTCAACAGCAAGATCAGACTTATATTGCGTCAGGCAACGCCTAAAGCGATATATAATCCACATTGCCTTGCAGAGGATGGAGTTTTAGATGTAAAAGACATACGTTCCTAGACAGTATAAGGAGTTCATGCAAAAGTTCAGAGAAGATTCGGGTAAGTTTTTCAGGCTTTTGCATAGGAAAAGCCTGAAAAAGGAAGGAGAAAGGACAAATCTAAAGGGATTGTGAAAAGTGTATTTTGCAAGCAGGTGGGATGTATGGAATATTGAAGGGAAAACTATTATTGCTTAAACAATTGTAATACAATCTCAGATATAAGCTCCACTGGGGTTCTACTGAACTTAGTCCATTTCCACACTAGACTGTTATAGTGCTATTATTCCACTTTCAACTTCCTATGGAATCCTGGGCTTTGCAGTTTAGGGAGAGGTCTCTGAGGCCCCTCTCCAAACTGCAAACCCCAGGATTCCATAGGATGTTGAAAGTGGAATAATAGTCTAGTGCAGTCTACTAGTCTAGTGCAGAAATGGCCTTACTTTCCATTGTGTGTGTGTCTGCAGAACTATGGGCTAAATTAACAAACGTTAACTTAGTAATACTGTGGCCATTTCCACCCTACACTGTTAACAGTCCTGTTATTCCACTTTCAACATCCTGTGGAGTTTTGAGGTTTATAGTTGACTGAGGTCAAAGAGCTCTTTGGCTGAGAATTCTTAATGCCCCTCCCTAAACTGCAAACTCCAAGATTCCATAGGATGTTAAAAGTGGAATAATAGCACTGTAACAGTGTAGCATGGAAAGTCTCTATGTTATGCAAACTATCATTAAGCAAATAACAGAAGGTAACAGGACTATAAATGGACATTGATATCCCACTTTTTCTCCAATGAATTCAAGGCACCATGTACAGCTCTCCTCCTTCCTCTTTTATCCTCACAACTACCCTGTAGGTAAGCTGAGCTGCAAAAGAGTGATTAGTCCAAAAGTCACCCAATGAGTTTCATGGCTTAGTATTTGTTCTTGTGTGCCTTCAAGTCATTTCTGATTTATGGCAACCCTAAAACAAACCTATCATGGGATTTTCTGGGGCTGAGACCATGTGATGCACCTAAGGTCACCCAGTGTGTTTCCATAGCTGAGTGGAGAATCAAACCCTGGCCTCCATGATCATAGTCCAGTGCTCAGACCACTACACCTCACTGGCTCTGCTAGGAAGATACCCTCCACAGATAAAAACCAAAGACTGGGAATGGGAGGTGAGAAAGTGGGACATTTTAAAAGCAGCTGAATAAGTGTAAATTTAATTAGGACTATCCCTGCCAAAATCAGATCAGATGGATTTGCTAGAACGTAGATTTCCCATATCCTAAGGAAATTGAGGGAGGAGTAGCTAAATCACCATCTGCAGGGTCACAGAGTCCATAAGGAAGAGAGGGGAAGCAGGATTGAGCCTGAGACAAACTGCATGATTAGGTCCTCCTCCCCAAATATAGCAACAGATGTTATACCCACTATCTGGTCTGGTGAGGTTCCAATATTTATTTTGTAATATACATACATATACGTGTGTGTGTGATGATTAGAACATACCCTCCAACTTTTCACAAATGAAAGCTGGAACATGTGTGGCCAAGCAACATCAGAGTGTATTCAAGATGACAAAAGTTTCTGAGGCTGCAAAACTAGGAAAGGCTGCAGCAGTTTGCTCTCTCTCTCTCTAAGTTTATACAGGCGTTTGTTTTTCTGCTGTCCAGGCCTCCAGAGGGCCAGGCATTCCAGAAATCTAGACCTTACGGACTTTGACTTTTATCTCAAGCCCTGGTAGCAATTTGGGCACACACGCATTTTTAAAGTGTCAATGTTAAAGTGACTTTATTTTTAAATTTAAATTTAAACAATATGTTTAGCTATAGGTTGTTGTGGGTTTTCTGGGCTTTGAGGCCGTGTTCTAGTAGTATTTGCTCCTGATGTTTTGCCTGCATCTGTGGCTGGCATCTTCAGCAGATCTGGTGGCATGGAAGTGAGACAGAGTATATATACTTCTGTAGTCCCCGGGTAGGAGGAAGCAATTTGCATATGTTGCAGTTGGCTTGTGTTGGCAAGTTGGCCCAGAAAACCTACAACCACCTATGGATTCCGACCATGAAAGCCTTCGACTTTACATCAAATATGTTTAGCCTTCCCTACATCTGAAGATCTCAGTATGAGGAACAATCAGTGGACAACTTTAAAAGTGTAAACTGTCTAAAACAACTTGAAACAATTTAACTATCAAAATAAAACCCACACAGTTCAACAGGCTGGAAACCAAGCTATGATCTCAATCAGCCGACAATCTGTGACTGAATGAATCAAGGTCACTCACTGGCAAAGTGAGGCTGATAAGGGCACACCTTGGTTGACATTAACAAAGCCTCTGAGAAAGAAATTTATTTTTCCAAAGTCATTTTTTATGCCCATCCAGACTCCCCCTTTCTTTCTTATCCCCTGTGTGGGTAGACTTTTTTAGCAGCATCAGCACTGGGAAGATGGAAAGGTTGGAGAAGCAAAAACTTTTGGTGTTGGGTTGTAGAAGCATGCCTGTAGTAAATAATGGGATAAAGCTTGAATAGGGAAGGAGCAGGATTCTACTTTAGCTGAACTTACTGTAGCCAGGTGTGCCTCTTTACAATAAACAAGGTAAATATCAGCTGCCTTTGGAATACTTTACTGAGTGTGTATGAACAGCAAAACAAAGAGACAAGGGGACAGCAGATAAGCCTCATCAACTCTACTCAACACCCCACATCTGTAAGTCTGGCCACCAAAATGGACATTATTAGAAAAGTGGAAGCTGATGAAAGAAAGAAAAAATCATCCCTGGATGCATTTTGGAAGAAACTTTGAAGAGGTCTCTAAAAGATTCCAAAGATTTTTCTTTACTCATGGAATGATTACCTGACCCGACTGTTTCATTTCACGAGTGCTTATCTTTGTTGTTGTTGTGTGCCTTCAAGCCATTTCCAATGTACAGTGACCCTGAGATGAACCTATTGTGGGGTTTTCTGGGGCTGAGAATGTGTGATGCACCCAAGGTCACCTAGTGGGAAATTGAACCCTGGTCTCCAAGGTCATAGTCCAATGTTCAAATGACTACAACATGCTGGCTCTCGTGCATATCTTTAGTTCTCAGTAAACAGCCACCTGAAAAATGTTCAAGCTGTTTTTTGTGTGTGTGTGTGTGCCATAGGAACTATTCCTATTGTTTCCATGTTATTAATGCCAGGGACACATCTACTTCATTAAATGAGGTACCAGTATATCTGTATTGGTGTTGTCTGGATCTCTAAGAGTAGGATATTCCACAAGCAGAGAACTAACTGGATTATGCCAGGAATGGGGTGTTAACTTCACCCAGCTTTGTCCATCTGGGTTCTCTGTGGAGCAATAAACAAATTCTGGAGGAGTGGGTAAGTGGAGTTGCACTGATTTACTGGGATTCTGTTACCCTGAGAACTGTTACCCTGAGAACCCCAGGAGGGGTGCCCAAACAACCAAACAACAACAAGCAAAGATGGGGAAATTAGCTGGAGCACTCTCTTAAGCTAACAAGAGGCAGGGTAACTTAGCGTGAATCTTTTACCCAATGTATACAGCATCGGGTCAGTGAGCAGTCAGGCAGTTTAAAATGGCAACAATAACTTTTATTAAACAGATATCAGTTGTTAAGAAAACACAACCACTCAGCTAACTAGAAATAGGAATACGAGTTTTGGGGGAAATGGGTGATACGTCACCTTTCTCGTAGTCCTGAAGAAGTCCAATTAAAGAGAAGAAGCTCGGCACGGCGGCTGAGGGGAATTTGCTGAACAGAGCGGCAGCAAGGCTGGATGGAAGTCTGGAGCGATCCAAGGAAGCTCTCAGAGCTTGGGGTTTTTATTTAGGGAAGGCATGACCGTGGGCTAGTCTTGTCTTGGGTGAAAACAATGAGTTTTGGGCTGGAGACAATGTCTCCAAAAGGTCAGGATTTGCATGATTGAGTTAAGGTCCGAATTGACAATAGTATGGCCAGTATGCAAATGCAGCTAGCTTGACAGTTGAGCACCCAATTTGTCAGGGTGCCCGCTTGGGGCAGAAGTCTCTTTGTGTTAGCATGCATACCTTGATGAAGGTGTTTGTTTTGGGAGGTCTCCTAAAGCAGATCTGGCAGTTTCTGGCTTGCTTAGGTGTAAACAGAAATGATTCAGCATTTAATAGCCATGCCTAGCGTCGTGCTTGTTCAGTGGTCCCATAAACACTTGGCTGGTGGCATAACAGGGCCGAATTATGATATCAAAATGATATCTAAAAGTTACCAAAGGCCAGGCCAGTTCACGGTGGTAACAATTCCATTTCTCTCACTAGATGCCATCCCACATCCCACAATCTAGTTGTGAGGATAAAATGGGAAGGAGAGCTATGCATGGTGCCTTGAGTTTGTTAGAGAATAGGTGGGAAATAAATTTAAAAAGATCTTGGGTACAGTTTTACTTGGCACTAGCGTATTTACCTGGCGTTGCCTGAGATTTTATTTTCCTCTTAAGAACTCACCAAACTGTCCTCTTCAGTACCTGTAACTTTTCCCCATATTTCTCAGTGCAATCTGTACTCAGAGTTATTTACATACACAGTTTGGGTTCCTGAGGAAATATACTGTCCTCCTCCTTGCTGCTAGGCCTCATCTCCATAAGCAACCGGCCTTTTCCAGTACCTGTAACTTTTCCTGATATTCACCAATCTATTCTGTATTCAGAGTTGCTAACATACAGAGGCTGGGTTCCTGAGGGAATACACTGTCCTCCTCCTTGCTGCTAGGCCTCATCTCCATAGCAACCTGCTTATTCCAGTACCTGTAACTTTCCCCCATACTCCCCAATCCAATCTGTATTCAGAGTTGTTAACATACAGAGGTTGGGTTCCTGAGGGAATACAAACACCTCTTCCTTTTTGCTGCTAGGCCTCATCTCCATAGCAGCTGGCCTATTCCAGTACTTGCAACTTTTCTCATATTCCCCAATCCAGTCTGTATGCAAAGTTGTTAACATAACAAGAGGTTTGGTTTCTAAGGGAATACATGGCTCTTCTTCTTACTGCTAGGCCTCATCTCCATAGCAACCAGCCTGAGGCCCAAGAGCTCTCAGCTAAGAATTCTAAAGGTTGCCAACCCCAGGATTCCATGGAATCTTCATAGCCAGCCATTCCTATGAGGGCTTCCTCTGTCTGACAGAGACAAACAGACAAACTGACAGACAAACTTTGACTTTTATATAGTAGATAAGGCTTCATGGACACTTCCCAAAAGGTTGTGCCAAAAGGTTTGTCCTCAGCTTATGTCAGTTGCTACAAAGTGAGTTCAAAATGCAAAAATATTTGGCACCCAATTCAGTCAGCAGGATGGATAGGAGGGGCAGGAGGAATCTTGCCTTTCCTAATGAGGTTCAGGCAACTGCAGCCTCTTCTAGCTTGTGCTTCATAAATAACTTTTTCCTATCTTGATCATGCTCTGATATTGTTTGGCTCCATGTGTCCCAGTTCTCATGTATGAAATGTTGGACTTTATTTATTTATCCATTTATTTATTTATTGAATTTATATCCTGTCTTTCTCCCAAGATGAGGTTATGTAGTCCATCTGTGCATCTTTTCTATAGTTGCATCCTCAAAGGTGATGTGTAAGTGTGTGCATGCACATGTATGTTCGCTCACACCCACACACACACACACAGAACGACTTTTAAAAACTTGGAACAAAACAACAACACAAAAGAAATACCACACTGCAAAACTAAAAACAGCACAACAGCTGGTAAATAATTATTCATGCAGAATTCAATATTGGAATTAAACATTTAAATCTGAAATTAAAATATATGTGTGCATACACACAGAGAGCATATCTTCCTGCAAAAGTATTTCCCAAACTGAAAGTATTTAGAGATGAAGGACTCTATACTGGGCAAACAAGACAGTCTCTACACACGAGAATTAATGGATACAAATCTCACATTAGAAATGAGATTACTCCATAAACAGCAGCAGAACATTTCAACCTTCTGGCCATACAGTAAGGGATTTACAGGTTGTATTCCTTGAACAAAGGAATCACAAAGGCCTAGAAAGAGAAACAGCAGAATTGCATTACATTCACGAATTCCAATCCATTAGCAGAGGTATGAACAAAGGCAATGGCTTCATGGCAGACAGCATATATTAATACAAGAGTCCTCACTACTGCACATATAACAAAATAAACCTTCCCAGAGAGAATTTTGAAACCAAGGGGGATTGACTTTTGGTAAGCCGATTTATTGCTTTCACACATCAGCACTAACTGACTGTTGCGAAGACCTGAAAGACCTGCATCACCTTACTCAGCCCTTTGAAAATGTAGGGCAAGGGACTGTCATGACCTGGATAACTCACAATCTACAAACTCCATTCTGAGGTAGACAGCTGTGTTTATTTGTAGCAAAGCAAGCAATACAGCACTCTTCTTCCAAAGTTGCTGAGATGGAAGCATACATAGAGCTTACAGGTATTATATACCTTTCCAAACAAATTTAGGCATGCAAAGCTGTGGTTGGATAAGGATCATAAATTTAACATCACCCCACATCTTATGACATTTCCCATAATTGTTTACCCATCTTTCATCCTTGAGCAGGAAGCCCCTTATCTCTAGATGCTTTGGGTTCCCAATACACCTCTTGGTATTTTTGTTTTCTCCTGCTCTGATCTTCTACCCCTTCATGAGATATATTGTAGCAAGAAGCAATAAAGCAATTAGTCTTTTTATGTATTGGAATGCACAAGCATGCTTCAAACAGATATATTGTTGCAACCAACAATTAATACTCTATACTTCGTAATTCTCTGGCTATCCTAGCATTTCCTTATATTGGCTACCTTGTAACTTCTAAAAGACATCCAACAGATATGCTACGACAGGGGCTATCCATCCTGACAGGGACATGTTTTGCATCTTTCTAGGCCCTGTTATATTCTATCCCACTCCCATAACCGTATAAATATGCTTTATACCTGAGGCCTTAATACCACTTGGCACTGCATCAGAAGAAGTGGGTTTCTATCTATGAAAACTCATGCAAAAATAAAAACTAGTTAGTTTTAAAAGTGCTGCCACGTTTTTTTTCCTTCCCATCTCTTCCTTCTTTTTTAGGACACGCATAAGTCATTGTACAACTAATTTATTTTTTCTTAACTCACTTTTTCTGGTGAGAAAAATGTTAGGAAAAAATGCTGTGAAAACTCAGGAGGGCTGTGAACAAAAGACGATGTCACCCCCCAAGCCCCCAAAAAACAAGCAAAGTGTTATTGGCTTCTCTGAGGTTCAGGAGCCCCAAAAGGTTAGAAACCCTTGCTTCCGTAGTTTTACATGAAACTAGAGTAGAGTATTGCCAGCAGAGGGCAGTGCGTATCTGTAGCATTCCAACATTGTTGATGTTTGCATATTCAAGAGCCAGATCTTGAATGATGAAATAAGGGATGTGAATTAACCATCAAAGGATATTGATTAGCTTTGGAACTGTTCTTGTTAGACATGAAACAGAAGCCAGTTACCCATGTCTGTGTTTTGTTTTGCTTTGCAGTGGATTGCATAAATCATTCCAGGGGCCTGCTTCATATGGCCCTTTTGCACTACCTAATTAAAGGGCTATGATTCCATTTTAACTGCCATGCCTCCGTCCTATGGAATCTTGGGATATGTAATTTGATGAAGCACTAGAGCTCTCTGGTTGAGAATTCTAAACACCCGTGATTAAACTCCATCCCTAAACTCCAAATAGAACCATGGCAGTTAAAGTAGAATCATAGCACCATAATTGTGTGATATGATAGGGCCCTTGGATGATGTTTCAGAAGGAGAGGAACAAGAAAGGACACGTGGTCCACCATCTTATGTATAAAAATTTCTAACCCATCTTACTTCAAAGTAATTCAAAGCAACATACATGGTTCTGCTTTGCCCTATTTCTGTAATCACAACAACGCTGTGAAGCAAGCCAGTGTTTATGTACTACTCTTTTGCCAGTTTGAGGATCAAGGCAGCTTACAACAGATTAAAAAAAACACAGTTAAAATTCAGAGAATACAAAAGTTAAAAGGTGATTAAATTGTTAAAAACAACAACAGTAAAACACAAGCCGTTAAAAAAATGAGCACAACAAAAATAAAAGAAAATCCAGTACCTTGTTTAGTTGGCATGACTCTTGTATACTCAGGCCTCAAATTAGTCTCCAAGCAGGTATCAGGATAACTCAAATCCACCATAACTACTAACTATTTCATCTTTGAGATTTCTGAGATTTGTTTCTGAAAAGCACCATCTACCACATCATCCACCATAACTACTAACTATTTCATCTTTGAGATTTCTGAGATTTGTTTCTGAAAAGCACCATCTACCACATCTTCTTAATTTGGTGGCCTCTAGTAATGCCATTTCATTTTTACCCAAATGTTCTCAACTGGTCCATTCTGATCACTCTTCTGGATTTCTGTATAACTGAATTTTTCTTTGGTATATAATGCTACTCCCCTTCCTTTTTGCCACATCTATCATTTCTAAATAGGTTATACTCTTCAATTGTAATATTTCAGTTATGGGAATCATCCCACCAGGTCTCCATCATGGCTGTGAAATCATATTTATTTTCCTGCACTAAGAATTCTAGCTCGTCTTGTTTGTTTCCCAAAGTCTGTGCATTGGGCCATTTGCAGCTTTGTTTGCTCTCAGCAATTATTTACTGTGGACCTTTCTGCACTACACTGTTATAGTGCTATCATTCCACTTTCAACATCCTGTGGAATTCTGGGGTTTGTAGTTTACTGAGGCCAAAGAGCTCTCTAGATGAGAATTTTAAATGCCCCTCCCTAAACTGGAAACATCAGGATTCCATAGGATGTTGAAAGTGAAATAATAGCACTATAACAGTGTAGGGTGGAAAGGCCATGTTAGTTTTTCTATGGATCCCATTCTCTCCCTCAGCTTCTTATCTCGGATTCACATCCTTGGACTTTTCTTCACGTTACCTTATCGCAGAGGCGGGGGGTGCCGTTCATGCAAGCAGGTTCTTGCGCGAGGCGCTCTCTTCGCTGCTCCTTTGTTCCGCAGCTGGCTTCCTGGTCGCGCAACCACCTCGCCCCTTCCTTCCGCAGTGCAACCTGGGAGCTGTGGGCTGCGCTGGGGGAGGAAGCGCGAGTGGCGCGCCTGGGACGACGTACTGCAGTGCAGGTAAATGCGCGTGGGCCCCAGGAGCCTTGCGCGACCACGCACCATTTTTGGCTTGAAGCCGAAAATGAAAAGGTGTGCGCGCGGTTCGCGTTAGGTTCGTGAGTGTCGCGTAAATGGGAGTGCGTCATACGGACCGCCGCTCCCATTTACGCGACGCTCAAGGGGCCCTCTCGCAAAAGAAACTACGTGGGAAAAGGCCCCTTGTGTTTAGAGCTTGCTTGTGTTTATGGAACAGAATGTTCTTCAACCATCTCCAGAAAGATTATAGGGAAGTTGCCATTCTAACCTCTCTGAGAAGGGAGTTTAAGAGCCTGGGGGCAGCCACTGAGAAGGCCCTCTCTTGTGTTACTACCAGATGTACCTCTGAGGATAGGGGACAGAGAAAAAGAGCGTCCCCAGCCAATCTTAAAACATAGGCAAGTTCATAAGGGAGAATATGGTCCTTCAGATAACCTGGACTTCAACTGTACAAAGCTTCATAGGTCAACAAACACTTTGAATTGTGTCACCGGCAGCCTGTGAAGCTGTTGTAACAAGAAAGTAGTGTGCTCCCTCTAGCCAGCTCCATTTGCTTTAAAGTCCAAAGAAATTAATCAAACTATTTTTGTTGGTATGAAAATTTGTTTATAGTTCTTTCAGTAAAGCCATCAAAGACACACATAATTACAGAGGCTACTGCAACAACTGTATAAAATCCACCTCTTTCCCAATTGATGGTTTATTAGTGGTCAGTGATTAGGAGTAAATGCAGTCTCAAAGCGCAGGCCATAGATGACTAGAAAACATTTCCTCCATGTCCCTTAGGATCATTTGTGGACCTGTCATAGACCCATTGTCATTCAGGTGAACCTAGGCCTAAGAGCTTGGAAATTTTTTATTTTTTTTTACTGCAATTCCCAGAACCCCCACAGACCATGGCAAATGGCCATCTTGGCTAACATGCTGGAGCTGCAGATTCTGCAGCAGTTTGTGTGTAGGGTAGAGAAAGGTTTATGGACGTGCAATGTAGCCATGAAGGATACATTAATTTGCATTTTGCAACTATTGGGAAGAGTTAGTCCTTCCCATAGCTGAAAAAAGGTTACTTTTTCAAACTATAGTTTCCCACATTACAAGCTTAACCCTTGGTGTGCACCTTCTCTCTCTGTGTGTGTTTATATAATAGCACCTCAATCAGCCTGGACTCCTACACGCATATCTGGAATTAAGTCCCATCAAACATAACAGAACCTACTTCTGAGGACATGTGCATGGGGCTGCACCATTAGAGCAAGGGTGAAAATTATTTCACTTCAGACATTGTTGGAGTGCAGCTCCCATCATTCTTCACCATTGTCTCTGCTGGAAAGAGCTGCTGGTAATTGCAGTAGAGCAACATCTGGAGGGCTGCATTATTTCCATCCTGTGTCAGAGGATGTATTTGTAACCAGTGTACTTGTAACCAAATCTTTACGTGTTTCTTCAGCAGTAAACCCTGCTTAATTTAATGGGACATATCATATTTCTTGACATCTGAGCTTGGGAATACAGCCTTGGAAAGCAAGACAAGACTTGTTTTCATCAGTATGGGCAGCAGCCCTGACTTTTTAACCACCAGTTTGGCAGGCAGAAAGCTGATGTAATTATGGCAGCTGATTTCGAAGATGCACCTGACCTTACTTGTCTTGTTTTTTCATTGCTCACTGTTGGGTTTCCAACACTGTGAAACATCCCTCCACCTAAACAGCTGGCAGTTTCCAAAATAAGCACCCAAGAGCAAATGGCAAAATCTTGTGTGAGGGGAATTGATGGCATCACATGTCATGTATAGATCTGTGTTTCATTTCATCTTTCACATTACAAAATTTGATCCTTCCTTAACAACTCAATACAACATGTAGACAACATGACTATTAGATTTGAGTTATCTTCTTTCTCTTTGCTTGCTTTAGGTAACATCTTTGCCTGAAGGGATCTGATAGGTTCAGAAAGTAATTTCTATGCAAACTCCTGAACATTTTCTGGGGAAAAAATATTGTTTCGGTTTTTTTTAGAAATCCTATTGAGAAAAGGTCAACTTCTGTGAGATTTGTTTGCATTTTAGGACTTCTTAGTGAAAAAAATCATCTACATAAAAATGTAGCATCTGTGCAAAACTCCCAACATTTTTGCACAGAAAACAACTCTTAACAATGAGAAAATTTACAAGTATTTTCAAGAGCAAGCAGTCTTTTAATAATACATTTTTACAATTGCCCAGCCTCTGTTTTTCTCTTTGTCCTCTGTCTAGCTGGGAGAATGATGAAAGACAAAGACTTTCACTACCAGGTTGTAGGATTCTGCTGTATCTGTATCAGTCTCATGTGTGCCTGCTTACAATGGGCATAAGTCAACAAAATCTGCCTCTAGAATCCCTTAGCAGGTGTGAACATAGGGGAGAGCAGATAGACCTCCTGACCTAAACCAACTATCTCCAACATGTTGAAAAAAAAGTAGATCTATAAGTTTGGCCAGGAAAATGGAAATCATAAGAAAAATGGAGGTTGATGAAAGGAAAAATAATCTCTGAATGCATTTTGGAAAAGGGTTACAGGTGGTCTCTAAAAGATGCAAAATATTTTGCTTACTTAGGTCAAGCTTGCCTGACCTGGTTGTTTCGTTTTACATGTGCATGTTGTTAGCTTTGAATAAAAAGTCTGCAGAATGCACTGAACTGCTCTTCTTTTTCTTGTAATATAGGAACCTACCCCCACTCATTCCATGCTTCCTCTTCCTGGTACTAAATTTTCTGTTTTCTAGAGGTCATCAAGGACAGGGTTGTTCCAAGACATTTTGAGCCAAAGCAGTCGATCACACCACCTCTAAGATACAGGCCCTTTCTGCACCTTACCTTTTTTTGGCGCTGGGGTGAAGGGATCATGTGAACAGCCTCCAGCGAGAGGCTCTCACATCCCCACTGCTTCAGCTCTGCACGAGCTGCCTGCTCCTGAGCAGGTAGTGCGAGAGCCCTGCCTCTTCCTTCCGCGGTGCAGCCTGGGAGTTTCCCAGGCTGCACTGGGGCAGGAAGCGCGACCACTGTGGCTCTGGAGGCTCCGCACGCATGGCAAGTGCGCGTGGGGCCCTGGAGCAATGCACAATCATGCACCATTTTCGGCTGAAAGCTGAAAATGAAAATGTGTGTGAATGGCATCTGCCAGGCCCTAGAGCGTCACACAATTGTGAATGTGTCGTGCAGATCGCTCCTCACAATCGCATGACGCTCCAGGTGCCCTTTCGCATGGCAAATGCTGTGTGGAAAGGGCCACAGATTATTACCCTTTACAGCTTATATTCTGCCACCTCAAAATCTTCCCATTGCTGACAGTAAAAATCTCAGTCAAAATAAATGAAATGACAATAATTTTCTGCTCTTTCACAACAGACTCCAAACCTGCCAAAACCAGTAGCTTCTTCACTCTACCTCCACTCAACATTTCTGCATAGACAGCAGCGTGGTTTGCACAAATTAAACTGTTTTCTGCCCAAATTGTTATATGCACAAAGTACAGATTTTTGCACACACTAAATTTTTGCAAAAGAATAAAAAAAATCTGAATTGCAAAAAAATAATTGAAAAATTCACCAAAATTCTTGTACTCTTGCCCAGTGGGGAGAAAACTTTCAAAATTATTCTTTGCTGCTGTGTGGGAGAATAAAATAAGCAGAGATTTACATTCCTGTTTGCAAGCCACAATTGATTTCTTAGCTTAACTATTAGAATTTAACTGTTAATAATTAAACCCTGTAGCACTGTCCCTGAAGCTTTTCACTGCTTGGGGAGATAAGTAACAAAATGAACTATTCCTGTTAGCCATGTGTGGCTTCTTTAATTGCCAGCTTAACTGGTATGCTCCAGTGGCATTGAACTCCAGGCAAATGTTGCCAAAGTTCAATTAACTTCAATTGTCTCATTAGGAGAGTCTTCTTGTGGTTTCAGGTCACTTAAATTGAGCAAGTTTTTTCACGTATCACTTTGCCACAAAGTCTTTGGGTTTTTCTCTCTTCTTTTCCTCCAAATGGATGAGGACTCAGATTCATTCATGGTTTTCTTCTAACCAAATCTCCCATTTAGAAAGTATGCCACTTAAATGTCAAACCCAGACTACTGCCTGCACTCTTTGCTTGTCAAAGTATAATATGTGTTGAAATGTCTTTTTCTAGAGATGGGCCAACTGAATCCTCGAATGCTCAAATCCTTAGCAGGGATTTGCGATTTGGGAATCTGAATCCCTGTGCCAAAATAGGCAAACCGAATCTTTCGAATCCGCCACCCAAACAGTTTGTTGGAGACAGGGATGCCTGAAAACCTGGGAGACCGGGACGCCTGAAAACTTGGGAGACTAGACACACAAGGGGAGATGGCAGGTAGGTGAATTTTTCCCTTGGAGTAATAATGGCCTTTGCTAACAATTTCACAAATTACAGCTGGGCTTGTATTTTAAAATATTTAAATTGAACATTTCATATTTAAGTTCAGCACTTGACTGGAAGCTACAGGCTTGAGATTTCAAGGACAGCTGAAAGATTCCTTTGCATAGCTCACTTGCAAAGCTCTTTCAGACACAGTTCTGGGGTTTGTAGTTTTACAAGGTGTCACAGCCTTCTCTGCCAAAGTGTGCTGGTGCATCATCAAACTACAAACCCCAGGATGCCAGAAGGAGCTATGGAAAGAAAAGCCAGTTTTGACCTGGATTAGCGCTGTATTCTAGTATATGGCCCTGTTTACACAGGCAGGAAAATGTGGGATTAATCCACATTTTCCTGCCTGTGCAGAAAGGGCCTTTATGTCATTTTCAATCTGGGGAGACCCTGAGATAAAACTATGACAATTGTCCTGGCCACATTTCTTCAGAGGGAGGTTTGCCTTTACCTAGGCTTTTGCTAAGGCTGAGAGAGTGTGTCTTGCCCAAGCTTATCCTTCTTTCCCTTGCTTTTTACACCCTTTAAAAAAAAGGATTTGAAAGATTCAGATTTGTGAGATTCATGGATTCCCAGAACTTTCCATGGATTCTGATCTGGATTCAGATTCGGAAAATTCTGGATTCATCCCATTCCTACTTTTTTCAGGTGAAGCATCTTATCCTGATAATTGTTGGCAGGATAAAAGATCCAGGAAGCAACACCTGTTTCACACTTATTTATTTAAAATGTTTTTATATCAGCTTTCCAGGCAAAACCTCCCAAAGCCATCTAACAGGATCAAACATTGAAATGATAAAATCAGATGTTGCTGTAGTGTGCCTTCAAGTCATCTCCAACTTATGGCAACCCTAAGGCAAACCTATCACAGGGTTTTCTGGGGCTGGGAGTGTGACATGCAGCCAAGGTCACCCAGTGGATTTCCATGGCTGAGTGGGAAATCAAAGGGCCTTTCCACACTATATTGTTACAGTGCTATTATCCCACTTTCAACATCCTGTGGAATTCTGGGGTTTGTAGTTTAGTGAGGCCAAAGAGCTCTCTGGCTGAGAATTCTAAATACCCCTCTCTGAACTGCAAACCCCAGGATTCCATAGGATGTTGAAAGTGGAATAATAGTACTATAACAGTCTGCTGGGGAAAGGCCCAAATCCTGGTCTCCGGGGTCGTAGCCCAATTTTCAAGCCACTATACCATACTGGCTCCCAAAAATAAGATAGTAATTAAAACAATATTTAAAATATCCAATGAAATGGATGAAAACAGTATAAATGATTAAAATTTAAAAAAATGCTTCTCCCACATAGAAAACTCTTCTAGGTCAGCTTATAGTTAGAGTTACAGTGTGCACTCAGTATCCCCTGGGGTTTGGTTCTGGGATCTCCTGTGGATACCAAAATCCACGGATGCTCAAGTCCCATTATATACAAAGGTATAGTAAAATGGCATCTCTTAGATAAAATGGAGAAAGGTTTGCCTTTTTGGATTTTTTAAAAAAATGTTTTCCAGACTGCTAAATTAGCACTAGTCACCATGCAGCTATGCAACATTGCATGGAGATGTTCCAGTCCAGCACCACATGTCTTCTTACGGTTCCAGAACTGACAATTAATTGTTCAGCTGTAACATTGACTTTTTCTATTTCTGGCTCTTGATTTCTACTTTGAAAGTAAAAACAGTCCACATGTTCTTGTTCTCCATATTAGTATAAAAATCATCGTCAGGCCAACCAAAAGGGCAAAAAATGTATGGAGGAATTCAGACTCTCTTTAACAGGCAAGATTAAAGAAAAACAATTTTGGTGGGAGGAGAATGGAAGGATGAAGGCCTTTCAGCATTGAAGTCATGGTTTCTGCATGATGCTTTAAGATGGAATGAGCAGGTGGGAGTCTATAGATCTTCAAATGAGGCTCCATTCAGATAATAATGTGATGATTTTAGGATACGGAGCAACCCCTAGAAATTCTTGGAGCAAGAAAGGCAGAAAAGTTCAACCCTCTACTAAAAAGAAAAAAAATCCAGCTGAAACTTTTAACAATCCCTATCCAAGGTAAATCATAACCAACTCCTTTATTGGTGGAAAACATAGTGAAACTTGCTTGTCTTTATATTAACGAGACTAGATAAAAATTTAGAATTTAGAAATTTAGAAGTTCTAATTTTTAAAAAAATCAATAGAAGCAAAAATGGGCAGTACAGCTGTGGCTGCAAAAAGAAGCTGAATTCAAATAAAGTCATGTTGCCTAAAAGGAAGCATCATTTAGTTAAGTGAGTTGAGTAACAGCAATTCAGCCATTTTAAAGTCCTGGGACACCCATCTCTGAATGCCACTGTCACCATCTGACTCTCTTGAGTTCATAGGGAGTGTCTAGCTCTTGTTACTAATGTCACTTGCTAATTTATTGAATACATTCCAGCTATCTGTGCCTGCTGGCTGGAGTGAGTCATATGAAGTGTTATATGTGGAATGGATTCTCCTCAGTGGAGATTAACTTGCAACTGAGGATTGCATTTCAGTAATCAGGCAACTCTACAGCAAAGATCATTAGAAGTTGCTTCATACAGGCACAGACTGTTTGTCCATCTGTCCCTGACAGCATTTGGTGGAATGATGTCATAAAGAGCAACCCTTAGGAGAATACTTGTGTACATTTTATCTTGAAAAATAAAGTGGTGTTGTTACCCTGTTTTCTGGGGGTCCCGTGAGGGACACCTAAATGCTCTCCAAATTATACAAGTTGGGGAAATTAGTCCAAGAGCACAAGTGAGCACTGCGAGAGGCAGGGCAACGGAGCGAGATCTTTTACCCAGCGTCTACGGGGTCAGGCCGAGTCAAGGAGCAAACGGAAGTGAAATAATAATTGTTGTTTTTATTAAAATGCAATGAGACAAGTGTATGCAGCACACTCACACAGATAACTAGAGAAATAAAGGTTGGAGTTGGATAGAGGGATTTTGAGAGGAGGTTTTGGCATGGGAAATACTGCACCTGTCCTGAGCCTGGGTAGTCTGAAGATAGAGTTCGTGGATATGGAGGTTCTCAGTACGTGGGACTGAGGGGAAGGCTCGCCAAGCAGAGCGGCGGCAAGGCGGTATGGAAGTCGGGAGCGATCCGAGGAAGCGCTCAAAGTCAGGGGTTCTTATAGGGGAAAATGCAGCCATAGGCTAGTCCGTACCTGGGGAAAACAGTGAGTTTTGGGCTGAAGACAAAGCCTCCGAAAGGTCAGAATTTAGCATGATTGGGTTAAGTCCGAATTGTCAATAGAGTAGCCAGTATGCAAACGTGGAGTGCTTGACGATTGAGTATTCAGCTCGTCAAGCTGCCTGCTCGGGGCAGGGAGTTCTTTGTAAGTGGCGTGCATACATAATATGGTACTTGCCTTGAGGTCTCCTGAAGCGGCAGTCTGGCTATTTCTGGCCTACCTGTATTTGTTTGGAATATTACAGCAATTAGCGACCGAGCCCGTTTGCGTGCTGGTCTGAGGGCCTTGCAAGCATGTGGGAAGGAATAGGTGAGGAAGGCCAAATTATTGATATCAAAATGATATCTGGTATCCCCCAAGTCCGGGCCAGAAAACTGCGGTAACAGTGTGCAAAAACAAAAACAAACTTGGCAAAGTTATTTTTTAATACTGCAACTCTCAGAATTGCAGTAGCCATGCTGGTGGAGTGAATTCTAGCGGTTATAGTCCAAAACACCATTTTCTGCACATATACATATGTGTGGGTGTCTACAGATATTGATCATTATGTAGATATACGTACCCACAATAAAGAGCAGCATGTGTATGTGTGTGTGTGTGTGTGTGTGTGTGTGTTGTGTGTGTGTAAATATGTGGGTAGGAGTCCATATTGATACTGATATTGATATCAATATAAATGTATGTTCCCACATTAAAGAGCAGCAGTACATAGCATAATACTCGATTTATTAGGATCTGCTGATAGGCAGAATGGTGCGCAGGCAGTGAGGGATTCTGTCAGGTGAAGACATTGTCCCTACTAATCAAAAAGTCTTGGTACTTTGACCAGGTGGGCCCTGACTCAATTGCAACATTGATGGGAGAGAAGAAGATATAAAAAAGAGAGTTCATGAACTGAAAGCAAGGAGTATGGAAATTTATGAAACCTTGTCCTAGTCTTATAAGGCCCTGGCCTGATTTAATTACAACATCCCTCTTCCATTTATTTCATCTCTAAATCTATGCCAAACAGCCATACTAGATAAGGGCTGTTTTAGGTCACAGAGACTGGATTTCATACCATCACACAAACATGTACAGTGGCCACTCCACATTTTAAACACAAGCGTTGGCAAGCCAGGGGTGAGGAATGCAAGGAAATGGGAGGAGGAGGAAAATGTTGTGGGGAGGCAAGCACATGCCTTGTGAATAATCGAATTTGTGAAGGTCAAATCTGCAAATGTGGAAGGAAGACTGCACAGTGAAACACATCTCCATTTGCAATTAATGCGTGCACACATGTATACACATGCATCTATGCACACACAACATTGTCAGATCACCGGAGAACCACTTCCCTTTTGTTTAAGTGGTTTCCTGGGTAATGATCCATAATAGCAAACAATACTCTCTCTTTCCTCAATAGAAACTAAGTTCCAGAAATAATTCACAATCTCTTTGTGCATTTGCATGAGACTAAAGAATCTGGCCTGCTGTTCCTCAGTGAGATTTAATGTTTTATTAATTTTGTAATTTTATCCATATTTGCATGTCTCAAGGTGCCTTGGGAACTATTTTTAATGGAGTGGCAAAATATACAAATAACAGATAGAAGAAGAGTCAGTTAAACAGAAAGAGATTGCTCCCCAGTTCAAGAAAGGAGAGGGACTGGGTTGATCTCAGAGGTGTGTGCGCAGGAGAGAAGATACAGCAAGGCATTGCTGGATTTTTAAAATATTGATTTGATACTGATGTTTTCGTGCAGAGTAAGTCTCTTTCACATTACAGTGATAGTACTTTCATACTACACATTGTACTACAGTATTGTACTTACATACCATTTTTCCATACCATCCTATGGAATCCTAGAATTTATAGTTTTTAAAAAAGTTTTTCAGAATTCTTTGTCAGTGGGCTCTAGTCCGCACCATATAACAATCTCTGGATTATGTAGCATGTAGTCATGGTAGTTAAATTGGTATCAGAATGCTGTGAAGCAATCTTCAAATTTTCTAAGGAACCAGTGCCACTTAACAATCTCCTATAGCAGTGATTCGTGGGTGGTCCACAAAGTCCTCATAGGGGATCTGTGAAGCCCTGCTATTGGGCGTGCACGCAACACATACCCCTACTGCCATATCCCTGCCGAAAGGGACACAGTGGCAGGCGTGTGCATGTGCCCAAACTATGACTCTGGAGACAAAGATTTGAATCCCCACTTGGCCATGGAAACCCACTGGTTTAACTCAGGCATGTCACATTCTCTCAGCCTCAGAGAAAGACAAAGGCAACAAATATTGCCAAGAAAACTCTAGGTTTGCCTTCATCAGTTTTCAAAGGGGAGAAGCATGATGGCTAGAAATAACCTCACCTTGTTAGTGGCACTTTGCTGCTCTGTGCCTTCAAATCACTTCTAAAGTGAACCTTATCACAGGGGGGTTTTTTGGTCAAGATTTGTTCAGAGGGGGTTTGCCTTTGTCTTCTTCGGAGACTGTGAGTGTGTGATTTGCCCAATGTCACCAGGTGTCTGAGTAGGGATTTGAATCCTAGTCTCCAGAAGCCTTTATAAATAAATAAAACATTTGAAAATTTAAGTATTTGAATATTTAAATCTAAATCTAAATATTTAAATTTTGAGTTAAGCCTTGGCAGTCCTTGGCAAAAAATAATATTTGAAAGGGGTCCCCAGTAAAAAGAAGTTTAAGAACCATTGTACTATACTGTACACTTACAAATAAAACAAATACTACTTCAATGCTCTAACTCTGGAAGTATCATCAAAAGAAACCCCCGGCAGTGCTTTCTCTTGAATTTCATAGTGCCCAGCAAAGTAAAACACATAAAGATTGACCCATCTCTCAAATACTTTTGGCATTAAAAAGATTACATAAAATATTTCAAGTAAAGTAAGTCACAGTTCCTAAATCTTTTATGAAGGAAAAAACACAGCCTGAAATGCTGTAATTTTCAGTAAATGAGAAAGTGCTTTGAATCTGTGTGAAAGCAGTCCAACCTTGCTCTACATGCTGATTGACTGTCTCTAGAAAGTGTGCTCAATATAAAATAAGGGAACAATTGTTCTTGCCTCTCCTGTGATGCAATTTTGAACAAGCATTGCAAGCTCAACAATGTGTACATAAATAGGGAAGGTTATATAAATAAATGAATGAGAATACGGGAGGGAGGGAGGGAGGGGGAGGGAGAATGTACTTAACAGCTAGTGGATAAAGACCTGGATGAAACACAATAGCCCTTACATCACACGTGAAGAATCTCTGGTCCTCTACATGTTTTGGCCTTTCAGTTCCCATCATTTCTCCTGTTATGTACACGCTAGTTCCATGTTCAGAGAACAGGCTTAGAGGTTACAAATGCTTTATTCAGAACATTGAAGAAACAACAGTACACCTTGTCAAATGCCAAGATTAACAGAACATTGGATTTGTAGTATATTTGAAATGTAATACATTTCAAAATTAGCACATGTTGCTATCCCCTTTGTTAACAAATAAAACAACATTTTCCCCAGGCTTCTTGTCTGCTTTTCCCATGTCTTCACTCAGCCTGACAACAGTGTGATCTTGCAGTGGAGTCTGTTCACTCTTATCACAGATCGATACTCAAACATTCCCAGGTTCCCATCCATCACCTCATCTCATACTTCCCTCCTACACAGCAAAGTATCTAAGCACAAAGGTATGACTATAACCATGGCAAGGAAAGCGTGGATGACTTGACACCCCTCCCACATGGCCAACAAATGGCAAGGGTGTATGGAGGTAGCAGTCCAAAATATTTTCCCCACTTTTGCACTATATCTAGGGAATAGGCATGAAGCTGTTGCCCCTTCAAATAATAAATCTTCCCCACAATGAAACCTTCTATCAGTCCCTAAATGCCCAGCATTGCAAAGAGCAAGAAACTGAGAATAATTTATACCTAGAACTCTTCTACGTGCATTGTCTGCCTTTCCTTGGTAACTGGGGCCATTTCCACATGGGGTAAATAAAATGGGGCAGCGCGAGCTCTGACGGACATCGCCCACACGTTCGAGCGCGCTAGCTCGTACATAATTGGCAAGCTCCACACCTTAATCCGCCCGGTTAAGTTGGCAACAGTCAGCGTGCGGGCTTTTTGAAAAACGGGGAAAAGGTGTTTTTTCCCCCTCATACCGTGCTGATTCGTGCATGATGTAATCGGAGGGCGGGCTGTGAGCGTGGACAGCTTCAGCGGTTGGAACGCGCCGCGAGAAGCCTCCAAGCAGCGGCACAGAAAAGCTTAAATCCTCCGCAGCATTACCAATAAAAGGCCAATCGCCGGCGCCTCCTCGCGCGGTCTTAAGCCCATAGATGTTCCAGTTCAGCCAGCACAACTCCAAGAAGCCAGAATATAGCTAAAATGGGCCGTTCAACTTCAGGAAACACCTCTTCCTCCATCGCTCACAGGGAAAGATAAAAGCAGAAAACGGGCGCCAGAGATAGGGAGAAAAACTGCACTCCACCCAGCTATGGCGCGGAAAACCATTCCCCCGAGATAGGGCATGAAAATAAAAAAAAATGACACGGTTTATTTTATGGCTAGCAGGAGGAATGGGAGGAGGGAGTCATCGTGGGAGGAACTGCGGGGCATGACATGAGCACGCACGTCATGACGCACGGGGCTATTTTAAAAAAAAGAGCTGCCAATCACATCCGCTGCGTGAATTCCACGGAAAGTGTGGAAATGGCAATAGACCATTGTACAATATGTCCACGGTAGCACGGACAAACAAAAACAAAAACACCCGGAAACGTTGCAGCGCAAATTCCACGGAACGTGTGGAAAGGGCCTGGGTTTATCTCATTTCTTTAGCTGCCTACACTCTTATTTCTAAACGCTCTAAATTGCTTTCTAAATTTCTTGATATCCCAATGCCAGCAATTTGGAGAGTGAAGGAAAATTTCACTGAGGAGGCATAATCCCTAATTGAAGAGGGTATGCTCTCATTTTGTCCCACAGAAAAAGAGACACATAGATATGTATATTATGGGCTGTGATACTCCTTTTATTTATTTCTTTTTTTGAAGGAGGGAATGAGAAAGCATTCTTGTGTTGTTTTCAGAATGCTTCTCACACTACCAGTTTAGCAGGTATTGTGCAGTTATTCTGACCTCCAGAGTTGTAGTTCAATGCTCAAACCACTATACCACCCTGGCTCTCAATGGGTCAGCTGCAGTAAGGAAAAGGACAGAAATTAGGGGAGCAAGGGAGGGTTACAAATGGGAGATGGTGCTTTCTCAAGCTTCCATAAAATTCAGTGAATGAGCCAGGGTGATGGTATGATAGAGGTTTTTGTCTGACACCACTCTATATCTGGTAGTTAATAATGACAGTAGTAGTAGCAGCAGTAACAACAACAACAACACACTGCAGGATATATACTTAAATTTTTCTTATCTGAGGTATAACAACATTACAATGTGAGATAAAAGCAGAAGATTATTTAATGACTCTAGCAGTAAGATTCATGCATTGGACTGCAGCCATGATATTTTCCAAGGGACAGAACTGGAGCGAGACTGTTTTCTAAAGAAATCTATTTAGGAGCCATACACATTAAGTGAAAGTTAGATAAGCAGAAGAAGAACTAAGACTTGTCTATTATTGTTTCTCTGTTTCATGCTTTTTAAAAAGACAGATTTTAGTTATGGGTTGGGTGGTTTTGTTTTGGGTTTAGGAAATCATAGAATCATAGAATCATAGAAATGTAGAGTTGGAAGAGACCACAAGGGCCATCCAGTCCAACCCCCTGCCATGCAGGAAAACCCTCAAAGCACTCCCGACAAGTGGCCATCCAGCCTCCGCTTAAAAACCTCCAAAGAAGGAGACTCCACCACACTCTGTGGCAGCACATTCCACTGTCGGACAGCCCTGACTGTCAGGAAATTCCTCCTGAGGTTCAGGCGGAATCTCCCCTCCTGCAGCTTGCATCCATTGCTCCTTGTCCTGGTCTCAAGAGCAGGAGAAAACAAGCCCACTCCCTCCTCGACATGACATCCCTTCAAATATTTAAACATGGCTATCATGTCCCCTCTCAACCTTCTCTTCTGCAGACTAAACATACCCAGCTCTCTAAGTCTGTCCTCATAGGGCACGGCTTCCAGGCCCCTCACCATTTTGGTTGCCCTCCTCTGGACCTGCTCCAGCTTATCCATATCCTTCTTGAATTGGGGTGCCCAGAACTGGACACAGTATTCAAGATGAGGTCTAACCAATGCAGAATAAAGTGGTACCAATACCTCCCTCGATCTAGACATCATACTCCTATTGATGCAACCAAGAATTGCGTTGGCCTTCTTGGCTGCCGCATCACACTGCTGACTCATGTTCAGCTTGTGGTCTATGAAGACTCCTAAATCCCTTTCACACGTACTGTTAGCCAGCCACGTGTCCCCCATCCTATATTTCTGCATACCATTTTTTCTGCCTAAGTGTAGGACCTTACATTTCTCTCTGTTGAAATGAAACCACTGTGGTCTTAGATTTTAAATGACTCACATCCTGGACCCCAACATTTTGCAACTTGAGGCAAATACAAGAAAGCAGCCCGCTGGATGCCATGCAGAGACACCCATTGGAATTGTATTTTTACTTTAGTTCTGCTGCTGAAAAAGCAGGAGATGCTAGAATAAAGAGAAAAATTATGAGATCTGCAGTTTAAACCCAATCTCAAAATGGAAATTTGTAGATAAAAGGAATTTGTCATTGGTGGCTGTAGTGGGCACCAACTTACACCTTGTCATGCATTCTGGGACAAAGTTACAGTAATGCCTGCAGCCCCATTTCTGAAAACATATGGGTGAATCTCAGATCTATCTCTTGGCTTGGGTGAAATGCTCAGGTTCCAGTTTCTGGTTGTTCCTCTATTCCCTGCTATTTGTACCACCTGGTCTGAGGAAGAGTTCTGGGGAACTTGAAAACTTGCATCGTGTGGTAGCAGGTTGGTTGCTTCTAATAAAAAGTATTGCCCAGTGGTTGATTCTGGTTTTTTTTAGTTCTAATGGGCCAGTACAGCTATTTTGCTTATTAAAATACATTTTAAGAAACCAGTATTTAAGAACACTGTTATGTACACTATTATGTACAGACCTGTTTCTAAGGTGTGGGAGGCCCAACATTGGCTGGCAGGTTGTTACTAATTTTGCCTACTTGCAGGGGGAAAGCAAATTACTTTTGCCAACCACTACTATTGAAACATCTTTAAATATGAAGATTCTTACAAGCACAATTAGAAGTGCCCTCCACATGTTCAGTGTAGCTTATTCCCAGGTACATGGGATAAATTACAGGCAGCTTTTATTATTCCTGAGAGAGCTCAATGAAAATTGTTGTCTCAATGTTTCTTAGTGGCTGATCATTTAGTATATTTCTGATTCATAATTTCTGAGGAGGTTCAATTCACAGGATCTTGGTAGTCCAATATTCCGAGATCATTTTTGTGGGGTGCAGTCCCCTTCGCCTAGTATGTGAGGAGAGCTTAAATTCCATGCCATCCACTCCATTCCAGCATCCAGAGTTATGTACACTTTGTCCCGATCAGCAGTGAGAATCTCTGGGATAACAGTGCTAGTAGTTTTTGGCCATGATGCTATTTGCTGGTGTAATTAAGTCAACAAAGGAGAGGGCAGTGGCATAGGCTGCACTGTGGTGTCAGATGAAAACTGGCCACAGGCGCTGCAGTGGTGGCAAGGAGCAACGAAAGTTTCTTCATTGGGAAAGAAAACGTTCTCTAATGACTCCCGAGCTGCTTGACAGCCTGCAGAATACCTGGCTGGGATGGCTTTTCCTGCTGTTCTCTCCGTGAGAGTGTACCTCAGTTGAAAAAGTGACTTATGCCAGCATAAGTGACTCTTAAACCAGTATAAATGACTCACAGAATTCCAGTGCTTGTTTTCAGTTGTAGAGAGAGAGCACAGGAAATTCAAGGTGCTTTTGTAACAGAAGTATACCTCTATGAAGCAGATGTGTTCCTTGGCATTACTTATTAAGTGGAAAAATCATTATTAGAGGCAGAAATAACATGGAAAGACCGAAGATAGGTTCCTATGCCACAAGATCGAACAGCAGTTCAACAGTTTTATTAAAGTTAACAATATCTGCATATGAAATTAAACAACCAGGTCAGGTAAGCTCTGAATAAGTAAACAGTGTCCCTGCATCAAACTCAGAGAGAGATACTCTGCAAAGTAAAGCCAAGGCTCTTTACTTCAGCCAGCAGGCCCATGAAGGTCTGTTTCTTCTTCTAACCAATGTCTACCATACATAATCTGCTAAGCATTAGTTTCTGAGATCTCCATGTCTGTGAGAAGCATTTATAATGATGGGTGGAATTACTTGGCCTTCCTGATGTTGAACTGCAACTCCCAACAGCCCTCACCAGCACAGCCCATGATGAGGAATGCTGGGAATTGCAGTGCAGCAAAGTCTTGAGGGCTTCATGACCCCTACTCCTGATTTACAGTGTTTGAAACAGGGATAGAACTCATTTGGCCCTTCAGATCTTGTTGGACTGCAGCTCCCAGCATTCCCTATCACAGGCTAGTTTTCTAGGGCTGCATATCTGGAGGGCTGCATGATTCTCACTCTCATAAGGAATTAATTTCATTTGTTCCTAATTCTTATCTAGAATTGCTTGAGGTCACATTATCACAGTAAGCAGAGCAGCAAACTTGTTTCAATGCTACTATTGAATTGTTTGCATTTCAATGGCAAGAAAAGAGTTGCATTGCATCAGGCACTGCTCAAAATGATATTTAATCCACATTGCCTTGTGAAGGCTGAAGTCTAAATGTAGGAGATCTACATTTTTAGAGGGTACAAGGAGTTCATGGAAGAGTTCAGAGATCTGGGTAAGTATTTCAGTTCTTTGCAGAGGGAAGGGGGAGAAGTGGCAATCCTTAGGGGATTGGGAAGGTGTATTTTGCAAGAAAATGGAATGTATGTACTACTGAGCGGAAAATTATTATTCCCTGAATAATTGTAGTACAATTCGAGATATAAGCTCCACTGGAGTTCTACTGGATTTACTTTCAATTATGTGTGTGTGTGTGTGTGTGTGTCTGTCTGTCTCTGTAGAATGGTTAGTAATACTTTATGGAAACTATCATCAAGCTAATAACTGGTGGTAAATGGACAATAACAAAACTATAATTCAAGACTGAAAACTTAATTCATAAAAATGTAAGAAAAGTCTTTGTGGAAAATAATTTCTGATTTATTACTCTTTAAACAAGAGATCCAGTGTGGATGGTTTGAGCATTGAACTATGACTCTGGAGACCAGGTGCAAATCCACACTTGGCCATAGAAACCCACTGGGTGACCTTGGCCAAGTCACACTCTCTCAACTTCAGAGGCTAGCAAAGGCAAACTTTTTCTGAACAAATCTTGCCAAATCTTGTGATAGGTTTGCCTCAGGGAAACCACAAGGCAGAAACTACCTGAAGGCACACAAAAACAAAGAACCTGGTGGATAGTACAAAGAAATGAGTAAGTTCTCAGACCTATGCTTCTATCCAAAAGCGAGTCATGAAGTGAGTCACGAAGTCATGAAGTGAGTCAGTAGAATTGTTTTTTATTTATAGTAAAATGAGTAAATGCAGATCTTGGGAACTTATGGATCTTCAGATATTCAACTCTAATTCCCATCAACTCTTGCCAGGATGGCAAATAGTGATCTATGATGTTGAGTATTAATCCCTACATATCTTGAGACTTAACCATTATCCATCTCAGTCACGTTGAGTCAATGGGGCTTGCTGTTTAGTGTGCTTATGATTGCTATCTGAAGCAGGTGGAAGATGTTTACTTCTATGGCATTAAAATATTATAATTCAGTTGCACAAGGACACAGTTGTGTGCTCCCTATGGGGTTAGCTAGCCCTGTTTGAAAATAGGCAGCTCCTGGACTTTTAAAGTTTCTCAGAAGAAGGAATTTCAGCAGGTACAGCTTGTTATGGAGGGCCAAACCCATCATTAGATATAGTGAGGCATTCCCCTTAAGACAACAGACAATGGAGAATGGCAGGAAATAGGGGGAGACAGTGGGAGATGAGGGGACAGATTTTTGTGCTGCATAGCCAGCTCTCTGTCCCCTAGGATAGGGGCCGGGGTGCAACAGAGCCTGGGGGGACACATTGCTCAATCTCCAGGCTCCAGAGAAGTGCAACATGTTGTCACAACCATCATTTTGGGAAACCAGAAGTGGTATACAGTCATCCCTCCACATCCGCTAGGGTTAGGGGCACAGGACCTGCATGAAAGTGGAAAAAATCTGAATAACTCTACTCTCTCCCAAACCATATTTAACACACAAAAAAGTTTGACCACCATATTCAACCCATCCTGGATTCCTATGAGGCATCGGTGTTCCTTCACAAGGCAGAAGTGGGTGGCTGTTGGGGCTTACTGCCACCTCCACTGTGCCCCATACCATTTTTAATAGGGACTTAAAAGCATTGTTTGCAGTTTTGCAGTCTCATGAGGCTTGCAGTCCCTGTTAAAAATGGCATTGGGAGGCAGCAGAGGTGACAGCAAATAATCCATGAATAATCAAATCTGCAAAAGTAAAACCTGCAAATGCAGACCGCTGACTGTATTAACTTTAAGTCACCTTTCAGGCTACTTTGGAAATGCTGCCTGTTTTTTGGGATAGGGAGCCTACCAACCCAGCATGTTAACAGTCCTACAAAGGATGTGTGTGTGAGAGAGAGAGGGAAAGAGAGAGAGAGAAAGAGAGATTTAAATGAGTGTGGGGTTTTTCTGGCTAAAGAGTGAGTTCTTCTGGCCAGAGGGGAGAGGCGCCAAGTCTCGGGGTGCAGGGGCTCAGGGCCATACTAGGCCTCTGTACCTCTGAGAAGCATTTGCAGGCCATTCCGGTCCCATCCCTGCTTTAGGTTAACCGGTTGCCTTGAAGTTTACCACTGGCGCTGTTAGACAACCTCCAGGGCCAGCTCAGTGGGCACCTGTACACGCAGCAGAATATCATGGGTCAGCAGCAAGCGCTACCTGTTGAATTTCCTTCTTTCCACAAACCCTGATTTCGAAACGCCTATTTCTTGCCACTTGAAGGCCATTTCCGCACTAGACTGTTATAGTGCCATTATTCCACTTTCAACCTCCTATGGAATCCTGGGGTTTGCAGTTTATGGCGCGGCCTGAGGCCCCTCTCCAAACCCCAGGATTCCATAGGATGCTGACGGTGAAATAACGGCACTATAACAATCAAGCGCAGAAACGGCCCTATGCTGCAGCAGTCCTCCAAATCGCACAGCCAAGGAGTCTGGCTTCTAGCCAGGGCACACGACGAATCTCCTTCCTCCTCGGGGCCCCGCTGAAGCTGCGTGCCAGAGAAACAGAGCGCCGTCCGAGCGAGAGACGGGGGGACCCGCCCGGCGAGCAAACCCAGGCGCCGCCGCCATTGGCCGTGGCAGGGGGCGGGAGGCGAAGGCGCGGCCCCGCTCGGCGCGCAGCCCGCCTCACGGCTTCGCCTCCTTGCGTCACACGCGCCCCGACGAGACCCGCCTCCTGCGAGCACGCGCCCCGGAGGGAGGGGAAGAGGCTCGCTCCGTTGCGCGACTACGATTGGCTGGGGAAGAGGCGGGAGGCGGCCCGGGCTCGGTTCCTATAGGGCGGGAGGGCTGCCACGCAAGCACGCGAGGCTCGACTTTCGCCTTTTACTGCGAGCCGTCGCCGGCGAGAGGTGTGTCGCCGCTCCGGCCCCTGCCCTCCTCGTCCGCCCACCGGCGTCCTTTTCCTGCCTCAGCCGCCTTGCTGCGCGTCTCTGGGAGGGAGAAGCCTCGCCAGGTAAAAGCGGGGAGGAGGGAGAGCTCTGCCAGCCGGCCTTTCGTTCGCCCAGCCTTCTCGGCAACGCGAGCTTTTAACTCCGGTTGTTCTGTTCTGGAGGGGAAGGAGCCGCCCTGGCCTGCGGGAAAGAGGTGGAGCGAGACATGCGGGCCGTTTCCGCACTAGCCTGTTATAGCGCGATGATTCCACTTTCAACATCCTATGGAATCCTGGGGCTTGCAGTTTAGGGAGGGGCCCAAAGGCCTGCCCAGGGGCCCCTCCCTAAACTGTAAACCCCAGGATTCCATAGGATGTTGAAAGCGGAATGATAGCGCTAGAACAGGCTAGTGCGGAACTGGCCGCGATTCTCTTTGGCTCGGGAGAGGAGACGATCCGTTCCTAAACAATTGCAGATCTTCCTCAGGGAATATAGTTCGCCGCGCCTTGCTTGCGGTTTTTGACTTGGGAGATGCACTGCAGAGAATTTTAAAAAAGGAGGGCCGCTGCTGGGTTGTTGGCTTGCTTGCTTTGGGGCCTTCTCGCATGGCGAGACGACAGGGCTCTACTTGGCAGCCTCATCCCTTTGGGCTCCAGAGTTGCCAAGTGTCCCTTATTATAAGGGATGTCTCCTGTTTATGGTTCAGAAAGCTTGTCCCTTATAGGATAGGCAGGTGTCCCTTATTATAAGGGATGTTCCCAATCTGAGATTTGGAAAGCTTGTCCCTTATGATAGGCAGGTGCCCTAATAAGAGATGTCCCTAATTTGAGGTTTGGAGAGCTTGTCCCTCATAAGTGGGGGTGTCCCTTAGTATAAGGGGTGTCCCTTAGTATAGCAAGTGTCCCTTAGTATAAGGGGTAGCACCTAGCTGAAGGCTAGAAAGCTTGTCCCTTATATATAGGACTGGCAAGTGTCTCTTAGAAAGGATGTCCTGCATTTGATGGCTAGAAAATTTTTCCTTGCATACAGATTGAATAAGATGTCCTCCAAAATCTGTATTTTAGCACGTGGGTCCTTCCTAAAGAGGGAAATGACACTTTAGATATGACACGTAGAATGTGGACAATATTGTACTTTTACAGAGAAATGCATGGCAGCGTGAAGGGAATGCTTTAATTTGGTACCTGGATAGAACACAGACTTGTTTAACAGCTGCTTCTTGATGGTTAGTCCTGCTGCCCCTTGTTGCTGTTTTGAAATCCTGGCAATACCATTGGGCTCCAAAATTGGTCTCAGGTGTTACACCAGTTTCCCCTGGAGCTCAGATATAGTTGTCTATGTAGTTATTATGAGTATTTATCTTTTGGGAGCGGATCCTCAAAGTGAAAGGTTTGAACAGAAACCTTTCTGCCTCAAGGTTTTCCCTCAGGGAGGGAAAATTTTGCCAAGTGGGGATGGAAATTCCTCTTCCATTTGAAATGCATTTGAAGTTTGTGTCCCTGATCTATGAATTTTCCTATCTTGAGAATTTTAGTCATTCAGAATGTTTGCATCCTGCCAAAGGTGTCTAATGGTAAGCAAGAGTGAATAGTGTATATAAAACAGCACAATAAGGTGGTTTTTTAAACATATATATATATATATATATATATAAATTATTTAAGGGGGATGGTAACTTGTGAGGTCTCTTGGGGTGATAATAGATGCTGCTCACATTAAACTTACTCCTCACCCCTGCCTTGTTGCTGTGCTAAGAGGATTCTGTACATGTGTAGGAGTCATGCTAAGGCTGGAGCCCTATTGATTACTTCCAGTTAGAGTAGACTCACTGAATCAGCTGTTGGATGTCAACACATTGAATCCATGGGATTTCTGTACGGTGACCCCATGAATTTATTATAGAGTTTTCTTAGGCCGGAAGTACTCGGAGGTGGTTTTGCCAGTTCCTTCCTCCCAAATATAGCCTACAGCACCTAGTATTCTTTGGAGGTCTCCCATCCAAATACTAACCAGGGCTGACCCTGCTTAGCTTCCAAGTCTGATGGGATCTGGTGACTTTAGGGTCTAGCTGGGAGTTACAGCAGGCTGCCAGATGAAGCATAGTATACATGCGTAGGATTTTTTTAAAAAATTTCAAAGCAGCATACCTAGCCTCGTAATATGTGTTTGTTATGCATCGCCAGGGAACCCTTGGTGGGCTGAAAGGCAGCAACCAAGTATTTTAATAACGATCAAGATCCTGTAAGCTAAGTCAGGTGCATTATAAGTATGCTGCAAATGGGGGCGGAGGAGGCTGCTGCCAGTGGTTTATCTGGGTCAGTCTGGTGCCTTCATTACAGAAGCCAAATCTGAATGGGGAGGTTGCTGCTTTGTAGCTCGTTCCCGCCCTCGTTGGAACTGTTATTTATGGGTACACTGCCTCTGAATCTGGAGGTTCTATTTATCTATCATTGATAGTAGCTACTGTTTTCTGCTTAACTGAATCTCTTTAATCGTTTGGCAGGACGAGTTGAGTTCTTAGCTGTGCAGTCGTGAGTTTACGCATAAGTAAAACTTATGGCCATTTCCGCACCATTTCCGCTCGGCCCCTCCCTAAACTGCAAACCCCAGGATTCCATAAGATGTTGAAAGTGGAATCATAGCGCTCTAAGAGCGTAGTGCGGAAGCGGCCATTGTTCAAACTGACTGCGACTTAGGGCGACCCTACGCACCACGGTCAAGCTGTCACCAGCGGCCCTGCGCTGGTCTTGCTAAGCTGCTTATAAGTAAATGGGTGCCCAATTACAGCGCCGTTCCGTTCATTTTTTTTTTGAAATCCTCGTCTTGACGCCAGGCTTTTTTTATGTTCCTAGCCTTGCTGGGTCCCAATTAGTCGGTCGCTTTAGGTAAAAAGAAACGAGGCCCCTGTCCGTTATCTTCGGGCGTTTGCGAAGGTTTTGCAGCGGGGCTGATCCGAATGAGATCCTTCCGGCGGGTCAGAAACGGAGCCACTCGGGAAGAGATCGCCCGCGGAAGAGAGGCGACGGGGGGGAGGTTCGGGCCTGGGGCCGGGCGATCCGGCGGCTTGGGAGGGGGCCCGATTTGCAGTTTCAGCCACGACCGTCGAGCCGACGCGGCGGTTGTGGCGCAAATGGCGCTCGCCTTGCCAAGGCGGGGATTTGGAGCCGGTTCCGAACACGCAGAATCGGCGGGAAGAAGTCCAGGGACGCTCCCCCCGGGGGCGAGCCGGGGCCTGTCGGTTGGCGTAGAGAGGGGCGCGCCTTGTTTCTTTTTCCTCGCTTTGCACACGAGGCGGCGGCGCTTGGCCTCTGCCCGCCGGGCCGGCGGCCTTTCCGAGGGGAGCCCTCCCCGGTTCGCCTGGTGCAATCGTCCCGCCTGTGTGGATGAGATGCGTTATCAAGAAGTGAGACTCTTATCTCTTGTGGAGTGAACAGGGACAACGAGCAAAGGCGGATTAAAGAGGCAGGGGCCCGGATGCCATTCCTAGGACAGGAATGCCTTTGTGGACCTGTATGATTTATTGCTGAGGGCCTTTCCGCCCTATGTTGTTATAGTGTTGTTATTCCGTTTTCAGCATCCTGTGGAATTCTGGGCCTTGTAGTTTTCTGTGGCCAAAGAACTCTCTAGCTGAGAATTCTAAATGCCTCTCCCTAAACTGCAAACCCCAGGATTCCATAGGATGCCGAAAGTGGAATCATAGCATTATAACAGTGTAGTGCAGAAAGGTCGTTAGAGTCATCCCGTAGGACTTAATAGCACAACAGTCAGGAACACAAATCTTCGCATGTGAACTCATTCCCAGCACTTCTGCATGGGTCAGGCTAACAGACTGATCCCACTCTTTTTTACCAAGTAATACACGCAGGCCAGAATCCTTTTGGCTTGTCCCAACTGGAGTAGACCCCCTAAATCAGTTAAATGGTGAGTCAACACATAGGTAAATACTTTGAATTCTGTGGCTCTACAGTAGGCAGTAGTAACAACAGGTCACAAAGTGGATGGTAAAGGAATGAAAGGTTCAGAAAGGGAAGGGGGAGGAAAACAAAGCAAGCTGTGCTCATATCCTTCAGCACTGATCTTATCACCAGTGATCGTTGATAATCTAGCCCTGATAACTATTTTTAAATATGTTACTATCACAGGCCTGTTCATGTTTACTTGGAACATGGAGATAACTTCCTTTGCGTTCGTTCAGTGGGGTTTTATCATAAGAAAGTGTGACTAGGATTGCAGCTTGCACGTGTTACTCAATAATGCACTGCATTTGTTGTCCTACAGCTGTCCCAAATTATTCTGCTGTTAGAAATAAAGCAGTTCCTATTATTGTTGTTGTTGGCTTTATTATTTAAACCCCACCTTTTTCCCCAGAGTTGGGAACCAAGGGTGCTTTACAAAAACTGGAACATATACAGGTTAAAAACACATATAACAACATAGAAAAAAGTTATTTTAGAAATGTAATGAAACTATAATTTAAAAACATTCCCATTGAAAGGCAGAGGAAAATAGTGCTGCACACTGGTAAAAGTCTTTTCCTTATAGATCAGTCAGTTTGCAAAAGCCTGGAATAAAAAAAGTCTTATGGAAGGACAAGGAAGGAGCCAGTTTGGCTTCTTTAAGGAAAGAATTCCAGAGCCTGAGAGCAACTACTGAGAAGGCCCTCTCCTGTGTTCCTACTGGATTTGCCCGTGAAGTAGGAGGACTAAAGGAAGGCCCCCTCCATGTAATCTCAGTATCTGGCCAGGCTTGTATGAGAAGATGTAGTCCTCCAGATAGCCTTGAGCCAAGCCCTGTAGGGCTTTTCTAAGTCTTGCCTGTCCCACTGACTCTCAGTCATGCTGCATAGTACTCAAAGCAAGGCAAATTATTTTGGTAAATAAGGTAAAAAAAAATCAAGTACATTTTTCTCTGTGCTCAAAAGTAGAAATCACTCAATTAGTTAATCACCAGCAGCTTGCTAACCTTCTCTCTAAAAATCCATATGTTACCTGAAGTAGCCATCTCACTCTGCCTAATGATAGGTGTGATCTTGTGTTATTTAATCACAGTTGAAGCCCACAGTCTCGAATTATGCCTTTTCCATCTTGGTATGTTTTGCCCCCAGAAAGATCTTGCAAATTGTGATATTCATGATGACTGATACTGTCTTCTTCTGTGTGGCTTTAGGGACTAATAACAAAGAGTTCAGAGCAGTATGCATGGTGCTCTGTGCCCACAGCTTTTGCCCTCAGAAGCAAACCTGGTGAGGTTTGTTAGGTTGAGAGATGCTACCCAGTGACCTTCATAACTGAGTGAAGAGAAGGTGCTCTTTTTTTTTTTTTACCAGAGTACTGTGTTCTGCAGTAGCCTTATATGTGAGCTGTAGCTTGTCATTATGGTGATGTATTCCTGTATGCTGCTGATTTCCATCATTCTGCTGATTTCCCTTCTGTCTTTTCTGCTTTGGTATTTTAGTTGCTAATGTTTACGTGGCTGTTTTAGAGAGCAAGTGTGTTTTAGTTTTAAAGTGGGACTTGAGGGATCCAGGATCAAGTCCCCACTGAGCTGTGAAGGTCACTGGTTGACCCTGGCTGGTCACTTTGTCTCTCAGCCTAAGCTGCCTCACAAGTGAGTATGGGGATAAAGAACCTCAGATGAGACCTCTTTAAGGAAAGATGGGATGCAAATGTAAGAAAGTATTTTTTATTTATTCAATTTAAAGCAAGGCCAGATAAACTTGATAGTGCTGGGACCAAATTCTTACCCCAGGACCTACTGTGGGTCACATCAGGCTCCCCAGTGGATAGGGATAGAAAATGGAGTATACAACAAAAAATGAGGGACTTTTTAACCCTTCAACAGTCTCTGACCTTTGCTATATAAAAGGGCATTTTGGATTTTTTTTTCATTCCTGAGGAAATGGGCTGCAAAAATGGTTTTGGAAGCTGCTTGTACCACAGGGCTCATACCTTACTGTTTTAAAGCCATCTTATGTGAATCTATCTATAATAAACAGATTTTAATAATGCAAGTCTAAGCACAATTTACTGGGAAATAATGCTAAACCTTGCTTTGGACTTAATGGCTCAGGATTGCAATTCTAGTTTAACTCAGATGATGAGTGTCTAGTCCAATTGTTTACAATGCATTCAATTGTTGCTGCATCTGCAGATTTTGAATGAGGTTCTGACCACCATAATAAAATATTGGTTGCCTGTCTCACCTGTCTCTCAGTGTATTGCAGAAAGTGTTTGTTAAGGTTCTTGACTGAGGAGGCCTGCTTCACCAGCCATTGAACATGTGATTCTATGCTCAGTCATTGTATGTTGCTACTACCTTGCCACATTTGACTGAGCAAGTAGTGAGCAGGTGCCATGCAGAGCAGGTAACAAGCAGAATTGAGGTACTAGAATATAGAGCTCTGTGTACCATGGAGCCTATTTTGGATTGCCTGAGCTAGCCTGCAGCTGATCTCTTGCTGGTGCTGAAGTAATAATATTCAGAGCTTAGTTCAGTCTATACGTGAAACATGGGAGCATCATTTTGTCCTTTGCATTGTCTTTGGATGGTTCTCAGTGGGAAGCTATGAAAGTGATTTGCAGATTCTATGGGTTCCATTTTCTCCTCCTGCTGGAAGGTGCCATATTTGTTTGCTGCCCAAATAATTATTCTTTTTTCCTGTAGGAATCTTGGCATTGTACTGTCACATAGCTGCTGTATGCAGAAGGACAATGAACTAGCTGAGATGGACAGATTATACTGTATTTAATTTCTTTCTGAGAGCCATCATGGTGTAGTGGTTCGAGCATTGGACTACAACCCTGGAAACCAGGGTTCAGTTTCCTGCTCAGCCATCGAAATCCACTGGATGACCTTGGGCATGTCACGTACTCTCGGTCTCCAGAAAACCCTATGATAGGTTTGCTTTAGGATTGCCATTAGTCAGAAATTATTTGAAGGCACACAGCAGCAGCAACAACAACTTTCTTCTGATATTTTTATCCCACCTTTCCTTGGCATAACTTATACACAATTTTCCTTCATCCTCATTTTCTTCATGAAACAACCCTGTGAAGTAATTTTGAGGAGGGGGATGGAGAAAGAGAGCGAGTGGTTCAAAACAGCAAGCTTCATAGCTGAGCAGGGAATTGAATCCAATTCTCTGTATTCCTTGTTCAGTGTTCTGAACCCACAACACAGTAGTACGTGCAGCTTGTAATCCCGCATCAGTGGTATTCATTAATATAAGCATTTGAATAAATAGTTGAAGAGAGGAGCATGCTAATCACATATAGCTAGCTGTGGTTCAGATGTGTCTTCTGAATGCTACAAGACCCCCCCAAAAAGGTAGCACTGCAGGACTGCAGATTTGCTTTGTAGTGGTGAAGAAGACAGGAGTGCAATAGAAGCCACTGATAAAAGCGGTAGATTTTTCAGGCCATAGATCTTGATTTGATTATTCCTGAATGAACAATGCCAAAGTTCAGGGTTTTTTCCCCCAGATAGCTTGCTGCACTTTTAATTTAGGTCACCCTTGATTATATTATCTAAGGTCTATATTAGCTGAGTACCTCTTGTCTTTTGTTTGTAGGACTTTACAGAATGTAGGTCAAGGGAGAATTCACAAACCCATCTCTTTCTGCCATACATGGTCATGCAGAATCTCTTGGAAATAGCCAAAACGTTATGAAGGCAGGCAGGGTGAAGGTGTATAAAATTGTGCATAGTGTAGAAAAAGTAGTTTGGGATGTTTTCTGCTCCTGTAATATTTGGCCGGAATCATCTAGTGAGATTGAATGGTGAGAGATTCGTGGCACATACAAGAAAGTACTGTTTCTCACACAACATGTATGCTTTCCTACTACAAAATGTAGTGACTTGAGCAGCTTTAAAAGGAAAATTAGCAAATAATGGCAGATGAGGCTATTAATAGTTACTAACCATGATAGCTGTATTTACTGTCATTGTCAGAAGCAGTACACCTCTAAATATCAGTTGCTGATGATATGAGTGCTACTGTACTCACACAATGGGTTTCCCACAGGCATCTAGCTGACCACTGTGGCTGTTAGCAATAGGGTTCATTGGAGTTCTCTTATTCATAGGGTTGTCATAAATCAAAGCTGATTTAATTGCAAGTAAGGGTTAACATTAACTGCAGTGCAAGAGACAATGTTACACTTCTCTCTTGTTGACTTCCTTGCATGAGTTCAAGTACAAGCAACATACCTGCAGGGAACTGATTTTTCTAACTACAGTTGCCCCCCCACCACATTTGCAGGTTTGACTTTCACAGATTTGATTATTTGCGAGTTTCTTCAATTCTTGCCCCACCCCACCTCAGGTGCTTTTTCTTCAAGAGAACCTTCCCTCTTGATGGCTCTGATCAGGCCATGCAGCCCTTTAAAAACACAACTCCAGTCTTCTTCCTCCTCTTCCTCCTCCATCAAACCTTCTCCCCATGTCCCCTCGTATGAAAGGAAGGAGATGGACAAGAGAGAGAAGAATAGACCACCATGCTAACCCTCTCCTTTCCCTGACCTGGTTTGGACTAGGTGCCCACTCTCTCCACCCATGCCTCAGTCTTCTTCCCACAGACACATTTTGATATTTGCAATTTTTCACTTTCGCAGGGCCCTGTGCCCCTAACCCTAGCTAATGTGGAGAGCCAACTGTATGTACATAAATCCTGTACAAGGCAGCCTGAATTTGCTTCTGTGTTTCAAGAGCCTTGTGGAGAAACGATTCTGTAGGTTCCTAGCTTTAGGTATACATGATGTTTTGAATTGTACATGTAGGTGTGTTCTTGAAGAACAGAAGCTTAGGACTATAAATAGCTTCCTGGCTTTCTGGGTATTGAGACATGCTGAAGGCCACTTTTTCCGTCTTTGTAAATGTTGGATAACAGTGAATAATTAGATGATGTGGATGAAGAAATCTGTATTTGTTCCAAGTATTTCTCTGGAAATTCCTCAGACAGTTAATCCAGCTTTAGCTGAAATGTGCAATGATTTTGGGTAATAGGGAGGAGAGAACAAAAAGGTTGTAATTTTGGTGCCTTCGCACCCTCCGTGAGAAATAGAGCTTTTAGCAAGGGAATTATATACCCTCCCGCCTGCTTTTCTAAGTAGTTTAGTGTTTCTGGACCTTAGAGGGGGTGGTTCTAATTGTCTGCTCATGAAATGCATAGCTGTCTTCCATGTTCCAAAGAATTTCCATTTGTAATGCTTGATAGCTTTTTGGCAAACAGTAAAGCAAGGTCATTGCTCCAATTTCTTCATCTCTGCTTGTGTTGTGTAAAAGAAAAAAAAATCTTCCGCTCAAGCCTTCAGGCATAGCTGTCTATGCACAGCTTTAAGTATTTTCTTCAGCCAGAGGAAAATTCCACTGGGGGTTGGGACCATAAAGGAAGGGTAAATTTTCTCTTGAAATAAGACAAAAGTAACCTTGTTTTTATATATGTGTAGATAGATATTGATAGGTATAAAGGGGTGTGTGTGTGTGTGTGTGTAGACTGATTAGGGTGTTATTTTTGCATCCCAGTTGTATTTATGAAACCACTGTGACCACAGTTGCTATAAATATAAATCTTAGCACTTCTGGGCAAGGTCAGCCTTGTATTTAAGCACTGGCTTAGTAACAATGGAGTGCACTCCTCTGTTATGGAGCATTCATGTTTAATGCCCTACTTATCCATATACTGTGTCTTGATATTTTGCTGCTCATCCACCCAGGCTCTGTGCTGTACACCTTTTGCCTTCTTTCTCTTGTGTAACTCTTACCAAGGTTTCACATTGCATGGTTTCAGTTCCTTGCAGTCAACCATGGTCTGAAAATATCAAATTGGAAAGTTCTAGTTTCCTGCTTTGGGGGTTCCACCTTCACTTCGCCCACCCCCCATTCCAACCACCCCTTCCCCAGTACCACCGTAGGAAACAGCTCTGGTATCACCAGAACTAGCCTTCTAGATTCACAGGGTACTTTGTATTATAGGGTTCGGTATTATCTGTGGTTTCAGGTATCCCCAGGGATTTTGGAATGTATCAGCTGCACATAAGGAGGGACTGCTGTATTGTCAGAGAAAAGCCAAATAATTAAAGGCTGCTGTGGTGGTTTCATAAGTTAAACAAGGATGACCCGAATGCTAGCTGTAGAATCCAGCTAATACATGTAAGGTATGAGCCCAAAGTGCCATGTGTAGAGGAGCGTGAGGCCATTTCCACACTAGACTGTTATAGTGCTATTATTCTACTTTCAACACCCTGTGGAATTCTAGGGTTTGTAGTTTACTGAGGCCAAAGAGCTCTCTGGCTGAGAATTCTAAAGGCCCCTCCCTAAACTGCAAACTCTAGGATTCCATAGGATGTTGAAAGTGGAATAATAGCACTGTAACAAGTCTAGTGTGGAAATGGCCTCACACTCCTCTACAGGTAGCACTTTGGGCTCATACCTTACATATATTAGATAGATTCTACAGCTAGCATTTGGGTCATCCTTGAGAGAAGAAAACAGACTCAAACATGAATAATGGAATTCTAATACCTCCAGGTTTAATTCTTAGAATGTAAGCCTATGTTTGATCTGGACCACATTAGATTGTATGTAGGGGTTCACATGCTTACTTCCACATAAAGATCACTCACACATACTGAATTTATTTCTCCCCTCACATCTTTGTTTTTAGTGTGGAAGGACTTGTGAGTAGCATTTAATCATATAAGCCCTCATCTGCAGTTTGAAGTGGTACAGCCCAGGCTATAAATAATTTATATGCTTAAAGTACAATTACAGCATATAGCTTCCAGCTCCCCTCAACCTTCCCATTACTTTTCCATTGCTTTCTCCCCAGCTGGTTCCTAACTAGCATGGCTATCCCTCCCCTGCATTCTCTCCCATCTCCATGGTAAACATTTCAGCTCTTTCCTGTTTCACTTGCTCCCAAATAGCTGCTCCCACATGAGGTTTCCTATAACTCATGTATATTATGACTGACAGTGAGAGACAGAATATCTGAGGGTACAGTGTGTGCTTTTCAGTCGTGTGTGGTATGTGGTGACCTGTCCACCTTGCCAGTCTTTTATCTTTTGGAAACATTGAAACAACAACAACAACACTGGCTCTACCGTTCTTAGCTTACTTACTCATGTCTTACGTCTAGTGTACAATAAACCTCACTGCTCCTTCTACTCAAAGCTTGGAAAACTTGCCTTTTTGGACCACAACTCCTGGAATCTCCATCTGGCATGGCAGCTGGAACTATGAGAGTTATAGTCCAAAAAGTAATTTTCTCAAAACTTTACTTTCAGTGTCTTCGTAGGCATGCCCGTTAATGACAGTAATTATATGTTCCATCTGTCCTCTGAGGGCCTCAGGACAGATTCTGCCTCCCCTCTGCATTTTTAGAGAGCCAGTGTGGTGTAGTGGTTTGAGCATTGTCTGTAACCCTGGAGGCAGGATTCAGTTCCCCACACCGCCATGGAAACCCACTGGGTGACCTTGGACACATCACACACTCTCAGTCTTAGAAAACCCCATGATAGGTTTGCCTTAGGGTTGCCATAAGTCAGAAACACACACAGCAACAACAGACCCTGAGAGGTTGAACTGAGAGAATATCTTCCCGTCCATGTTGAAAGAACACATGAAGGAGGCTGTGAAGACACATGAGGGAGCATCTATCATTGCTGTCTACAAGCTAGAAGATGTAAGAAGTGTCTCTACATTAATTATTGTTTACTAAAAGCATTTTTATTCTTCTACTTCTGTACAAATACTTACATGTATAGAGAATCTTCATGTGAAAGAGGACCCTGACCCAAAGTTGAGGAGCTCTGTGTACATACACCTAAGGCCCCTTTACACTCAGGCCACATTTTCAGGAAATGTAGCTTCTGTCTCTGTGAATGGGGTGTGAGGCTATCCTGCATAACCTCTCCACATGTTCTTTCAAAGTATGTGGGATCTCTAAACTCCTACCATCTATGACTTGCTTAAGATCACCCAGCAAGTTTCATAGCTCAGTGATAATTGGGACCCAGGTTGAACATTGCATCCTCTTCAGTGTGGATATGTGGTGGTCTGTGGATCACTGGCTGTCTGCAATCCATTGGCTACTGGTCCACGTCAAGTTTCCAGGCAAGAAAGGAACAATTGTAGCCAATGGGCATGAATATGTTACTGGTCCCTGGCACATTTGGGGAAAAAACTGCTGTTCCCTTATCTTATGTACCCTAAGAAGCATTGCTGTACACCACACATTCACCTGCTATCTTGTGAAGCTAAAGACCTTATTCCAACAGAATTTGGGAACTGACTGTTTTACTAAGAAACATATTTTCTTAGTGTGCTATCTTACTTTTCTCCTTTGCTATTAAAAGGATATATTTTAAATGGTTTTACTTCTACAGGCAACTAAATCCAATTTTGAACATTTTTAATGTTTTTATATACTTGTGTTTCTTTTTATCTTGTAAACCACCTCGAATTTCAGGTTTGGGAAAAAGTTGTATAAGCAAAGCAATACAATATGATGCAGTATACCATGTATTTTTTTTTTACTGCTGCTGATGTTCTCATTTTATCAAGGCCTCCTAGATCCATACTTAGCTTTCACTAACTTAGTGAAAGCTAGTGTAATGCTGTGGTTAACAACTTGAGCTTGAAAGCCATAGATTCACATATTGCCTTACGCAAAACATCTCCCATACTATTTGCCCTCTCCAGTCTTTGCAAGTTGTTCATTATGGAGATAATCTGTACTTTAAAGGACTGCAAGGTCACTGAGGTAATAGAAACTAAATGCTGTGGACACTTTTGAAAAGTGTTGTAGGCATTAAGCTAAGAACAGAACTTAGCATAGGTCCCTGTACAAAGTTATGTTCTCTGAACTGCACAGTTAAAGTGGGGATTTTTGACCGATAAGTGAAGGCAACCAGTTCTCTTAATTTTTCCAAATTTGTATCGTATTTAATCTATGATGTTGGTGCTAATGCAGTTTTATTGCCCATAGATACAGTCAAACTAAAGTTGACCAACTGGGTCTGAGTTACGTAGGTGCCACCTTTTCTCCAAGACTAAACATTCATTTCATTCAACTATTTGTCAGAATCTCGTTGCTGTATATCTGATTGTCATTCCTCTATATACCCTCATTCTAGTATTTTCTGCAGCCTTCTTAAAGTACAGTATCCAGAACGGAACATAATTCAGAAGAGGACTGACTAGTGTAAAATGAAGTGAAACTATTATATGTCTTGGAAACAATGGTTCTAAGGCAGCCTAAAATGATGTTTGCCTCTTTAGCAGTTGTTACCACTTTGATATCTCATATTCAGCTAAAATTCAGTTTGGCAAGTTCAGCTGAAGATAAGATAAAATACTATCTGAAACTGCATCTTCAGTAATTATGTACCAACTTCATGTTGTGGTTGTTTTCTCTCTTTTTTTTTTACCAGATCTCTTAGTTTTGGGACATTAGAAGACCTACTCTCCATTGTTTCATTCTACATCAACATCTCTGGAACCAAGTTATGTCAACTGCTGCTTTAATAAATCTGGTTAGAACCGGAGGCCAACAAGCAAGGAGAGTGCTGCTAACATCTCGTCTTTTGCAAGACGACAAGCGTCTGACAGTTGTATGCCAGAGTTCTACAACTGAACGCAGAACCTCCCGTTTTGACCTGGATGGTAGTGGCCGTCCTGCCACTTGGGATTCATTTGGTATCTGGGACAACCGCATTGATGAGCCCATCCTTCTCCCACCAAGCATAAAATATGGAAAGCTAATCCCGAAGGTCAGCCTATCAAATGTGGGTAGTGCCAGCCATATTGGGAAGCGAAAAGAAAATGAAGATCGCTTTGATTACGCTCAGCTAACTGATGATGTCCTGTATTTTGCAGTTTATGATGGGCATGGTGGGGTGGCAGTAGCTGACTTCTGCAATAATTACATGCAAAAATATATCCGGTAAGTGTATTGATTTGCTGGCCTTCTGTTCGGCTCTTTTATGGGAGAAGGAGGTGATAACATGGTTCAGACTGTGGTCTCCGTATAATCTCATTCAGTTGTTGTTTGACTGACCCCAGGAACCCAAATAAATTAGACTACTGCCTTTAATTTAGGTGGTGGTAGGTAAGGAGGGGTCAGTAGCATCTCAGCCAAAATCAGGTTGCCAGTGCTATAATGTCAGAGTGGGCGGATCTTGGGCGAACGTTCAACTTAATACTGGAGGAGTTTACATTTGATGTGGAGACAGAAAGGAAGGCACTGAAATAGACCCTTTATCAAAAGCTAGTTCACTATGGGGTTGCATATAATTGGACTGAAGTTATATATTACTATGATAGCATATTTCACTTTATCGTGCTGTGGTTTCTAAGATCATTGTATCCCATTGTGATTCCTAAGAATCACAAGTGTTCTTATAGCAGTGCACCAATAAACCACAATTTTTGTAACTCCCTTTTCAAAATTGTCCTTTCCATGAAGTAATATGATGACATTTCTTTAGCATTAGATTTCAGAGGGGTACCATTGTCTTGTTCCTACTACTATGGGAACTATGATTCCATCTCCATGTCATTGGCCATTTCTGCACTACACTGTTATAGTGCTATTATTCCACTTTCAACATCTTATGGAATCCGGAGAATTGCAGTTTAAGGAGGAGCATCTTTGGCCTCAGTAAACTACAAACACCAGAATTCCACGGGATGTTGAAAGTTGAAGAATAGCACTATAACACTATAACAGTGTAATGTGGAAATGGCCTTTAAAACCGCAAAACAATGTCTTGCTATTAATTTCAGGTACAAATAATTTCAGGTCCTCACTCCTGGTGGTTGAAGCTGTGTAAGACCTATTTGTTCTTTTTATTATTAGGTGTGCCTAGAAAAACCCTGTGATAGGTCTGCCCTAGGGTTGCCATAAATTAGAAGTGACTTGACACAAAACTACAATGCAATGTAGCAGCTCAGTGTTTTTGTGTATAGCTGCACAAGGTGTATAAAGTCAAATTAAGTTAACCTTTATATCCAAATAGTCAATAGTTCCAAAGTAAGTACATAGTATTTGCTTTGGGATATAGTCTTAAAATTGCCTTAAAAAGTAAACTTTTAAGAACTGGAGATTTTTAGGGCAAAAGAACAAAAGGAGATATAAGATCTAACTCACAAAAACATTCAGGATATAAGTATAAAATATATATATATAAGTGTATAACAAATATTGAAAGATATAATAAATGTATTAAACAATCAGTTGTTCAGCTTTTAAAAAATACACAGTCCAGTATTGTCACTTCTTTTTCTTCTCTCTCTCTAGAGAATTTCTCACTGAGGAACAGAATATGGAAATAGTATTAATCAGAGCTTTTTTAGAAATAGACAAAGCATATCAGAGACATGCTGAATTGTCTGCCAATGGTAAGTAAACTGTTTTAGAGGAGCAGTGGTGGTGATGGGAGCCACTTTAATATATGAGGACTTGCTAAAAGCTGTTTTATAAAAATCAGCAGGACTTTGGGCTGGAGTTACTGAAAACAATATTAAGAGATCTAATTCGAAATATCATATGAAAAGATGCACTGGTAATGGGGTTGAATTTTCGGGAAAATGATTGTTGTAAAATATTCTGAAGTCACTATCAAGTAGATGCAACCATGTTATCTTAAAATGGCTGAAGTATAGAAGGTTATTCTGTATTTGGAAGAACTGGATTTTTTAAAATATATTATTCGTAGAGTGACTGTTGATAAATCTTTAAAGTTTTTAAAAGACTTGGCCAGCGTGTACATTAAAGTGTCAAGCTACACGTAATATAGAGATAATGCTCAACTAGATTTAGGAGTAAACGACCTGGCGCTATTCATTTGTTTTGGCCTACAATTCCCATAAATACCAGCCCATATGGCTAATGGTAAGGGATTATGGAGGCTCTGCTCCAAAATATCTGAACAGCATCTGTTTGCTTCCCTCAGTGTATATGAAATATGTCTTAGGCATCTGATTTACACTGAAGGAAGCAACCTAACTGTAGCTCAGTGTACATACTAGGGCCGTAGCTAGACTACACACTTTGCAAGTTGAAGGTTCCAGGAACAATCCCTGTTTTTTTCTGGGTAAGATCCTTCTCTGGATCTTCTCTGAATCTAGAGACCTACTGCAGATCAGTATAGACAAAAATGAATTAGATGGTACAAGAAGACAGCTTGATATACTCATCTTTGTGGTTCTTTGCATCTGCTTTCTCATAAAATATAACATGCATGCAAGCCCAATGCCTAATCTACTCCGCATGTAAAAGTTAGAATAGCTTTTAAATGGAGCAATTATTAATTGTAACAACTTCATTTGGTGAATTTTTGATGGGAAATCCATTTTTATTTTGGCCATTCTCAGTGGTACATGTGTTCAGTGTAAAAGCAACTATAATAAAAAAGTAAAATTATCCTGGTCCATGACATTTGGTGCTAGTCTCATCTCTAACAGTATGTGCCACAGATAAAAGACTTGGCACCAGTGGAGTAATTGCATTCTTTAAGATTATCCATGTTTAATTAAAAATCAAGCCACAATCAATCCAGTGTTTAGTTATGGGTAAACATGTTTAGAATTGGGCTCCACAGTTATAATATGACATATCATGAGGGGGGAATTTTTAGCTCACCAGAAGATTTAGAATTCTGATCAGCGAGAAAGGACTATAGGAGTTGAAATCCAAAATAGCCAGAGGTTCAAAGGTTCCGCATCCCTGCTACACAGTTACTTGGAAGCAAGTCTCAATGAAAAGGGAACAGATGAAATTGCCTTTTATTACAGATACGCTCATCTTAGTCCTTTGCTTCCATTGGCCTTTTAAGAACACCCGAAACAATTAGTTAGCTAATCCAGATGAGACAGACTGCTGCTAAAAATGGGCCAGAAATACATAATGAAACAACTTCCCTAATTAAATTGGCTAGCACTGCCCTCTGTCCAATTCCAAATAAAATGAATTATTGTTATTTGCTGTCTGTTCTTGAGCCTCATTAATTGGAAGATAAAATGGCAAACCCCCTACCCATGATGAAAATAGGAAAAAAAACAAAAACAAAAATCCTTTGAGTGACAAACACTGTATCTACATTTCATTGATGAGTATGGGTGCGGTTAGTTGGCCCCTTGATCCAGTAAAAACACTCTGCAATGGTATAGGAAGAATTTATACAGATCCCATCAGTTAACATGTTCCTTTGCATTATTGTAAACAAAAGCTTCTACAGTCTCAATATCCACCTACACCCAGGAACTGTAGTTTGATATGTCATTTTGCACATTCTAGAATTTTGTTTATTAGGTTAAATAGTGAACTAGTAATAAGGTGTGGAATTATTTTTATTACCTAGTTGAAATTGCCAGTCAGAACCATGATTTTTAAGCTTAAATATGTTAACCTGCAACACTGAAGAAGTGAGAGAGCTGCAGAAATATGCCTTCAGGGTTTTTTTTAAGAAATCTGTAATTGTGGCAACAAAGTCTGAGGTTTCCTACGCATCTTCCTGAGCCATTGGGCATAATATTTCTTGCACAAGCTGTACTGGCACAAACAAGAACTGTGCCTTGCCCATGTCTCAGTCGCCTTAGGAAGAATATGTGAGTAAATTCCCAGTGTCTTGTGCATATAAACTATGAGAGCAGTTTGTCCTTCAGTGTTATACTCACTTGCTCACACTGGCAAGAGTGCCTTTGAAAGTCACCAGCTTCGTCCAGTGTAAATGGCAGGGTTTTTTCATCAAATAACTTGAGTGGCTTTTGCTCAAACAAAAGCTAGAAGTGAAACTCAGTAATTATTGGGTGATTGAGAATAATTTTAAAAGTCAAATATACAAATAATAAAGCCTCTTTTTTGCTTTTTAGGATGTTCTAATCCCAAAATGAAATGACTCCATTAAATGTCTATCAGAGCACTATATTGCCAAATTATCTTGATAATCTTTCACCAGAAAGTGTGCATATCGATTGACAAAAATTGGTAGGGAGTCTCTAAGCAGAGCACTCGAACTCCTAATGTGTGCTTCCCTCTCTTTTGCAGCTCTCACCTTCCCAAGTGTTACAGGTTTTCTCTCTTTCTTTATTTTGAGCTAAATTCCTGGGTGAATTTTTCCTATTTGCCTCTATGTACATGTTATTTATGGCAGACACTGTACTCGACCAACAGCTCTAGAATTGGAGGCCCGGGAGTCTTTATGCTGGGCTTCAGTGGAAAGAGAGATCTGCTTAAGGTGGTCACAGGTGAAGGAGTCTGGCGGGTTCCTAGCCTGGACTACTGGAAGGTTCCCACATCTACTTTGTCAATTAGTTGAGATGACATGCTCTAAAAAATGTCCAGTGAGTGTTAAGATACCTGTTGAAAGACTTCTAGATGATAAATTTCTATAGTGATGCTATCTAGGAACAGCAAATGCTGTTTTTAAAAAATGTTAAACAATTTCAGTTCTCAGCTGATTTTTTTATGCTGCTAAAAAAATTGGAACAAAGTGCAAGTGACATGAACAGTGCCTTTCCTTGATTTTGGAACTGCAATCTAATCCACTAATCATCACTGCTTTGCTTCTCCCTGTCACTTGCAAATGACTGATGTATAAATCCAATGGTATATCCCACTGTGCTTAAAGGGTCTGTAATGAAGACTTTCCCATACTAAAAGTGACTATAATTACTGGCTTCATGGTGTAGGTTGCACTGACTTCAGTTAATATGACCAAGGACAGAGGAGCAGCTTTCATTGCATATTAATATTTGATGTATGAAAAATACCACTTCCAGTTTTTGACCGATTTAAGAATATACCATCTAGTTCAGAACAATACTGTGAATGATGGGGGGAAGTAACTATTATAAATGGTCACAGCTGCTATTCACAAAGATAAGACTAGAGAAGTCTTTTTGCTCTGGAGGAACCCTTGAAATAATTGTCAGCTCTCAGGAAACCCTTGCATAAAAATTATATCTACAACTCAATTTTTTTTCAATCACCAGTCTCTTGTAGAACTTTCAGTGACGTCTTGTGGAACCTATGAGTTCCATGGCTGGATGAGAAACCCTGCTTTAGTGATTCTGAGTGCTCTCTGAAATCAGATTGTCTTCATTGGAAAAGATGGGGCAGCTTGACTGGGGAGCAAATCTGCAAAGTCACTGTTACCACTGAAAAGTCTCTCCCTGTATCACCACCTTTCCATGACAGGGATATAAGGCTGTGGAAATGGCCTCAATACCTTAGGATGGTCCTACATAACTACAGTAGATACAGAATGGCATGTCAAAACATTTGGAGAACAATTGTCCCTTGCAACAGAGACCTGAGATGCTTAATCTCTGTCTAGCATATGAAGATCAGCCTTTGCTTTGTTGACAGTCTTCACATATTCTGAGCACACAGAGATTTCCCACTGCCAAATAATGTCCAAAGAGCTCCTTATTCTTGCACTTGGCAAGGCTGGAAATGAAATATCCATTGATTCAGTTAGTCCACCAGCAGTGTTCTTTGTGCTAGGTGTCACGCATTCTCTTCCGGATGTTGTTGCAGTTCCAAAAGCAAGGAATGAATTTGGGAGGGCTAGAGGTTGTCTCATGATTTGGCTTTAATTTTTAGAAGGGATGGGGAGAAGGCAAAAACTTTCTCAACAATTTGGTATGTTGTATTCACTTACTGGTTAAAAACAGGTATTTTACTGGTGATAATAATATGGGTTCAAGCTGACTACCTCAAATATATCCTTACCTCTCCTTTTTCCTCACCTCTACTTAAACACATGGATTGGAATGTATACAGTACTTTAATCTTCTGTATATCATCAGAATTAAACTGAGACTGCTATTCTTTGAATGCTTAATGTGGACATAAGACCTACCCAATGTAGTGGGTTTTATTTCCACATAAGCATAAATGGCATTATGATATCTCTGTTATAAAGTAGTAACACTTATCCTGTAATAATTTGAATATGTAAAATTAGCAACAAGGGAAGAAAGAAAGTTCATTTATATAGATATTTATGGACAATCTTTAAAGGGAAACAATTCTAACAGCAGTGGTTTAGGAGCCATTACTATGCTCTGTGCAGTATGAATACCTGTTTTAAACCATGATAACATTGCCTATTATAGCTATTCTTCCTTTCTTGTCTAACCCTTCAGTCTATGACAAGTTTTCACTCTACAACAAGGCTTCATGCATTTTTTAACCCACATATATCCCTTGGTCCCATTAATATTAACCAGGACAATGGATTCTTGAGTATTGTTGCTCTGGAATGGAAAACATGTGCCAGTCAGTGCCCAACTAAGTTGTCCCTTCATTGGTAGGTCTTCCTTCTGTCAGCTTGTGGACTAGACCATATATTTTTGAAAAGACTTGGGCAGCAGTCACACATACACTTACCTAGAAGTAAGTCCCATGAGATTCACTGGGGATTCTGAGTAGCACTAAAGGGTTACATTCCTATACACCCTTACTTCTAAGTCTGAGTAGGATTTATTTCTGCGTAAACATGCATGAGATGTTTTCTGAGAATTTCAGAAAATAACAGTTACCAAAGAACTTTGGGAACAGAAATATGAACTAACAAAATTTCCAGCCAGCTTCACCTTTTCTTGCCAATAGTGCAGAAGTGCCTACTCTAGGTCTGGAAAAAGGGAGTTCGTGTGTCTCATGAACATTCATATATTGGATTCATGTCTTTGGAAAGAACAGTCTGAAGTGACAACTGGAACTGAAAATACAACGTGCTTGTTAACATGAAGATGTAATCTTCCCACCAATTCAACACTTATTTATATATGTGTTGTTGCTGTGTGCCTTCAAGTCGTTTCCAACTTGTGGCGATTTCTTAAGGCAAACCTCTCACAGGTTTATTTTTATTTATTTTTTTTGGCAAGTTTTGTTCAGGGGTTTGCCTTTGCTTCCCTCTGAGGTTGGTAGAGTGTGACTTGTTTAAGGTCACCCAGTGGGTTTCCATGACCAAGCAGAGATTGAAACCTAAGTTGTAGTCCAAAGCTCCACGCTGTCTCTCTGTGTATCTGTGTGTGTGCCTTCAAGTCACCTGTCAATTTATGGCAACCCTATTAGGTTTTCTTAAGCAAGGAATATTCAAAGCTGGTTTTGCCAGTCCTTTTCTCTGAAATATAACCTAGAATCATAGAGTTGGAAGAGACCACAAAGGTTATTGAGTCCAACTCCCTGCCATGCAGGAATACACAATGAAAGCACTCCTGATAAGTGGCCATCTGGTCCATTTAAAAACCTCCAAAGAAGGAGACTCCACCGCACTCCAAGGCAATGTATTCTACTGTCAAACAGCTCTTATGAACCAAGTCATCTTTGTTTGTTAGGATTGTCTCTTCCACCTTCTTGGCAATGAAATTGTCTGCAAGGCATTTGAGAAATTTGTCAGACCTTACAATCTTGGCACATTTTGACTTCCAACAAATATGATGATAGTTGCAAGTTGTTCACCTCCACTTTTCTTCTCTCCCTTCGTGGGCCATGTCCTGCAACTGAGAGGAGAGACAAAATGACAATCTATGCATCAGTGTCCTTCAGCTTTCTACCCAGAGCCTTGAAATCCCTTGGGATCTCTTACAGTGTCATTGGTTCTCCTGTAAACCAAAAAGAAGCAGTAACAGTTAGTGGGCTTAATGTGTCTTGTCAGCCGCTCCCTTACATCATGGATTTTTGCCCCCAAGGAGACAGCACACCTCTCAATACATCTTGTCAGCCCATGAACAACTGCTTCTGTTCCCCTCAACAGGGATTCCCCAACGCCCACAACATGTCTCTTCTACAGATGTGCTGAATTTTCCCATGATCATTTACATGTTCTCTGAGGACTGACACTGTTGCTCTTGTTCCCGTTCCTTGTCATCACTGGTAAGGGAGAAAGCTTTGAATTGATTCTATGCCTTCAGACTCACAGAATGATCCCTGGTGTTTCTACCTCTCTGTGCCACATTCCTCCAAATGTCTGCCTCATGTATTTGAGAGATGACCACTTCCTCAGAGACATCCACTGTATGTTCCTCATCCAGGACAGTCTGCTCCACTCTGTCCAAGAAAATCTCATGCTGCCTAATATGCTGAAGAATAGATACATGGCCTTCAGTTTGCTGGACCTTTTCTTCTAACAGGGCACTTTCTGCAGGTGTAGCTAACTACATCCTTCAACAAGAAGACAAATATATACCACAGCTGTTGCAGGTAACTGCAGCAGCCCCTTCACCATCCATATTCAATAGTCTTAAGTAAGCACTGAAACAGAATTCTGGGCTGCTCCTGCAAAATGCCTATTGGCCTTGCCCCTGTTTGCCAAGCTCTAGGGACTGGGGCTGCAGCTATGTAGAGAGCTAGTGGCTGCTAGCTCCTCTCCCAACCAAGTCTCTGACTCATTTCATCTGGACATAAATCATCAATATTCTGTAGTCTGAAGTAGGCACTGAATCAGAACTCTGGGCCTCCCCCGCAAAAGGCTCAGACAAAACGCCTGTTAGGGTTTCCTCTGTTAGTTGATCTCCCGTTTGCCTACATTACTAGGTATTTGTTGGCAGTCTCCCATCGGAGTACCAAACAGGGTTGATCTTGCTTAGGTTCCAAGATCTGAAAGGATCTCATGCCTTTAGGATATTTCAGCCCTCTATATAGTGAAGTAGAAAGTAATAGAGTAGCTTCATGAGTGAGGTGGAGGACATAATGAAGAAATCTTTCCTACCTCAATCCTAACCCAGAACTCCACTGAAGGAGGTGCCATAGTAGTTCACTGCCACTTCATAAAACTTCTTTGGTCTTCAGTTTGGGTCTAAATGGTTGCTCTGTATCTAGCATGCCTTTTTTTTCCTAGCAGAAAAACAGAAGCAATTTGCCATAGATGTAGCCTCCTTAAACAGCCCCTTGCATGGAGCCATGTTGTATTTTTTTTTTAAAAAAAAAAACTCCTTTCTGTGCATGTCTATCTGTCTTCTGTCTTTATATCTTTAGTTCATGCTTTATAGCCATCACTATACAGTAGACACAGTTTAAATCTTGAAAAGTAGAGTGATAACTGTCTTTGATGCTTAGACTTTGACTGTCTACCCTTATGTAATGTTTATAGCTACCTTGCTGAATGCTGGGACCACAGCAACTGTGGCTCTGCTGCGAGATGGGATCGAGCTGGTTGTGGCTAGTGTTGGTGACAGCCGTGCACTTTTATGTCGTAAAGGGAAAGCCATGAAGCTGACCATTGATCATACGCCTGAAAGGAAAGATGAGAAGGAAAGGTATATCATCAAAATCTGCAATTGTGGGCTTATTCTTCTTTTAAAAGGTGCATCTCATCAGCTTCCAGGGAAGTCAGTAAACACCATGCCAACTGATGAATTGTGAGGCTAGAATTCAAATCCCTGGTCAACCATGATTTCAGTTATTAGCTTTAAAGCTACAGGACAGACATATAACTTTAAATTTTAGTACAAGAGGACACAACCATGGCTTCTTCTGTCCATTTCCTTACTGGCCCTGTGTCCACCCTTTACCCTCCTTGCTGTGTGGCATAGCTGGGCAAGAAGTTGGAGAGGAAGATGACTGGCAAGTCTAGGAAAGGAATGGGTAAGAGAAGTTGAAACTGCTGCACTGGGACATCTAAAGTTATATGACTGTTCTTCAATTCTGAATCTAGTTATCACAGCCATGGAGCCTGATCACAGCCAGGAGACAAATTCTTGTAGGTGTTGATAGACAACATGAGGGAGGTTGTTTGCCTGCTGGCTACACCTCCAGTATTTTCCTGCACATTTGGAGCATATCAGCAGTAGTGCTGTAGAGCTTCTTCACATGAAAAAGGACCCCGGTTTTGAAAAAGTCTTTGCTGGCATGGAAGAAGATGTGCATAGATTGGTTTGTCACTTGTGCTACAAAGCCTCTGATGAGGATCTGAAAGCATGGGATAGGAACATTATGTTTCTGGACCTCTGTTGAATAAATCAGATTAACTACTCCAATCTGAGGAAACATAGGCCACAGATCCTTTGAAAAGGTGGTTTTCAGATGTTCAGCTGCTATGCAGTCCTTCTGATGGGAGTCTTGCTTTTGGAAGCAGGCAATATAAAAAGAGGCTGTTGGCAACAGTCATCTTACAAGCCAAGCCAAAGTCCTGTTGTTTGGGAATTAATTGATTGGAAATTGTCATGATTATGGAAAGCTGGTTCATCATGAACTGGTAAAAGGAAATGTATGTGGCCATGGCAATTGTTTCATCCTTTTCTTTTTTCTTTTGTTGGGTGAAGAATCAAGAAATGTGGTGGTTTTGTAGCCTGGAACAGCGTGGGACAGCCTCATGTGAATGGCAGGCTGGCAATGACCCGTAGCATAGGAGATTTGGATCTTAAGAAGTATGGTGTGATAGCAGAACCAGAGACTAAACGGATTCAGGTGAGTAATTGTATGTATTTCTCTCCTGCACCCACCCTACTCTACTCCTAAAGCTGACTGAAGTTGGTATTAAAGCAGAAACTGCATGGATTGGACTAGTACTAGATTGCAGCAATATTTCCTCTTACAGTCGTTGTTTAATACTGTGCTACCCATGTTGATCTTGCTACCTTATGATTTTTAAAGTAATAGATGTCAATACACCCTGTCTGAATCTGTTGGACAAAGGTCGGTTTTACTTAATGAGTATGCCTAGTGTTCTGAAGACATTCTGTTGAATGGGAATGACTTGCAAAAACGCATATGGCAATAAAGTTATCTACGCAGTCCTCTATTGCTGGGTTTATAAAATGTTTTCTTCTTGTGCCTTCCTTCAAAACAGGGGTGGACAAAGTGTGGCCCTTCAGATGTTGTTGAACAGCAGCTCCCAGCATTCCTTATCATTAGCCTGCCAACTAGGGCTGATAGGAGTTGAGTTCAGCAAGATCTGGAGGACTGTGCTCTGCTCACCTCTGTTTTAAAACAATATTTATGAATCCAAAGATAACTGCTGTATGTTTGGCATCAATGCTGGCTTCAGTTTGATATCTGCAAACTGAGTATGTTTATTTCCTTGGCGTCCTCCCCAACAATGCCTGCTTCTAAGGAGTGATCCCCTCAGAGCCAGGCATTTGGTCCCCGTCTGCTCTCCAGAGACAACTTCTGCCCAGTCTCTCCCTCTGTGGGCACTCTCAGGTCCAGTCTTCCACTCTAAAGGCCCCTCCAAAGCAAGAGATTAAATTATGACTGTTTCAGTGAGTCCCAGGTGATGTTCAGTAACATTTACCACATTTTGAAAGATGGAGTGGTGGAACTTTCTGGAGCACGCATGGCAGTCCTTTATTGAGGCAGCAGAAAATCCCAGTGATGAAACCTCTCTCACTGGGCCGGCTGAAGAAGGGGATTCTGCCTTATGAGAGGGTTGGCTTTGGCCAAACCTGGCCTGAGAGGAAGTCCCATAGGTTTTTTTGTAATATAAGCTCTTCATAACAAATTCTAGGAGCTGTAGGCTATACTTCAGAGGAAGGAACTGACAAAACCACCTCTGAGTGTTCGTTGTCGAAGAAAACCCTATGGAATTCATGGAGTCGCTGTAAGTCAACAGGTGACTTGAAGGCACATCACACACACACACACACACACACACACACACACACAGTGACATCAGTTTAAATACAGTTGCTAGTACTCACTATAATAGACCCATTAAATCCACTTGTGCATGTTAACCTTTATGTAGATCTCATTGATTCACTGGGTCTGTGCTAGCTGGGCCTAGAAACTGGGTTTCAGTTAATATTTTTCAAATAATTTTTGCTAGTTTACCATAAGTTGGAAATGACTTGAAGGCGCACAACAACAAAGTCAATAGAGAAATCTTTCACTTGTTAGTCAATTTTTATAAGTGTTTTGTCACTAATCCAAATTTCTGCTTGAAGATTAGAATAAATGCATGGAAAAACAACAGATGATCTTTCAGGACAAAAGTGGATAGAGCATAGTCTATAGCATTATTAGAAAAGCTAACATATAAAATGAAGTCAGCAAGATGATAAGTCAAAGAGGATAAATTTGAAGAAATTGGAAGCTCTTTATTATTCATGTGAACTCTAGATTTAATGCACCATCTGGTTAAAAAGATTTTCTGGGAAAGTGTGTTTCGACTTAAAAACAACGTACAATCAATTTGTCAACACTTTGAAGATGAGTTAGGCTTACAGTGATAGACTGTACTATATATTTGGCTTGTTAACTAAGATTGGGAGTGGGGAAAGGGGAAGAGAGGATGAAATGTTAAAATATATCTGCAAGGAATAATTGTAAAACACATTTCTTTTTTTTTTAAAAAAAAACCTCAACCATGTAATGGCATGCATATTTTTTGTGTTATTTCAGTTGCAGCATGCAAATGACAGCTTCTTGGTCCTTACAACAGATGGCATCAACTTCATGGTGAACAGCCAAGAGATCTGTGACTTTGTTAACCAATGTCATGATCCCACTGAAGCAGCTCATGTAGTTACTGAACAGGTATGCTTAACTCAAACCAGGAACAATACAGTTTGCCATAGGCCAGTTTTGGGCAACGTCAACTAACTCTGCTTGAATCCCTTATAGATCCTGATGGAACATCCTGTTATAAATTGGTGTGACTACTGACATTAGACAAAACCAGTTTCCTCAATGCTTAGGAAGGCTGATGATACCTCTAAAGCACCTATTCTTGTAGGAAAATTTTGCATTGGATTTAATGGCTTCATTAGCTAATTGAACTTGCTGGTGTGGGTCAGACACTATACTTTCTTTACACTCTTGTCCACAGATTCCCTTCCAAAGAATGTTTCATGTTTAAACTTTAGAAATTGTTTAATTGCTTTTCAAATATTTTTTACATTTATAAAAGTTTTGTATAATTGTTAATCTGTATTGGTTTTTAAATAACTATTAGCCGTTTTGTCTCTTATTATTGGGAGAGAGAGAGAATATAAATGAATAATAATAATAACAACAGCAATAACAATAATAGCTACCCAGCATTTGGTATCGCTTTTCTCTGTTGGAAAGCAAATGCTGGAAAGCCAGTAGTATTATTCCTTCTTGCTAACAGTCTTATTCAAATCATTTTGGGGGATGTGAATATTTTGAACAACGTATACTGTCACATGTAGCTGTATTTTTGAATTTCTCGCTCAGCAGATTCATAAAGGCGCTTACTGATAGATTTGTTAGACTGTGTTTACTAAATTAAGTCTATTTTAAATATACTTGGTATTCTCAAGTAATATGTGCCCAGTGTCAAAACTTCTAATGGACGATTCTTGCTGCACCCTGCCTCCCACTGTGACATTGACTGTTGTCTCACGGGCTGAGGATATGGACAAAGTCTTTGAGATTTGGCAAGTCACCTCAGTTCTTGAAAATCTTGCATGTTAATATGCAACTCCTTGGACGGGCAAAGAAAAAAGGACTGAATGTATATGTTTCTCTCCCATATCAGCCCCCAATTTTTTAAAAAAGATTAGCTGAAAAAAAAATACAAATTCTGGCTGAAAAATTACCTCAGGACACAACTTAGTGTGCTAATACTGTTTTGAACCTTCCACTCCAAAATAATATAGACTAAAATAAAATATTCCCCTCCTCCCAAATCACAAGTTATTTTCAGTTCAAGAAATACCACTTCTGGGTACCCAGAGTGGCAGTGATGCAAGTCATGTTCACTTCAGCAATCTGAAAGTTACCCTCTTTGACTACCTGAGTGTGCCATTCTTCACCTTAGAGCATTGACTGATGGGTTGGGGTGGGTGTTACTGCTGCTTCACCAAGAAGAGTAACTCTTTTAAAAGCGGAGACTATGCAGCCAATTCTCATAATATCGTCTTTGAAACCAGAAGATTGTGAACAGCTGTTATAGTCATTAATGTCCCCTCTGTGGGCAAGATATTTGAGAAGACAATGGTAGGACAAGTCTAGGTGGAGCTAAATTATCTAGCTCCATTTCAGTGTATGTCCAGGCATGGGTTTGGCATTAACCCCCTCATTTAACATTAAAAAAAACCCCAGTTTTTCAGAAGTAGGAGTAGACTGCTGGCCACTTTGGATTTTCTTTGGTTTTTAGCATTTTTGCAGCATGTGTGGCTCTCAGAGAATCCCAGAAGTAGAAAATTAACTCCTGGACTTGCCACAGCTACCCAACCTTGCCTGAAATGGTGATGTTTAAATAGCTAAACTTCTCTTTCTTTTATAATCTCTTCCCCAGGCTGTACAATATGGAACAGAAGATAATGGTACTGCTGTTGTTGTGCCACTAGGAGCATGGGGCAAATACAAAAATTCTGAGATCAACTTCTCATTCAGCCGGAGCTTTGCCTCAAGTGGAAGATGGGCATGAGGCTTTCTGCAGCAGAGTGTTGAACTGGCTGTACTGTAGGAGCTTACCAGACAGAAAGTAGATCTGTAGGTAGATCTATGTAACTGTCTTATCCATCTCTCTTCCAGCAGCTAGTGATTACTGTTTGGGGCTCAAACTGCTGTTAATTGTTGCCTCTTAACAAACATGTTTGTTACTGCTTAACTCAAGCCAATAATTTCCATTCCCTCCTGTTTTTGCAGAGCCAAAGTGGTGTCTCTTTACACCTGGCTGACATCTGTATAGGGATTTTGTACCAAAAGTTTTACACAACACTTGGTACTTTATTAGGAGCTGAGACATATGGCAGAGGAGAACAGGCCCTCGGTTTTCACAGTATTGCAAAGAGAGAATCAAATGAATAAGGAGAAGAAAGGTGCCATTTTTCTCTCCCACTCACCATCACAAGTATTTCCTTCCTTGGTTAAAAAGAAATAGAGGAAATCTAACAACTGGGAGATTAAGAGACTGCCTCAGTGGCCATACATTGTTCTGGCCTCCACAGTTATTCTCCAGAATGTAATGCTAACCCAACTCTGGTTTTTAAGTTGGCTCAACTCTCAAAAGAAGTATCTTCACCTTTGGGCTGATAAGACTCCATACTGCAGTCAAATGGCACAAAGTATCACTTGTGTGTATTCTGCTTTTTATGTCCCCCTCCCTTTTTTTAAAGTGGATTTTACACTTAGTTTGAAGGTCATGTCTGCTTCTTTGCTTTTGGGACCTTTGGCTAGTGTATAAGCTATATGTTACGGCACCAGAGACAGCTATGTGCACAACACTAATAAGGGGGACCAGGTAGTGTGCCTTCAGCAGGATAAATACAATGTAAATTATTTGTGTTGATTTAATCTTCTTGAAACATGCTAATACTAGAAAAATAATACCATTTTAAAACATGTTGTAAACTGTTAAAAATAACTTTTTGTTCAGTTCAGTTTTAGATATTTCACTCTGATTTCAGATATGTTGAAAAACTGTGTCTTAGATGTACAACTTTAATTGGGAGAGGTTTCGTTGGGGTAGGGGGAAGGGGACAGTAGTACAGCAGTTAAGCTTTAAGTTTTCAAATGGTAGTTTCATTCTGCTTTCAAGTTGGCAACAAATTGAGAATACCCATTTGCTTTTCTCATCAGCTGATACTGGAAGGGAACAAAGTATATTCAAAGTTACTTCTAACTTTGATCTAAAGTTATCATTTTGGAGGGAAGCAAAAAGTTCCAGTAAGTCTAGTAACATTTTTTTTCTAGGGGATTCTCCATAATACTGTTTAAAGGGGAACCTAGGTGTGAAGGGAACAAGCTGTAACTGGAATTCTGTGGTCAAACTTTATTAATCTAAATGTTAGGAACATTTCCATGGGTTAAGAACATAATGCACCATGAGGTGCCGGGGAACCATTGCATTTTTCTAGATGCCTTAGGTAGAATAGAATAGTTTCTGAGCTACAATATTAGAAGCATTTGCTTTTCAATTCTGGTGCAAATACTTTGAGCATTTCCCTGAAGTAAAAACTAAATAAAACTGATTTCTATATCAAGTTTCTTTGCTCCCCCGTATAACAGTGCTGATCCTTATCAGTGAACCCTGATCACAATGTGAACTGTGGACTGCTGCTGTTTTAGTGTCTGGACTTCCTAGGACCAGACCTTCATGTAAATTGTTCCAGTTTTGGTTTTGTATGTCTGCTCATGAAGCATCCTTTGGACATGTACCTTATGCTGATGAAAGATATGAAATGGTTTGCAAACAGTGCCCTGGTACTGTTCTGTTATTACTTAATGCACATTTTACATGTTTTTATAATATATTCTCTCTTTTCTCTTTATAAGTAAACGGTATGTTTAAAATGTTTATGTACATATCTACTGTGTCAAGTGGTTCACTCCTTCGGCACATAGTGAGGACAGCTGACTACCTACTTGGTTGGGTCATGCAAGTGACCAACCAGGAAGTATTGCCCTCCCTTCTGGCTGGCCTTTTTAGCCTCTGGAAATCTTGTTGCATACCTAGATCTATTTCCTGAATAACATTACACATCAAGATCATTCTATGATCCACAATTGAGTGAGACTGCTCTGTGGAATTACGGCACTGAACTAGGGGAAGAGGGAGTACTAACAGTATAAAACAACAATTTGACGAAGGTAAAGATTTCACAGACAGATACCCAATCTACTTGTGGCTCAACATCCGAAACAGTTGAAAATCTACACAGTCTTCACTAGAGTCTGGAAAAAAATATTTTTCTAAGCAGAACTTGGAAAAATTACTGGCTACATTGACTGTGGAATTCTGAGAGTTGTAGCCTGACAAGTAACTTTTCTAAGCTCTAGTCGTATCCAAGCCTTTTCACACCCATCACATAAAGTTCTTCCAATCAACTAATATGTATTGGTCACAAGATAAACTGAACAGCAACCTCTGGTAAATGACTTGTCCAGATTTAATTCTTGATAGCTATCTCCAAAAAGCCATTGAAAGTGTTTCTTGGCAGCTAAACTCTCTGGAATCTAAATTCAGAATTCTACTTCTGTTAAATGTGCCAAAAGAACTGCCTGCATTTCGCACAATATTCAGCTTTTTGAAGAAGTGAATGATAACTCTTGTAGTAAAAGATTTTTTGAACTAAATGGTTAGGAAATCCAGAAGAAACAACTGGATATTTTGAGGACATCATGGAATCTAGTTCTTCAAAGAGGGCAGGAAAAGGATCAACATTTTTTAAAAAATCTCTTCTGAAACCAAAATATTGCATTAGTAGGCATGAATGTATGTTGGGTGAGTTTGGAGGATCTAGGGGAGCGATTAGAGAAGTTCTAATATGTTTGACCCACCTGGATTTGGCACTACCAAACAATATTATCACCTTGCTTGAATGTACTGGAGAAAGATTTCCCATTGGTGTCCACAGGGTTCTGAAACTCCACTGCCTCTTCACAGGGAGATTATTGTTGCAGGGCAGTTTCCCTTGGATGTGTAAAGTGTTTTGACAGTTTCACACATTATAACTGACTTGTAAAAGTACTGAAGTGCACTTGTTTATACATTGTATTGCAGATTTGCCTTAGGAATTATGTAAAAAAAAAAAGTGTTCACTATCCTCTTGAGGGTTTGTTGGAGACTTGCAGTTGCTGGTACCATCTGTTGATTTTCTGTGTAAGCTAGCAGTGGATGAGGATGAGGTTTCTGCATTATGTTCTTCTGAAAAAGCATAGTGAATCCCCATCTTTGTTATTAGGCTTTCCTGCTGTTTGGTGGTAAGACAACTTTCTGAAGACAAAACCATGGCTGGCTTGCTTGTGTACATTTAAAAGGGAATATCCAATAAATGAAGTCTGTGATGTCACTGCATGTGTACATACGTTGAATGAATGTATGGATTCTGTGGCTTAGCTGTTACAACATTTAAAATGGTTGCTTTAAAAGTATGTGTTTATCTATCTATATATATTTGTAATGGAAGCAGGTTGAAAACAGAATAATATTTTAATAAACAACTTGCTCCAAAGTGCTCATGTGTTTTCTCTGTTAAGCTGCACATGCTTTCATAGATACTGGTTCAGTGGATACAGAGGTGGACTGTCCTACATCTGAAGCTTGTTACCAGGGATGCTCTCAGAACACATGCATGCATGTGTATACATGCCTGTAAGAAACCTGGTGACCTTGGCGTAGTGCGTCTAAGGCAAAATGGAGTTAAAAACCCATATCCATACAGATCTATCTAAAAGGAATTTTACTGTACACATGAATACAGTGGGACGTTACTACCTGCCAGGGTTTGGTTCCAGGGCCCCTCTGGATACCAAAATTCATGGATGCTCAAGTCTCATTATATACAGTGGTGTACTAACATGGTGTCCCTTGTAAAATGGCAGGATCAATTGCTTTTTTATTTTTTATCAATTGTTTTTGTATCTGTGGTCTTTTTTAAAAATATTTTTAAGCCATGGTTGGTTTAATCAATGGGTACAAAATCCATGGATATGGAGGGTGACTTCCATATAATTGCACTGAGGAATAGCAAATATTATGGTAAAGGTCAATAAATGGCAAATGGCATGTGCAAATTACAGCTAATAGACAAATAGTGGTTTCAGTGTTGGACTAGGACACTTGAAGACCAGGGTTCAAACCCCCACTTGGCCATGGAAGCCTACTGTATGGCCTTGTGTAGGTCACACTTTCTCAGCTTCAACGGAGGCTAAGGGCAAACCCCCTGCCAAGAAAACCACATGATTGGTTTGCCTTAGGTCAGAAATGACTTGAAGCCACAGAACAACAACCATTACTTAATAGAGCATATTTGGGGTGGAAAAAAAAATAACAAATTAGCAAATTCATAAATCTGAGAGGGTTTGAGGTTAAAACAGTCTGAAGATGAAGGGGAGAAGGGGTATTAAAAAATAGTAACACTTAATGCACACACTGCCAGAGGACGAGAGGGCAGAAGGAGCAAGCTGAAAAGTGCAGGGAAAATAACCGTGAAAGACAGATTTTAGCAATGACATGGTTCCTTTAGACTTTACTAGGGAGAACTGTGGGAAGCCAGCCTAGTGGAGTGGTTTGAACGCTGGACTATGACCCTGGAGACCAGGTTTAATTCCCACTCAACCATGGAAACCCACTGAATGACCTTGGGTGCACCACACACACTGTACCTCCTGAAATCCCTGTGATAGGGTCGCCATAAATCAGAAGCAATTGGAAGGCACAAAACACAAACAAGGGAGAGTTGTATTCCTGACTGAAGCAGTGCAAAGAAGATGCAGACTAGCTAGAAAAGGGTTGAGTCAGACTAGGATGCTAGGGAAGAGAATAAGTTAACAAGATTCTCTGACGAACATCCCAGATTCAATGAGAGTGTGAGTGTATGGGAGTCGTTTCATTTGTCTTAATTAAAGATGAATGTGAAGCCTTCCCTCAAAACAAACTATGTTTTTGTATCTGTGGTCTTTCAAAGGGTTTTGACAAAAAGAGAGACACACAGTTCCCTGCAGAACACACACAACACACAAAAGAGTGTTGTACCAATACTGATAGCCTGTAAAACTTTGTGCTAAGGAGGATAGATGCTTTTTCTAACCTTGCAAAATGAAAACTTTGCATGATGGGTATGGTTAGAATATGTTGGCACACCAAGTATTTTTTTAAAAGATTGTTCTGTAAAGTAAACTTGAAAGCAAAACAAATCTAGCTGAAAGATCCTTGTTCCCCATTTGACAATGGATAATTGATCTTCTAGCTAGCTGATTTTCTGGAAGTTTTTGTTCCAGTTATATTGCTGCTGTAGTAGTAGTTTCTTCCTAGCCCAGGGTTTAAGGTGGTTTACAACGGTTAGAACAAACAGTTAAAAATTTACATCATACAAAATTTACAAATATAAACTATCAACAAAATTAAAACGAGTTAAAAACATGGCCGTAAAAAAACCCTAGAGAATACAGCACAAGGTCTGTTCTTCAGAGGCCTGCTGAATCAAAAAAAAGTTTTTATACATCCACAGAAAGACAACAAGGAGGGTGCCAGTCCAGCCTCTCTGGGAAGGGAGTTCCAGAGTCTGAGAGCAGCCACAGAGAAGGCCCTGTTCTGTGCTCCTACTAGATTGTACCTGAGAGTGCTGGACCGGAGAGAAAGATCTCCTTGAAAGATTAGGGCCTTTTCCACACCGGAGAAATAAAATGAGTTAGCGCGAGCTCTGACGGACATCGCCCACACGTTCGAGCGCGCTAGCTCGTACATATTTGGCAAGCTCCACACCTTAATCCGCCCGGTTAAGTCGGCAACAGTCAGCGTGCGGGCTTTTTGAAAAACGGGGAAAAGGTGTTTTCCCCCTCATACCGTGCTGATTCGTGCATGATGTAATCGGAGGGCGGGCTGTGAGCGTGGACAGCTTCAGCGGTTGGAACGCGCCGCGAGAAGCCTCCAAGCAGCGGCACAGAAAAGCTTAAATCCTCCGCAGCATTACCAATAAAAGGCCAATCGCCGGCGCCTCCTCGCGCGGTCTTAAGCCCATAGATGTTCCAGTTCAGCCAGCACAACTCCAAGAAGCCAGAATACAGCTAAAATGGGCCGTTCAACTTCAGGAAACACCTCTTCCTCCATCGCTCACAGGGAAAGATAAAAGCAGAAAACGGGCGCGAGAACCCACCAGAGATAGGGAGAAAAACTGCACTCCACCCAGCTATGGCGCGGAAAAACATTCCCCCGAGATAGGGCGCAAAAATAAAAAATCGACACGGTTTATTTTATGGCTAGCAGGAGGAATGGGAGGAGGGAGTCATTGTGGGAGGAACTGTGGGGCATGACGTGAGCACGCACGTCATGACGCGCGGGGCCATTTTAAAAAAAAAGAGCTGCCAATCACATCTGCTGCGCAAATTCCATGGAACGTGTGGAAATGGCAATAGACCATTGTACAATATGTCTGCGGTAGCATGGACAAAAAAAAACACCACCCGGAAACGTTGCAGCGCAAATTCCACGGAACGTGTGGAAAGGGCCTAGGAGCAGACTCCTAGGTCAGCTTCACTCTCTCTGCCACATTCGTGGGTTGGGGAGCTAGGTTTGGTGCTTGTGTGACAGTGTGCTTTACCATGGAAGCGGGGCGGGGTGTGTGTGTGAACTGCCAAAAACTATATGGTATTCTGCATTCTATGTTCCCAAATGAAAAGGAGGTGTTGAGGGAGTCTTTTGACCTGTTTGAAATGTGGGTTTCTCCCACCCAGAAGGGCAGATGTTGATTTGTGTTGAACCTTGAAGTCATGAAGACTGAGCCACACCCACTGACTAACTGAGTTCAAACAGATCTGGGTGGCTAGCCGTACACCTACAAAGGGGGGTGCTGAGGAAATTGCCCATTGTCTGATTCACCTGTTTTAAGTATTACCTTGCCTGGATGATTTAATATCTTAATGCTTTGATACTTCATACTTTACATAACGCTTTACACTTTGCCTGGAAAATTATTACCTTGCACTGATGTGTTACTAAGTTGTTCTGCTTTGTTGGGAGTTATTGTACTGTGAGGGGATGATGGGAATCACTGGGAACAGGAGAATGTTATTATAATAGACTGTGATACAATTCCATGTACTGTCTGGCTGAGTAAGTCAACAACAGTTGCGCAGGGATGGGGGGGTGATGGGGGCAGTGCACCTCCAGCAGCAATTTTTTGGAGGTGCCACGTCTCCTTGCTTGCCCCCCATGAGCCATAGCCCTGCCCCACGCTGTAGCCACACCCCCTCAGCGCGCCCCTCTGCACGCCCCTCCTCCATGCACTCCAAGCTTCGCCGCTGGTCGACTATGAGGTCAGATGGTTGCCGTGGCTGCTGAGAATAGGTGAAGAAGCAGATAAACTTGAGAAAAGGGGATTGTTATGACTAGCTAACAAATACAATGCTAGCCTTGCTAATTTGAATTGTTATAGTATATAAGGGATTGTAAGTGCAATGTTGCTCTAGCCCTGGCGTTTACAAGTATGTGCAGTTGTTTTCTCCACTGTTGCTGAATAAAGCTTTTGAAAACTTCAAAGCCTATTACTTGAGCACTTGGCAATCCTATACATGACCCAGACTCATACAGGGGAATGCAGTCCTTCAGATTTTAAAATCTCCAAAATGGTTCAGGCCTTGTGGACGTGTTGTGTCAGGTGTCTTTAATTCCAATTCAACAGTAACCTAGTCACGCTGCTTTCTTGCCAAGATTTCTTCAGAGAAGATTTACTGTTGGTAGCCGGAGGGGTGTGTGGCAATTTCTCCACACAGACCCCCTCAAGCAGGCTGCAGCCTCCCCACAGCAAGCCCAAATACACCTGTTTTTCTCTGCAGCCTCTCTCAAAAGGCGACAGGAAGTGACTGCAGAAGAAAACGGAGATATTTGGGATAATACAAAGTTTTGGGATTATACAAAGTTTTGGGGTGCTCAAGAGAGTAGGGTCTTTTTGTGATTGTGGGGACTTTCTGTGTGGTTTTAATTATGCTTAATTTGTAATGGGGGGATTAGAAGGCTTTATGGGTTGTTGGGGGTCTTCAAGGGCTCCAGTAGGGTACAATTTGGCCACCTCTGTTTTAAAAGCTAACTGAGTAACCAATGGAAGACTGAGAGAGTTGGCAGTCTCTTTTAGCAATGGCCAAGAGGTGCTACCAAGTATTGAGCTGCTTCCTTTCAAAGCTGCCAGAACAGAAATTTGCCCTTTTAAAAGAGAAACTAATAATATCAAGCCATCCAGCAGGTCTTGGGTATGTCCCATTCCATGTTATTTCTGTTCAGAATGAGTCCTGTGGCCTTTATTGACATGCTGAGTGGAGGCCAGTGACACTGTTTTCAAAATGTTATCAGCACATTTTGGAAGTTCCAGAAGGAAGGAATGTAGCAGCTTCCTGTGTATGCATGGGTGTGCATTGGACTTCCCCAATGTACTGGGATCTCCACTCTTCCTGAATGTGGTAGCCACTATGGATGGAAAGATTTTTCATAATTATCTGTTGCCAGCTTGAACAATAGGTTTTCTGACAGATTGGAAACCTGGCTAGGAAGAATAATAGACCAGTGAAAATTTTGTGGAATTTTCTCCTGTTAGGAACATCCCAAAGTATTGCAGAAAAATTATTTCATGAAGGAAAACAAGTGGGTCTCCCCAGCCAACAGTGTGTTGCTATGAGTCATCGCTCCTTCATTTCAAAGTATTGTGAGATGGCTTGGCTTTGAACTCACAAGATTAGTTTTACAAAAGACCTGATCCTGGTGGGGATAAAATCACTGAGAACTTGATTTAGATCAACACTGCTTATTTGCCTTTTTAGACTTCCTCTGGCTGTGTTGTTGTTATAGAAATTGTGCAGATGAGATCCTGCATGTCAAAATTTTCCACTTCACTATTAACCGTATGTTCATTTTTGTAAGCTTGTTAAACTGTATTGCAAGGGCAGTCCTCCCTGAACAATCAAGGAAATATCTTTTGATTAAATACGTACATAAATAAATCATTGTGTTTGTTTTCCCACATTATCTGCTTGCAGGCAAAGAGTTGGACACTAGGATGAAAAAAACCCTAAAATCTAACATACATATAATAATCACAATATATTTTTTTACACCAAGTAATTAATTTGTAATTAACTCAGTTACTCAGTTACTATATTGTTAATTACAAATTAATTCCTCGGTGTAAAAGATATATTGTGATTGTTGTATGTATACTACATTTTAATTAATAAATCTTCTGTTGTCCAACCTTTTCAGCTGCTTTTAAAGTGTCCCAGTTTCTCTTTTCACCTCCCATTTTCCCTCTTTCTCCTCAGCTTATTTCAATTGCTGCAAACTGAGTTCAAAGTACACAAGTAGCATGCAGTCAAAAACTCAGCAGGGAGAAGAGGAAAGGTAGGGGTGGAATCTTGCCCTTCCCAGTAGGCTCAGGCAAAAGCAAACTACTACATGCCCTCTTAGCTTGTGTGCTTTTCCCCATTAATGGCTTTTGCCATGTTGACCACACCCTGATGTTGCTTGGCTACATGTCTCCCAATTTTCATCTGTGAAATGTTGGAGGGTATGAGAAGAAAAGGCACAAAACAAAAAGAAAAACCCAGGCTCACAAAGTCTAGCAGCCTAGTAGCTTTTGATGATGAATGCCATTACTTTTGTACACTTCTCTGCAACCTAACTCTTATATGAAGAATAAACAGTGGCAACAAGGATGTAGGTATGGCCAGGGGACGGGGGGATGAAGGCATTGCTGTTCCAAATTAGAATCCGCCCCCCATGAAATTTTCCTTCAGTCCCCAGTTATCTAGAGTGAGACACTGAAAATGGTTCACACCTAGAATTTTTACATTTACTGTGCTTGCATCGCTTTGGTAGTTTTACCTGTCCCTTTTCTTTCGATGTCTGAATTGTATTTCTAAATGCTCAACTGACGTTTTAAATTATGACAATACTAGAATTTCTTGGGGGGGGGCAGAACATAATTTTACTGAGGGAAGAATTGTCATGGGAGGGGTTGGTGTCCTCATTTCCCTTCCCCATAGCTGCACCCCTGAGTGGTAGAAGTAAAGAGTTGTACCTGCAAAATCCCAGCCAAGAGAAGTCGTTGGCTGCAAGAGAATTTGGACGGGAGAAAACGAATAGCTGATGCTGCACTTGAGCAAGTGAGCACACAGCTGTGATGTTGTAGGAATGGAACGCTCCTCATACCCAGCCCTGAGGTCGAACGTCTGGCTCATTCAGTAGGATATCCATTTGCAAATGCTTGCCAGGGCTTTTCCTACTGATCTGCAGCGGTCAAAGATGTCAGCCAAATTAATCTGTAATTGAAATGCTTGTCTTTATAAAGCATGTCCCTTTGGCCCATGCTCCTCAGCCAAGGAAGACAAATGAACCTTATCTCATTGCTTTTGGCATAAACTTTGTTCATGCACTACGACTTCATGGATTGCAGTCCAAGTTCAACTTAAAAGGTGTGAGGCTGGGGTGCAAGCCAAGTTGCTCTCACTTTGGTGACGGCTGCAGTGACCCACGAATGAAACTGTATCCCTTCCAAAATGTCAGAAGCCACAGACTATGACACACTCAAGAAGCACCTGCCCTTTTCTCTCACGTATATCCTGGGATGTTGCCCTCTCTGTGTAAGACAAAGCAGTGTTTTTAAAACCAGGTATTTCATTAGCTGTAGCTGAAAAAAGGAGCTTGTTTACTGGTACGAAAACATGGATGTGACTTCTCTGCTTGGGAAAATCCAAATAACTCAATGTTATCATAAATATTTTATAATCTTTCATAAAAGCCAGCACACTCGAGCAGTACGTAGATTCTGCTACACTGGATATTCTCTGCATCAGGATATCTGACTGCTAGTGTGGCTTACACATTTGGTAAAAATCCACACAGATATTTTCAGTTCGCATGAAGGAGAACAGAGGCATTGTTACTTGCAGTATCCCAAATCTGAATTTGGTTCTGATCATTCAGATTTCTCAGGTGGCTGTTCCAGGTATGAATAATATAGTGGGATTTTTTCAACACTTGTCTTTTCAGAAGGACCAAGGCAACCACCTCAGTTTACCTAATGGTAAGTTTGACCCTGTTTTAAGTTCTAATTTTCTTTGACCTCTGTTTCCTGTATTCTCAAAGTTGCACAATGACCTGTGGTAAATATCTTTTCCTGACACCTTATGTTGCCATATAAATAGTAGCCCACAGTAGTTTTTATTTTCTGTAAATATCTTTTGTAGACCACAGTTTGGCCAGAACAATCTGGTACAAGCCGTATTTGAATTACAAGCACTGGCAAAAACTGTCATCTCAGATATAAGACTGTTGGTAAGTGAAGAGTCAGACATTTTCTACCACCTGTTTGAAGATGAAGAGAACAATCCACACATCCTTTCCCTGGAGGCTTACAAAATAATACAAGATCTCGGAAAAGTTACTTTTGGGGGACTAGAATGCTCAGAATCCCCCACTCAGCATTGTTAATAACTTTTCTGAACACCATCTAACAGCCATGATACACAGGTAGAAAGGCTCACTCTGTGACCTTTTTGCCGGAACATTTAATAAAAAAAAGAATTTGAGTTACCTCCCAAGGCTTACATCAAGCCCAATATGAACATCTGGAGATGCTAGCAACTCTGCTTCTCTTCCTTGCTCACTGATCGCAAGCCCTCTTGAAACAAGCACAGTGACAGAAGCAAGAAAGGCAGACCAGTTGCATAAGGACTGGGAGGGGGCGTGCGATGGGGGCAGTTTGCCCCAGGTAGCAATTTTTGGGGGACACCCCAGCTCACAGCCCCTTACACCATAGTCCCACCCACCGCCCGTCCCCCTCCATGCACTCTAGGCTCCGCCACTGAGGCAGACTGAACACAACAGATAAAGAATGGGTAGCTAGCACTATTTGTGTAAAGAAGGCAAGCCCATTTTATAGTAGCTAGAATGTCAGTACATTGGCAGAATCCACTTTGGACACATGTTGCTTCTGCTGGCCGGCCATACAGAGGTAAAGATAGCAGCACAAGACTGTCCCAGGACTGGGTGTTTCTGGGCCAAAACTTGGTGATGAAATTAAGTGTTTTCTACTAAGGACCAACCACAGCTGCTCACAGCTTGTCATTCACTCACACACACACAACATATTTTCCTGTTTGGAAATTAAGAGAGAAGTCTTGGCTTAAGGGGCTGTTCCTAGATCAAGGTAAAATGAGGCAACTCTTCCATCTCACTTAGGGAGGCAAGATAAAGAAAATTTAATCTAACCTATTTGCTCCTAGCTTGAAAATGGATGCAGTACAGAGTGGAGGGTGAGTCCTGTCACCACTATGACTGGGAGGGAAGAAGAAGCTAAGTAAATAAATAGCTGTCCATGGAAAAGGAAACTGAGAGGCAAGAAGGTAATCTGTAGTTATCTAGTGCCCTTTCACACTGCACACTTCTAGTGCTATGATTCCATTTTAACTACCATAGCAACATCCTATGGAATCTTGGGATTTTCACTTTAGGGAAGGCTTATTTAGAATTCTCAGCAAGAAATGCCTAGTGCCTCAGCCTAAACACAAAGCCTAGGATTCCATAGTCAAAGTGGAAACTTAGTACTATAATTGTGTAATGTCAAAGGAGCCCTGAATATTTACTGACAGTACTTGGCTTGGCTTACTTTATTCGGTGCTGCTGATTAGTGTTATTAATTCTGAAAGCTGCCTTTGGCTGGGGTTTCTCTCTCTCTGCTTACAGATCTCTGTATTCTGACAAGGAAAGCCTGGCTCTCTTCTTCTGTATGCCAGAGAGGTGGAACAGACTGCTGCATGGTCCCTTACTTTTGAAGCATTGGCAAACAGTCTGGCTTTGAGAACATTCATTCTATTTTACTCCCATAGCAGCCCATGGAAAAGAGCCAGCTTCATATAAAGGCAGCATGACACTGGCAGAAACATAGATTCTAGATATAATTATCCTACTGTCAATATTATGCCTAGCTACCACCCGGAGGGTGGTAGGAGGGTGAGGCCGTCCTTCCCAATCCTAGCTTCTCCTGCCTGCCCTACCTCCTTCCCTCCTCCAGAATTGGTGCCAAGCATAAAATGCTGGCTTGAGGCAAAATTTTCTGACAAGGAGGTAACTGGTGTTTTTGTTCGCTTGACTCACTTGAGGTTCAGCCTATGACTTCCAAGCAGCCATTCCCTCAAAAAGCTGACTAGCACAACAGAAAGAAGCAGAAACAAAAAAGAAAGAAAACCAAGCAAAGAGAAGCTTCCATTTTAAATGAAAAACAACAGCATTTTAAGCCAAATGGCCAGAGTCACCAATGACACACTGCACGAGTGCCCAAGGTGTTGAACTTTGTGCTGTATCATGTTGGAAAAATCATCTTTAAAAAGTTTATAATACTGTCCTGTCTCCAACGTTCATACATTTTATTTGCAGTATTTCTTTTCTTCTTCTTCTTTTTTTTGAGAAGGCTTTGTGTTGAACTATGGTTTTAAACAAACTGAATGACTAAGCAATATTTAGCTTTTACATGTATTAAGTAATTGATGCTAGATCAGAGTACTTCTGTAGTAGCAATAAAAGGATGGGTTCTGTAGGAATAACCACCTACATTTTTCTTTTGTGAGATTTGCTTTTGCTTTTTCACCAAAGCTTGGAAAAGCCACTTTTTGTGGACTATAGCATCCAGAATCCCCCTAACCATCACAAGTAGCTAGTATTCCCACCAAGCTAACATCTGCCTGTTTGACTGTATTTAACCTGGTAGTTTCAGATTGCCAGATTGCAACCCATAGATTCCTTCTTTTACCTCCATATACACATTAGGATTTACAAGGGAGGTAGATGATGCTGGCGAGAAGCCATACTGGAAGAAGCACCTTTCTCCACATATCTCTGCTTGACAGGGCCAGCCCTACCATTAGGCAGAGTGAGATAACTGCCAGAGGTGATAAACTGACAGGGGACTGGATCAACAGGCTCCTGGCTATGCCTGATTATATTCATTTCTTGGAGTAAAGACTCATGTATGCCACACAACTAGGTTTTCAAGTCAACAAGGGTTTCAAGTTAGTTTTACTATTTACATTTATATCCAAGGTTTCCTCCAGTGAACTCCAAAGCAATGCACATGACTTTCCTTTTCTATACTTTATCTCACAATAGCCCTGTGAGGTATGTCAGGATGAGAAGGAGTGACTTGTCTAAAGTCACCTTATTAGTTTTACAGGGGGGTGGTGGTGGTGGTGGTGGTGGTGGTGGTGAACCTGGGTCTCTCAAAACACTCTGGCCTTTTCTAGAAGAAAATATCTTCAGATTTTATGGGCTTTGGGTTTTAAGCTGAGAGCCAGCACGTTGGAGTACAACTCCAGAGATTAGGGTTCGAATCCTGGTTCAGCTGTGGAAACCTACTGGGTGACCTTGGGCAAGCCACATTCCCTCAGCCTCACAGGAAGGCAAACCTCCTCTGAATAAATCTTACCAAGGAAACTCTTGCGATAAGTTAGCCTTAGGGTTGCCATAAGTCAGAAATGACTCAAAGGCACACAACAACGACAAAGGCTGCAAAGCCGGGCTGTTGCAAGACCTGACTGGTGGGCAGCCGCCAGAGATCTAGGGGGAGGAGCTGTATTCTTCCCTTCTTCTCTGAAGAACGCCAGAGCTTCCTAAGGTCTGGACTGTGCTTGCTCCCTTTCCTTCTTCTTCATCTCCCCTTCCTCCCTCCTAGCCTGAGCCAAGCCAAAGGAGCCTGTAGGAGCTTCCACACACAATTTCTGTTTCTGTTTCACGCCATAACTTGTCATTGCCAGTTCGGTGCTCTTGTGGCGAGGCCGCAGTCTGGAGTTTCATCAGCTTGGCTGAAGACTGGGAATGCAGAGACTTCTGCCTGGGCTGTGAAGCCTATACACAACCTTTCCTAATTTATCCCACTGCCCCAGCTGTGATGAGGCACACAATCCTATTATCAACCGACATGCAAAATCAGCCACAACTCCTGTGAATAAAAATGAAACCCACAGTTGGGCAATGCCTTTATCATGGCCATCTCGTGTGACAAAAGCTTTCAAGAACTCTGTCGGACGTGGGCCCCATTCACATCACACAGTTATGGTGCTATTATTCCACTTCAAGTGCCATGGTTCCATCCTATGGAATCCTGAAGCAGTTATGGTGGAATAACAGCATGCAATTGTACAGTGTGAATGGGCCTCCAGGTGATGAGTTGCTGGAGAGCTAGCACCTAATATTCTCATTAGTGCTGAAAAAAAGATTAATCTGTTGAGTCCATTCAGTTTCTTTGAATCAACTTGCCCTTTGTCTCCAGCAAAGTTCATGGCTGTCATCAGAGGGCCTGCTCCAAGTACCCTCATATTTTGAGGCTGCTTGGGAATTTTCAAACCTGGATGCACAATTTGCAAATATTAATGAAGTATTGATTGTGCACCTGCCAATTCAATAGTTACAGCCCTTCCCAGAATGGTGTGGATCATGTTGTACTTTCCTGCCGTGTAGGTACTGAAGTTGAAGACCTCTCAGGAAAAAAAAGCTGGAAGTCTAACATGGTAGTGCTGAGTGTTGTTGTCTTATTCGTTTATATGCTGTCTTTCTTTCCATAATATGACTCAAAGTGGCCAGCAACATATTTAAAAACAATACAGATTAAAAACTATACAAAAGCTTAAATCAGAGCATAAATGAAGAAGTTATTTAAAAACAAATTTATCAAAAAATATTCCTATTCATTAAAAAAAATACACAATAAAAACCATAAAAAACGACACTGTGCAGCATTAAAAGTCTATTCCAGTCAGTTTCTGAAAGCCTGTTTGGCAGAAAATTGTTTTAACTTTACTGCAGAAGGAAAGCAAGGACAGTCATCCTCGCTTTCCTAGGGAAGGAGTTTCCATGTCTGGGAGCAGCCACTGAGAAAGCTCGTTCCCTTGTTCCTACCAGGCTCAAAGACAAACCTCGAAAGAGCTATGCACTGAAAGCCTTGTGCATGGATGAATCCATCAGATTTCACTCCTTCCCCATTTGAATTTCCAAAATCTCACTTTCTTTCCTGAATACGTAGAGAATTTTTGCTATATTTTTAACAATGTGAACTGAAACATTTTTTTTCAACCATCTCCACTGAAAATCTACAGTCATATAACATGGTTCCCATGTTTTGAGCACTCTGCTGCAGTTAGGGGTTAGCTGTACTAATGAATGCACATCAATCTCTATGCCTATTTTGTATGAGCAAAATTGTTGACATACATAGCCTGCAATCCCAGCTGAAAATATGTATGAAGGTAGTGACAGTGAGTAAAATGACTCAGCTTTCAACAGACAACAACTGATGCATAAACCAAAGCGGAAAGAATTGCAACACATGTTTATCTGGCACAGACTTCTGCTTACATCTAGGATAGGAAACCTGTAGCCCGGAATAAAAAGCTAAGCGGTCTTGTTATGTCTCTGTCTTTAAGAAAAGTGATAAAAAATTAAATGCCTCCATCTAGTGGCTCTAATGGGAACTGGGAGTTTTGAATCCCACACAGCCACAGCTAGAAATGTGAGAAGTTTAATATGCTACTTTTCTTCAGAGATTGCATGCTTTCCAGCTGTATCCCTTTCAGGGGTCCCTAGTCTTTTTCATGATGAGCATGCTTGGAATGTTAAAAGCACGCCATGCTGCCATGTCACAAAATAGGTAGGATGAGGGGAAAACAAACCAACCTGGTAGGCATCTACTAATACATAGGAGCAATGAGATAGCATTTAAATTTAAACCCAACACATACATTTAGAAAAATAGAAGGTTTTTATTTCAGCCCTGTATATATTTTTGGAGACATCTAGCATGGTGTAGTGGTTTGAGCACTGGTCTACAATCCAGGAGACCAGGGTTTGATTCCCTGCTTGGCCACGGAAACCCACTGGGTGACTTTAGGCATGTCACACAATCTCAACCCCAGAAAACCCATGATAGGTTCTCCTTAGGGCCGCCATAAGTTGGAAATGACTTAAAGGCACACAACAACAACAACAATATGCTTTGGCAGCTTCCTTGGGTTCTACAAAATAAAACAAAGAACATACAGCTGACAGTGTATAAAAATAATTTTAAAAAGCATAAGAGGAACGGAAAAACCCACAATCCTTTGGCACTTTTAAAGCTAATGGATTTTTTTCAGCATATGCTTTAAGGGAGTACACTTATTAACTTTTTTAGATGTAGAAGCTTCAAGGGAAGATCCGGGATGCTTACCAGAACTCCATATAAAAACCACACAATACTGGCTTATAGGAATTGCATTGGTTGCCAATACCCTTTTGGTTGTAATTCAAGGTGCTGGTGGTGGCCTTTGAAGATGTAAATGGTTTGATATCTCGATATTTGAGGAGAGCACCTCTCCCTATATACAATTGCCTGAAAATTGAGGTCTGTTTGATGGGATTTCCTTTACTTCCCTCCCAGCAAGGCAATATGTTGTGGGAGGATGTGGGAGAGGACCTTCTCTGTTGTGCCATCCCATTTGTGGACTATCTGTGCTTAGAGGTGCAATTGCCACCAATACTTGTGTCATTCTGGCACCAAGTAAAAAAACAGTTTTTGACCAAAGCTTTTGGGACCTAATTTTATTTTATCGAAATCTGCACATGTACATGGCTTTAAATTGTTTTAAACTGCTGGAACTGATTTTAAACCATCTCTTCTAAGTGTTAAATACACATTTAATCTGTTTATATTATTCTCATTGTTTTAAAGTGTTTAACTTGATTTTATTGAATGATGCCCTGACTTCCTTGGATATAGCGTGGGAAAGATGGATGGATATTGCTGGGGGTGTTTTGAGCGTGTGTTTCAGCATGGCAGGGGGTTGGACTCGATGGCCATTGCAGTCTCTTCTGATTTTATGCATGGATACACACACTTGCACAGTAGGTGAGTATTAAGTGCCAGAAGACACCCTTTTTCCTTCCTCTCCCCCCACTTTTTTTTTTAATACTGGAAGAAACTAACACATGCCTTCAATCAACCCAGCTTATGTTGAACCTATCATAGGATTTTCTTGGCAAGATTTATTTAGAGAGGGGTCTGCCATTGCCTGCCTTGAAGGGTGAGAGAGTGTGACTTGCCCAAGATGACTCAGTGGTTTTCAATGGTTGACCAGGGATCTGAACCATGGACTCCTAGTCCAACATTCAGATCTTGGCACCACGCTTGCTCAGCAATAACGTAGCTGTCTTTTTGAAAATCACAAACTGCTTATAAGCCTATGTGTTCTTACAAGTAAAAAGTAAAAAGTCTCCAGAGATCTTCTGTGTGAATGCTTCAAGGAAATGACTGGCAGATAGGACAAAAGCCGGAAAAAAAACCCAGTTTAAATGACCTTTCAGCTGTACAGGTCCACTCAGGGAAAGCAGTGTATTGCCTATGTCCACAAAGGCTTAAAGGGAATGTCTACAAAATAATTTTTTGATATTAAAGAAAAACAGACTGAATGCTTTTCAGGCCTTCCTAAAGTTTTTTTTTTTAAATTATATAGAAGAGGAAGGCTATCTATTTCTTGATGTAACCCTTCTGAGCTAAACATCAATTCCATTGGGAGCCAAGATGGTGATGTAGGTAATCCATGAAATTCCCTAAGGATTAACTTTTGCTATCTGTTAACCCCCAACAGAGGACAAGGGTTATTTAAACTAATGCCTTCAACGTTCATTCTAGTTGCCAGTCATTAGTTTGAAGAATACTTCCCACGGATCTGCACTCGTGTTTTACTGTCGGTAAGTAGACATAGGCCTTAGGGCAATTTGTACTTATATTATTCTGCGCTTTTCCAGTTCCTTAGCATGCAGTCAGTTTTACGTAGCTTCTATTTTATTTCATAGCCCCTTAAAAGGCTCCTAAAGTATATAATAGGCTGAAACCCACCAGGTTTATTACATTATCAAAATTAAATTATTTTCTTTCTTTGATATTTTGCAGTCTACTCTTTCTTACAGGATAGATGAATGCATGTTTTGCCTATGCATAATACGGTTATTGTGGTGAGTGAGAGTAGTTAGAAAGCACCGACTTGCCCAAGAATCTGAATAGAAGGCAGAGGGAGGGCTTTGGGCTCCAGGACACAATGTTCTGAATCCACAGTTTTTGTGCTCTAATACACCATCCATTTTTTCCTGAAAAACAAGCTAAACATTTCCTTAAACTGCCTCTCAGGTTTATTTATTCTAGAATCATAGAACTGAAAGACATCACAAAGGCCATTGAATATAACCCCCTGCCATGCAGGAATACACAATCAAAGCCCTCCCAACAGATGGGCATCCAGTCTCTATTTAAAATCCTTCAAAGAAGGAGACTCCACCACACTGCGAGGCAGCATAGTCCGCTATCAAACAGCTCTTACCATCATGAAGTTCTTCTTAATGTTAAGTGGAATGTCTTTTCCTGTAGCTTGAAGTCATTGTGCCATGTCCTAGTCTCCAGAGCACCTGAAAACAAGCTTGCTCCATCTTCCATATGCCATCATTTCAAATGGTTATCGTGTCATCTCTTAACCTTCTCTTCTCCACACTAAACATACCCAGCTCTCTAAGCCACTGCTCCTAAGGCATGGTTTCTAGGCATTTTATCATTTTGGTCGCCCTTCTCTGGGCACATTCCAGCTTGTCAATATCCTTCTTGAATTGTGCTGTCCCCGAATTGAACACAGTATTCCAGGTGAGGGCTAATGAAAGCAGAATAGAATGATAATATTATTTCCCAAACGCGACCTAGACACTATAACTCCTATTGATGCAGCCTAGAATCACATTAGCTTTTTTAGCTGCCACATCACACTGTTGACTTATTTCCTCTGGCCCTACATACCAAAGAACAACAGCCATCACTCAGCTTACACAAACAGTCAGCCTTAACTGAACAGACACAATAGCCTTAACCCAATCAACTCTCCCAAAAGACTCTTCAGGGCTGGGCAGTTTTAACCCAATAGACACAAGCTCACTTTATGCTGTCTCTTCTACCGTGCCCATGCAAAACGCCTCTTGGCCTGGCCCCTGGTGGCTGAGCTGCTGTTCTGCCAAATATATTCCCCCAAACAGGAGCACCATCACACAGAAGAACCAAATACTCCATACTGCAAAACTCACAAGAACCCCACGTCTGTACACTCCTGGACCACCACCTCCATCACACACAATTTCTCTCTCTCTCTAGATCACTGTGTGTGTATGTGCTATCAAGTTACCTGTCAAATTACACTGACTCCTTGAATTCTGTAGGGTTTTCTTAGACAAGGAATATTCAGAGGTGGTTTTGTGAGTTTCTTCTTCCTTCCTTCCTTGCAACGTGTGGTATTTACTGGGAGTCTCTCATCAAAGTATTAACCAGAGGTGACCCTGCTTAGCTTCCAAGATCAGATGGGATCTGGTTTTACTCTTGCTTTCTCTTACCTATATATCTCCTCATCCCTTCCCTCCTGAGGGAAACTCCCCTCCTCCTTTTGGTTCCTCCCTTTTAGCAAGCAGCAAAATGTGGTCTGAGAGATACCCTGGATCAGTATAAACTAGACATCTAAGGCCATTTCTGCACTATACTGTTATAGTGCTATTATTCCACTTTCAACATCCTGTGGAATCGTGGGGTTTGCAGTTTAGAGAGGGGCACCTTTGGTCTTAGTAAACTACAAACCCCAGAATTGCACAGGATGTTGAAAGTGGAATAATGGCACTATAACGGTGTAGTGCAGAAAGGCCCTTAATCTGTTCAGCTTCTCCATATTACTGTCCTCAAATAATCATTGAATGGTTACTCCTGGGACTGTTTGTGTGTACTTATGTATGTACGTATCATACTATTATGTCTGGACAGGAGAAACAGAGAGAGAGAGACAGAGAGAGAGAGAGAGAGAGAAATTTTGTGAGTCTCCAGATATTATTATTATTATTATTATTATTATTATTATTATTATTATTATTATTATTAAAATGCAGGAATAGAAAAATAATCTTTAAACCAGCGACCCTTTCATACTACAAAATTGTATTGCTATGATTCCACTAAATTCCATGGATTCCTGGCGTTTGTAGTTTAGTGAGGCTAGTCTAGAGGTCTCTGGCTGAAAATTCTATGCACCCTCCTCTGAACTGCCAATCCCCGGATTCCATAGTAGGGTGACCAGACTGAAAAGGGGAGATTGTTCCTGTTTCTTTGATGTCTGAGTAGAAGAGGGCATTTCAGCAGGTGTTGCTTGTTACCTGGTTGCATAGCAAGCAACACCTGCTGAAATGTTCGCTTCTACTCCACCATTAAAGGAACAGGAGTCATTTCCAACTTTCCCTCTGCCAATCCTATTTAACAGGATGTTGCTGTAGTAGTTGAAAGTAGAACCACATTATCATGCAGTGTGAAGGGATCCCTATGTTTCTCAGGCGAAGTGATGTGGGGAACTGGCTAAAAGCTTTCCAGATCTCAGAGCCTAGTCTTGGGTCTAAGAGCTGGTCCCTCTTCTCCTGTCTGCAGGCAAGGGGAAGGAACTGAAGAGTCAGAAAACTGCTTTGAAAAATGTGTGCATATGTATTTTGCTCATCTGTTATACACAGTGGTTTGATTTGAATGGCACATACGAGCAACTGTTGTGGATGGTTAATGCATCTTGCTTACCAGGGACCACTCTGTGTAACATTGCAACCCTAACTGTCTTTTTTTTTTTTTTTAAATCATGTGCCAAGGATTGGTATCACATTCGTGCCTATTTCTATTTCTTTCTTTCCTGGAAAATGTCCAGAGAGCAGCAGGTGCCAGTACATGGATCAGCATTGTTCTAAGGTCCACTACTTTGAGAAGCACCACTTTAATTAAAACCTATAGCTTTGCAGTATATGGGATGCCAGTTAACCTCATTCACTTTGACTAATCCTGTACCCAGCTCTACACATGCATCAGGGTGAAGTGGTGGAATGCACAGAACTACTTCAGACCACTAGTGCAGAATATTATGTGTGAGTGTATTTGTTGGATTTCATAGAATTATAGAATCATAGAAATGTAGAGTTGGAAGAGACCACAAGGGCCATCCAGTCCAACCCCCTGCCATGCAGGAAAACCCTCAAAGCACTCCCGACAAGTGGCCATCCAGCCTCCGCTTAAAAACCTCCAAAGAAGGAGACTCCACCACACTCTGTGGCAGCACATTCCACTGTCGGACAGCCCTGACTGTCAGGAAATTCCTCCTGAGGTTCAGGCGGAATCTCCCCTCCTGCAGCTTGCATCCATTGCTCCTTGTCCTGGTCTCAAGAGCAGGAGAAACAAGCCCACTCCCTCCTCGACATGACATCCCTTCAAATATTTAAACATGGCTATCATGTTCCCTCTCAACCTTCTCTTCTGCAGACTAAACATACCCAGCTCTCTAAGTCTGTCCTCATAGGGCATGGCTTCCAGGCCCCTCACCATTTTGGTTGCCCTCCTCTGGACCTGCTCCAGCTTATCCATATCCTTCTTGAATTGGGGTGCCCAGAACTGGACACAGTATTCAAGATGAGGTCTAACCAATGCAGAATAAAGTGGTACCAATACCTCCCTCGATCTAGACACCATACTCCTATTGATGCAACCAAGAATTGCGTTGGCCTTCTTGGCTGCCGCATCACACTGCTGACTCTTGTTCAGCTTGTGGTCTATGAAGACTCCTAGATCCCTTTCACACATACTGTTAGCCAGCCACGTGTCCCCCATCCTATATTTCTGCATACCATTTTTTCTGCCTAAGTGTAGGACCTTACATTTCTCTCTGTTGAAATTCATTTTGTTAGCCTTGGCCCAGCTCTCCAATCTGTCCAGGTCCTTTTGAATTTTGATCCTGTCATCAGGCGTATTAGCAACCCCTCCCAATTTGGTGTCATCTGCAAGTTTGATCAGCGTGCCCTCTATTCCTTCATCCAAGTCATTAATGAAGATATTGAACAGCACCGGGCCCAGGACAGAACCCTGTGGCACCCCGCTAGTCACTTCTCTCCAGGATGAGAATCTGTCATTGGTGACCACCCTTTGGGTACGGTCAGTCAACCAGTTACAAATCCACCTGACAGTAGCCCTGTCCAGTCCACATCTTACTAGCTTCTTTGCAAGAATGTCATGGGGAACTTTGTCAAAGGCCTTACTGAAATCAAGATATACTATGTCCACAGCATTCCCTTCATCTATCAAGCAAGTAACTCTATCATAAAAAGAGATAAGATTAGTCTGGCATGACCTATTTTTGAGAAATCCATGTTGACTTTTCGTAATTACGGCATTGTTTTCTAAGTAATTAGAAACTGACTGTTTGATGATCTGCTCCAGGATCTTTCCAGGTACTGATGTCAGGCTGACTGGGCGATAATTATTTGGGTCCTCTTTTTTCCCCTTCTTGAAGATGGGGACAACATTTGCCCTCCTCCAGTCTGCCGGAACTTCTCCGGTCCGCCAAGAGTTTTCAAAGATTATAGCAAGAGGTTCCGCAATGACCTCTGCTAGTTCTTTTAAAATCCTAGGATGCAATTCATCTGGCCCTGGAGACTTGAATTCATCCAGTGTGGCCAGGTATTCCTGTACTACCTCTCTATCTATTCTGTGCTGCATTTCCCCCACTTCCTCACCTGCTTCCCAACCGCCAGGTTGAGTGTTTTATCCTTTTGGGAAAAAACTGAGGCGAAGAAGGTGTTGAGGAGTTCTGCCTTTTTTCTTCCTCCTGTTATTAATTCACCATCTTCCCTGCGTAGTGACCCTATCGTCTCCTTCTTTTTCCTTTTGCTGCGGACGTATTTAAAAAAGCCCTTTTTATTGTTTTTAACGTCTCTGGCTAGCCTAAGTTCGTTCTGTGCTTTAGCCTTTCTGACCTTCTCCCTACATCTCCTGGCTACATGCTTATAATCTTCTTTGGTGATTTCCCCCTTCTTCCATTTCCTGTACATGTTTTTCTTAATACTTAGCTCAGCTGAGAGCTCTTTAGTCAACCATTCCGGTTTGTTCAGATGCCTTCCATTTTTCCTCCTTAATGGCACAGTTTTAGCCTGTGCCTTCAGTATCTCCCTTTTAAAGAACTCCCATGCATCCTGAACTCCTTTCTCATTGACTATTCTTGACCACGGGATTTCAGCCAGCAGCTCCTTCAGTTTACAGAAGTCTGCTTTTTTAAAATCTAAGACGAATGCCTGGCTACACTTGCCTTCTCTTCCCCACTGAATGCCAAATCCCAGTAGGGCATGGTCACCCCCCAATAAAGATCCAACCAGTTCTACGTCATTAACAAGGTCTTCCCTGTTGGTCAGGATCAGATCCAGAATATTTGATCCCCTTGTCGCCTCTTCCACCTTCTGGACCATGAAATTGTCTGCAAGACAAGCAAGAAACTTGCTGGACCTTGCCGCCTTTGCAGAGTTTGACTGCCAACATATATCCGGGTAGTTGAAATCTCCCATTATTACTGTATCTCTCCTTTTTGAATGTGCAGTCATTTGGTCTACGAAAGCGCCATCGAGGTCCTCTGTCTGGCTTGGAGGTCTGTAGTAAACCCCCACTATAATATCCCTATTGTTTCTCGCTCCCTTAATTCTTACCCACATGCTCTCGACCTGGCTTCCAGTGTTCAAGTCATGGATCTCTTCACAGGTGAAAACATCCTTGACAATATAAGGCTACTCCTCCTCCTTTCTTATTTGGTCTATTTCTACAAAATAGGCTATACCCCTCTATTCCTACATTCCAATCGTGAGACTCATCCCACCAGGTCTCAGTGATGCCTATCAAATCATATTTATTTTGCTGTACTAGGAGTTCAATTTATATTCCACTTTTCTTCCTCAAATGGGAAGGCCCACAATAAAACTGAATAAATACAATTAAAACAGAAATTAAGTAGGAACCTAAAAGATTAAAACATAATTTGAAGTGCCCCAATAAATGAAAATACAACATCCATATGATTTAAAAGCACTTAGAAACCTGTGCATGTGTGTGTGTGTGTTTATTAATTCATTTCAATGTATAGCCTGGTTTTTGTGTTTTCACTCACCCAAGGCATCTCACAACAGCTAATCAATAAAAGAAAAAGTCATAAAAAACATAGCAGGAGAACTTATAATTTACAACAATGTTGAGTCTGTTTCCAAACTCCTTTTGCTTTTTTCTCTCCTATGGTACAGTGAGCATGTGTTTCCTGCGTTTCCTGCTGATTAAAGTAGTCAACCTCTTTGTGAGGCTAAGCAGTCAGTAATGAATGAGGACAACATAAAAGAAATCTGCTTTCAAATACCTGCTGGCATATTTGATATGAGGCCATATCTTGTTTTCTTCTTTTAAATAAAACTATGAAGATTCCATAGAAGTCTAGATGAAAAGAATGCCATATCTAAATCATACCTGTTTTGCCACTGATAACTATCATAAATACAAGATCTAAAAGGTCAAGTTCTTTTATAGAACTTGCTATCTAGGGGCATTACAACTTTTTATTATATTGCTTTTTTATAGTTATATGAGTGGCTGGTCATGCATTTTTGCTTTCCAAACAGGAAAAGCAACCAAGCTTTATAGTGAGGATGAGGACATCTCTTAATTTCTCTGTACTTTGCTCTATGTCAGTTAAGCTGGAATAATTACTGACTGCCATGATCAAGTCAGAACTGCAAATATACATTAAACTTTGACATTTTTATTCCTAATGTCATTGACACAAATTGTGTGGCTTAGCTCTTTGATTGTGGCCATGATAAGGAATGGAATTACCAGAGTGATTAACAGGAGAACACCTTATTCAGAAGTACTTTCTATTGAGTTAAATGGGTCTTATTTATTGTTATTGTTGTTGTATACCCTTAAGTACCTTCTGACTTCCGGCAAATCTATCACAAGGTTTTCTCAGCAAGAATTGTTCAGAGGAGGTTTGCCACTGTCTTCCCCTGAAACTAAATGGGGCTTGTTTCTGTGTGCCTTCAAATCATTTCCAACTTACGGTGGCCCCAAGGGAAATCTATCATGGGGTTTTCTGGGGCCGAGAGTGTGTGATCAGCCCCAGTTGCATAGGGATGGGGGTGCGAAAGATGTGGTTTGCCCCAGGCAGCAATGTTTTTGGGGTGTCCTGGCCTGTAGCCATGCCCCTTCGTGTCCTGGGCATGCCCCCATGCACCGCAGCCCTGCCACATAGCCCCGCCCCCCTCCACACACTCCAAGCTCTGCCACTGATGAGCCCAAAATCACCCAGTGGGTTTCCATGGTCAAGCAGGGAATCAAACCCTGGTTGTAGTCCAATGCTGGATCTTAAATGTGTAAGGTCCTACACTTAGGTAGAAAAAATGGAATACAGAAATATAGGATGGGGGACACGTGGCTGGATAGCAGTACGTGTGAAAGGGATCTAGGAGTCTTCATAGACCACAAGCTGAACATGAGTCAGTAGTGTGATGCGGCAGCCAAGAAAGCCAATGCAATTCTCGGCTGCATCAATAGGAGTATGGTGTCTAGATCGAGGGAGGTACTGGTACCACTCTACTCTACTTTGGTTAGACCTCATCTTGAATACTGTGTCCAGGACCTGGTTAAGCTGGAGCAAGTCCAGAGGAGGGCGACCAAAATGGTGAGAGGCCTGGAAGCCATGTCCTATGAGGATAGACTTAGAGAGCTGGGTATGTTTAGTCTGCAGAAGAGAAGGTTAAGAGGGGACATGATAGCCATGCTTAAATATTTGAAGGGATGCCATGTAGAGGAAGGAGAGGGCTTGTTTACTGCTGCTCCAGAGACCAGGACAAGGAGCAATGGATTCAAGCTGCAGGAAAGGAGATTCCACCTTAGCCTCAGGAAGAACTTCCTGACGGTCAGGGCTGTCCGGCAGTGGAATACGCTGCCTCGGAGTGTGGTGGAGTCTCCTTCCTTGGAGGTTTTTAAGCAGAGGCTGGATGGCCATCTGTCGGGAGTGCTTTGAGGGTGTTCCTGCATGGCAGGGGGTTGGACTGGATGGCCCATGTGGTCTCTTCCAACTCTACATTTCTATGATTCTATGATTCTAAATGGGGCTTATTCTGACATAAGTTAGTAAAACACTGCTGCCTTACTGTATTAAAACAGTGGTGGACAAAGCATAACCCTCCAGATGGTTGCAGCTCCCATTAGTGCTAGCCAGCATAGCCACTGGTAAGGAATGCTGGGAACTGCAGTGGTAAGGCCATTGGCAAGGAATGCTGGGAAATGCAGTTCAGCAGCATCTGGAAGGCCCATGCTTCGTCCATCCTTGTGTTAAAAGATATTTCAGACTACAAATTTTATGCTCTGCAAACAGTTGATTATAAACAAGAGAGTTAATTTGCTAAGGTAGATATTTTTTTTCCTCATGATGGAAATGCTCATTTATTTTCACTCACACTTGTCTCTGCTTGTACAGATTCTGTAAATTTTGGAAGAACGATGAAATTCCATGAAACCTGGAGACAAAGATGAGAGCAAGACAACTGTGGTTTAAAGCATGCCACAGGTAACAATGTTTTTTTTGGGGGTGGGGAGTGTCACTCAAATCTCATATTTTATTTGTTTGTTTGCTGAAATATTTATGTAGTTGTTTTGTGCCTTACTTGACCCTATCAGAGGATTTTCTGAGGCTGAGAGTGTGTGGTGCACCCAGCGTCACCCAGTGAGCTTCCGTGGCCAAACACGGAATCGATCCTGGTCTCAAGGGTTGTAGTTCAACACTCAGACCACTACACCATGCTGCCTCTCAAAATATTTATAGCCTCCCCTATATTATGGAATCTGAGGGTGGCATACAAGGAAAATAAATGTGTGTTCTGAACAGTTCAGAACTCAGAACAATAAAACATAATTAACAGGCTAAAGCATACTAAGTATTACCAAGTTAAGACAGCTTACAAGGTTAAAACAGTTTTAAAACCGTGCAAATGTATATTTTTTTGGGGGGGAAAATCAGTTGATCCATAAAAAGCCATGTTTTAACTGGACACTGAAATGCAAAAAAACATGATGTGCAATAAAACCAGGGCAGGGTATTCTCCAAACGGGGTGCCCCAACACATACTCTCCAACAGCTGGGAGAGCTGTAGCAGTTTGCTTTGGCCTGGGCCTATTGAAAAAGGCAAGATTCTGCCTCCTGCTGTCCTCTCCTGCCTGCTCATTTAAAGGACTGCAAATTACTTTTGCACTTTGAACTCAGTTTGCAGCAGCTGAAATTTGCTGAGGATAAAGGTGTAAGGAAGTGGAAGGAGGAGAAAGAAACTGGGATATTTTAAACTCAGCTTAAAAAGCAGGATGACAGAGGATTAATTGGAATCCTCCCTGCCAGATCAGGACAGTTGGAATGTATGCTCAAGGAGGATATGTAAACATATGAGGGACCTGGACTTTGTACCCCACCTCTCATTGCTAATGCATGAACCAGACATTTACTCTCTTCTCTTCACAACCTCACCAGCTGTTAATTCAGTAACTATGTGGACAGATTCAACTCACACATACAGATGTACTTAGGGAATTAAATCTTCATAAATCTGCAGGCAAGAAGTAACAATTTTACATATCCCTCTTCACTATGAGAAAAACTAAAATTGTACAGTTTGGGACTTATTGCTGTGTTTTCTATACAGGAAACATGTCTTTGCAGAAATTTTATTTATTTATTGAATGTTTTTGAAAGTTCCACCTATCTCTAATGTACACATAGAGGAATTCCTTCCTAAATCAAGATAGTGTGTGTCATGGTTGTCCCCTCTTATGTGGAGGAGGACCATGTTCATACATTTGCACATGTGTCCGGCCCCTTCATGTGATCTCAGTGGAGCAGGGTTCCACATGCCTTCTTTCACGATATGAAAGAATCTGAGTGAAGCTACTTTCCTACCAAAATATTTCTCACCCTCTGACAAAAATGATGCGTTGTTTCCACTCTCATTGAACCACGTGACTGATCATGTCCCTAAGGCTTAATTCATCCTCTATTGAGTTTCTGAGGACCATCCTGTGACAAAGCACTGTCTGTACTACAATTCCAGTTACCTGCAAAATGAAGGGTTTTTGTTTAGAGCTGTATGAAGTCAGTTCTTCTCAAAAAGGATGGGGTGGGGTACTCACGCAGGACACTGCTTCATTCAGACCAACTCCAACCAGCTAAAGCAAATGGGGAGATTCTGCTTTTCACCCCTATAAAAATATGTTGGGTGGGGAAGGTTAAAATTCCTTGTTGAATGGGACATGAGTGATATGAATAACATGCCTATGGGGTAGCATTAGAAAGGCATATTGTCTGGGAGAGTATGGCAGACCAAACTGAGCAGCCTCGTGGTCTCCATTCCCCATTCCTGACCACAGCTTGGAAAATTTATTGTTTGGATGACAACTTGCAGAATCTCTCATCCTGGCTAGGATTCTGCGAATTGTAGTGCAAAAAGTAATTCTTGCAACCTCTGTGTGTAATCTAGCTCATTGTTCACTGCTCTTATAGTCAAGAGACTCTCCAGGATTTCAGGCAGAGGGTTTTAGCTCAGTGGCCATCTGGAAATCTCAAAGGTGCTTAAACTTGCTTTTATGGATGAGAGAATATTCATCCAGGATTAGCCTACCATCCATACTCTTCTTTCTTTTCACCATTATTGCATGATCTGTTAAATAGTGGTAAAGCGTATACCTTCTTTCTGCTTGTTCATGGAGGCTTTCAGCTGATGTGTGAATTCTAATGTAACAAAGATTGGTTTGCAGTCCATCATAGATTGCAGAAGAATGACATGGTAGTGGACAGGGAAGTGATTGTTGAAATTTATTAAATCTGTACAACCATCTTATATTTTATCAGACAATTGGACCAGTTGACAAAGTATTTTGTTCTTCAGAATGGCTCTCCAGGTACTTATGAAAAATGCTTTCCAGACCTGTTACCTAATAGCAAAGGCCTCTTCTTTAATGGATACAGCTTAGGCCAATGTCCAAGCATTATTTCTCTTGGCCTAGAGCAAAAGAATAACATGGCCCCCTTCCTGCATAATTCTTTGTATGATCTGTAAAACTGACAAAGAAGGTTTGTTTTGAAAAACAGGAAAAGTGGTGTTCTTTAGCTTGTTTTAGTTTCCTTTGTTTAAAGTCCTTAGTTTCTGGCTGCCTGACTACAGCCCGATGTAGAAACAGGGTAAGCAGGTACAGTATATTAATTATTAGGGCTGGCCGTACCATTAGTGGAGTCAAAGCAGCAACTGCAGGTAGAATATGTGGAAGTGGTGGCAGGGGAGAAGGACACTGAAGTTCCTTTGCTTCACACAATGGCAAACAGATATTTAAATATATGGTAGGCTATAAATGTATTAATAAACTTTTAATATACTTAATAAACACAAAAAGGGTGACCAAAATGGTGAAGAGTCTGGAAACCATGCCCAATGAAGAGCGACTTAGGGAGCTAGGTATGTTTAGCCTGATGAAAAGAAGTTTAAGAGGTGACATGATAGTCATGTTTAAATATTTGAAAGGATGTCATGTTGAAGATGGAGCAAGCTTATTTTCTGCTGCTCTAGGGACTAGGACATGGGGCAATGGATTTGACTGGGGGAAAGAGATTTCATCTAAACATCAGGAAGAACTTCCTGATGGTAAGACCTGTTCGACAGTGGAATATGTTGTCTCGGAGTGTGATGGTGCCATCTTCTTTGGAGGTTTGTAAAGAGAGGCTGGATGGCCATTTGCTGGGGGTGTTTAAAATGAGTGTTGCTGCATGGCAGAGGGTTGAACTCAGTGGTCATTGTGGTCTCTTCCGATTCTATGATTCTATGAAATGTCTTCATACAAGGCCCTTCTGCCACTGGCAATCTCTACTAGCCTCAACTCTCACTTCTATCATTGTATAAAGTCTGTAACTTTTAGGCTCAGTTTCAAGAATGTCCTTCCAAATGTTGTAGGACTGCCCCTTCCAGCACCCTTTGAATCACAGCAAATGGTCAGGCATGCTAGCAGCTGTAATCTGGAGAGCTATATGATTCCCACCTTGGGCTATTTAACTGTATCTCTACTGGTAACAACCAAACCTCAACCATGGGTATTTTATTAGTTACAAATTTATGACGCTATAAGATTATTTTATTAATAACAAACTTAAGATGCTATATTTAGCTCCTTACCATCCTCCAGCACATGAATGCTGTTACCACAGTAAAACATCCACAGTATTAAAGATTGATGCCAGGTATTAAACAAAACATCAATGTATTTCTCTCTTACACATATTCTGTCTGACTCTCTCATTTGCATCAAGCCATTCCAAATGGCACTTCTTCCTTTCTGCCTCTCAGTCAGACTCCATCCTTGTGCAAACACACTTTCTACCATGCATTCCACGCCTCTCAATTACCCTTTCCGGATGCCCTGACCTTACTTAAGCATATAACATTACTATAAAAAGGCACAAGCTATGTTTACAACTTATGTAACTTTACAGATATCATCTAGTCCTTTGCCACAGGGAGCACAAATATTTTGGGTTGTCCTGTTTGGTTATACTGGAGTGATGATTCCCCTCTAGATGATGCACTCTATCACTACTGTCTAAAGTGTCCGTTCCAAGGCTGGTTCTGTCTGGCATTCTGAGGGCCCCCTGCTTTGGGGTCACTAAATTCAAAGGGCAGCACAGGGTCACAACATCCTTGGTTCTCACGTTAGGTCTTTAGCATTTGCACAGGAGATGACATTAGGAACTAAGGAGTTCTGGGACCTGAGGTTTCTGATGAAACATGTCATGGAGACACACTTCTCTATATCCCTATGTCTAGAGAACAAGCCCTAGGTTTCCAAGAGAAGCCCTCTTTCTGGCCCTGAGCCAGCAGCTCATTGTTCAGAATGTCACTTGTTCTTTTGTTTGTCTCTAGCAAACATGGCATGATCCAGACACGCAAGTCCTATTCTCACATTACTTACAAGATGTGAGGGCGAGAGCTTAGGATCAAGAGTGCAAGCTGTCCGCCCCTCCCTATTGCTAGAGTTGGCAGTTTGCTGCCTGAGGCAAAAAAGGCACCCTTTCCACATCCCATGGGCTTGTTCACACCACACCAGAGCTTTCCAAACTGTCACGACACATTAGTATGGTCAGCTGCAGTGTGTAGGCGTGTCGCACAAACATAACGGGTAGAGGGGCTGCTTCTCCTGCTGCCGCAGAACTCTGGGCCAAGGAAAATTCCAGCAAGGGTGGTGGCGAACCAGGCTCGGGTGGAGGGGCTGCCTCCACTTACTGAATTACTGTGGCCATTTCTGCACTAGACTGTTATAGCGCTATTATTCCACTTGCAACATCCTATGGAATCCTGGGGTTTGCAGTTTCGGGAGGGGCCACGTGGCCCCAGGATTCCATAGGATGTTGCAAGTGGAATAATAGCGCTATAGCAGTCTAGTGCGGAAATGGCCTGTGTTGTGAAATGATGCATGTCTAAAAAGTGTGTCACCAACATGAAAAGTTTGGAAAGCTCTGCATTACACAGCTGTAGCACAATGATTCCCCTTCAACCCTGGTATGTTAAAAAAGTCTAAATATATAACCAAAACGGAAATCATAAAGAAAGTGTAGGCTGATACAAGAAAATCACTCTGGATAAATTTTGGAAGCAAACTTGAAGGGATCTCTAGAAAATTCAAAGCCTTTTTGTTTACTTATGCAAGTGTTATCTGATCTGGTTGTTTCATTTATCTGATCTGGTTGTTTTGCATGTTTCAGTTTTTTTTTAGTTTTGAATAAAAAGTTTGGTGAAACATGTTCAGGTGCTCCTCTTTTTTTGTGCCGCAAGAACATATTGCTATTCCTTCCACGTCATTTCTGCCCTGGTCCCAAATTTTCTGGCCATTTCCACACTACACCGTTATAGTGCTATTATTCCAGTTTCAACATCCTGTGGAGTTCTGGAGTTTGTCGCTTACTCAAAGAGCTCTCTGGCTGAGAATTTTCAATGCCCCTCCCCAAACTGCAAACCATAGGAGGTGGTAGTGTGTACTATAACCCTGTAGTTAAAGTACTGCCTAGGGACACACCTATTTGGTTGACTTTGCTATGTGAATATTTGAAGGCAATGCTCTCACACTGAGGCCATTTCCACACTACACTGTTATAGTGCTATCATCCCACTTCCAACCTCCTGTGGAGTTCTGGGGTTTGCAGCTAGCTGAGTTCTCTGGCTGAGAATTGTAAACGCTGCTCCCCAAAGGGCAAACCCCAGGATTCCATAGGGTGTTGAAAGTGGAACGATAGCACTATAACAGTGTAGTGCGGATAGAGCCCGAGATTCCTCCCGCTGGCCCTGAGATTGGGAGGACGGGGGCCAAAGGAACGTTTGAGACAGAGCAGGGTGTCGCTAAGGGTGTCTCCCTTGCCCGGTGACTCATTTGAGCACCTGAACAGGGCAAGCAGCCTACAGAAAGAAAGCTTGCATAAGCATCTTGGAGCGCGACCTACCACCCAGCCTTCATTTTCCTCCCCATTTGAGCTCCCATCCCAGGTCACCCCCCCCCACTGCAAGTGTGGCCCCTGCCTTGGCAACAGGAAGGCACCGGGTGTGTAAATGCACACCAAAGCCTTTTTCTTCTGCACGCACGCACGGCGGGGCGGGTGGCTCCTGCGGGCAGGGTCCCAGCGCTTCCCACGAGAGGGCGAGATAAACGTGCGCGTCTGCGCCGGCCCCTCCCTCAGGAGACCTTTCACCCCTCCCTGAATTGCAGCCCGAACGGGGAGGGGATGAGCCGCCCGGCTCCTTTCGCCGGGCCCTTGGAGGAGCAGTCGTCTGGAGGGCAGAGGAGGGAAGGAGCGGGGGAGAGACCCCGGTTCGGCCAGCGAGACCTCTGTGTTGCAGAGCGAGCGGCCCCGCGGGTGCCCCCCGCGCGGGACGCCTCTGCCTTGCAAACTTTCCGAAACGCTAGACTTGAGCTCCCGCGCCCGCTGGCCCCGGTGCCGCTGGTCGCACTTCATCCTTTCTTCACTCCGTTGCTGGTAAGTCCAAAAGGAACCTCTGGGGACGTTCTTCTTCACCTCCTCCGTTTTCTTCTTTCTTCTTCTACACGTGGCCGTGTTTGTCCCGACTTGCTCCCGCGCTTGCCTGCGCGAAGGCAGGAGGAGGAGAGGCAGCCCAGGGAAGAAGTACAGTCACGCACCCAGGCGGGCGACGGGACGGGTGGGTTGTGCGCACAGACTTGTGTAGCTGTGGCCTGTTCCCCCCTCCCCCAGCTGTTCTAAGTAAAAAGGAAAGTTTTCTAATTACATTTCACATGAAGACTCACAGCCGATTCCTTGAAGATATCTGCTGCTCTGGGTGGGAAGATCTAAAGGGGTGGATATGTGTCTCTGTGTGCATGTGCCCTTAGGTTGCACATTAATTTCATAGGGTTTACTTAGGCAAGGAATGCTCAGAGGTGGTTTTGCCAATTCCTTCCTCTGAAAATACAGCGCCAAGTATTTGGTGGCAGTCTCCCATCTAATTACTAACCAGGGCTGATCCTGCTTAGCTTCCAAGATCAGACAGAATCTGGTGTCCTGAGGATATTTAGGCCCTATAAAGATACTTAAATGGGTGTTGTAGATTAAATGGGCCAAATTAAAAATGATCTGAAACTATCGAATGCTTTTCAGTGCTTGCTTAACTCTTCAACAGTTGGCTCTTCCGTATGGTAAGTATTAGGTTCTTTGGTGAGTGTCTGTGTGTGTGTTATGGGACCTGCAACTACTGTGATTAAACACTTCGGCAATCTTTTGTGTCAGACCTATCCTTATTTCTTTAAAACCAGCAGGAATGGTAACATTTATAACTTATAAAATAGTAGTATTACTGTTTGTGTGTATGCCTTTGTAGTCTGCCGACTTATGGCAACCCCAGTAGTATCACAGGGTTTCCTTAGGCAAGGAACACTCAGAGGTGTTTTTGACAATTCGTTAGTAGCTCTGCTAATTAGTGTAAAAGATAATTTTTTCCTTCATGAGTAGTTCATTTTCTTCTCCCCACCCAAACGCAGAACTTCTTTTCCAAAAAGTTTTTTTTAAAAAAAAAATGAAATAATGTAGGTATGAAAATATATATTGAACCACTAATTGGAAGTGCTATTTAAATATTTATTTATATTTATTAAGTATTTGTTTTTTGCCCCTTGGCCAACCAGGGCCCAAGATGATGTGCAAGAGGTAAAAACATTTTAAAACATTAAATATACACAGATAAAGCATTATTCTAAAACATACTAAAGGGTTGCTTTGAAAGAATTTTTAAAGAATCACCCACACGATTAAAATAGCCAAGAAAGGCATTCCTGTTGCACACATTTTTAACATTATTGATCTAGACATAAGAATTTCATTGAGTGCATATTGAATTTGGAATTGTTTCCATTTTCAACCTTATATAAGAGTGTTCACAAATAATGTCTATAAGCCTAATGGCACAGTCCTCTGCGTGTTGATTTCACACCAAAGTTCCATTGTGTTCAAAAGGACTTATCCCCAATAAAGTATGTAAGGATGACAGCCTAAAAGGCATTCTTAGCATCACATGTGAAAACTCAGTGTGTGATTTTCTTCTCACATTTCGTTTAGAATGCAGCTGAACCCCAAACCCAAAATATACCTATGGTGTGCTAGTTTGGAATGCTGGAGAAATTGCAGTTAAGTCAATAAGAGCCAAGATCAGGCCTTTTTCTTCTATCTGCTAGCCATTTATATTTAAAAGAAGAAAGTGTTATGTGCTATTGGAAATTGATGCACAATGTGCTTTTGTGCTTTTTTGATCCTTCAAGATACTTCAGTAATGAGTGGGCAGACTTTTGAATTGTGAAGACTTTTGAATTGTGCTGTCAGAGCTTGGACATTTTTTTCTTTGGACTACATTCATCATGCTGGTTGAGGTAAAAAAAAAATGTTTCCATGCGGTAGATCTGCACTAGATAACCCTAGATCTGACTTGATATGATTGGAACCCAGTGATTAACTAAGCAGTAATTGAGTGCAGATTGGTGACTCAGGAAGATACATGAAATTGTGTAACAAGATGCATGTGAATGCAAGCTCAGCACGGTTTCTTTTTCATTACCAGAATTAGAGCTTGCGTACACATTTTCCTTTCTAAGCCTGTTTTTTTTTAATTTCAGACTCTTAATCAGGCAGAAGGGAATGGACGGCTTTTTTTTATTATTTATTAAACCATTGGAAGCTAGAGGCATCATTGTCAATCTCAAACCAATCTGTAGTAGATCCTGATGTACATTCCATATGCCCTTTATTTATATAACATTAAAGACAATGAAACCAATGGTTCTTTATTGGTCAGATTACATCCTTCAGCAGCTGGGGCTCAGGATATATAAAGGAGCATCATCTACCATGTGTCTCAACTGCATTCCAAGATCCACTGCTGAGGTCCCACTGGTGGCTTAAGTTTATGACAGTCATGGCCTTTTGTGTGGTGACATCTTTCCTCTGAGATTCTGCACTCGCTGAGCTTCATGTTAGTAGTTTAATTTTACACATCTAACTAAATTTTTTCTGGTTAGGAAGGCATTTGCCTAACTGAGATTGCAGTCTTATATATACAGGGGCTAAATCTGGTTCAGCTCACTGGTGTGGATAAAGCTGTAGGCAGGCATAGGGTTGTACTGTGAATGCTGTTGGATTTTGCTTGTGCTATTCTCCTCTCTCCCTGGCAATATTAGTATTTTGTTTTATCCTGCTGACTGACAAGATGAAACGTCTTGGATATTAATAAATGAAAAAGAAGTTAGTCCATCAATAGCCTTACCTGTGAGCTGGACATACACAGCTTTCATATTTCACTCTCAGTTTTCCTTTTTCCACCACCATCCCTTTGCATTACGGGCTAGCATGGATAGGTTTACCAATAAAAACTTCAGAATGGAAATCTAGGTGAAAATGCAGATGTTCCTACTGTTCCCTTAAGTGTCAGATCTAATCTTGGCCATCTCACATCAATTCAGAAATAATCTTAAGTTTGATCTCCCTCACAGTTTTCATACAGAAGGGGAAAAATATCGTACTTTTGGATGTGAACTAGAAAAGCAATTCAGATCTCAGCTGCGAGAGCAAACAATGCTCCCTTCCTGTGGGATATCCTGCCTCCCAACAAATAAGAATCCCTGTCTGTCGCTATATTTGCACGCAGCAAATCATGGGATCCATCTTTACTTGAACATTTTCTGCCTGATCATCTCCCCTGCTTCCATAGACTTGTATATTACACACTAACCTTCCCTAGTCTCTTCTGTTTTTAGCAGGTTCTGTGGGTCTTGCGTATCTAAAATATATTGAAGCCTGAGTATATGAAATAAATAGTAATGAAGTAGTAAATAGTAGTACGGTACAGTGTACATTCTTGGTATGGACACTATCCAGATAGTGTGAGCCATCAAAACCAACAGAATAGGATCCAGAACTAATGTGTTTCATTGATTTCAATGTAATGTGGTCACCAGTGAGTGGTATGCAAACTAGTTGCTGGTGTGCCTGGAGAGCTAGACCATACAACAGGGGTGGAGTCCTCTGGCCTTCCAGATATAGTTGGATTGCAAGTCCCAGCAGCTGTAGCCAGCATAGCCAGTGGTCAAGATTACTGGGAATTGCAATTCAAGAATACTGAGAGGATTCCCATCAATTAGACAACCGTTGGCACTTACTGAGCATAAGGAACAACACTGAAAAGCCTGAATATGACGGTCCTCAACCTCTGGTGATCTGCTGGTGTATACTTGTCTCATGAGATTCAGCTTGTAGTTTGGCTTGGAGACGAGCATGAAAAGCAGTGCTTCTGAGGTATATTGCCAAATCTTGCTCATGCGTGTGAACACTGGACCCTAAGCAGGCTTCATCTCTACTTACCAGATTCTCCTGTGAATAGACTCTGAATATGCACCAGTTTCTGAGACTTGTGTCCCAAGTTTCAGCTATGCCTTGTTGCTCGCACAGTGTTGTCAGTTTTGCTGCACTGGGCTGAAGTTCAACATTTTGATGTTGTTAGCATTGTTAGCACTTGGCAAAGAAGGTACTGTGCCACATTAAGATATAATGCTTTTTAAAAATCCCCTAGTCTTTAGGGGAAGAGATAGGGGTTCATAGTTAAAGATTAATATTTCAGAAATTGATTGCTAGGGCATACAAAAGTGGTTTGGTGTACTTACCCTGCCCTGTAACATATGTTCTTTTACTTTTAAAAGTACTTTCAAAGTTATTCATTCCGCACGTTTTCTCTATTCCAAAGTTTCAAGAAATAGATCCTCTTTGGAAAGGAGCTTTTGGATGGAACCAAGCTGCTCTGCTCCGACAAGATTGACTGAATGTTTCCCATTGGAATGTGTCATTTTGCAGTGCAGTGATGACTCCAGATCCGCGAAGTGCTCTTATGTTACAATGGCCACGCAAGTACAGTCAGTCCTCCACAATCATTAGGGTTAGAGGTGCAGGACCCCTCAAAAATAGAAAAATCACAAATACCAAAATGTGTATGTGTGTGTGGTCTGTGGAAAGAGGTTGAAGCAAGGTGGGGAGAACAGATATCCACACCAAGTCAGGGAAAGGACAGAGAAAGGGAGTGGGTTGGTATGATGGCCCTATACTCTCTCTCACACCCATCTGCTTACTTGGGTGTGTGTATGGGACATCAGGAGAGGGTTTGTGGTGCTGAGAAGTCAGGCTACAAGCTGTTCCTAGCTGGCCAAGCAGCAGCTGGAGCAGAAGGAAGAGGAGGAGGACCAGAGGTAGTTTTTCAAAGTGCTGCTGGGCCTGATTAGAGCCACCAAGAGGGAAAGTTTGCCCTGGAAAAGAAGCACAGGGGTGGTAGGGGTTGGAGAGACTCTCAAATAATCAAATCTGTGAAAACAAAACCTGCAAATATGGAGGTCCAACTGTAAATACAATTAGGGAATGGAATACGTCAAGTCAATAAGACTAGTTTTGGCCTCTTTACCACTTAGGGCAAGAAAAGGAAGAAAAAGTAGGGGCTATTCACATTATACAGTTATAATGCTATGATTCCAAACTAATTGCCGTGGCAATGTTCTATGGAATCCTGGGATGTGCATTTTAGGGAGGAGCATTTAGAATTCTCAGCCAGAGAGTAGAACTGCCTCAACAAACTGCAAAGCCCAGGATTCCACAGGAGGTGTTGCCATGGCAGTAAAGGTAGAATCATAGTGCTGTAAATGTATAGTGTGAATAATCGTGTAGAACTGAAAAGACCCTAATTCTTGGCAGTCTCTCCTTTTTGCTGAAGTAGCAGGGGGTGGGGTGAGGATTCAGGAGGCCATCTCCAAGATGCTGCAGACTGGAACCAGTGACAATATTTTTATTTTTTTATTTTGTAGATGTATATCGTTTTGGCTAAAGACCTCAAAATGACTTAGGGCAGGTATAAAAAATTGCAACAAGCACAAAACGAAAGCAATCCAGGACTTGCATCTCTCTCTCCCCCTGATTTGCAAATCCTTCCCAGATGGGTGTTGGTCTCAGAGGGCCCCTTGGTGGTCAAAGGGGCAGGCCAGTAGGAGCAGGTGCTCTCTTGACAACCTCTTCATCCACCTTCCTTTTTCTTCTAAAATCTTTTCCCATGGGACAGTTGGTGTTGATCCTGTAGGTGGTGAGGGGACAGTCCAGCTGTGTAGGAACAAACAAATCTCAAGGTGGGATTTAAGGGGAGAGGCAAAACACCATATTTTGAGAAGGCATGCCTGAATTTCCCCCAGATCTGTCACCTGCGATTACGTCTTCAGTTCAGTACATGGTTGGCCCAGCATTCAGGAATGCTGAAGTTCATCAGGAGTTCCTTAGTCAGAAGAGAGAGTACCAAAGGTCACACATCCACCCCATAGTTTATTATAGTACTGTTTGTTGCAGTTTTACTTCCTGTTGTTTAAAGGATTGGTATCTTACTTGGTTGACTTTTCCATCTGTTGGCTTTGGGGTTATTCTGGGTGAATGAAGCCACTTCATCTTCCCCATCTAGCTATCTGTAGACCTCAAGGATAATACAGAGTTTTGGTTAGCTGCGTAACAAGATACTTCCCATCAACTTGTGTGATTTAGTTTTTTCCATAAGCAGCACCATGATTTATAGGATTTCTCCTGGGGTGTGTCTGTGTGGCTCCACTGTAATCCTTGTATCACCAATACTGGCAGAAAGAATAAAGGAAAACCATCAGTGATGTGGGGCAGATGCACAAAAATGCACTATTATTTTTAATGTTGCATTATTGTGACAATATGTACATCAAGAGAGCAGAAGGAAAAACATCGCTTGCAAACCTGTCATGGCATCTAATATACTGGGATAGAGCCAGCATGGGGTAGTGGTTTAAATGTTGAACTTTGACCCTGAAGACCAGGGTTCAATTCTCTGCCCAGCCATAGAAACCCGCTGGGTGACTTTGGGCACGTCACACATTCTCAGCCCCAGAAAACCCCATGATAAGGTTGCCTTAGGGTTGCCATAAGTCAGAAATGACTTAAAGGCACACAACAACAAGAGATTATTACTGGAAGGTAACATATTTGTGTAAAAAGTGTGTCTTCACCCTTTTCCAACAGCAAATAAGATCTCTTGTTGAACACAGACTTGTCTACTTTTTGTTCCCATTCATGCTTTGTGATGGAGCTGCTTCACATAGCATGGTGGCATTGGGCCATCATCTGACAAAACTGCCTCACTGACCCATTCACTGCAAAGCATCTAAATAATTTCCCAACTCCCAAGACCTAGGATAGAACAGAAGCCTCAAATAAGCATTGACCTATTGCAGATAGACCAAATTATGGAACCTTAAGACGGCAGCTATGGTGCTGAGCATGATGTGAACGTTTCAGGTTTCATTCTCTCTTTAAACTGTACAGGTTGAGAACTTGGTGGGAGATAACCGAAGAACCTGTTGCATGTTGCTGGGAACTTGAGGAGCAGGAATGAGTGATGAAGGTGACAAAACAGACCCTGAGCCAGACCTCAGATCCTTACTATACAAAGGACTCTAACAGATAATTCAGAAAGTGAGACCAAAGGTAGAACTTCTTAGAAGTAGTGTATTGTATCCCAAACTCTCTTTCCTCCAGTGGAGTTTTCCATTGGAGGAAAGTACCTTTGGATGCAACTTAGTACGTCAGCAGCCAGCTATACTGCTTGTATCACAACATGCTAAAATCTAGGGATCATTCATGTACACAATATTTGTATAGCTAGGATGCTGTCTAAGTGAATTCAACATATCGTACACAGATGCATACTGTCTAGGATTAAGATCAAGAGAGATCAGTGGGTTCTCTTTGCGGCAGAAACTGTCTGTGCACCGTACTGATGAGCTAACACTTCAAAATCACAGAGCCATCTTCCTTCAACCTCGGAATCTTTCTCTAATCTTTCTTTCTTTGTAAATAAATTTAATGCTAAATGATTTTTAAATAGGGGCTGGGGAACTGTGGTGAATTTGAAGACCAAGTTCTGCCCTTGAGAGCTGCTTTGGCTTCATGAAATGCCAAAAAATCTTAGAAGCTGAAGATTTTGGGTAAGGGCAAGATGGATGGTTAAAATCAGAATTGGAAGTGCTGGTAAGTTGTCTGTCAAATATGTTGCATAGGTGAAGAGGGGGAGTTGACCTTAAGTTTGTTTTTCTACAGATTAAACCTAGCTTTCTCCCATTTTTTGAACATATTTGACAGACATACTTATCAGTAGTTCAAACATTGATTTTAGTCACCTCTCTCACTCCTCTCTCTGTGGCCCAGGATGCAATGAATTTCTCCTCCCATTAATGAGGTGTAAACCTGTCACTAGTATATAATCCTCCTGTTTGTCTTTTTAATGTTCCATAGAAATAGACCTCCTCCAGAAAGATGGCTTACAACCCAGAAGTCAATATCACAATGACCGAGTCCAGTACAAATGGTGTTCCAAGCAGAAAGTTGTCTACCTGGAGCACATCGAGGCCCACCACCGTTACCTTTCACAACATCTACTACAGAGTAAAGATGAAGAGTGGCTTTTTTGGTTGTCGAAAAACGATTGAGAAAGACATTCTGAGGGATATCAAGTACGTATTTTTCAATCAGTTTGTCCGCTTCCTTTCTTTTCTTTTTTTAATGATAAATAAATGCCATCTCTGGATTGCCTTTTAGAGTGTACACAGTGCTTCACCTGTAATGTAGACTCTCTGTTGTTGTGATAATTCTTTATTGTAGTGAGCTTCATCATCTCTGTGAGAGCTTGGAAAGGTTATTTTGTGGACTACAGTGTCCTTGATCCTCCAACTGATATGGCAGATGGCTGGGGGATTGGGGGATTTGTAATCTAAAAAGTAATTTTTTTTCATGCTCTAGATGATATAACTTTTTCAGGCTCTGATCTTGGGATTGCAGATGAGAGGCTGAGGTTGAGAGAGAATAGCAATTTTTTAAAACCTGTTGAATGAATTCATGAACATGGAAAAGATTGAGACCAAGACTTCCTGGTTTATAGTTCTGTTTCTTAGCCATTAACATGTGCAGACTTATTGTGTAACATATCATCCCACAACCTTTTTACCCTGCAGGTAACTCATGATCGGAGAGCAGGATTGCTTCCTTTAGTTGCGCATAGACAGTTGTAAGGCAATGAGTTTTCAATTCCACCAAAAACAGGGTTTAGAAAAATTCCTTTTTGGAGACTTCAACTACTAGTGGCCATTCTCTGTTGAAGATTTTGCTCTGTACACTCACAGGACAGATGTAGGAGCGCTGAGTCTGCTGTAATTATCAAAGTAAATTAATATGGTTTCCTTTCGTTTAACTCACTGGCTTGTATCCATTGCTGGCTTTGAGCAATTTGGCAGTGTTTCTGTTGCACAAAGTGAGGCACTAACTTTTTGCCAGTCCTACTGGTTGACTGCAGCCATCCACTCATACTGTTCTAAACAGTTGCTAAACAAGCAGGAGGCTTTTTGGGGGATACAAGGGGAGTTGCAATGTGTAACAGCATAAAAATCAGATGCTTTGTTTTGTGTAGGCAGACGTGTTTTCCTCTAGCGTCACTGAATGTAACCCAGAATGCGTAAATTTTTGACTTCCTTAAAAATATTACACAGTATGCAATGAAAAGGGAGGGAGTGGGGAGAGTAGCACATAGTCAGCAAGAAAAAAGAGAAAAAAGTCTCTGGTACTGACACTGATATCTCATGCAAGATGCATGTTTCTGTATAGATAAAAGTAAAAAAAAATTATTGAAAAATGAATAGCATTTGACTTTCCAGCCTTGGAACAGAAAGCTTGATATAATAAGGGCACGAGCTGAGACTTGAAAAAATTCAGTACCAGTATTTTCCTGCTGCTACTAATTAGTTCCACTATAAGAAAGAGAAATTTGTTCATATTAGTGTCTTCAAGAGAAAGTTTCAAAAATAAATACGTAGATAAAAATTGCAAGGTAGCTGTGAAGTCCTAAGTGATTGTGCTCTACTTCTAAGAAGTCTTCGTTTGAGAAAGAGTTTTCAATCTGAAATGGATTTGGGATAGATAAACAGCTATTAAACTTGTTTTGTTTGCCACCAGACTTTTTATCCCCTTTCTTCCCCTCTTTCTTTAAAAAAATAGACACACAACCAAGCCAAACAAACAGATCATTGCTCAGACTAAAAGGTGCTCATCTCTCTAGAAACTGGAGCGAAAACCTGGAAACTGGAAATGCTACCTTTTTTTGGACTACATTCCCAAAATCCCCAGCCACAGAGCCACTAACTGCGATGATGGGAGATTCTGAGAGTTATCCAAAATTTTTCTCCAGTTCTTAGAAAGCTTGACTGGAGCAAGCAAAGCTCCAGTTGTAGACACAGTTCTCTCTCGCACGTGTATGTTCCTTGTTTGCGTCTCAGCCTTCAGTGTTTGATTTCCCTTCAGTGTCTGAGCATATGAAGTCATAAACGTTCAATATGGCTATAAATAATTAACCACATTGGGTTGCCATGTGTGCGAAAGGTAACGGGCTCACTCCCTGCTCTGGATTCCATAATCTAAGTTACACAAGCTAAAACAATGAATTATGAAACAGTAATTATCTAACAGAGCTTGGAAAAGTTACTGATTGGACTACAACTCCCCAAATCCAGCAGCCAGCTAGGTCACCACGACATGTCAGACTGAACTCTTTTTTTAAAAAAAGACATTTATATCTTTCTTTATTTACACACTGTATTCTGAATTGCGTGGTTTTCTTTATGTGAAAGGTGACAGAATCACTCCCAGCAGACTATTCCATAACCTGTGCTTACATAAACTGAAACAACACGATACGGAAGCAGTAGTCATCAACGATAACGTGTCACAGAATTAATGTTAAAAGTTTCATATCTGTGGATCCATGGCTGTCATTTCCTGAGCTGAGCTATTTTGACACTTCTCTGTGACTGCTTATTTCTTTCATTGCTTTTCACAGTATATGAAGAATTTTTGTAAGACAATGTGGAATTTTTGTATATGTAGAACAATGAATTTTAATTTTTTTTTTTTACAGTCTTGCAGCTCTTCCAAATATAAGGGCTTCTCTCAATGGGACAAATGTATCAGGAAGTTGCAGTATTTGTTGCTGGAATTCTTCTTCTTTTTTTAAATGCAAATGACATTTCTCTTGTCTTAGATTATTTTCTGGTAATTCCTAGCACCAGTTATGTTATTCCTACCAGAGTATCCAGACACCTGGCAAAACAAAGCAAAAAAAGTTCTCTTTTTCTTTTCTTTTTAATTTTTTAACAAAGTTACACAGTCAGCCCTCCGCATTTTGTGTGTTTAACTTTCATGGATTGGATTATTTGCAAGTTTTTCCAACCCTTCTTCCTCCCCACCTCAAGTGTTTCTTTTCCAGAGGAAGCTTCCTTCTTGGTGGTTCCAGTCAGGTCTGCAGACCTTTAAAAACCTACCTCTGGTGGTCCTCCTCCTTCACCAGCTGCTGCCTGACAAGCCAAGGATGGCTCACAGCCAGATTTCTGAGCACCACAAACCCTCAACTGATGCCATCCCACTTCCAAGGAAGGAGATGGGCAAGAGAGAGGAAATATAAGGCCACCATACTGACCTTCCTTCTCCTTTCCCTGATCTGGTTTGGACCCTTAATGCCCGTTCTCCTCACCATGCCTTGGACCCCCTCCCACAGATATACACATTTTGATATCTGCATTTTTTCCACTTTTAGTGTTTTGCACTCGTAACCTTAGCAAATGTGGAAGGATGACTGTAGTGGATCAGTGAATAGAGACTTTTGCTTTATATCACTGGAACTCTAAAAAAAATAATGTTGAAAGATCTCTCTTATTTTTTTTTTTTAAAGAGAGGGGAAAAATTGTCCTTCAGAGATTAACACCACCTCAGCAAATTATTGTTGTTGTTGCTGTTCTGTTCCTTCAAGTCATTTCGACTTATGGAGACCCTAAGGTGAAACTACAACAGAGTTTTCTTGCCAATGTTTGTTCAGAGGGAGTTTGCCTTTGCAGTCCTTTGAGGCTGAGAGAATGTGACTTGACTAAGGCTCCACCTAGTGGATTTCCATGGCTGAACAGAGTTTTGAACCCTGTTCTCCAGTGTTGTAGTCTTGACACTCAAACCACTACAGCATACTGACTGTCAGCAAATTATACCCAAGTTTTAAAAAAAAAAACTTTGAAGGGGCACTGGTATAGATCCAAGAAATTGCTGCAGACAACCCCTAAAAAGAATGGAACAAGTAGATGTGGAGATGACAACAAGTGGCATAACCTAGGGATGTCAAACTCAATTTCATCTTGGGCTGCATCAACATTATGGTTGCCCTCAAAGGGCCAGTTGTATCTGTAAGACTATATAAATGTACTGTTTTATCATATTAAATAATGATATTTCAGCCCCCCCAGCCCCTCTCTGTGCCTCTGTCAGCCTCCTTTCTGTGCCTCTTTCTGCCCCCCATGGCTCTCTCTGTCCCCCTGCCCCTCTGTACCTGGCAAGCCCGATCCCCACTTGCAGGTCCTGGCTGTCGGTATTCTGAAGAGGGGACCAGCAGCCAGTACTCGCATCTGCTTCTACTTCTGACTGCTCCTCTGTCCAACTCTAGCAAACCACATGGAACGTTGTCGTGGTAACCCGTGGCAATGCCTTGGACGTAGGATGTAGGAGCAGTCAAAAGTAGAAGTAGATCGTGAGTACTGGCTGCTGGGCCCCTCTTCAGAATACCGGCAGCCAGAGGCCCAAAATGTAGGCGGGGGAAGTGCCGCAGCTGCAGGAGAGGCGCAAGGGCCACATGAAATGGCCTGATGGGCTAAAAAAAAAAAAAAGTTCTCTCTCTCTTTCATAATACTAAAATCCAACAAAATGAAATCTTTACACACATATTACTCTATTACAATCAGATAATTAATTTACAGAGCTTGGGAAAGGTACATCTTGGACCACACCTCCCAGTAGCCAAGCTAGCTGAACAATTCTGGAAGCTGTAGTCCAAAAAGTAACTTATCCAAGCTCTGTTGATTTGTGGGATTCATTGGCACAAGATATAGCATGGCCACTGGCTTAAGTGGCCTTAAAGGGGATTAGTCAAAATGATGGGGGATTGCCTTATCCATGGCTGTAACAGAGATCGAACAGAGAAAGCTACCTACTTTGCACTGAGATAGACCCTTGTTTTATGTAGCTTGGTATTGCCTATAGCAGGATGGGCAACTATTGGAGTCTAGGGGACTTTGGAGGGTCACGTGCCACACTGCACCCTCTGAATTGCACACTCTGAATATTGATATAGTATGACATTTGCCTTCAAGATTTCACATTTTCAGATAAAGGTTCCCCCTTTTTTAAAAAAAATATGGATTTGAAATACAACCAATTTTGATTCATGGATGTAACATACCATTGATGGAACAGATTGTGAAAAGTGAGCTGTTTTTGTTTTACAGTGGCATAATGAGGCCTGGACTGAATGCAATTCTGGGACCAACAGGCAGTGGCAAATCTTCGTAAGTCTTATAGTAACAAATAAAAGGGGTTCATTTTTATCTAACGTAAATTCATGTCCTTTGATTAAAGAAATTGCAGCAGATAAAAATCATGGTTTCATAGACTAATGTCTGGGAAGGCATTTGTCAAACTCCAAATAGTTTTGCCAGAATATTTGCCTGTTCTTGAAATCCTGGTGTGATGCTGTGAGTATGCCCCGCTGAGATTTTCTGTGGGATTAGCTCAGTAATGGCTATGCACTGATGAACAATGACCAGATATCAAGATGTTGACTGTTACAGACTTGACTGATGTTCTGGGGAGGTTGATATGGGGTTATTTGCACATTGTCCAGCATTACATGGTTATAATCTACATTAAAATGTGCAGGTATACCTTTGATTCATGGCTTCCTCACTCTAGCCCAGCACAGTTATTGGCGTAGTGATCCTGAGTGTTTCCAGATGAGGCTTTTATTGCATAATTGCACTCCTTCAAACACAGAAATTCCCAGAGGATCCAGACAAGGTGGTCTCTCTTTTGTAGTGTTTCACATTTTCCTACTGATTCTTCTGACTTTTTTTCTTCTTGCTAACTTGCCCCAACAATGGCAAGAAAGAGGCATATATCAATAGAAGTTCTTTGTGCTGAAGCACCTGTGAAATATCATTATGTGATTTCTGCACAATTGCTTATATTAGAAATCTTAGAATCAAATTAAATGTATTAACTGTCTAAGTAAAATTAATGTGCATGTTTATTTTATGAGCAGCAGACTGGGGAAAACCTGAGCAACGTTGGATTGTGGAAGAGTGGGGAGCGTTTATCAGACATTTCTCTCTGTGTGATGATCTTGACCAAAAATGGCCTCTCTGAAGCTGCTATTTGCATTTAAAAAGAAGCATCCATTGGGCTGATAGAAACTTCCCTTGAAAGACAAATAGCAGCTCCAGAGAGTTGATTTTTGGCAAGAGCAGAGTCAGGACAGAAGTAGTTAAAACAACTCTTTGCTGTTCTGTGTGGTCCCAAGACTTCTCAGGTTTCCTCGTGGCTCCCATTTACATAACAGAAACCATACAAAGTAATTGCAGTTGCTGCCATTTCTAGTCTGGAAATCAATGTGTTTTATCCTGAAAAAACTCACGTGTCGCATGGTCTTGATTTTTGACTTCTAGACTTCTGGATGTTTTAGCTGCAAGGAAAGACCCTCATGGCCTGAGTGGAGATGTGCTCATCAATGGTGCTCCTCAGCCTGCCAATTTCAAGTGCATGTCTGGATATGTCGTACAGGTAAATGATTCTCTTTGATTTTATTACTTTGGCATTCACACAAGCCACTGATAAACCAGAGGCAACTTGTATGACGTGTAACCCAGGTTCCTCTAACCATAAGATGGTATGTTTGGAGTTAAGTGCCCCATTAGAATTTTCTTGGCATTGCAGAACATGGAGAAATGAATGCTTGTATGGAGGTCCATTTGTGTGCTGAAGAGAGATATGTGTCTAGAAATGGCCTAAATGTTTTCTTTGGATTTTTCAGGATGATGTGGTGATGGGGACCTTGACTGTGAGAGAGAACCTCCAATTCTCAGCGGCTCTCCGACTGTCAAAGACTGTGAAGCAGCGAGAAAAGGATCAAAGGATCGACCAGATCCTCAACGACTTGGGCTTGACAAAAGTGGCAGATTCAAAGGTAATGGCTTAGTATAGAGCTTGAAACAGTTATATTTTTGGATTATGACTCTTTGGCAGGGGATTCTGTGAATTGTATTTCAAGAAAATAGCTTTTCCAAGGTCTGATGTTATAAAGTACTGTATGCATACTTCGAAGAGAGCCAGGGTGCTGGAGTGCTTTGAGTGCTGGATTGGACACTGGGAGACCAGGGTTTGAATTGACGCTTGGCCGTGGAAACATTCTTGGTGACCTTAGGCAAGTCGCACTCTCTTAGCCTCAAAGGAAGGCAGGGGCACGCCCTCTCTGAGCAAATTCTGCAAAGAAAACCCTGTGATAGGATTGCCTTAGGGTTGCCGTAAGTCAGAAATGACTTGAAGGCATTGTACTTTTAAAGAGAAGAACTGTCAAGCACTTGTCTGACTGCACCCTGCTTACTGTTGGCTATAATCTCACATTTGTTTACTTCTAGATGGCTAGGTCCGTTGCATACAGATGGATGAATAGTTAGGGCATCCTAAATATGTTCAGCATATTAGATTCAATTATTTTTGGTGCAATTTGTACCTTATTTGTTTTGAATATTCATTAGCTGCTCTTCAACCAAAGATTGTGGAGCATAGAAATAATGCAATGCAATAAAATACATAAAAATAATACAATGCAATAAGAATACAATGATACAATGCAATAAAAATATACACTAAAACAATATATAGCGGGGCCAATAGTGTAATGTATTGTAATGTGTTAGAGACAAATATCATTCCTTCTCCTGCTTAAAAGTCTTTGGCAGGTGAAAAACATTCCTTTTCAGATTTGGAAATCAGTCTTCCACTTTTGACTGTATAGTCAACATCTCTATATGAAACCAGTCTATCTGAAAAAGTTTTCACAATGCAGTCAGATGATGCCATGAAAATCATTGTTTTGCATTAGGTTGGAACCCAGTTCATTCGTGGTGTATCAGGAGGAGAGAGGAAAAGAACTAATATTGGAATGGAGCTCATAACTGACCCTGCAGTCTTGTTCTTGGATGAGCCAACCACTGGATTGGATGCCAGCACAGCCAATGCAGTGCTGTTGCTACTGAAAAGGTAATTGCTAGAAAAAGTAGAATAATTTTCATTTGTGCATTTAGAAAACTGGACAAGTTTCTTCGACTTGAATGAAAGGAAGTGAGATGTCAAATCTGATTCGCTGTATGATTTAATGAAAGTGTATGAATTGGAAAGTGTTTGAATTGAAGTGCAGAGACTTGGGTTCAAAGCTCTCTTCAACTGTTTTTAAGATGTATTTACAATTACTCCTATGCTTCTGTGCATAAAATGGTTTTAAAGCTCTCTTCAACTGTTTTTAAAATGTATTTACAATTACTCCTATGTCTCTGTGCATAAAATGTACCACAGCATTTAATACTTTCTAACTTGCAAAAAATTAACATACAACAATAAAACAGTGGTTGATTAAAACCTGACAAAAAAAAATGGGAAAAACCGCATACATGCAGTAAAATAGTCATCAAATGTGAAATATTGAGGTCAAATAGTTTTTTACCTATCTATAGAAAGAAAGCAGAGGGAAGTATAAGTACTTCTCTTGGAAGGAAGTTTCATACCACTGCCGAAGAGAAGGCCAATGGATTCTGTAGTAGGAATCACAGAAGAGCTTAAGTGCCAGGAAGGCTAATCAAAGATAAGATATTCCCTGAGATAATCAGGAACAAAACCATATAGACTTGTGGATTTATTTGTGTTATATCAGTCATGCTTTCTTAAATTATTTTACCTCATAAGCATGTGCTGACTTGGGAAGAGTCCATGTGTGCTTCCCACAGCTTCTTAGGTGAAATACAACTGCAGTAAGTAAAGAAAATTTTAGGAAATAGGCCTTCTGTCTCTCTATCCGTGGATATAATGTAGCTCATGTTAGTCATAGTTATCAGTATAATTGTGGCTGCGTTTACTGTTCTATGAACATTAGCAGCCCCTGGTTTGTGAATTTGAACACTCTTTAGTGAGATATAATCCTTGTCAGTCTCAAAACCTGCCTCTGACAAACTGGACTCATAAACTGACTGCATAGCTGCTAAATGAGTAAGCTAGGTGTTCTGTTTTCTTTTATATTCTCCGTTGGATTGTTTAGTGATGTATTCCTTCCCTCAAAGAGTGTGAGTTTGTAGAGTTTGTGAAGTCATGACAGTTAAAGTGAAATCAAACTGCCATTACTGTGTTGCATAGATGCACTCTAAAAATCTCAAAATCTGTAGCCAATTGACATCTTTCATTTCTTTTCTTCTTTTTCTTTTTTTGGCTGCTTTCTCTGCAGGATGTCAAGGCAGGGAAAAACGATAATCTTTTCCATCCATCAGCCTCGTTATTCCATATTCAGACTGTTTGATAAATTGACTTTATTGGCCGCAGGAAGAATGCTGTATCATGGACCTGCTCAGAATGCCCTAGATTACTTCAAGTCCATTGGTAGGTTTTCACAAGGCTTTCTGCTGAAAACCACGGAACACAGGAGGCCAAACCATAAATACTGTGTGAATGCACCCCCCAGAGCTGCTGCTGCTGTTTGCTGTCAGGTTGAGTTTGGCTTAGGATGACCCTGTCAGTGAGAAACCTCCTGGGGTCATCAACAGCCCTGCTCAGGTCTTGCAAACTTAGGACCACAACTTTCTTGTTTGAATGAATCCATCTGTAACATTGTCTTTTTCTTTTCCTATTGACTTCTGCATTTCTCTACATTAATGTCTTTTCCATTGAAAATGCTGGTCATCCAGGCTGATTGCATACAGGACTCTTATTGTGCCTGTATGATTTCCACTTTGCATCCAATACCAGGTTTTGGGAGAAGAATAAGTTTGCATTAGGAAGTGGATGTAGGAGATGTGTGTGTGTGCTCATGTGTGTATCCCCCTGCCCACACCATGACCTTGATCCAATTTGCACCCACTCTTTTGGATGCTTCTAGGAGAAGAAAGAGATGTTAGAAGATCATCTGTTCCCAGATCTTCTGCATCATGTTTAGTTGGGCCTGCAGAAAGGTAGATATGCCTAATGGTGCTTCGAGATGGGGCTTTTATTCTGCACCTTCCCTTGATTGAAAACCAGAATTCAGGGTGATGGCAAAGGAAGCTGCCATCTGTAAGCTTTCTATGTTTCACTGCTACTTTCTCTTCCTTTTCCGTACCACAAGGTATTCACCAGCGAGGGAAAAACAAAAGTTATCAATGCCTTTTGACTGGTAATGCTAGGAGCTTTCTTTCTGGAAGCGTCCTATAAGTAAATGCCCAAAGCATTTGGAGTTGTAGATTTTTCCCCTTACACTGGATTTGAAAAACTCCAAACTGGGAACAGTGGGCATGGCTGGAGAGATATTTTCTTAGAAAGCATCAGTGTAACGAAAGGAGCATTGCAAGAGCACTGCTATAAGAGAACTTCCTAGTGAATTGAGATCAGTGTTAAAACATGAATACCCAGCAGGTAAAATAAAATAAAAATTGCAAACTGAGAAACCTGCTACTCTAGTGCTGCCTTTTAATCTGGACTGTTGAAACCCAGGCCAAATAGAAAGTTTCAGACAGCCAGGGAAATTATATAATCCTCCAGAATGACAGTACTCCACATTGCAGTGTGGGTGTGCATATTACATATTTTAATCTTTCCTCTGTCAAAATCAGCATGCATATGGAGTTAAAAGTCTTCTCTCAGAAACGCTGATTTCATGGGTGATGGAAGTTTTGAAACAAGGGAGCATTCAAATATGCTGGTCTTTGCCTGCATTCTGCCCTGATTACTAATTGGAAACTTCATATTCAGAGGCCTTATGCTTTTGAATAATAGATGTAATGGTGAGGATTGTATTTGTTCATTCATTTTTAAATCACCCCTTAGCCAAGCTCATCACGTCTTGCTTTTGGGCATCACAAAGGTGTCTGGCTGTCCAGTATTTGCAGAGAGATGCTACTAGGGATGTGAAGAATAATCATTAATATTCACATCATTAATTAAAAAAATGGTAGTATTGAAGCTTAAGATACCCTGTGGAGAAAAAAAAAAAGTCTAGCCATGGGATTCTTTGTACTTTATAACATGATGCAATTTGCACAAATACACAGATTTCTGTGCAGAAAGAGCATGTGTAGTCTTCCTGCGTATGTTCCATGCAAAATAACCAATATTTTTGCACCGGAATCCATGTATTTTGTGCAAAATGAACATTTTCTAGCCTCAAACCCACATTTTCTGCACAGGAAAGCCTTGTGCATTTTTGCACAAATGAACAACAAAGTGCTGAATTGCAAATAGTCTTTAAATTGTGTAAAAACTTTCACATCCCTCCATATCAGGAGATTGTTTTTTTGCACATGAGAATGAAATATTTAAATCTGTAGATGCTACACTAGAAGGACTTATAAGTTTAACATATAAAATATCATTTTACTTCCTTATGTTATGTGCTACATTGTGGAGAGAGCTGTGCCACACACTTTTTCTAATTTGAATCAGCCTTTAGAAAGCTCTTGAGAGATGCACACATTTTGACAAATGATGAGGAGATAGAACTGCCACAAATGAGGCATTCCCCCCGCCCCCAAGAATGACTGACTGTGCCCTTGCTGACTAACATGGTACACAGGTTCTTTGTGGGCAATTGAGGAACTTGGAAGACTTCAGAATCTATTTGGCCCAATCCCCTACAGATGCCTGAAATCTTAGGCCTGATCTTAAACTAGTTTAAGCCGACACATCTAAGCATAAGGATACAGATACTTATGATATCATAAGTTGGAGAACTGAGGGCTTTGAGAAATTTGAAGAACTTGGCTACTCTTTGAAGGAATTTTAAAGATTCTCATCCCAAGTGCTTTGCAGCAGATGTTTCACTGTCATATTACCCAAGATCCTGTTATTTCTTTGTAGGTTATGAATGTGAACCATACAATAATCCCACTGATTTTTTTCTGGATGTCATTAATGGAGACTCAACAGCTGTGACTTCAAACAAGACTGAGGAAATTGATATAGGTATGCAAAATGGAGTTTGTTTTTAGAGGAGAGGTAACTTTGGCAGATCTGGGGGCCATTTTATTATTTATCTGAGTCTATATTTATATCTACTGCCATCCCACCTTTTCCTCAAAGCTGGGACCAAGATGGCTCACAACAAACTTGATTTTAAAAAAGTACAGAGGAAAACACACACATGCAAAATTTAAAGTATAGTTGAAGAACTTACAATATTGAAATACCCTTTGGATTAAAACCAGTTAAAAGCACAGCAGTGAAAAAATGCACCACACTAAAAGTCACCCTGAACCCAATGAAGGCTGTGCTTCCCTGCCTCCATTGTACACTGCTAATATTTGTGAGCTCACAAAGCCCACTACAGGTTTGCTTTTAAAACAAGTGTATGAGGAATGCATACCTTATTTTAAAGGAAAATTGTGTTTCTGGGGCATCCTCTACTCACACACCATGTTCTAAAATGAAAATGTAGGGGGGTTTACTGGCAGGCCACTGAACTCTGTGGTGGTAGAGGCTATTGCAAAAAACCGTCTAGGCATTGGAGGGGAATTGTTTGACCCCTAAAGGTTTGTGCATGGAGTCTGATGGTAGATTGAACTCATCAGGTCACTTAATGATACTGTGCTGGGCAGAATCAGGGTTGGAAGGACAGGGAGCCACCCTGAACAAGCAAGTAAACCAACTTTACATAGAATTCTTCTAAAAACATGCGTAATTGAGCAACAAAAGGTTATAACATACAAACAAATGTGTCAAGAAGGAGAAGTGGATTTTAGCAACAGATCATGAAAAACTTCACAAAGGTTAAAAGCGTTAGATGATGGCACAGATTGCACTTGGAAGTGATGGGCTCTTTCCACAATGTGATATTTACATAGGAGTTAGGTGGTATCTGACAGGGTTGCTGTACCTGTATCCTGAATTGCAGATCCTGCAGGGACCCGAGGATGCGTACAGGTGGACTAGATGGTTTCCAGCTCCAGACTTCCATGATTCATTAGGCCTGTTCCTTCAAGGCATTTTACAGCACACTGAAGACTTTCATTTTCTGACAGTCCTTTAACTTGAGAGAAATGTGAATTATTATTGCTGATCTTATTTTTGCTCTCCAGTATTTCTGGGGACAGGTTATTTACTTGTTCATTTATTTTTCTTTTTTGTTGTTTATTTATTTCCTACTTCTAGTTCTCCTTTATGGCTATTTTTATTGTTGTTTATTGTTTAATTTTTATTTCACTTTTCCATTTAAAACCTTCCCATGGTCTCTAAATAAATAAGATTCTAGTATGTAGCCTGTCCTATTCATAGCTTTCTCTAACTAGTAACTCTGTGTTGGTTTTTAGGTCACGATTTGCAGTTTCCCACCACATTTGCTAATATTCCTTAAGTTATTCCAGCCATAGTTTCTTTCATTCAGACATAAGGAAATCAGACCAGAAGAGAAGAAGAAAGCATTTGGGCATAATTCCTGTTGATCTAGAGAATGTTATTAAATGTAGCAAATTTCCTCCTGTCCCTTTACTCTACAGACAACATGGATGAACACATCAGTTGTGATAAGACATTGGCAGAGCAGTTAGCAGAGGCATATACCAGTTCTGATTACTACCAAGAAACCAAAGCCGAGCTAGAAAAGCTATCCTTCTCAACCAGCAAAAGAGATACCACTTTCCGACAGATCACCTATTCCACGTCGTTCTGTCACCAGCTCAAATGGGTCTCAAAACGGACATTCAAAAATTTGCTAGGCAACCCACAAGCCTCTATAGCACAGGTAACGATAGCCATTTAATTATTTCTTATACGATTTCAATCTTAGTCTTTCAACAGTTACACTCACTTGCAAAGCTGGTGGGGCATTGCTACAGATATATGGTAGTGGTGGTTCCTCCGAGAAACAGTTGTTAATCAACTTTCCCTAATTTGGTGTCTTCCACATGTATTGACCAGCATCTCCCTGGACCCACAATCGGTATGGTTAGGAAGAGTTGACTTAAGTTTGGGTATTTTCAAGTGATGGGTTGTTGTAGTGGAGGGGAGAACTGTGCACTGGAGATTCACAGTCCTGATGACATCAGTGTTTGTTCAAAGCTGCTAGAAAATTTCACTGAAAATCATGTTCGTCCCCCATTTTTTCTGTTGTTGTTGTATATCTTCAAGTAATTTCTGACTTACGGTAAACCTCAGGTGAATCTATCTTGGGGTTTTCTTGGTAGCTGAACAGATATAAAGCCCTTTCCTGGATGGTGTTCGTGTGACATTCCTTCACTCTCTGCTTTCATAATTTGGATTAAGGTTAAGTACTACAGATTTCAAATCCTACCCAATTTCTGTCTCCCTCTGAGTCCACGTTCATATGTATTAGCACACCATCATGTCAACATCAAAATGTCTCTGCTTCCTGTTGAAACTCAGGGTAGCATCTCTCATTAACTTGTTCATATCAGTTCATCCAGAGAGTACATGTACTAAAAGCTACCCTGGGTGTACGACAGAAAATTGAGTTTAGGAACTTAGGTGTTCACTGGCCATTGTAGCAGAGAAAGGAAATGATTTTGAGGGGAGAAATGGTGGTGGTGAGGGAGGATGGTTCCTAATCTTTTCCCTGCCCACAGCTTTCCTCACTGTATTTCCTGATCCCCAGCAAACAAAGAGCCAGCATTGTCCACTGACTTAGAGAGCAGAGTTCAAATCTTCACTCCCCATGGAAACCCACAGGTGACCTTGGGCATGTCACACTCCCTCAGCCTCTGAGGAAAGCAAGGGAAAACCCCTCTGAACAAATCTTTCCAAGAAAACCCTGTGATAGCTTTGATTTAGGATCACCATGAGTCAGAAACAACTTGAAGGCACGCAACAACAGCAATAAACATGCATCTGGGAATTCTGATAGGAAAATTATTGGGGGCAGGAGAACAGAGAGGAGACATGATAGGCAGGCAAAAGATTAAGCTGCCTTCTGCTGCTCTTTGAAAAAAAGTCAGCCTACCCTTCAACACATCACAGATGAAAACTAGGACGTGTGTGGCCAAGAAACATCAGAGTGTGGCTAAGATGGCAAAGGTTATTAATGACAAAGAACACACAAGATAGGAGAGGCTGCAGCATTTGACTTTAGCCTGAGCCTTACACTCTCTCCTCTCTTCTCCATCCCTGCTGAATTAGTTAACTACTTTTGTACTTTTAACTCACTTTGTTCCAATGGAAGTAAGTTGAGGACAAAAGAGGAAAGTAGTCGGGGGAGAAAGAAACTGGGATGTTTTAAAAGCAGCTGCAAAAGTGGGACACCAGAAGATACATTAGGATTGTCCCTGCCATGACAGTTGGAGGATATGGTTCATCAGAGACCTTAGCCTGTTTGGTCCTTCAGAGTGGGACTTTATAAAAGACACGATTAGCTCTATTTGTTTTCTTCCTAAACCTTTGCTTTCGACAGGGCTGAAATCTCCTCAGAATCCCTGAGCCTCAGCCTTTGATTCTGTGTGTATGTTGATATTATGGAGATCCTTCTTAATTGCTTTGTAAAAGCTTGTAAAAGCTTGACCTTGTGACAAGAATTATGCCCTTTTAGAGCCTTGTAATCCTTCAGGGTTAAGAGTCCTGACTCCCACACTCACCCCACCATGCCTTCGCCAACGTTTTGATCTCTCTATCCTCATTAGGAATGGATTTGAAATGCAGTCTTTAAATGCCCCAGGGTCTGTTGAGCCCTCTTGGCTAAGCTTCTCAAATTGGTCTTGCTATGATCCTTGTTTTCTACCACAATTGGCTTAGTGGTTGGATTATCTCTGACATTTGGTCCTTTCGGCAGGTTCTTAGCACTATGGTACCATGGTTGGAGGGCTCTTCAGTGCAAGGGTTCAAGCTCTGCTTGTTCTAGGTTTTTTTTTAATTAATTAAATTGCCTGATACCACCATCTTAGCTGAAATTTTAATGATCTCTACTTAACTTTTTGATGTGTAGTCCTGTTAATTATTCTGCCAGGGGTTGGCTCAAGACATTTCTTTTTCCTAAAGTGGAGTCCAAATGGTGCCCACCCTGTCCATCCAGCATCAAGGCTGGCATTTTAAAAAGTCTTACCTCATCATTCAGATATTAGTGTCTGCTCTCATCTATTCACTGTCCCCACCTCATGGTGTTCTCTTATTTCATGTTAAAACCCTGCTCTTCCCTTTGACTCAGAGCTTTCAGATGTTACTGTTTTCAGACTGTAGTTGCCAGAATCCTGCAGTTAGCATGCCTGTAAAGAATACTTCAGCAGAAAACTCAGAGCAAATCTAACTGAACATGGCCTAGAGGTTACTTCAGGACCTACTTCATAGCAATGCAGGCAGCAGAAAAGTCTTTTTTTCTTGGCCACCACTGAGTCTGCAAGGAACTGTTTTGAGTCATTAGGGACCTCTTACACTTTGACCCACTAGAGCAGAATATAGACCACTCAGTAGCTGAGTGTGAACAATTTTCTAAACACTTTGCAAATAAAATCTCTCAGATGCCTTCTGATGTGGACGTGGCCTTGGCCCTTGCTTGTCCTTTGTTAATGGGTAGTTTTGAACTTGTTCAGCCTGAGGATGTGGACAGGATCCTTGGAGAACCCACCACATATATATTAGATCCTTGTCCTTCCGGGCTTATCAAAGAGTCTAGAGGAAGACTGGCTAGATGGGTAATGAGAGTGTCTAATGGCGTGGTCCCAACCTGCCTAAAGGAGGCAGTTGTAAGGCTCTTGTTTAAAAGCCAAGCAGTCCACTCTCTCCTCTCCTCTCTTCTCCTCTCCTCTCCTCTCCTCTCTTCTCTATTTATCCCTCTCTTTCTCCTCTAACAGGAGGGTTGTAGATGGAACAAAGTTAAGTCAAAATCTCATAAAATTCTGTGATGTTACGGGTGACTGCATTATAAAAATGCCCTATGGTAACCCTATTAGGTACAGCTGCAAAATATTATTTCACAGTTATATTTGTTTTCAATCCTGTACTTGACATCTAGTGAGCTCTGCACTATTAGTGCATGTAAATCAATGCCACTTTATATTTCAGCTGTGTGTTACAATTTTCCTGGGACTGGTTGTAGGTGCCATATTCTTTGATGCCAAAAATGACTCGAGTGGAATGCAGAACAGGTGAGTTATCTGCAGGGTGTTTGAAAATAAAATGAATTTTATGTATGTCTAGAACAGTGGTTCTCAACCTGTGGGTCCCCAGATGTTTGTGGACTTCAGCTCCCAGAAGCCCCAGCCACTATGGTCAATGCTCAGGGCTTCTGGGAGCTGAAGTCCACAAACATCTGGGGACCCACAGGTTGAGAACCACTGGTCTAGAAGGAAGTTCTATGCATTGTAGTTTGAAATACAGCTCTACCACTTTAAAAAATAACCTCTGAAAATCCTGAGTGGTCTCTGCTTATACAGCTCTTTCATCAGTTTGCTAGGCAGCCAATGTTAGTGCCCTAACTTATGAAACCAGATAATGTATATTAAGGTTTCAAAAGCTAGTACATTGCAGAATTATGCTCTGACTCCAACCCCTTTGATCTGCCAGTGCTTTGCCCCAGTTCCTTGAATTTCTGGATTCCTGCTAAGTTTGCTTTTATTGCGCTTGCTATTATACTGGCTTATCCAAATGTGGCTCCATTCCCATTTAGAGTTTAGAATTTTAGGGAAAAAATATAAGAAGGTGACTTTATTTATGTCAACAGCGAGCCTAGTAAAGTCAAAACTATTATTGGCAGTAGGTTGTTGTAAGTTTTCTGGGTTTTGGAGCCATGTTCTATTAGTATTTTCTCCTGACGTTTCACCTGCATCTGTGGCTGGCATTTTCAGAGGATGATATTGGCAGTGGCTGTTTCTTGGGTATGAAGCAGGACTCTTTTCTAGACCTACTTGGAGATGCCAGGGATTGACCCTGCAACCTTCTGAATCTAAAATGTGTGCTGATCCACTCAGCTACAGCTAGCCAAGTCTGTATAAAGTTGTTTTATGCTGAATTAAACTATTGATCCATTTAGTCAACTATTGAATACTCTGACTGGCAGTGGGTCTATAAGAACACCACCTTAAACCTTTTTCCATCACGTGCTACCTAATCCTTTTAACTGGAGAGTCTGGTGAGTGAATGTGGTGACCTTCTTCATGCAAAAGATGTGTTCTACTATTGAGCTATGGTCACTTAAGGAGTCGTGCCAGGTTAGATACTACCTAACAGTTGGCAATATCTTCTCCTGTTCCTGTTCTGGAGGAGCTGGTATCATGAGATCATAGAGTACAGTTCAGTCCAGAAGTCATCATCATCATCAAGTTTATTACGGCAAATAGCCAGCAATTAATCAACAGTCACCTTATAGCACAAATACAGTTAAAATACAATATAAGATTTAAAAATTACAAAAAATTGAACAATTACAAAGCATAAATAACAATTGGGCTAGAGCAATTTGGCTATAGCACATGGTTAACATATTTAACAATTTGGCTAAAGTACATGGTTAACCATAAGTTTACGGTAGCTCATAGCTGCTGCAAAAAAAACTTGCAACTTTAACTGTGATCTGTGTATTTTCTAAAAGGAAAAGCTTATATAAAATTTATCATGTCTACCAGGAAACTTTTGGATAAGAGGAGTTATGAAAGTTTTTTGAGATTCGATAAAATGACAATAAAACAGAACGTGCAAAAGACTCTACCTCATCCAATCCACATGAGCATAACCGTTCTGAGTAAGGGATCTTTTTGAATTTTCCCTTTTAGCATTTTCGAGGGAAGACAGTTTAATTTAGCCAATGTAAACGCTCTTCTAAGTTTAGGCGTATTTAAATTTTAAAACAGATAATTAGCAGGAGCAAATGGAATACTATTAACTATATGATCTGTGTAAAAGCAACAACTTAGTATTTGAAAATAATGTCTGTAATACTTTGGGGAAATTGCTAATTTAGCTCTATCATAGCCCAATGCCAAAATTGATATTTCAGAGAAACCTAAGGTTAGCAGTTTTGCATTTACTGTTTGCTTCCATTTAATTACAAAAATCAGATAAAATTAAGGGGGAGAGCCCTTTCGGGATAAACAACATTTTTAGCCAAAGATTAAATTTACGCTGCCATATCGAGCGTCGATGGTCAATACACCTGTTTCCAATCTTAAGATAGTATTTGGATGCAGCGGGAACCCCAAAAATTGTTCTAAAAATTTAGTTTGTACTGCTTATATAAAGGTGTATTAACAAAACTACATACTTCTGAACCATAAAGGAGTTGTGCCAGTACCTTAGATATAAACACCTGTAGGGCTGGGGTTTATTGCCCCCCTTTATTATAAAAGAAGGAAAGTAATCCTTGCTGGATCTTTGCACTTTCATAATTGCACATTTCTGTTGAGCAAGCCAAGCCCCAAGAATGGAAGGTTATGCCAAGATACTTATAAGTGGGCCCCTGTAATTAAATTATTGTTAATTTGCCATTTATACTTAAGTTCTTCTTTGTAAATATTACTATTTTGGTCTTATCATAGTTAATTTTCAACAATTCATTATTACAATAATCTCCTGGGTTTCAACATACGTTTCAAACCGACCATTGACAATGATAAAAGACTGCATCATCCGCATACAGTAATATTGATATAGGTCTATTTGATAATGTAGGATGAGGGTTTTCATTTGCTAATGATGAACCAAAATTAATATAAAATTTAAAAAAGAGTTGGAGCTAGGACACAGCCTTGCTTCACACCATTGGGAGAAGGAATGAGCTACTCATGTTTCCCTGTCTGCTACATCTGACTTGTATAGGGGTTTTTTATAATTTTCGGATAGGTCAAAAGTCGTCTATAATTTTAAAATTTTAAATTTCTCCCATAATTTTTCTCTGGATTTTAATCAAAGGCCGATTTGAAGTCAATGAAAGCCGCAAAGAGGGTTCCTGTGGCTTCATTGTATATTTGTAAGTTAAGTGTTGTAAAACTAAAGCGTGATCAATGGTAGATCTTTCACTTCTAAACCCAGCCTGCTCATCATGGATAATCTTTTCTTCTTCTAGCCACTGTTGCAACTTTGTCAGCAGGTGTGCAGAGTATAGCTTATAATGGTATTAAGTAAGCTAATAGGTCTATAATTCCCGGGGGTTTGATCTTTCTCCTTTCTTATAGACTGGAATAATTTCCCCAATCCCCAATATTGGAATACAAGTAGTGTGATTGATGGTAGTAAACAAAGGGGCCCAAAAACAGGAGCCCACCACTCGATGTTAGATTTAAACACTTCGGCTGGAATATTATCATTTCCTGGTGACTTCCCATCTTTAAGCTGTGAAATAAAACTTTTAATTTGTGTAGTAGAGACAGGTGGCCATTCAGGAAGAATATCTATATTATCATCAGTAAGTGAACAGCTTGTATGGCCGTTATCATATAAATTAGAAAAATAAGTCCCAAATATATGCTGGAAAAAATACTCAATTTTAACTGAGTAATTAGGCCATCCCCTTCTAACCTGACTCCAGAAGGACCTTGAATCCTTTTGTCTGCAAGCATTTATCAGGTTTCTCCAAGCTTCCTGTTGTGCTACGTTTTTTTTGTACTTAATTAACCGCTTATATTCTCTCTTTAGTTGAAACCATTCAGAAGGTATTACTTGTAAGTTCTGTTCCCGGTATACTCTATACTGATCTACCAACTTCTGTTTCATAGCAATGCAATCTTGATCAAACCAATGCTTGGATTTATTTACAAGGAAATCTTTTCTACATGTATTCTTTTTGTAACTAAAAAAATGTCTTAGAGCAGTGGTTCTAAACCTGTAGTCCCAGATGTTTGTGGACTTCAGCTCCCAGAACCCCCAGCCACTATGGTTAATGCTCGGGGTTTCGGGGAGCTGAAATCCACAAACATTCCCACAGGTTGAGAACCGCTGCCTTAGAGCCATACATAATTCTTAAAAGGTTGAGCACTACTGTTGAAGAATAGCTGATAGAAGGATTTTTCGTTGTAGGAGACTTTTTTCTAAATAAAAAGTTTTTATCTTGAGCTCTGTATTAGAAGACCATTCGATGCCTGAAGTTCTCAACTCAAGTTGTCCAATAGGTATTCCATTTGATCTATATGGATATCTTGTGAGAAGCAATTAATAATAGAGTCAAGGAAAGATGGTCACTTTCAGTGCGCTTTTAACCAGACAGCTAGACACCATGTCTAGTAGTTCCAGAGAGGCAAAAAAGTAATCAATTGTCGACACCACAATTTGACAAAAATGTAATTTCACCCTCTTTCCCCCCCTACACTTTCCCTTTAAAAAAATAAATTCAATCTGTTTTTATTTTATTAAATAAATCCAATAACAACCTTTATCCTTAGAATGTCTGATTGGTAAATTTGTACCATCCTCAGGTTCTGGATAAGTTAAATGATAATGTAAATACAGTTCCTCCTATTGGCCCCAGTTCTGGGATTAAAATCACCTGCCATTAACACAAGGGCATTGGGATATAAAGATGATAAGTTAATAATATATTCTTCAAGCTTAGTCCAAGTACTTCTCACTAATTTCTTTTGACGTAGAGGGGGGATATAAACATTTATCACAAAAGCCATATCCAATCAAATTTGATTAATAAGGCATTAGCCAAGTCCTCCAAAGGATCAAGAAGTATATGTACGGCTCTGATCTTAGTGGAGATGAGGGTGAGAAACCACCCCGGGCGGCCCCCTTTGTGCTTAGATGTGCCTTCAAAAAGGCAGTGTAGCCATTTAGGGTAGATTATCTCTATACCATGTCTCTTGCAGCAATATTATATCAAATCTAGAAAAATTTTCCAAGAATGATGGATCAGCCAAATTCCTTTTCCAACCTGAGATGTTCCTAGTGAGGAGGTTAAATGTTTTTTTAGTTTACTTCTTTGTCATAAATTTCCACTTAGTTTTGAATGGCCTTTTTGCTTGTAAAAAATTCATTATAATTGGAGGATTTCTTAGGGAGTTTCCAAACTTTTTTCAATTCCTCAATCTCTTCTATAGACAAATGCAAGCAGCAACTTGAAATCACTGGAGTAGTCTTAGCTCTTAATTTTAGAAGTTGGCTGTATCCTGCTGTGATTGTTCAGTTACCTCATCAGCAACAGATCTTAACTCTAGCTGCCCAGAGAGTTTACTAGTTATGGGGGGACTCTACCACCATGGAAAAAGGGGTCCGATTGGGTTGCTATCAATTCATGATCATTTATTACTGGGGTTTTTTTCTGCTAATATCTGGATATCATTTCGCTTATTCTGTGAAAATTATAACTCCGTGTATTATTGGGAAAGCCCCTTAATAAATAAATTTCCCCTAATAGGGGGTTTTTTTCCAGGAGGGATTGACCATCTTTTTAATGTGAACCCAATAAAAGACTTTTTAAAAATTCCAGTCTTGATATTACTTCAGTTTGTACTACCTGAGATGAGGTACAGAATGTATCAATTAACCTTTTTTCTTTAATTGTCATAGGGAAGCTTAAGATCGGCTCTGTAAAGAAAATTTTTTTCTTGTCCAAGCTATTCCTATCCTTACAAGAATCTATTGTTTGTCTACAGGATGTGTCACAACTCTTGTCAACCAAGAAGCCTCAGAGACACCGTCATTAAGAAATGATGTAAATGTATTAATGGTATTAATGGTTGAGGAGGAGCGGCATTGGTAAAATATCTTTTAGAGAATAATACCTCTATGCCAAATGCCTCCTTAAAATTTTTAAATTAATCAATGATCCCTTTATTTTCATTGTGATAAAGCACGAGCACAGAAAAATTGCAATAAAGTACTCCCCTTTTTAATGTCCTCACTGTTAAATAAATTTTAAAAAAGTTTCATTTATGATGCCTAATAGATGGATCTTCCGCTCTGCTTGTGAGAGACAACCCTGTGGTTTGGGATAATTAGACAACACTACCTTTAGAGGATGTAATACTAGACACCATTTTTTGTTGACAGGTAGATCAGCTTTATACAGATTTGAGTCACATGTAGCATTATCTTTATAATTTTGTGTATCCAATGGATCAACTTGTCTCAAGACCAAACGGTTGCAATTTGTAGTTTTTTCCTTTAAACGGAATTAATAACATTGTCTTTATTAGACTTATCAAAAATTTTTTGAATAGTTTGAGGTGTCTCCCTTAAATCTGATTCCTCATTTATAGTGTTTCCTTTAATTTTTGGGCCACATTCTGAAGCTCACGTAAAATCAGCATGCTATATTTTTGTGACTTTGATTTTTTAAAAATGTTGGACTTTCTTCTGGTAAACCGTTCCCTCCCCTTAGGAATCTTTTTGGGGAAACATTTTCCTCCTTTGTCCAGATTTAACTTTAGATTTAAATTTAGTAGACTGCAGGGATGATTCAATATTAGCCTGATAGTCTTGGTTGACTGTTTTTTCCAAATATTTCTTTAAGTTTGGAATGAGTTTTGTCTGTAGATGCACAAGTATGGTTAGTAAACTGTTGCATTCAGTTAAGAAAACTTTAATTGATTCCATTTCTCTAAATGGTCCAAGTTGCCATCTATCAGCTATCCTATCATCTGCCTTCTCCCTATTCCGCTGGGAAATGGAGCCATTCCATTAATTCCCTCCTCAGGGTAGGATAAATTGCCACTCTCACATATTTCATTTACAAGAGCCAACTTAGATTCCTCCAGGGGAAAAAGATGGACAACCTCTTGTCTTGGAGAGGAAAAAGGATATAAACATTCTGTCCACTTTTCTCCATCAGCTCAACAGTCTAGCCATTGCAATCTCAGAGGCAATATTTTTGCTAAGAGGATTTAAGATAGAAATTGTATCCCCTTTTAGTGTCCAAAGACCAATCTAAAATTAAGTTTGATTGTTGTATATCTGGTTGAAATGTGCCAATTGAAGCATTAATTCCCATTGAGTCTTTATGTTTTTAGATTTTTCACTTTTGCTATAGGAGTAGAACTGTGTAATTTTTGACTGGTACTTTTTGGGGAAAAGGGGAGATTAATATCTGGCACAATTCCCAAGGACTTTTAATTTCCCCAGTCCAAACCATATTTGAGGCTAAAAGATATCAATGGTTAGCCCTTCTGATATTGGTTCACAGTAACAGCACTGTCTCTTTAAATAACTTCAGCTACTTCTCAGTCACAGTACTTCCAAAATCATTTGCAAATTGCAAGCTAACTTTCTTATTATTCTTATTTTATATTTATTCTCTTTTTATTCGCTTTGTTATTCGCACTTCACTTATCTGTAACTTTGCTTCTTTGGCCTTCAACTTTTAGCTTTTAGTATCCCCAGAGTTATTTACACGTTCAAGCTGCACTTACCGCAGTAAAATCTCTCCAAAACAAACAAGAAACACTGAAACACTGGAGGGTATACATACATGAGAATTCATCCCTCAGGACTTCCACTCCAGGAACCACACAGAATCAGTCTACCGTCCTTCTCCACGGAAAAGCAATCCTCTAAACGAGAGGCTTTCCCTAACTTGCCATCACTCAGAGCAGGAAAGATCAGAGACCTTCATTCTGCCTCACCTGGGAACCCAACTAGCCAGAAGTCCAATCTGCAAATGTTAGAATAACTCAGTGCCTGGAAAAAAATGGAAGAGATAGCTGTGTTGACAATTTAACAAAATCCAAAATGTGCATTGAGGTGCTATCTCTATTATGCCAACCATCACTTCATTGCTAGCATTGTGTTAGCATGTGAATGTTCTTTACAAATAGCTAGCAAGGAATCAGAGGGACTTTGTGCCTTCACAAGTGCTGCTGAGATTGCAGATCGTAAAACAAGTGAGCCAGGGTACTTGTAATCAGGTACTTTGATTATAGTTCCTTTATTTCCAGTAGCAGGAGTTGAGCATCATGCTATTTGTAGCCAAAACTGCAACTATCCATTCATGGGTGTTGAGCAGGAGTGGAATACCTGCAGCCCTCTGGATACTGTTGGACTGGAACTGTTGGCACTCCACCCTGTGGGATCCTGAATAGGAGCTTGTGTATTATCTGATAAATGAAATTAATGTTAAGCAAATTGGCAGCATTCTGCTTTTCTGTTGATCTGAGTGTTGCTCAGAAAGTCCTTTGAAAAGTCAAGTGTGCAACCCTGCCTCCTGCCCCACTTTGGCTAGCCTGTTGTGGAATGGATGTGCAACTCTCATGTGCATGCACCGCTGGAGCAGGAATGTAAGGAAACCGTGGTGCAGTCGTCAGTTGGAAATAGGCTAAAAAGAGAGTCAGGTGGCACAGAGGACCAGGTGAGGACGTTTGGGGAAAAGTTAAGAAGTGGGTTTGAATGAAGACAGGGAGAGAAGTGCCTCCTTTCAGCTAAGTTCAGGTGGTGTTTTTTTTCAAAGTTTGATTTTGCATAATTGATTTTTATGGAGGTGATCTGTATTTTTCCACAGAGTTGGTGCCATGTTCTTTTTGACCACCAACCAGTGCTTCAGCAGCATCTCTGCTATTGAATTGTTTATTGTGGAGAAGAAGATATTTATGTAAGTACACCACCACTGAGTGAATAATGCTGGCTCTCAATTAGTACCACTGCTTGAGAGAAACCTTTTCAGACTGTAATCCTAAAAATGTACTTCTTTATGATGATAGACTGCAAGAAAATGTCTTGTTTATTAACAACCACTGCAGTTGATTTTGGGTGTGGGTGCAGCTGGACACTCAAACTAATGTGATTAGCCATTTGAAATTTTTAACCAGCGATTGAAAACATTTGTTAACTGGAACAAAAATGAAACAAAATGATGGGACTGAAAAACAAACCATTGTTTTGCAGAAATCACTATTGAAGTATGGATGGTTTGTTATGAGCAGTGAGTAGCAATATTATTGCACTTAATCTTAGCCAAAAGGCTGAGAAGCGATGAATAGCGATATTGCATACATTTTGTGATGAAGTTTATGACATATCAGTGGTCCCCTTTATATTACAAACGTACTGTTTCTGTGACTGATTGACTGTCATCGTTGCTGCCAAAGGTTTCTGGGAATTGTAGTTCAGTGGCATGCAGAGAAATATCTGTTGAAGACTGTTGTCTTTCTCTATCCCAGACAACTTCCAGACCACTCAGGCCAATTGGTGGGGATGTGCCCCTGTCTGATTCTTAAGCTAGGTCTTCTAAAAGTGATTTTACTTCTGGAATAACATACTCATGGAAGTCTGTGCATATGTAGGCACTTTTGAAAATACAGATGTTCAATTGATGCAGTATTACTTGTTTCTGAGTGATTTTTTAAAAAATCACCTAATTTTGTATTTTGTCATTGTATTTTAGTCATGAATACATCAGTGGATACTACAGAATTTCTGCATACTTCTTTTCAAAGCTAATGGCTGATTTAATACCCATGAGAACTTTACCAAGTGTCATCTTCACATGCATCGTTTATTTCATGATAGGCAAGTATACTGTTCTTGAAGCTGTACAGTAGAAGATTCTAAGGTTGATCTACAATAAAATGTTGCAGTGAGATATGCTAATACTGAGGTTTCCAGCTAGATGGTCATGCCCTCTTGCAGTGTGCACAGCTCTGGCCTCCACACTTTCCTCTTCTCCAAAAGTCAGTTGGGATTCTGTGATATCCTCAGTGGGCTGTTCTGGATTTCTCCCCTCTCTCAGGCTTTTTGTTTTTCCCCTAAAGTTTTTGTACTTTACTGTTGTAGTTGCGTGCCTTCAAGATACTTTCGACTTATGGCAACCCTAAGGAGAACCTATTGTGAGGTTTTCTGGGGCTGAGAGTATGTGATACACCCAAGGTCATCCAGTGGATTTCCATGGCCAAGTGAGAAGTTGAACCCTGGTCCCCAAGGTTGTTCAATGCTCAAATTATCATATCATGCTGGCTGTCTTTCATACTTTACCTGGCGTTATTCTAGTCTTGAGGAAGCGTGCTTCTTCTTTTTGGATGATACTGTTTTGCCTACATAAAGATCCGCACTCTGAAAACTGAGTTTGCTGCTAATATACGTGATTGTCCATAGAACATTGAATCTAAGTAAAGTAAAATCAGGTGGTGTGGTTAGCTCTGTATTTGGAAGCAGTGTCCCCTGAAGTGATAAGACATCTGATCCTCGGAACATGGGCTTTTCTCACCTCTGCATTTTGCAGATTAACTTGCTTTGTTTGGTGCTTGATTACTGGAGGTAAACTGTAGGCTTAATTTGCAAGTCTGATTGCTGAGACACAAAGCCTTCAGGGAATCAGATTTGCTGGAGGGAAAGCATGCTGTCAGCCTTCTGGTTAGAAGCTCAATGTAACTTGGTTCTGAATCTAGGGCAGTGGTTCTCAACCTTTGGGTCCCCAGATGTTTTTGGACTTCAGCTCCCAGAAGCCCCGAGCATTGACCATAGTGGCTGGGGCTTCTGGGAGCTGAAGTCCACAAACATCTGGGGACCCACAGGTTGAGAACCACTGATCTAGGGGATAAGTTCCAGTCGTACTTTATTAATTGGGTCAGCCATAATTTGGCCCAGGTGACATCAGGAGTGGGGCTTGCTTTTTCATACTCCCTCTGCTTCTCTTTCATATAAGAAGGGACTAGGGGTTCTGTATTTATTCAGAAGCAGAATCTTCTGTGAATTTCTTCCATGTTCATCAACCAATGGAAGGTGAAAGGGGGAATGAGGGATTGCATGAGGCCCATTCCCATTTTCTTCTTGGGTAGAATCTCAAAAGCCAATTCATTTCATTTTATGTTCTTGGAAAGCTACCATCTCCCAACTTTCCTCCTAAAATTAGAATGATGGTGAATCACCTTAGTTAGTTGTTGTTACAAAAAGTGGGATTTTATAAAGCAGGACTTGCTAAGAATAAAAATGCATGTATATGAAAATAAAGTTTAATGGACTCAGTTCAGTTGTTAGTTCCATCTAGAGTAGCCTCACTGAATCAATGGGAACTAGGTAACTTGACACTTAGGTAAGTTCCATTGATTGAATGGATTTACTGTAGTTAGGACTAACAGTTGATTTAGCCTGACATATGTTAACAATGTAACTAGTATTTGTATCCAGTATTTGATAAAGAAAAAAGTACAGACTAACACTTTTCTTTTTCCTGTTCTCACAGGTTTTAAACCAACAGCAGCAGCCTTCTTTATAATGATGTTTAGTATGATGATGGTCTCCTATACAGCTACTTCAATGGCACTTGCTATTGCTGCAGGACAAAGTGTGGTGTCTGTGGCTAATCTACTGATGACCATTGCCTTTGTTTTTATGATTGTGAGTATTCCTTGTTTGCCATTCCATTAGGTTTGTTGGGGGAAGGGAAGGGAGGTTCAAAGCATATGTCATTTCTATTGAGACAACTGGAGAACTGAGTTATGTGGTTGCCTGGATATGTAGCTTGCTGGTTCTGTAAAGCCCTGATGCCTATACATTCAAGGCAACATTCATGCAGAGACAACTATCACTGCAAAGAAGACGTGTCTCTGTTGTTTCTGCCAGATGGAAAGCTGTAGGCTATGTCATGGTGAGCAGTGCAGCATTGTTCATTGTTGCATACAGTATCCTTCTATACCTCTAACCTTGTTTATTAATGGGTTAGCACATCCTCCGTGGCTTTGATCAAACTCTCATACTACCCAAATCTTATGAGCCAACTAGGGAGTGCAACATCATTTTCTAGTAACTTTCTACACTCTACACAGCAATATTTGAAAATAACATCTTGTTTCTCCTGTATTTGACTATAAAGCTTATGCCACTGTTATGTTTTGATGATTTTTCTGCAGTGATCCGGAACTGAGAGCGTGTGACATGCTGTGAAGTTTTTGTATAAGCCAGTTAGGGACTTGGAAAACATATTTTGTGGCCACATACCGTGTGTGTGTGTGCATGCAAATGTGCTGTTCGTGTAACTCTCATGTGAAAACAAATGTGGCACATGTTTCTGTTAGTTTTCCAAAGAGTATGAAAAATGGATGTTTTGGAGGTGGCATGTTGCTTAATACTGGCTCTATTTTATACCTTGATATAAGGTATTTGTAAGAGCTAAATATGAACCATTTAAAAGAAAGAAAATGGGTTGAGGCATGAATGTACACCATTCTAGGTCTTACTAGTATTTCTCTATTTAATACCGGGATGGGCAGCTACCTGACTGAAGCTATGCCTATCCCTTATGGGCAGTGGGGACATTCTGAGTTAAAAACAAAAATTTTGGAGGGGGAGAAGGAAGCGCTTAGGGGGGCCATGTGGCCCATAGGCCACACTTCCCCATTCCATTTTTATATAATGATTATAGATATATAAACTTTAAAACTTCACTGAATGTAGATATTCAATTATGTTTTTTTCTGCAGATTTTCTCTGGGTTGTTGGTAAATCTCACCAGTATCCTGAATTGGCTTTCTTGGCTCCAGTACTTCAGCATTCCTCGATATGGCATGACAGTAAGGATTATACTATTTTCTACAGCATGTTAAAAACATTCAGAAAGCATCCCTTCTATTTATGACAGAGTATTGGTCTAAAGAGAGAGGCAGTGTAGTGTAGTGGTTTGAGTGATGAATTACAACGCTGGTTTTGATCTCCTGTTGGCCATGGAAACCCATTGGTTGACCTTGGGCACATCACATACACTCAGCCCCAGAAAACTCTAGAAACATCTGGGGACCCACAGGTTGAGAACCACTGAACTAAACTAAGCTCTCTGAGGGCTTACTCTATTACGTTAATGGCATGATTATCAGTAATATTGTGGATTTTTAAAAATTAAATACCAGGCATGAATAGGGAGAGGGCCTCTTGCAATTGGCTCTGTCCTCTTTCCTATCTGCCACCATCTGTAAGTAAAAACTACCCCACCATTTGCAGCAAATAACTTGAAGAAAAACCTCCTAACTGGAGCAAGCCGCCTCATTCTGGTTGTTAATTAGGTTGTTAGGTAATAATAATTTTTAGTTATTTTATTTAATAAATATTATTTTATATCCAGTGATTTTGTTCCCTATTTTTAAAGGCACTGCAGATTAATGAATTTGTTGGACTAGATTTCTGTGGCTCAGGGAGCAATTGGACTGACCCTAACTGTACAGATTCTACCACACTTCAAATGTAAGTATAATGCCTTTTTATTTTAAACAATCACACCCAGCAAGAGGATCCCTAATCCCAGCAAGTGGATCAGTCATGCTGGTGTAGATTTTTGGAGACCTGCTAAGGGCCTTAGAAGAGAAAGAAAACCTGTGTGTTTGAAAGTTATATGACATATTAGTAGCGCAATAGCATGAATAGATGCAATCCTGAGTCCTTTTAAATGAGAAGTCCCTTAAGCCAACTGAGCCCCCCACCAATGATGCTTCTGTATGCAAAAGTGCTTTACTTCATTAAGTACTACAGAACCAAAAAGGACATGAAAGTTATATAAACAAAACGCAGTTGTCTTAGCAGCAAATTCATAACCATAACATTGAAGTCATTTTTATTTTTAAACACATTTAGGGAGTCCCTGTATATTTTGTATACCTGTGCTGTACATTATTAGAATTTCAGCTGACATGGGAAATACTGTTTTATAGAGCATCTAAAGTTGCTAGACACTATGCAGGAATTAAAAAGAGCAAAAGCGCTGCCTTCACCTTAAAGGTTAAAGACATGGGAGGGAGCAAAAGAAAGAAAAAAGGAGAGTTCAGGGAACAGCAATCTGAAGAGATATCAAATGAGCCAGTGAAATGGTTTTATTCTTCCACCTCATGTAGTGGTAGGTTCTTGATGGCATGTGGGCTGGACAACCTGAAGGAAATATAGGTATACCTCCGTTAATGAAGTAGACTTATTCCTGGGCATTACTACTTCAACAGAAAATTTGATACCAGAAACATAAACAATATGGAAAGAATAGGATAGGTTCCTGCACCACAAAAAAGAAGAGTGCTTCAACACATTTCAGCAAACTTTTTATTCAGAGCTAACAGTATGCATGTGTAAAATGAAACAACCATGTCAGATAAACCTAGCATAAGTAAACAGAATAATTTTGAATCTTCTCAAGACCACCTGAAGGCTTCTTCCAAAATGCATCTGGGGATGATCTTTTCTTTCACCAGTTTCCACTTTTCTTAATATTTCTGTTCTGGTGGCCAAACATACAAGTCTACACTTTTTTTAAACATGCTGGGGGGAGCTGGTGAGAGAGGCTGATCTCTGCCCTGGTTTGTTGTTCACATATGCTCAGTTAGGGATTCTAGAGGCAACTACTGTTTACCTTGCCTGCTGTAGGTAGAGTGCACAAAGCTACAGTAGGATTGGCTAGAGCAGCATCCCATTCTTTCTCAGCCCAAGCTTTATTGCATTGTTTACTGCAGACATGTTGCTGTGACCTGACACTGAAAGTCTGTTTGTCCAGCCCTCCTTCGCCTTCCTGCCGGTACTAATGCTGATAAAAATCTTCCAACCTCATAGGGGTTCAGGAAATAAAGCCAGGAGGGACTGGGCAGGTGTAAAAGGACACTTCTTTATCAGAAGCTTTGTTAGCAGAGGTATACCTGTATAGCAGTGGTTCTCAACCTGTGGGTCCCCAGGTGTTTTTGGACTTCAGCTCCCAGAAGCCACTATGGTCAATGCTCAGGGCTTCTGGGAGCTGAAGTCCAAAAACACCTGGGGACCCACAGGTTGAGAACCACTGCTGTATAGGAAGCTGTGTTTTATAGTAATGTACCTCTTAGTTTATTAATTCAGTATTGTCTTCACTAGTCTTTTTCAACCTGGAGGTTTCCAGATATGTTGGACTACAGCTCCTGTCATTTTCAGCTATATGACCCATGGTGGGAACTATAGTCTAACACACCTGGCGGGCACCAGGTTGTTGAGGTCTGGTTATTTTGCTTGTAGTGGCTCTCCAGGGTTTCAGACAAAAATGTTTCCCAGACTTATATGGAGATGCCAGGAATTAAACCTGGAATCTTCTCTATACAAAGGAAAGGCTCCAAAACTGAGCTGTGGCCCTTTTTGTACACAATGCAAAGAAAGGGATTTGAGCTCTTTCCTCTGCTTCCTCTACCAAGCTGCAGAGTTGCTGGAGTATGAAGTGAATAATGATTATGTATGTGTTATGTTCCTTTAAGTCACCTGCAGGCTTATGGTGTCTGCGTGAATTTCATAGGTTTCTTTTTTTCTTTTTCTTTTTTTTTTGAAAGGAATACTCAGAGGTTGTTTTGCCAGTTCCTTCTTCTGAAATATTAGCCTATAGCACCTGGTATTTTTGATAGTCTCCCATCCAAATACTAAGCAGGGCTAACTCAGCTTAGCTTCCAAGATCAGATGGGATTTGATGCCTTTAAGGATGTTTAGTATACTACAAACAGAGGATCAGTTCTCTAAATTTCTGCCTTTGCTTCTTTGTAGGTGCACTGGAGATCAGTACCTCAAAAACCAAGGGATTGATCCAACTTCGTGGGGCCTGTGGCAAAACCATGTTGCACTTGCTTGCATGACTGTCATTTTCCTTACAATCGCGTATCTGAAGTTGGTTTTCATGAAAAAATTCTCTTAAATGTGTAGACGGCTCTGTGATCCAGACTTGCCTGGCATGTCTTCAGTAGCCAAGCTGCAACAGTTTTCCCCAACCTGGTTCACTCCAGATGTGTTGGACTATAACCCTCATCATCCCCAGCTCACTGGGCAGTGAAAACATATACAAGAAGCACCAGGCTGAGAGAGAAGATGGACTATTCTGTTAACTGTATTCTTCTTGTTCATTGTTTCTTGAATGAACCACATAAGGAACATGTCAACTTTGCCAAAATTGGCCTTTATAGTTTTGATTTTCTCATTTTGGTTATACTGACATACCTATTAATGACACACGCTACTCTAAGCAGTCAGAAGTCTGGAAATCACTATCACATATTTGCTTTTTATAACTGGCATAAACCAATCAAGACTTTGCAAGCATCATAGACCAAAGTAAGAGAGAGTTAAACTTAATTCTTCCATTGAAATCTGTGGGAAATATAGTCCTTAAATCTAGGGCCCTTCCACATTACAGTTACAGCAGTATGATTCAGTTTTAACTGGGATGGAATCCTAGAATCTGCAGTATAGAATCTGCAGCCAGAAAACTCTCAGCTCAGAGAACTCAGCCTCACAAACTCCAGGATTACATAGGATGTGGTCATGTCCATTAAAGTGGCATCATAGTGCTGCAATTGTGTAGTGTGACAGGGCCCTGTTTGGATCATAATTCTTAAAAGGCATAAGTGTCTTTGAAAAACTTTGAGGTGTGGTAAAGGTATTGTCCCAAACAGGTCTGACTCCAGGAGCAAGAAACATGGATGTTGAAAACTATATTTTTTGGAAGTGTTGTACTACTTCTACTTTAGAAAGCACTTTTGGTGTGTTGAGAATGTGTTGCAGAAATAGGCTTTTGTTTATGAACCTCCACCCCTATGTTCCATAAATGCATGGAGAGAGTAGGACTGTGCTTGCTGGGGGCATATCCCCAACTTCACACCTTTAGCTGGCTCCCTTCCCTTGGATCCGTGTGTTTGGCATAATGACTGAAAAGGAGAGCCTGCGAGACTACAGTAATATGGCCATTGGCCTCCCTTCTAGTTCAGAATCATAACAAACATGTTGACTTTGATGGATGGGCCTTTTGTGTGCATCAGTGTCAAGTCATTTGAACATCCTTGTGTGATTAGTTAATGGTTGTTAACCTATCAGCAAACATATGAGGAGCTAATTGCATGCAATATAATAATAGACACTTTTAATTCTCGTCTTTAACACAGGAAGGCCATGGGAGGGCATGTAAAGGAGCAAGGGGAGGGAATGAGCTGTCATTTCACCTCTCCCCCACATGGTTTCATAGCCCATTGAGCTTGCCCACATATCAAATGAAAGCTATTTCAGTGTATTGTTGTTTTTTATGCAGTATGTTATTCCCTACTCCACCACAGAAGCAAGTCAATGAATCAGCATACCTCATGTTTAATTTAGAAATGTTTATGTTCATCATGTTATATTCATCATATGAAGAGTTTAGCAGATAATTATAACCAAATGGTTGACTGATAAATGCTTATTATACATACTTGATGTAAATAAATAATAATGTTTTTTGAAGTACACTTAGAAACACAAATATTAATTCTTCAAGGTTTCTTTAACTTACAAAATAATGCCTGTTATGTCCCCTCTTTGCCCCATTCTGAGCCAAATATGTGATGGTTAAGATTGCACTTCTACCTCCACTCGCAGGTCTTAAACTTTGAACATAATATTTCAGAGTCCATAGTTGGAACATGCTCTTATTTAGGACCAACTAATTCAATTCCAAATGACAGGCATGATTTTGAGTTTTTCAGCACTCCTGGGGGGAAAAAAACTTAATAGTTTATTTTATGCCATTCTTATCAGTCATAAGGAACCTACTGATCAAATTTTGGATTATGTCTTTCCCCCCTTCATTTTATGGAACAACATAGCTACTGTTGCTTTTTCCTTAAGACTGTAAGCCTGATGGTGAGGGCAGATTATGTGTTTTTTTTTAAATTTGTTTCTGTAGTTATTTTGAAAATAATAAAATATGAGAGTCAGTAGATTAATGTATCCTGCCACCCCCTAAGCATTCCATGTGCCAAGAAGAAGCACCGCTATTGAGCAGAGCAGTTGTGAGGAAATGTCCTTAGCCTATAGAATCTGCTCAGGGCTGGGAAGTTACTTTTCAGCCGATGGCTCCTACAACCCCCCCAAACACCTGCCGTGATGGCTGGGGGTGGGGGAATTCTATGAATTACAGTGAACAGGTTTGGGTCCAAGTTACCTGCAGGATTGCCTCCTCCCTACAATTCACCCATATGCTCAGGTACTCCAGGGGCCATTTGCTCCAACCAGCCAGGACTAGACTGGCAAGGCCACCCTGCGGACCTTTTCATCAGTCTGCAGAATGACCTCCTGGAAGAGTTTTGACAGCTAAACCTGCTGTCTGAATTTTTAAAAAAATACTAAAGACTCATCTCTTCTGGCAGGCCTACCCAGTCAATTTTTTTAATTATGACTCTTAAACTGATGCGTTTTAAATGTTTTTATGTTTTTAGTTGTATTATAATCTATGTTGTACTCCACTGCAAACCTTGAGAAGTGGACAGTAAATAAAAGACTGTTATTATTATTAATCTCACTTTAAGTCTTTGGTCTTATATGTGATTAAATCAGACACTGGTTGGTTATCTTTTGGTAACCAAAAAAGTAACTTTCATGGGAGTCCAAAAAGTAATTTCCAAATGCTGTTTTTAGGCAAGCTTACCAGATTCTGTGTGGGTATCTTTGCGTACGTAAAAAAGATAACCTTTCCATAGGATGGCCAGATAAAAAGGAGATGGCTCCTGTACCTTTAATGGTCCTATTTCACCAGGTGTGGCTTGTTACACAGCTGTAGTGGAACTGAGATAGAGACCCATGGTTTTAGAAAAAAGATTTATTGTGCACAATGTCTCAGTGAGATAATTCTCAAAAGTCTGAGCCCCGCCTCTTTACATTCAAAGCAGTTTATACATCTCCAGTGCAAACACATCATGTGTCCAAAAAAGGAAATTGACACAAACAATAGTTCTCATCATTCTGCGTAATCTTACAAATGTCGCAAAGTAAAGGAAGCATAGCGAGGCACATTTCATCCTCCCTGACATTCTATTTCACAGTGTCCTATTGTTCTTCTTTCAAACACAGAGTCACTTCAATTGCAGGGAAAATTAACTGCCTTTCTCAACTACTTTCCCCTCATACCCAGAGGTCATCTAGCCTGACCCACATTACAGCCAGGTAAAAAGCAACACCTGCTGAAATTGCCGCTCCTACCCAACCATTACACGTGCGGGAGACCTCTGTATTTTCACTCACTTTTCCAGCCTGTGGTCTTGGGGGAGGTTAATTTGACATCCATTATTTGGGGTGGAACGAACTGACCCTTACAAGAATGAATCCATTTCTGAAATAAAGAAATTTCAGAACAGACAGGTTGGAAAAAAGATACGGCTCGCACGCACGCACGCAGAGGATCCTTCTGGCCACTATAGCCGCAGCCCTAGGCGGAGCGCGCCGATCTCCGTTCGCGTCCTCTGCCCCGTCCCCGTTCCAAAGCAGCGTCCTCCCGACCGCTCCGTTCTGCCGCTGGAAGCACCCCTCACGCCGGGGTGGGGGAGACCCGCACGCTGGAACGCCGCGGACAGGCCAACCGTCATCCAAGGGCGCGCGGGCGATGGGGAAGGGGGGCGCCGGAGCGAGACCCGAGCGCGCCTTTTCCCGCCTTCACCCGGGCGCCTCTCGCCCGTCCGCGGGTACCGTTTCCGGCGCATGCGCGGCCCCTCGCCCTGCGTCCACCCTCTGCCCGCCCGCTGGCAAAATCCTCGACGGGTAAATAGGAGAGAGAGAGGGGCGGGCCGGGAGGGCCGGAAACTAGAAACAGCAAACGCCTGTGTGGTGTCGTAAGGGGAGCAACAGGGGCGATAGGACGGGGGAAAGGAGGGAGTTAAAGCGTGGAAAACGTTTTAGGAAACCACCGGCTGCCATTAATTAGCCTGACTTCCTGTCGCCTACAAGAAAGGCTCTGTTGGCCGCGCAGTTGGCGAGGCGCATCTATTTAGCCCATTTTGTTTGGCGTGAACGGCTGTGGGTTTCAGCTCGCCTTTGCAAAAGCTTGGACCGAATCCAGCGCGTTAGGCTTTTAGGTCCTGTAAGAGCTGTTCTTGTTGCAATAGACGGCCACGGATTTCCTCTCTTCCCCGCCACCCCGAAACTGCAGTCACTGTAAGGCCGTTTCCACACAGTGCTTTCAACACTTTCAACACACAGTGCTTTCAACATCCTATGGAATCCTGGCCTTGAGGCCCCTCCCTGAGCTGCAAACGCCGGGACTGCATGGGATGTTGGGAGTAAAGCAATAGCCCTGTAAGGGTCTCGTGCGGAAATGGCCCAAGGGGGGAATTGGGTTGCCAGACTGAGGGCTCCTCTCCTTCTGATGGTTGTGTGGAAGAGGGAATTTTAGCTGGTGTTGCATGTTCTGCAACCAAGTAACAAGAACACCCGCTGAAATGTCCTCTTCTGGTCCAACCATTTAAAAATACGGGAGTCCTCGTCAGATTTCATGGTGGCAACCTGGGCTGGGGAGAGTGCGGCCCTTGAACTGTTGTTGGATTGCAATGTCCATCATGTAAGGTGGTGTGAGTGCAAACTGGAGTGCTTGTGCCTTTAGTGGCTGTGTAGAAGAGGAAGTTGCAGGAGGTGTTGTTTGTCACCGGCTTATGTGACAGATAACACTTGCTGAAATGCCTTTTTCCTCATAATTAAAGATATAGGAGCCATCTCTGGTTTTTGGCTCTAACTGGCATAACTAATGGTGAGAGCTGATGGGAATTAACTGCATGGTCTGTGGTGATGATCACACTGGTCTTTTTCTGCCTGTATTGCATTTTAACTATTTGACAATCTTGATACAAATTCCAGTGAGATAGTTGTATAACTGTTGCGGAAAGAACAATGTCTTGCAGTGTCATAAAAGACTGGCACGTATATCGTGGCATAAGATTTTGCGAGCCACGTGGTAATTGATCAGCATCATGAAGCAATTTGCTAAGGTTTCGAATAATCAAAATGCAGAGAGAAAATAGGCAGACAGACCCCTGTTTATTTGTTTAGTAAAGTCATGTTCTGAATCTGGGTGGAAGTTTGGGTTTTTCTGAGGAGGGGTAAGGATGCTACAAATACTATACTACTGTATATAATACTGCACTTTATATAGCACTGCAGTTCTCCAGGGAACCGGAGGACACCAGAGGGAGGAAGGCACCTGGTGGCTTTTAAGTCAGTGAATGGAAAATCTATTCTAGATTTCAGCCCAAACTTTAAAGAAGCTACACAGTCCTCCAAACAGGTTCAGCCCCCCTGAATTTCTCCTTTAAAGTTTGGATTAAACCATGGATGGTATCTCTTTGACATGGGAACTGCCAGTTGTTGCTTCTTCTAGGAAGTCTCCCAAGTACGGCATGAAGGCTGCACATCTGTGTGCAGGATGGGATTTGGATTACAAGACAAGGTTTTTAAAGAAACGGAAGTGTGTGCCTAACTCATCATGTTGCCATGTGTACTTCATGTTCGGAAATGGATCTTGTATACTTAGTGTTAGCTCTTGTGCATAACAAGTCATACCAGATCAGGAGGATATATTATCCAAACTACAAAAAAAAGGAGTGAAACATAGAAGACTGAACAAACTGGAATAAGGGGCACCTCCTAATTTTGATGGAATTTTTCATGTTCTGGGTCTAAACACTGATTGGAATTCTAGGTGCACTTTTTAATTATGTAACATACTTAATTAAGTGGCTAAGTAATGTCTTCTAGATTGATTCCCACCGCCCCCTGAAAAATAAACTAACATGCAGAGAGAAAAGATCCATTCTGCTGGTGATTGTGGGTGGAAATTGGTTCCACCACCACCCTTCCTACCAGCTGTGAGATTACAACAAGGAATTGCAATAAAGATTGCTAGAAGAATGAACTTCCTTCTCTCAGCGTGGCTGAAAAGTCTGGAGGGGGGCAGTTACAATTGTGGCAATAACACCGCAGTTGTGACTATGAATATGGATCCAATATGGATATGTAAGTCTTGCTTATACATTTGTGAGCACTCAGCAGAATGCCAGCTGGTATTTAATAAATGTAAATGATATCAGACAGTTCTACTTCACATAACATGCAGGCAATATTCGAGAAGTGTTGGGGAGCCTTAATCTGCCCATGGGTTACATTCCCTTGTGGTTTTAGTGTACTAGGGGATCCTTATGCCAAAAACCTGTAACAGGTAGGCAGGGTTGAAGGGATGGAAATATCTCCATACCAACATATCAGCTCACAAAACACCTGAAAACGTTATTCATTCATTACTCACATGCACAGAAGAAGTATAAGGAAAAACAGGGAAATGCATTTAGTTCCAGCCTCAATCCAGTACTGTGCAATCAGCCCAGCAGTGCTTAGTGCAATATATGAAGCAGGGAATCTCTTGCCTTGTGAGATTTCCCTGTGCCATTAAGAAGCTCTTCATGCAGTGATTCAAATCATGCTGTTTTCCTAGTAGCCTTAGACGGGAATATCCACACTATGGAAATATAGCACTTTGATACCACTTTTAACTGCTATGGCTCTACCCTCTGGAATCCTGGGATTTATAGTTTGGTGAAGATCTTTGATTTCTGTGCCGGAAATCTCAGATGCTATAGTTGTGCAATAGAGAACTCTACCTACTTCACCAACCTACAAATCCCAGGATTCCAGAGGGTGGAGCTGAACTGAGATTAAACTGTTATAGTTGTACAGTGGGGATATACCCAGGTTGAGAAATGGGGATGAAATTGTCAGTCTAGTCGGTATTTCAGCCTCCATAAGGTGTTGTGTGTGTGTATGTGTATATATATAGATATAGTGCCAAGACTTGACTTAGTACATGGAAACTGTCCCACACATAGGACAGGGATGCAGAAAGGCAGCAAGTTAAGCTGAAGGGCAACTGAAAGTGCTAAGATTCTGTTGATTTGTTCCATATCCCATTTTTCTACCCCTGCATGATGCCAATGCAGCTCAAATCAATCATAATGGCAGAACAAAACAAAAACCAATTAAACAAATTGTCAGGTTAAATTAACACTGAATTAATGACATCTTAGAAGCATTTAAAACATAACAGATACAGGGAGAAAACACTATCCAGTAAAAAAAAACTGTTTCAGAAGAATCGACCCTTTAGATGCCTCTTTAGGAATCTGATTGGGATGGTGGATTTGCTATTTGTCTCTACCTACGTTCTACTTTTACATTTATAAATAAATAAAACAGCACGGAAACACTGTAAGTCACCTAGTGTCACCTTCTCTACCAAAGGAAGCCTGAACCAGGTAGCACTGGCCTCTAGAATTTCTCACTGCAAAGAGTGTGTAACAATACACCAAATTAGAAAGCTTGGATAATTTGCTGTTTTAGTGTTTTGTAGAACAGAGTTGTTCAGGTTACCATAGCAAGGAGAACTGTAATGCAGCTGATGGTGGGATTTGGCTCACAATAGTATACATATACTTACTTTTTGCTCTGAAATTCTTGTTTATTATGGGCCTACATAGTGATTTTTCCAGTCATTCCTCTGTTTAATACAAACAGCAGCATGTTGTCTAATATGAGAAAGACTGAACAGAAGTTGCATGACACTCAGAAAGAAGATGGAGCTAACCTACGGAAGAGAAGAATCACTTTCCCAAGTAACAAGGATCCTGAAGGAAGCACAATGACCTTCCACAAAATCAACTATAGAGTAAAAATTAAGACTGGCTACTTAGGTTTCCGAAAAGAAGTTAAAAAAACCATTTTGAGTGATGTCAGGTAAGTTTGAATTGTTAGGACTTGCTCATTTTGGAGTGCATTCCTTCTGCTTGCTGTGTGCGCAGAGAGCAGGTTGTGCAGTGGCTGTATTGGAAGACAGGATAGCCTTTTTTTACTGAGTGCTGTGCGTGGCTGACATTGCTTTCAATGTATTTTGATGCTGTAGCAGGAATACTCACTGTAAGTAAGGCACTTGTCTTGACTTCAAAGGTTGTCCTTCTGTCTTGACTCTAAGGGTTGTCCATTTGAAGCCACACCAATCTCCTCTTCTCTGGCTATGCCTACCCTCAGAGCTTGGGGAAGGTTTTTCTCCCTACAACTATTGGAATGCCCATACAGCAAGAAAATCCTAGAAGTTAAAAGTTTGTTTTTTTAAAGGAATTTTCCTGGGCTTTGCTTGTTTAGGGGTGAGAGCTGTGTTGTATGCAGAGGATTGCTGTGAAGGAGGTTACCATGTGGTGGGGAAGATCTATTCTGGAAGTAGATAACTTCAGGGGTGGGTATCATCTGGGGATCTGGGGCTTCACTGATGCTCACCAACTTATCAGGAACCAAAGCTACTCTCAAATTCTAATGTGGTGGCACCCCTCTACCCACACATTTAATACCATGAATAAACTAAAAATCAGCCTGAGCTCCACAATTATAAAATCAGCAAGGTGACACAATTAAAACAGACAGGGGGATTAAAAGATCAACTATCCCAATACTTAGGATTTGGGATAGTTAAAAACTGTTTAAAACCCCCAAGGTATTCATTTGGGTTGTTGTTTGTTTCTGTTCACCAACAGCATTATTCTTTCTTGTTCGTGTGTTCTGTTTCCTGTAATATTTGCAAAATTCAAGGTTTCTCTGATGCTGCTTGATATCCTAGGATGGAGTCTCAGGGCAAACCCAAGAAATCTTGGCATGTGTAGGAAAACATCTGATACAAATTAAGAAGGGACTCAACTTTGCTGGAAATTCTCTGCTCAAGCCTCCTTGAAGTAAACAGGAGCACGAGCAGTATAAATACACTGCTGTGGTCTTGTGTGACTTCCAGTCATTTTATTAGGATTGCGTATGGGAACCTTCCTTTTGGATTTTGCCTCATGAAGAGTCTGTCTTCTCTATTGTCACCCCAGATTCTACCACAGCCATATGAAACTGGCCAGAATCTGAAGTTTTTTCCTTCTCTGTTTTCTATGTGAAGAAACTAAATCAAAGACATAAAAAAGAAAGAAGGAAGGAAGGAAGAGGGGAAGGAAATGTGGCAGCACCTTAAAGACTGTTTTTTATTTTCTTATTGAGTTTTCATGAACATAAACCCACCTCTTTAGATGTAGTACTGAGTTTATATCCAAATTTATATGTCTTAAAGGTGCTGCCACCTTTCTTTTTTCTCTCCCCTTTTCTTCCTTTTTTTTCACGCTGCAAGAGACTAACACAACTGGGCCTTTGAAAACAAACAAAAAGAAGTGATCACTGTTGGAGGGGTGTAGACTCACCAGGCCTGTCCTTTCAGATGTTAAACTGCAACCATCGGTCTTAGGGAGCTTAGGTGACGAGATACTAAAAGTTGATGAGAAATGCTGGGGTGGGGGGAGAGGCAGTATTCCCTAGCCCTGATTTTTAGTATATGAACCCTAATCTTGCAAAGTATTTCCTGTGATATTTGCTGGTGTTGTGTGTTGGGAGTGGAATCTGTTTTTAAAACTATGGAAGTAGAACTAGGGGAGCGCAGAACCTAGTCTGAGTGTCTGTAGGCTCCTCTTAGTGTTAAAACTGTAACAAGATAACAGACTTCATGGCTTGAACATGAATCACTTCTCCAGCTTTTTTCATTGCTTTGTGTGCCATCTTGCCCGATGGAGCATTCTGGACAGATTGAGGAGCATTCTGTGAACTTTGAATTGGGCTATTAATGTGAATTCTGAAATTAGGCAGTGCTATGTAATAAATGGAGCCAGCATAGTGTAATAGTCTGACCACTGGACTACAACTCTGGAGACCAGGGTCTGAATTCCTGCTCAGCCATGGAAACCCACTGGGAAACCTTGGTCAAGGCAAATTTTCTCAGCCTCAGAGGAAGGCAAAGGCAAACCCTCTTGGAACAAATCTTGCCAAGGAACCCCCCATGATAGGTTTACCTTAAGTTGCCATAAAGAAAAAAATGACTTGAAAGCATGCAACAACAAGATGTAATAATTTGCTCTGTCCCCCAAATTGATGGTATCGAAAGATGAGAAGAGAAACATATAAGCAACAAAATAGTTTGTGTTATATACAAATTAAACATTTGACTGGTGACGAATTGATTTTCTTTTACAGTGGTATCATGAAACCTGGTCTCAATGCCATTTTAGGACCTACTGGCTGTGGCAAATCTTCGTAAGTGTTAAAACAATGAGAACAATTATTTTATGGTAATTATTTTATGATAAAGTTAAATTACATATTGTGACTATCTTATAATATTTAGTTTCAATGGTAACAGTCTGGCTAGGAGTGTAATGCTGTATTTAATAAGAAATGAAATGTTAGCATAAGTCGCAGTTTCAAAATAGCTTCAAACTTGAAATATGCAGATTGACTTTATGGGAATCTGCTTTATTTCTTTTCTAGGTTATTGGACATCTTAGCTACAAGGAAAGATCCTGCAGGGCTATCTGGGGATATTTTGATAAATGGCTACCGGCTGCCCCCACATTTTAAATGTATTTCTGGATATGTAGTACAGGTAAATAACTCTGTAGTAATGTTGCCATCAGACTATTGCATTAATCTCTCATGCAAGCAAAGTGATGCTCAAAATTTTACAACAAAAACTTTTACTGTACACAGAATGAGAAATGCCAGATGTCCAGGCTGGGTTCAGGAAAGGAAGAGGCTCTAGGGATCATATTGCAAACCAACATTAGATAATGGAGTGCACAAAAGAATTTCAGGAAAAAACTGGCCAGTGCTGTATAGATTATAGCAAAGCTTTTCGTTGAGTACATCATGAAAAACTCTGGATCACTTTTAAAAAAATGGTACTGTCAGGACAGAATACAGGGAAAGGGAATGGTTTCCAATTGTCAAGAGGGTCAAGCAAGGCTTCATTTGATCACCCTATCTGTTTAACTTGTGTGCTGAACAGATCATACATAAAGCAGGATTAGAAACGGATGAAGAAGGTGTGAAAACTGGGTGAAGGAACACAAACAATTTAAGATATGCAGGTGACACCATACTACTAGCAGAAAATGGCAAAGACTTGGAACGATTACTGAAGAAAATCAAAGAAGAAAGAGCGTTCCACACAAGCCTTGGGTGGAAGGAAATTCTAGACTAGAGAGTGGGAGCAGCCACTGAGAATGCTCTGTCCTGTGCTCTCACTAAATGTGCCTGTGATGGTGGTGGGACTGAGCCCTCTTCTATGTCTTAAGACACTGGTTAGTTTGTATACAGAGAGGTCATCTTTCAGATAGTCTGGACTTGACTCATTTAGGGTTCCATAGGTTATGACCAGCACTTTAAATTGTGTCAGAAGCAAACCAGTAATCTGTGAAGCTGTTTTAACAAGGTAGTTGTTTCCTGTAACTGGCTGCAGTCAACATTCTGGCCACAGCATTTTGGACTTGAAGCTTCTGAATGGTTTCAAAGGCAGCCCCTGTCAGCGGCAGCCGGGGGTCAAGCAGAGGCCGGACAAAGGATTGAGGGGAGACAGCGTTTATTGCTGCCCGCACACAAGGGTTCACAGTAAACAAACTGTCCTTAACTGAAGACACGCCTTAAACAGCAGGCTCCAACAGAGAATAAAGGAGGGTTACCTCACCCGGAACACAAAAGAGGTTACTTCACCTAAACGCAGGGGGTTGGTCCTGGGTTGGCTGAGCGGCTGGACGCGGACACAGGCTGGGCTGGAACTGGGCATGGGCGGCAGACACACAGTAGGCTGACGGTTGTTGCTCCGTGCCCTTCCCAGCCCAGCACCTACCCTAAATAGTCCCCTTGGGCCGACGGCGGCCAATCCGGCTCGAGCACGCGGCTGAGGGCTCCCAGCTACAGGTGGGAGCTCTGAGCCCGCAAGTGTTTTTCATGTAACCGCCGGGACCGGTGGCTTGCTTCCTTGTACTGCCGCCGCTGCTGGAACGGCGGTGGGGCGGAGGCCTCAACCTCCTCTGGGTCGGAGCCGCGGGTGGGTGGAGCCCCGGGATCGGGCCTGGGACCCGCCTCCCCTGGCGAGTCACCGCCCGCCACGCCCACTGGCCTCCGCAGTGCCCGGGCAATCTCCGCCGGCGGCCTCCGCAGCGCCCGGCGATCTCCATTGTCGTCGTCGGCCTCCGCAGTGTCTGGGCGATCCGCGGCGGCGGCCTCCGCAGTGTCTGGGCGATCCCCGCCAGTGGTGGCGACCTCTGCGGCGTCCGGGCGATCCCCGGCGGCGGCGGCGGCCTCTGTGGCACCCAGGCCCCCCCTTGTCGGAGGCAGCCTCTGTGGCGGCCTCGGGGACGCCTGTGGGCGCGACCACACCCAAGCCCCTGACAGCCCCGTGGAGAGTGCATTCCAGTAGTCCAAACAGGATGTAGTCAAGCTGGCACACTAATCTTAACTGGGCAAACGCAAGTAATGGTCACCTCTAAAACCTGGGCATCCAGGCTCAGGGTTGAGTCTGGGAGTACATTTAAGCTGCAAACCTGGGATTTCAGGGGGAGCATAACCTCATCCAGTGCAGACAGAATCTCTGTTCCCTGGACTGCCTTTTGACTGACAAGAAGCACCTTGTCTGGATTAAGTCTCAACTTCCAGTCAATATCCAGTCCATTATGAACAGCAGATATTGGTGAATACTGAGACAGCTTCCCTGGAAAAAGATGGAAAAGAGAGATAGACATCTCTTATAATAAGGAATGCTTGTCAGCCCTATAAGGGATAAGCTTTCTGGCTCTCAAATAAAGGACCTCTCTTCTAATAAGGGACACCTGGCAACTCTAGTCTGCAGTTGTAGTCTGCAAGCTGTAACTCGTATTTGGCTCTTTAATCACCAAGGTGATCCACGCAGTTTTTTTTAAAAAACCTGGATTTATTACATTTACGTGCTGCCTTTCTGACACCCTGGAAGACAAGGCGATGTACACAAGTATTCCTAGACCTGAGGCGGGCAGAAGCAGATGAAGATCTACTGTTAGATTCTGTTTGATTTCCAGTAGATTGGCAAGCATTTCTAATTCTAAATTATCTTACAAGAGCAGTAACTGTGCAGTTCAAAAAGAATGCTTGAGAGAAATCCAGAATTGATCTATGGGTCGTGGCTTCGAGGACTTGGTTCTGCTGCAAACCACAAATCGTTGCCTGCCTTTGATGTCTTATTTTGCCTTAATGCTTAATATATGTCTAGTTATTCTGGTTGGAGGATTTCAGCATTTTTGTAAAAAATAAAGTAGATCTTACTAGACTGAAGCATGTAAATGTTAAATCACACTAACAGTGGCACAATCATGATTTAACATAGCGTGGTGTTCAAATGAAAACCTCTATGTATTTTTTGAATTAAATTTCTAAGGATGATATAGTGATGGGAACTCTGACAGTCAGAGAAAACTTAGAATTCTCAGCAGCCCTTCGGCTTCCATTATCAATGACCTCAGAAGAAAAGCGGGAGAGAGTTGAACTGGTCCTGAGGGAACTGGACTTGGCTAAAGTTGCAGATACAAAGGTACATTTGGGGTTGCATCTGTGGATATTTGAGGTTACTGTACATGACTTTGATGTCAAGACTGCTGTTGTATACACTTGTAAATTAAGCAGATTGTTTTAAACTAGGTGTGCACAGCCCAAGTCCATGAGCTGGGGTGCAGTCTTCTCACAACACTAGTATTGCTGCAATTTCTAAGGTGTGTCAAGGGCTGCAGCACAGGCTCCTCTCAGTGCTGGCCCATGACATTTGCTGAGGGACTCCCCCCATATTAAGATGGCAAGTACTGAAAACCAGCCAAGTTATTTTGGCACAGGAGACAGAAGATAAAATTATTCTCTGTCCATCTGGCAGTAAAACAAATACAATACAATATTAACCAACTCAATAACTAACACTGTTCTGCCCTTTTATGACATCCCAGATCTGCTGTCGGAGACTACCTAATGGTAGGGCCAGTCCACACTCTGCTCATTAGCCCAAAGCTTCTTGATGGTGGTAGGGGAATTCAGTGGCTTCCGTGTTGCTGATATAGCATAATGACAGAGGCCTGCTGAAATCTCATCGAAAGTGGGATGATGTGGGAAAACACTGTGGTCATCTAACATCCCCATCCCAAAGCAAATGACAAGACTCATAGAGTAGTTTACTAAAATTAAGTATACAGCAATTCCTGCCCTCAGGTTTATCATCTAGAAGCAAAACACGAAAGTAAAAAAGATTGGGAGGGAGAAAGGAAAAATGGCAAGAAGTAAGCACTAGTTCTTAATTACAAAATTGTTGTAAGTGTACTTTCTGTAAGGATAGGGTGAAGCCAGCTCCCTTTAGCTTCTGCTTTTCAGGCTGAGGCACATCCTCTTCAGCTGTGCTAGTTTGGCAGGACTAGTCCTGATTAATCCTCTGCTGAGCCGCTTATTCAGCTGCTTTTAAAATATCCCAGTTTCTGTCTCCTCTCATTTCCCCCCTTTGTTTTCAGTTTATTTCAGTTGCTGTAAACTGAGTACAAAGTGCACAAGTAGTTTGCAGTTAGTTAACTTAGCAGGTGAGAGAGAAGAGGAGGGACGGAAGCTAACTGCCTTTCCTAGCTTATGTGTTCCTCCTCATTAATAACTTTTGCTTTCTTGACCATGCTCTGATGTTGCTTGGCCACACATGTCCTGGTTTCATCTGTGAAATGTTAGAGGATATGGATGCATAGAGTGGTTTTTTTCATGGTGATGTTCTCTGTGAGAGTTGGAGACACAACCTCCTACTGGCTGAGGGGGACAGCTAGAAGGTACAGTGGCCCTTGGTATCTGCTATGGTTTTGTTTCAGGACCACCAATGGATACCAAAATCTGTAGATACTCAAGTCCCATTACATAGTATAGGAAAATGGCATCCTTTATATAAAATGGCAAAATCAAAGTCTGCTTTTTGGATTTTTTAAATATTTAAAGATATTTTCAAACCATGGATGGTTGAATCCTTGAATATAGAAGCTGTGGATACGGAGGGCCATCTGTACTTACTTTCAGCTCTATAGATTAAGGATAACCATTGCTTGAAACTGAGGCCATTGCTGCACTAGTGCTATTATTCCACTTTCAACATCCTATGGAATCCTGGGATTTGTAGTTTAGGGAGGGGCCTTTGAGGCCCCTCCCTAAACTGTAAACCCCAGGATTCCATAGGATGTTGAAAATGGATGGCCTGCATGTCCTTTTTGGTGGAGAGGAATGAAACTGTCTTCTTCTTCACGGTCTCTGTGTCTTACAGGATGGGTTTTGCACCTGTGCAGATCTACACTGGAATGTTCCAGAGCTGAGTAGCTTGGGAGGAAGCCCTGGCCCCTCCTGCATACTGCGCAAGATCCATCCCACCAAGCTACTGTTATCTCAGTTTCTTTCCGTCTGTCTTTCAAGACGTGTCTCTTGGGTTTTCCAGAGTCCGAGTGTTCTCCTTACCATGTATTTGTTCCTGGGAGGCAGGCATATAATTTCCTAGCAGCCTCAAATGGCAGAGCCCAGAGCATATTTCTTTCCAGTGCTTTCCTTTTGCTTTGCCAATAATCTCCCTACTGACCAGTTTGGTGTTACTAGGTTTTGGGGAGCGGGGAGGAGCAAAAAATAATCAAAACATTTTGTACGAACTGAAATATTTTAGTAGGATTTTGTTACAGTGCAAAGAACCTCACTTTTCAATTTCCTTACCTGTGTTAGGTTGGCACCCATTTTACCCGTGGAGTTTCTGGAGGGGAAAGGAAAAGGACCAGCATTGCGCTAGAGCTGATAACGCAGCCGACAGTTTTGTTCTTAGATGAACCAACGACTGGACTGGATGCCAGCACAGCCAATGCTGTCCTCCTGCTCTTGAAAAGGTAAATCACTCTAGACTGTGGAGAAGTGACAAATTCTATTTCCAAACATTGGAATGTGTTTCCAGATCAGATGATTCATAAGACTGCCATCATTTTTGACACAAGGGAATTATTGTTGTTTTTAAAGATAGCATTCCTTTAAGGAGACAATGCAATGTAGTGGTTTGAGTGTTAGACTAGGACTCTGGAGATCAGGGTTCCAATACTGCTTGTCCATGGAAACCAATTGGGTGATCCTGAGCAAGTCACAATCTCTCAGCATCAGAGGAAGGCAATAGCAAACCTCTTCTGAACCACCAATCTTGCCAAGAAAACCCTGTGATAGCTTTGTCTCAGGATTGCCATAGGGCAAAAAGAACTTGAAGGTACACAACAACGCTTTTTTAGAATGTGAATTTTACATGCAAGTTTTTGTGCAATAAATGCAAACAGTTACTGTTATTTGTTAGTAACATTAGTTAAATTTGTATGCCTGTGTTTACTGTCTAGTGAGTTCAAGGTAACATACACAACTCTCTTCCCTATTTTCTCCTCACAACGATCCCATGAAGTATGTCAAGCTAAAAGAGAGAGCGATTGGAATTTAATGAGCTTTCATGGCTCAGTTGTTGCAGAATCAGAGATAGAGACCCACAGTTAAGGAAAATTGTTTATTGTGCACAATGTCCCAGAGAGATCCATCTCAAAAGTCTGGGCCCTGCCCCTTTACATTCACAGTAATTTGTACATTTTCCAGTGCAAGACATCACAGGACCAAGAAAGGAAACTGACACATTCAATGGTTCTCACCATTCTCTAGTGTAATCTTGCAAATGTTGCAAAGTGAAGGAAGCAACCGAGGCACATTCCATCCTCCCTTACATTTGTCTCACAGAGTTCTATTGTACTCCTTTCAAACACAGAGAGACTTCAATTGCAGAGAAAATTAACTGCTTTTCCCTCACACCCAGGTCATCTAGACCAGTGGTTTCAACCTGTGGGTCCCCAGATGTTGTGGACTTCAGCTCCCAGAAGCCCTGAGCATTGACCATAGTGGCTGTGGCTTCTGGGAGCGAAGTCCACAAACATCTGGGGACCCAAGGTTAGAACCACTGATCTAGACTGACCCACATTATTCCTTCTTTTTTATGCTGAATTCTTTAGCAATTCAAGCATAACTATTTTGTTTGTGCCATCAAAGCATATACAGCAGCTTTTCCCTTCTGTTACTCTAATTAGTACAGATTGAAAACACTTTAACATGCAGAGTACTGACAAGCAGATTTAGGAAGGCCATTATTTACGTGCAAAGCAATTCTACAAGCAGTGTCTTTACCCACGCTTACTTAGGGAACCAGATAATCATGTCCACATGCCTGCAGAGTACAAGACTATTTTCTAGATTGAATACTTCAGAATGCATTTTCCCTTTTCACATTCAAACTTATTTACATAATGACAACAGGTTGTTTTTAACAAATACACAGACTCCCTTTACGACTGAGGAGATAGTCTAAACCTATTTCATGCTAGGCTGACAGCCAACAACGCATCTGCCTTACATGAAAGCAACTCCCTCCACGGGGATCATGATGACTCCCAGCCTCTCAGATACGTGTTGCCAGGATCATACCCATAGCTTTCATCATAAGCTCTTTTCATTCTTGCCCAAACTGTTTATCCCATACCTATATTGGTTAGTGTACTGGGCGAAAGGTGATATCCTCTGTGGCCAAACCAATTCATCCCAGAAGACAAACCATATACCTATTTAGCGTTGTAAAAGCTGGTTTCTTCCTAGAACTTTTTTAAGGAGGACCAGCCCCCCTTATTCCCATATAACTCAATGAAACCAATGCTATAACTAAAGAAGAAGTCAACATTGGGATACTTTCCTGGGCATGCCTGCAGAGATTCAGGGATTTCAAACATTACATTACAATTGGGATAGTTTCCTAAGCTTAGCCCATGAGAACATACCCAGCCGTTACTGACGTTCAGAGTGTTCAAGATCTGATTGACCAGTTGGTGGAATTTATTCATCTCCCAGCCTCCCTTGTTCAACATCGTCCTCATCATCACCAACAATTGCCATATACACATATCTTCCAATCCCACAAAACATCCGTCTGTAGTGATAAAATAGGTAGGCCAGGCTTCCTGCCCCTCCTGTGCCTGCCACAACCCATAATATTGTCTCCCACATTCAGGATCTGGCTGTATGTGGAACAGTGCATCCTTGGTAGCAACTGCAGTAGGGTCCAGTCCTAATTCTTCTTTCCTCTCCAGGTGGAGATCTGGCCGTGCGCAGGGTGCCTGGCTTCCAGGTATGCAGACACAAAAGGGCCTAGTCTCAGATCTTCTTACTGCTTTCTGATGATTCTCAGCTTCAGAGGTTGCCCTATGTTTGGGGCAGCAGTCCAGTCAAAGTGAGCCTTTTATTCTAGTGTTATACACCCAAGGCTTCATCCTGGCCACCTTTACCACAGTGGGAGTTGTCACCACTACCTGATAGGGTTTCCTCCACCCATGACCAAGTTGCCCCCAATCCTTCACCCATATCGCCGGGTTTGGGAAAGGGGGTGTGTGTGTGTCTGTAGAAAGGAGAGTCACTGTTCTAACATTTACTCCCTTGTTTACTCATAGCTTTCCCTAATGTACTTACTCCTTCCTGTAGAGTTATGTTTCCTAATTCCTTTGTGTCTCTCCTTAATCCACCCAAAATGGCGTCATACTTTGACTAAAAAGGGGGCAACCTTATGGTTCTGTGAGGTGTGCACCTCATCCTATGCCTTATCATAATGGGGCTCTGGGAAGAAAAAAACACTCCTGGTTTCTCTGTTGTGGGCTGCACGTGGAATGAGAGTGAAAAGTTTCTGTAAAATGAGCTAGGAAGATGGTGGTATCATACCACTTGCCCTGTGTTGGCATCCAGTCCAAAGACATAGCCAGGGCTGTTGTCTGGGCCATACACATTGAACTACTGTGTCTCCAGGATTTTGTTTCATCCTCTCCACTTTTCCTGAGTTCTGAGGTCTGCAGGTACAATGTGATTTCCAGATGATTCCTAGAACAGTGGTTTAATCTTTGATGATCTTGTTGACAAATGCAGGTCTGTTGTTTGAGCCCATATGGTGTGGGCTTTTTAGGGCTGATGTTGGTCTCCTGGCTGTCTCACAGCCTTCAATTCTCCCTTTTCTTCTCGGTCAGAGTCCTGCAGCTGCAGTTCCACTTCAGCCTGAAGGCACCCTATCACCTCTCAGAAGTGCCCCATCACCTTCCTCCTCCCAGCTCAGAGATGCGCCATCACCTCTTCTCCCAGCTTGCTTGTAGGGGTGCTCCATCACCTCCTTTAGCCTGCTGGCGCTGGGCCAGGGAGCCTTACCAATTGCTGCTCTATCAGGAACTGGTGGGGGGCAATTTGGACTGCCTTGCATCTAGGACTCTGCCTTTCCCTGTGTTCTCCATGCTCTTGCTGCCAACTTCTCTTTCCAGAATGTCACAACTCCAAGCCCTTGCCCTTCTCTGTCTGTGGGATGAGGGACAAAACTTTTTCCTCAGTCTGCTCTTGACAGCTGGTCACAGACACCTTGGTTCGTGGAGCCAATACAGTAAAGATTCCTATCTCTCAGCCCTACTTCTCTCTCCTTCAGTGCCTTCATTGAAGCTAGCAAGGAAGCTTGCTGCTTTACTCTCAGCTCTTTGCTGCTAGAGCCGTTCTCCAAGCACATTCCCCAACTCCCTCTTTCCTCTACCACATGGTGCCCATTGGTGGGGTCTTTGCAGCTGGATCTCTAGCACTGCCTTGCCAGCCCTTTCTGTGGCTAGTCGTCTCAGCTCTCCTCTCCTTCCCTGTCAGCTGCTTTGCTTCCTTCGCGGAGCCAGCCCTTGACTCTGCTGCTGCTGCGTAGCCTCTCCTGACTTGCCTGTCTCCCCTTTTGGTGGCAGGGGAAGTTCTGCCAGCTTCTGCCTGTGCCACCTGGTTATGAACCGCTGTAGGGGCCACTTGGATTTCTGCTGCTGACACTGCTGGACTTTTGGTCCCCAAGTCTTCCTGACCCTCTAGCGCAGTGGTTCTCAACCTTGCCCAGATGTTTTTGGACTTCAGTTCCCAGAAGCCCTGAGCATTGACCATAGTGGCTGGGGCTTCTGGGAGCTGAAGTCCACAAACATCTGGGGATCCACAGGTTGAGAACCACTGATCTAGCGTCAGTCTTTTGGCCCCTTTTTCTTCCGTCGAATTCTAAAATCCTAAACATCAGATGAACTAAGGAAGGGGGGCGTGGATCCCCCCTTTCAGGTTTTGACAAGTTGGGATTGAGAGCAGGCATAATCGCAAGGATGGGGGTAGCCTCCTCTGTGCTCTCCGCTTCAGCTGCTGTCCCTTGCCAGCTCCGCTCTCCTGCTGCTTCTGGTTAAGCTTAAAGGAGCCCACGCCTTTTGCTCTCCGTGCTTCGCTATACTCTTCACCACACCGTGGCCAGTTGCCAACGCCTTCAGAGCGGCCAGCGACATCACGTTACGCTCCTCGCACGCCATCGCTGCCGTCCAAGGAGGGGGCCATGCCTCCTCCATGCTCTCTGCCTCTGCTGCCCTCGCCTTCTTGGGCTTCTTGGCTCCCGCTGCCTTCTTACTCTTCACCTCTACCGCTTGTGGTGGGGTACATGTCTCCTCCCCTCTGCCTTGCCCAGCCTCGGCTGCATCCTGTCAACCTCTGCTGCTCACATCCCTCGGGCAGCCTCTGCTGTATCTGCCGCCACTTCCATTCTCCCCCCGTCGCTTTCCTGGGCTTCTTGGCTGATGCCTCAGCTGGGGGAGCTGCCGTAGCCATCACTTCTCCTCCAGGAAGCCTCTTCGCCTCACAATGTCGCACGCCTGCGGCTGGCGGTACCTGCCGGTCTCGTTCTCTCTCCTCTTCCCTCTTTCGTCCGCCACACATGCAGATGCTGGCAGCGGCTCTCACTCCTTGGCGCTGCTGCTGCCGCCGCCTTGGTCAGCAGCTCCCTCATGCTGGGACCCAAGACCTTGCGGGGTTTTGAGCTGCTGTCATCAAGGGGGGGGGAGCCCTGCTGCCTGTCCCCCCTTCGCCTCACCCATCTATAGCCCCATCTTGTCAGCTGCTTTCCTGCCGCTGTCTCTGGCAGTTTCTGCTGCTCCTGCTGCTGGCTGCTTCTCAGAATGGGGTATCTCTGATTCCCCCTTTTTCCAGATGTTACACAATATCCTTCTGTGGTTGTATTATGTCTCTTTACACACGGGGGGCAGAGAACCTTCTCTCCTCTACTCTGTATGAACTGGCCAGAATTCCTAAATGCACCCTCCCAAGCAGAGAAACGGGTGGAGGCGGGCAGAATTGGGAGGCAGGAGAGGGCTGCCAGTAGCCATGGAGCCTTCAGTATGGAACTGGGTGCTACCTCTCTAGTTAATTAATGCAGTTAGTAGTGCTGTTTAGTTCTCTGGACTTAAGGGATGACTGAAGTTTCTTGGACTCAAGCTTCTGCCTGCCAGCCCTGGCAGCAGAATTACAAAATCTTCTGTAAGGGTTAAATTACAGAGGGCAGGCTTCTCACTGTTCAAGTCTCAAGCAAGGAAGAGCGGGGTGGAGTGGCATTGTTTGTCTAAACGGGCTTTCAAGATTTTTTCTATTTCTCCTTTCAGCAGGGAGGGGCGAGGGGGATTTCTGGTAGCAGCAGAGTTTTTTTAAGACGTGAGACAACCGTCTTCAGAGTTTTAAGCGATGTTTCCAAAGTTTTTCCTTTCTGTGTCCATTTACTTGGAGGCAGATTTGCTCTGCCCAGGTGGGAAGATTCTAATCTTGCATTGTCTGCTTTTTTAATAATTAGTGCTGCCTCTGATGTGCCTTTTCAATGCCTTGCACTCTTTTCCAGTTCCTGCCTGGTCTAAAGGTTTGTTTCCTCATTAACATACTACTTAATTTCTGCTATTGCCAAGCCTCTTGGCTAAATGAACTTCTAGTCCAAAAACAGCAACTATAGGGTTAAATCTGAGAGCCTGAGGACGGGGGGGTGCGGGGAGATGGTGCGGCTTCAAGCACCAAAAGACAATAGGAAACAAAAGAGAGAAAACCATTTTTCTTTCCTGGAATTTTCCTACGTACATTGAAGCAATATCTGACCTCAAACCAGACAAAAAGGCACAGAAACAGTAATGTTTCCACTTAACCCTTTTGTTTGAAGTTTTCAACATACATTGAAGCAGAATCTGATTGAAACAGTGTCTGTCAGCTGCTTCTCCCACCCATTTCCACCCCAAAATGACAACACACAGTAGGGAAGGGGGGTGAGCTGAGGGTGAGGGGGTCCCAACAGCTCAAGACAATGAGGTAGACAGCTTTCACAATACCGACTCAAGCAGCCAGAAGTTCCAATGGTCTGCAATTGAGAACTGCAGTATTTAGTCACGCACACACCTTTCACTCAACGAACACAGCCTCTCATAGCCTCCCATTTCCCTGTGTGTCTAAGGAATCATTGGCCCCTCCCGTTGAATCCAATTTACTCGGGCTGGATTCTAAGGGGGTGATCAGGCCCCTCTTCTCCCCAGCATGCGGGGAGGCATTTGGCACACTTACCTATGGCTGTGTTCTGTGGCTGTGTTCTGTCAATTTTACAAACCGTCCCTGGCTTCTTTAGCTGGGAAACGTTCCCCCGGTTCAACACTCCCACGAGGAGGACCGTCCGATGAAAGAATCAGGGGTACCCAAGGTCCCTATCAGTTGGGGGCACAGATGTCAGAGGAAGCAGCTGCCGCTTAAGAGGGCAAAAGGCCTTCTATCCCGGACCAGAGCCCCCAAATATGTTGCAGAATCAGAGATAGAGACCCACGGTTAAGGAAAATTGTTTATTGTGCACAATGTCCCAGTGAGATCCATCTCAAAGTCTGGGCCCCGCCCCTTTACATTCACAGTAATTTATACATTTTCCAGTGCAAGACATCACATGTCCAAGAAAGGAAACTGACACATTCAATGGTTCTCACCATTCTCTAGCGTAATCTTACAAATGTTGCAAAGTGGAGGAAGCATAGCGAGACACATTCCCTCCTCCCTTACATTCTGTCTCACAGAGTTCTGTTGTACTCCTTTCAAACACAGAGAGACTTCAATTGCAGAGAAAATTAACTGCTTTTCCCTCACACCCTGAGGTCATCTAGACTGACCCACATTACTGTGAGGAATAGAACCTGGTTCTCCCAAGTTCCAGTCTAGCACTTTAACCACTAGTTGTTACTTGCTTTGGACTGAGATCTTTTTCCATTTTTGTTATGGGGGTGTATTTTTTCAAGCTTTTCATGCCCAGGACAGCTTTTCCTTCAGATAAAGTGACTGTTGTAATTGCTCCACAGCTGCTTTACTCCCCCTTGACATTTATCAATGGGATGATTTGGACAACTGGGTACTTTGCGACTCCATTCTTGGATTATTGTCTTCTGTTTGCTTTTATTTTGTTTTAAAAGGGGAGTGGGCAGAGAGCAATATATTTTCTTTCACTTGTTATGTCCCCTCTTCTGCCCCACTCTGAAAATGTGACCTCCCGTTTTTATAGATGATGTAGACAGGGGAGACCAGAGTTTAAACAAGCAGGACTTCTGCCGTTCCATCTTATTTGGCCTTGACTCCTCCAGAGAAAACTGGTTTTCTTGTCTGTCTAAGAATAAATTAAGAATTTCTCGCTCATTGCTGAAAATAAGCAGGAATAGTGAGGTATGGAATTTCAGTATAAATATTAGTGGCAACGTGGAAGTATTATTATTTATGAACTTTAAAAGTATCAGGAAATTGTCTCATATTCTCAGAACACTGTCAAGGGAGGGGTGATGAGTACTAAATTGCTACAGGATTGAGGCCTGTGTTGCTGCTGCTGCTGCTGTGTGCCTTGGAGTCATTTCTGACTTAAGGGGACCCTAAAGTGATCCTATCACGGGGTTTTCTGGGCAGAATTTATTCAGAGAGGGTTTGCCCTTACCTTTCTCTGAGGCCGAGAAAGCATGATTTGCTCATGTTCACCCAGTGAGTTTCCATAGCCGAAAAGGGATTCCAACCCTGGTCTCCCAGAATCCTAGGCCATTTCCACAGTAGACTGTTATAGCACTATTATTCCATTTTCAACATCCTGTGGAATCCTGGGATTTGCAGTGAGGCCTTAAGGGACACTCCCTAAACTGCAAACCCCAGGATTCCATAGGGTGTTGGAAGTGGAATAATAGTGCTATAACAGTCTAGTGCGGAAATGGCCCTAGTCCTACAATCAAACACTACACCGTTCTGGCTCTCTGAGGTCTTTGTGGGAGGCTCCAATTCCAAGTGTTTGGAGAGCACAGCTTGGAAAGATTACTGTATGATACAAGTAGGGCTTTTTCATGAAACATGATTACAGCACTATGGTTGTTTTTTTAACTATCCTGACAATATTCTGTGGGATTTTTGGTTTGGGATATTTTGAATTCTGAGTCACAGAGCTTTAGTACTGTTGTGGTGGAGACAGTTTCAGGTCAGTCTAGATGACCTCTGGGTGTGAGGGAAAAGTAGTTAATTTCCTCTGCAGTTGAAGTCCTTCTGTGTTTGAAGGAAAGACAAAGAAACTTTGTATAATGGAATGTTATCGGTTTGGCTTGACGCGCTAGCCCTTCGCTGCACTACAGAAGATTTGCAACATTTGTAGACACTAGTGGGAACTTCTGTATAACACATCAGTTTCCTTTCTTGAACATGTGATGATTTGCACTGGAAATGCATAAATTGCTGTGAATATGAAGAAGTGGGGCTCAGACTTTTGGGAATGATCCCACTGAGACAAATAAACGATTTTCCTTAATCCGTGCGTCTCTATCTCTTTTCTGCAATGCTGTTTCAACTATTCCAAATTTTGGGGGGAAAATCAAATATGGAGAGCATTTTTACTATTTTTTCTGCCTTTCTGGTTCATTTTATAGGCACAGAAGAGGCCTTTTTAACAACAGGAGGTCAGTCAAAGTCACTTCCTGTTTACTTCTTGTTTCAAAAATGGCTTCCTCCTGGGCCTAAATTGGCCCTTGGGGTGTATGTGGTGGAAATTCTCAACAGAAAAAAAAATATTGGAGGGTGTGCTTTATTTACCCCTGCTTTTTAGGTGTCCTGAACTTGCTTGCTTTTCATAGGTTGTGGCCTTTGCTGAGGAGTCTGAAAGCTCTGGCCTGGGGCCCAGCACCTCCACTGCCTCTCTTTGAGCTGTTGCTGGACTTTAAAGTCATAGCAGTGCTCCCTTTATTATTTGGTTTTATTTTATATCTGTATCTGTGCATGGACAAATTTGGGTGATGGTGATGCAGAATGGATACAAGTAAATGAAAGGAGGTAAAGCAAGATGGGGAGACGTTGAAACTACATGTCTGTCAGAGTGCATTTTTTTGCCTCTCAGAGTATTGCTCAGGATAACAGCATTATTTATTATTCAAAGGTATATTCATATGCACTTAAATTAGTGCTGCTCAAAGTGGTGGCCTGTGGACCAGTACTGGTCCTGGAGCCATTAGCTGCTAGGCCCTGGTGAGTTTCAAAGAAAGAAAAAGAATATTTGTAGTCAATAGGCACAAATATGGAACCAGTCCATGGGACACTGGGGAAGAAAATAATTGCTAGTCCCTCACATCAGATAGCCAAAGATGGGCTGCTGTAAGTTCAAAACATTAAAAATATACAGCAGCTACAGTTGTGAATTGTCTTTTCTATGTTGAATTCAGGATGTCACGTCAAGGGAGAACAATAATTTTTTCAATCCACCAGCCCCGGTACTCTATTTTCAAATTGTTTGACAGCCTGACACTTCTTGCTGCTGGAAGGCTTATATATCATGGACCTGCTGAAGACGCACTTAGGTATTTCAAAACTCTGGGTGAGTTTTTTCCTGGTGTGTTTAGAAATATTAATATTCCATTTTTCTATAACACTTTTGATATACTGTGAGAAATAAGAAATGAAATGACAATGTAAACCGGTATTTTATTCTAGGAAAAGGAAACAGCATGTGTACAAATATCTCTCATTGTTTTAAGATCTGAAAAGACACAATAACAGAGGTGGGCAACAGCAGCCCTCCAAATGCTTGTGGCATAAAACTCTGTTACTATGGCTAATAGCTCTCTCCCAGGGTCTACAATTTATTAATTCACCACATCAAATTGATTTCTCCATGTGGCTAATATTAAAAATCATTCCATGTATCTGACAGGGTCTCTGTAAGTGCACGTAGGCAGGAAGGCTGAAAGGTGGAAGTTAGGAAAACTTTGGTCAAGCCAAGTGACTCAACCTGTCATGTAGCCAGGGACCCCTCGAGACATTCTGACCATCAAACATACAAAGGGCCCTTTGCACTGGTTTGGCAGCTTGGTAGAATCACAATCAGCCTGCCAAGTGAGGGCAATTTCCACTCTACCTGTGCCTTTGTCTCACTCTGGCAGAGTCATTCATGAAGCACCGAGAAACATTCAGCCGGAGATGTTTGTTGTTGCCCTCCTTGCTATTGTTCTCCCCGGGGAGAACTAGCCCTCCAGGTATATTTTTTCTATAAAAACCCCATGTTTTTTCTGTTCGGGGTTTCGTTTACATTTTCCTCCTGAGTTGCCGTCACTCTGTTTTGCCTCAGCCCCCCCCCCCCGTTCTGAGTTTCACCGCTCGCAATCCTTGGTTTTCAACTTTGGCTTCCTGGGCATCAGAATCAGGTGGAGTATCCCCCCCAGAACTTCTCTCAAAATTCCTATTCATTTTCATCACTTTCTTCTTCATTAGTTCTTGAATGAGTGCTTGAGTGTGTGTGTTGTTGTTTGCTTTAATTACTAAAAGTTTAATAAAATCTTTAAACTGAAGAACTTGCCTAGTTCTTGGCTTGGCCTGACCCCGTAGACACTGGGTTACAAGATCCTGCTAAGTTACCCTGCTTCTCGTAAAGCTAAAGCAGTGCTCAGAGCTAATTTTCCCCACTATTTTGATAGCTTTTGGGAATCCCCTTAAGGGATCCCCAAGCAAGCAGGGTAACAACATTAGTCTTGACCAACAGAGTGGATGGTAAGAGTTTATGGGAGGTGCAGTCCAAAAACATTTGGAGAGCTAGAGCTGCCACCCTTGCTTTTTGATTTCCGTCTAAAAAATTTCAGTGACCTTATATCATGATTAAGTCTCTGTGCCTGCGGTCCAAAGAAATTGGATCTCCATTTAGTCACTTTCTTGGCATGTGCAGCAACATGTTCAACTCTTCCAATTGCCCGCAATCTCTTCTGTGATATGGTTGCCTTCAGAATAATATCTGTTGTTCTGGCTGGAAGCTTATGGTTCAACTGGAGGTCTCTCATTTAGGCATTTCAAGTATCTTTACAGGAGGACATTGAAGAAGAAGCCAAGCCCTTGTAAAAGCACACCCAGCCTGTTGTAATCAAGCACACAGTTTTCCTGCAGGAATGACACACCTATTTCCCAGCAGCACTTGGCTTCAGATATTGCTGGTTGGCTAGCTTTTGCAATATGAATTTGCCCCCTCTGCTCAGAGTAATATCCCAAGTTAAACAAAAATGTTAAACCTATGGTTTAAAAACAAAACTCTGAATAAATATTTAATGAAATGAACTAGCAAGTCACTTGATTGTTACTCTCTTTTTTAAAATCAGGTGGGCAGCTCTAAAGCTTGTGGGTTTGGGGGTTAAAAAAGAAGAAGCAGGTGTTGTATTGGGGAGTGGCACAATGTTTGGTGAGAGAAAGAGGCAGAACTCTCACCCTATAGCAGGAAAAACTTAAAAAACTTGTACTTCTGTACTTCTTTGGTTTCTAATTACTTTCAGAATTTTTTTAAAGCTGTAGAAGTTTTCATTCAAGCTGTTTCAGCTTCAGACTGTGTAAATTAATCTTCCTTTCTTCACAGGTTATGTATGTGAACCATATAACAACCCTGCTGATTTTTTTCTGGATATCATCAATGGAGATTCAACTGCTGTAGAAATGAGTAAAACTTCCGTTGACACTTTAGGTATAGATACTCAAAACTTCAGACTAGAAATAATCTGTGGAAGAAACAGAGTGTATATATTGGCGCCAATCTGGATATATGTATGTATGGTTGGCTTTAAAGCAGGGATGAGGATTTCCTTATTTTTAATGAAATCCTGCCTCACTTTACCTTGTTGCACTGGGATGCTCTCACTGTTTGTTCCAGCTTAGGAAGAAAAAAGCTAGAGAAAAAAGTCCCAGGACAACAAAGGCAAGGAGATAAATAAGATGGATGGATGGATGGATGGAAGGATGGAAGTGGAGAAAAGGAAAGGGTGAGGTTTCATGTCTCTCCTGTACAACTTCAGTTTGAGATGATACACAGAACCCCCACTTTAGAGTTACCCTGTTTGCTGGCGTATAAGACTCACTGTTTTTCCTGAGAATACTGTTTGAAAATGGGGTGCGTCTTATATGCCAGGGAATCATATATGCTGGCAAATAGTATTTGCTGGGGTATAAATAGGGAGCGTCTTATACCCTGGTGCGTCTTATGTGCCAGCAGATACAACATACAAGTGCATATTTATTTAATTATTGATTATTAAATATGTGTAGGTCTGTTTTAACCTTCAACTTCTCTAACAACTGGAACAAGCAACAGTGAGCCTTTCCACACTACGCTGTTATAGTGCTGTTATTGCACTTTCAACATCCCGTGGAATTCTGGGGTTTGTAGTTTACTGAGGCCAAAGTGTTCTCTGGCTAGGAATTCTGAATGTTCCTCCCTAAACTGCAAATCTCAGGGTTCCATAAGATGTTGAAAGTGTAGTAGGCCCAGTGCATCCTTCTCTTCAGGTGCAGGCAGTTCTGGTCAGACAAGGCACAATCTTGCATGCAGCAAAGGAATGAGGCAGTAAAATATTCAACTGATTCAATGTTGCTGGAAAACTATATTTTTTTTTATGATTCCCTGCATATATAATTCACTGCAAGCAGAAATCTATTGCAATGTGAAAGAAAATTCTAGCTTCATATTTTTACTAAATACTAATGTTTTACTTGATGGAGTTTTTTGTGTGTGTTGTAGTGACTAGTGTTAAGAGGGGAGATCTTTTGAAAAGGCGATGTTGATATTTTGTTCACACTACCCTATAAAACCAACCAACCAGCTAGGCATCTCCCACAAGTTTCCTAGGTCCTTTTTTCACTGTCTAGTTATAACACTATGATTTCACTTTAACTGCTGTGGCCACATTCTGTGGAATCCTGAGATCTGTAGTTTAGAAAGAGGTATTTAGAATTATCAGCTGAAGAGCTTTAATGCCTTGGCAGACTGCAAACCCAAAATTCCACAGAATCTTGCTATGGCAGTTAGAGCAGAATCATAGTGCTATAAATAACTCTTGTCAGTTACAGTCCTAAATAAAAAATTACCTAGCCATCTAGAATGGAAAAGAATCTGCAACTTGATTAATTAAAAATGGTTTTCTAGTTGTGGGAACTGAGGTTAGGGAGCAGTATTACTCATCTTGGGCTTTATCCAAGTAACAGTAAACTTTACACATGATGTCTTTTGAAAAAGTGCCTGTTCTGCAACTCTGGACCTTTTCCCATTTTTCCTCCTGGGTACACCCTGCAGCACACTGAAAATTTGCAAAGCCATGGCAAGCACAATGGAGTCCCAACAATTCTGCTTGCTTGTTAAATATATTTATTTTGTGTTCTCCAAAACTGTGGCTGAAGATGGTTACACAATTGGAACAGATTCAGATAGAAATAAGTACAGATAAAAACATACAAAAACTTATCACAGTTAAAATGCAGTTGAAATAACCATAACACTAAAACACTGATTAATTAAAACAATTTAAAACATACCCATTAACTAAAAGGAAATAAAGAGGTGAAAACAGTACAGTATGAGTTCATTAAAGCCCTCTTCTCAAAACAGCCAGATAGTTGCCAAATGCTGGTCGATAATGCTGGGCAAAATGGAAGGTAGCTAGAAAAGAGGAAGAACACATTATAGATGAGTTTACTTGATTAAGGAAGCCACAGCCCTAGGTTGCTAGACCTGAGCAAGGCAGTTGATGATCAGGACCCTTGGAAGTCTCTAATTTATAGGATTGCCGTAAGTCAAAGTTGACTTGATGGCAAATAATAAAGCTACTAAATGCTTGCTAAAAAGGAAAAAAATCTTTGCCTGTCGGTAGAGCACAATAGGACCATAAGATCTGTGTGTGTGTGTGTGTGTCTTCAAGTCCTATTGACTTATGGCAACCCTATTAATTTCATGGGCTTTATTTAGGCAAGAAACACTCAGAGGTGGTTTTTACCAATTCCTTCCTCTGAAATATAGCCTACAGCTTATAGCATTTGTTGGCAGTCTCCCATCCAAGTGCTAACCAGTGCTAGCTCTGCTTAGCTTCCAATATCAGATGGGATCTGGTGCTTTTAGGGCGTTTAGGCCCCATAAGCTGTATTCAATCTAAAATAATTCAGTGTATACAAACTACAAGATCATTTTTGTCTGAGCTTATTTACATTGTCATAACCAGAATTTTCTTTGTCATCTGAAGCAGACATTGAAGAGACTAGCAAAGAAAATGAGACCCTTGCAGAAAGATTAGCTGACGAGTTTTCCAAATGTAGTTCCTACAAAACGATGAAAGAAGACCTGGATAAATTGTCTACGGAATATAAGAAAAAGAGTGAAGTTTATAAAGAGATTCCATACTCCACTCCCTTTCTTCATCAGCTGAAGTGGGTGTCCAAACGCACATTTAAAAATTTGATAGGGAATCCACAAAATTCCACTGCCCAGGTAACCCAAATAAAACTTTCTTTAAAAATAATAGTAAGTAGTTATCAGAAAGCAACATAGCTTACTTCAGTCTGAATATCAATTTGATTTAAATAACAAAGAGTTGTGGTAATGATTATGATTGATATATGATGAACAGTACGGTATCATTCTGTTCCATATTATAGACTCATATAGTATGATAAAATCATAGGTATTTTAATGATTTTGGGCCACGAGTAAATTAAAAAAAATCATTTTCAGTTCTGTTACAGCCACTGCTCTCACTCAAGGAACCAGGGCTTGGAAAAATTATTTTTTTGGACTATAGCTGTTAGAATTTTGCTACTATTATGTAGCCACTGAGAAGCTTCTCCAAGCTTTACAAGGATTTATGTGAATTCTTGGTGTAGACAGAGCTAAGGATCTCCTAACCAGCCTTAGTACTGGCCATTTTTTAATGTTGAGTGAAAAAAGTTTTTATGTTTTAAAATTGTTTCATACTGGAATACATTTGTAGGGTAGATCTGTCCATAAAATGGATTAGAAAGCTGGGTGGATAACCAACTAGGCAATGGGAGCCACTAAACTCATGCTCTTCAGTTAGTGGGTTGGGACCAACCCTGGGCTGCAGGTTGAGCTTAAGATGGGTCACAACAACAGCTCTACCACCATGAATATGTATGGTAAAATATTCAAAAAGTGGATACTTAAAGGTATGTTTGGACTGAAGTAGGTGCTGTATCTGGAAACAGTGGAGGTGCAGAGATAAAAAAACTCAGGACTCTACCACTACAGAGCATTTGGAAAAGTTTTGGACTGCAGCTGCCATACTCCTTCAGCCAGGGAGGTTCTGAGAGCTGCAGTCTAAAAGCTCTGTTATTAAGCAGGGTGAGGCAGCTGCCTCAGACAACATATGTCAGCAGCTCTTGACTGTTCCTTGGCTGACATCTTTGGCTGTTTTCCTCTGGTAGAAGACATACCTGAACATGCCACATGATCTCTCCTGCTCTCCTAACTTGGCCTGCTGCCCTTCAATTCAGAGTTAGTGGTGGAGTTGCTGTTCCATCAACAGTATTTGAATAACAGACCAGTTGCCTTGTGAATTTGAATGGGAGCACCACCTTGTCCCTTGCCTCAGGCAGCAAGAGCTCTTGGTTTGTCCCTACTTACGACCCAAAGAGTCCATAGCAGCCATTTTTCACTGAGGAGCTTTTAGTGTTTCTCCTGTCAGGCATCCTTTTATGCAAGCTCTATTTCCAGCAAGATTCTCCAGGATGATGATGATGACGATGATGATGATGATGATGATGATGATGATGATTATCAGCAGCAGCAGCAGAATAATGGCTAATCATCTGTTCATAGCATGTGAGGTTTAAAATGTGTGTGTGTGTGTGTATTGATATTATGGGGATCTCTATTAATTGCTTTGTAAAAGCTTGACCTTGTGATAAGAATTATGATTTTTAAGAGCTTATAATCTTCCAGGGTTAATGGACATGACTTTTTTCTCACAATCGTTTCAATCCCCCTAACCTCATTAAAGATGGATTTTGAATACATTCTTTAAAAGACCCCACGTTCCCTTAAGCCTCCCCCAACCTGGTTTTCGGTAATCTTCTTAAATTGGTCTTGATATGATCTTTGTTTCCCACTTCAACTGGCTTAGCAGTAGAATTATCCCTGACATTTTGTCCTTTCAGCTGCTCCTTAGCACTATGGTACCATGTATCAAGTGTGCTTTAGAGTGTTAACGGTTCAAGCAATCTCTTCTGCTTAAAGACTGTTGAACAGCCTGTTACCATTATATTGGCAGATACGGTATTTTCTTCACTTTTTGCTTATTCTTAGGAGAGGGCAGTGCACAGTTTTTAATCAGTTTGATCATTGTCACTTCCTCTGCACATTTATTTAGGAGTGATTCGCTTTGAACTGAATGGGACTAATTTCTGAATAGATATGCACTGGATTGCTCTGAGAAGACATGCAGGAAACTGCTCTGTATCTATATTATGTTCTTCTGGAAATAGGTCTGGCAGTTTCATTCCTTTGTTTAATGTTTTCACAATACTTAGTGTATTTTAAAGCCCAGCAAATTTTAAGCATCTCTGCCTGAGTGAAAACTGAAGAGGGCTCCTTTATCTTTATTGGCTGTGCAGAGGCAGGCATTACAGCAGCCATGGTTTGTTCCTTGGTTATGTGACAAGAAACATGTTTTGAAATTCCTTCTTCTGTACAACCAATAAAGCTACAGGAGCCCCTTCCAGTTTTTATCCTGCAGTTTTCCTTTCAGATGCTTAGTTGAAATGTTTTCTCTCTAAACTCAAAGCACTTTGAAAGTTGTTATTCATGTATTTTTAAACAGAGTTTTAAATGTCAACATTGTTCTTACAAAAAGCAAGTTTTGGAAGTGACATTTGTAAATGTTGAGGGAGCTCTATCTGTTAAAGAGAGTGAGAATCCCACTGAGACCATTTTTACAAGTGGGAGAGCTGCTACTGGGGCTACTTTGGAGCTTGGCTTCTGCAGTGTTAGTCTCAGGACCATGCCAGAGCTGTGGCACAAAGGAGCATGTTCTCCAACCCACTAATCCTGAGATCAAGCCATATACTACTATGGGATTCTCTGACTCAAATACTCAACATCATTTTCTTCTTCCAAAAGCACCCAAATTTGGATTGGGGATGCAACACAGGATGAAGTGGTAGTGGTGAGATTCTAACTTTTCTTCCTCCCTTAAATCTTTAAATGGGTCTTCTCCTGAAGCTGCTTTTAACTTCATGGAGGAAAGCGTATGGACACAAAGACTGTGAGCTTGTAAATGTCTTCCTTGGTGGTTCATAGAAACTTTAGGAGGAGAGGATTGAATGTGGGGAATTAATTCAGGATCAAATGGTTAAATCCACCCACCTACACTCTCCCACCTTTGTAGGGCCACTTTCTGAAGGAGAAAATTATCTTGGGAGGTCTGTTCTTGGAATTCAGGGCCAAACCGAATATGATGTTATTTATGTGGTTGGCTGTAGTAGGTTGGATATTTTTTTTTAAGAGTAAACTGCAGATATGGGGTGCCCAGTCTAGACTGGTACTTCAGTTTGTGGAGGTAAGTGTGCTCACCACTCTTTTGAGGGTTGGAAATCATGGGGCTGCTGAGAGGTGCAGTCTAACAACATCTGAAGGTCTACATTGTTCCCACCATTCCTGTAACTCTTTGTTCTTTGCTGCAGTCTCAGCCTGGAGATCAGACCCATCTCTCCCTTGCACTTGTATGTCACATTGGAAGAAAACGTCCAATCTGGACTGGCACCAGATTGGCCAGGTGAAATAAGGGACTGGTCCCTTTAATGGTTGTGTAAAAGAGGAAATGTCAGCAGGACCTCAACGCATGCTGAAATTCCTGCTACTACACAAAAATAAAGGGACAGGAGCCTTGTCCCTTTTTTCACTTGTCAGGCCTAACTGGGACTGCAGTTAGAGCAAAAGGTTAAAGTCCCCTACTCTCCTCCACACCCCTCTTCCTGCAGTTTATGTTTGAGAAGTCCAGCAAGCTAGGGCTAACAATCATGTGACTAACATCCACTTGCAGTGCAGATGGGGACAGATGTGATCATTGTGGGTATATCGTTACAAATTCCTCCAGAGGAGCAAAATTATAGCTGTAACACTGAGTTTCCTGCCCCACTGCTGCATTGCTCAGGACAGCATGTTTTTAACCTGAAGTATTTTTTCCCTTCTTTCCTAGCTAGCTATTACCACTTTTATGGGAATAATTTTTGGAGCCGTTTATGCTGGAGTTAAAAATGATACGAGTGGCATTCAGAATAGGTTAGTACATGTTATGAGTGCACTGTAAATGTTTCTTTTCTCTTAGTCTGTTTACTGCGTGCAGCAAAGTTTTTGGGGAAAGATTAGCATGCTTATATTGTGGTCTCTAGCATGCTGTTGTTTGGAAATTACAGAGGGTAATTTTTCCAGTATATTGTGTCGACTCAGGCCATTTCCACATGGCATTGCAGTCCCGTGATGGGGACCATGATGGCAGAAGTCTATGGGGTGTTGCGGTCCTGCTGTTAACCTGTCCCCATCCCTTGCAATCAAGGGATATTTGCTTAACAGAAAAAATCCATTAAGCCCCTGCAATCACATGACACTCCTCTCACTCCCGGCCGTGCGGATGATATGGAAGCATGATCACGCACATCCTTCCCCAGCGCAGGGTGGCAAGCGTGTGTCACTTGAGGTCCTTTCTGCAGGGAGCTGGCCAGGTGTGGAGGGGAACATTCCAGCTGTGCTCCCATCCTGGCAAAGGTGCTGCCGAGATTGTGACAGGATGTTCTTGGGAACCAGTAAAGTGGAAAGATGGCCTCAGAATAGTTACCCAGTTTTTTAAAAAAATTATTTCAGAACAACTTGAGTAATTTCCAGTTAACTCTGATCTGACTTTTTGCCAGAGTTTTGAACACTTAGTTAGTTTAGGCTTTCCCAACATGGTGCCCTCCAGCTGTGTGGGACTGCAACTCCCACTGTTGGTCATACTGGAGAGCGGGGATGGCTGTACCAACCAGGAGGGCTGACTTAGTGACTCTAGGCTTATTTGATCTGATGCCTGGAATTTTTCTCCGACAGTCCTGCCCCACTGCTTTATACAATTTTGAATTGTTTATTTTATCATCACATTTTAGGTTTGACTGTTCAATTTTAAATTACCTTAGAAATTTTACTGAGAGACAGCATTAATTCATAAATGAATAGAGTTTGCATTCAGCTGCATACAACCAAAAAGCATGTCTGCAATGTTGACTTCAGTATTGTAGCAAATGTTGATGCCTTTCTGAACATGGGATTTGTGCATGGACCTCATTATCTATAGCACACAGAAGGAGACTTTGCATCATATTGACCAGAACTGGGAAACTTTTGGCCCTTCAGATGTTTTGGACTACAAGTCCACAAATCCTTAACTGTAGACTGTGCTGGATGCTGGAAGCTGTAAATTAAACCTTATGGATGCCTCACTTGTTCCTGGTATTTTCTCTTGATATTTTTGCTTCCGACATCTATAGAGTCATAAAAATGTAGAGTTGGAAGAGACCACACGGGCCATCCAGTCCAACCCCCTGCCATGCAGGAACACCCTCAAAGCACTCCCAACAGATGGCCATCCGGCCTCTGCTTTAAAACCTCCAAAGAAGGAGATTCCACCACACTCTATGCAGCATATTCCACTGCTGGACAGCCCTGACCATCAGGAAGTTCTTCCTGAGATTCAGATGGAATCTTCTTTCCTGCAGCTTGAATCCATTGCTCCTTGTCCTGGTCTCTGGAGCAGCAGTAAACAAGCCCTCTCCCTCCTCTATATGGCATCCCCTCAGATATTAAACATGGCTATCATGTCCCCTCTTAACCTTCTGTTCTGCAGACTAAACATACCCAGCTCTCTAAAATCTATCCTTATAGGGCATGGCTTCCAGGCCTCTCACCATTTTGGTCGCCCTTCTCTGGACTTGCTCCAGCTTGACCAGGTCCTTCTTGAATTGGGGTGCCCAGAACTGGACACAGTATTCAAAATGAGGTCTAACCAAAGCAGAGTAGAGTGGTACCAGTACCTCCCTTGATCTAGACACCATACTCCTATTGATACAGCCGAGAATTGCATTGGCTTTCTTGGCTGCCGCATCACACTGCTGACTAATGTTCAGCTTGTGATCTGTTAAGACTCCTAGATCCCTTTTGCACGTACTGTTATCCAGCCACGTGTCCCCCATCCTATATTTCTGTATTCCATTTTTTCTACCTAAGTGTAGGACCTTTCACTTCTCTCTGTAGAATTTCATTTTGTTAGCCTTGGCCCAGCTCTCCAATCTACCCAGGTCATTTTGAATTTTGATCCTGTCCTCTGGTGTATTAGCAACCCCTCCCAATTTGGTGTCATCTGCAAATTTGATGAGCATGCCCTCTAATCCTTCATCCAAGTCGTTGATAAAGATATTGAACAGCACTGGGCCCAGGACAGAACCCTGTGGCACCCCACTAGTCACTTCTCTCCAGGATGAAAAGCAGCCATTCGTGATCACCCTTTGGGCTCAGTCGGTCAACCAATTACAAATCCAACTAACAGTAGCCCTGTCCAGCCCGCATTTTACTAGCTTCTTTGCAAGGATGTCATGGGAACTTTGTCAAAGGCCTTACTGAAATCGAGATATGCTACATCCACAGCATTCTCTTCATCTATCAAACTAGTAATTCTATCATAAAAAGAGATAAGATTAGTCTGGCATGACTTATTTTTGAGAAATCCATGTTGACTTCTCGTGATTAGCGCCTTGCTTTCTAAGTGATTAGAAACTGACTGCTTAATTATCTGCTCCAGGATCTTTCCGGGTACTGATGTCAGGCTGACTGGGCGATAATTATTTGGGTCCTCTTTTTTTCCCTTCTTGAAGACGGGGACAACATTTGCCCTCTTCCAGTCTGCTGGAACTTCTCCTGTCCTCCAAGATTTCTCAAAGATCATAGCAAGCAGTTCCGAAATGACCTCAGCCAGTTCTTTTAGTATCCTAGGATGCAATTCATCTGGCCCTGGAGACTTGAATTCATCCAGTGTGGCCAGGTATTCCTGTACCACCTCCCTACCTATTATGTGCCTCATTTCCCCTGCTTCCTCACCTGCTCCCCAACTGCCAGCTGGAGTGCTTGTATCCTTCTGGGAAAAAACTGAGGTAAAGAAGATGTTAAGTAGTTCTGCCTTTTCTCTTCCCCCTGTCAGTAATTTGCCATCTTCTCTGCGCAGCGACCCTATCATCTCCTTATTTTTCCTTTTGCACCGGACATATGTAAAAAAGCCCTTTTTATTGTTTTTAATGTCTCTGGCCAGCCTAAGTTCGTTCTGTGCTTTAGCCTTTCTGACCTCCTCCCTACATCTCCTGGCTACCTGCTTACATTCTTCTTTGGTGGTTTCCCCCTTCTTCCATTTCCTGTACATGTTTCTCTTAACACTGAGCTCAGCTGAGAGTTCTTTAGTCAGCCATTCTAGTTTCTTCAGATGCCTTCCATTTTTCCTCCTTATTGGCACAGTTTTAGACTGTGCTTTCAGTATCTCCCTTTTAAGGAACTCCCATGCCTCCTGAACTCCTTTCCCTTTCACTATTCTTGACCACGGAATTCCAACCAGCATCTCCTTAAGTTTACAGAAGTCTGCTTTTTTAAAATCTAAGATGAGTGTCTGGCTACACTTATCTTTTCCTTCCCACTGAATGCCAAATCCCAGTAGGGCATGGTTACCCCCCTCTAAAGATCCAACCACTTCTACCTCATTAACAAGATCATCCCTGTTGGTCAGGATTAGATCTAGAATATTTGATCCCCTTGTAGCCTCTTCCACCTTCTGGACCATGAAATTGTCTGCAAGACTAGCAAGAAACGTGCTGGACCTTGCTGTCTTGGCAGAGTTTGACTGCCAACATATATCTGGGTAATTGAAATCTCCTATTATTACTGTATCTCTCCTTTTTAAATGTGGAGTCATTTGGTTGAGGAAGGCATCATCAAAGTCCTCAGCCTGGGTTGGAGGTCTGTAGTAAACCCCCAGCAGACTATCCCTATTGTTTCTCACTCCTTTAATTCTTACCCAGATGCTCTCGACCTGGCTTACTGGGTTTAAGTCATGGATCTCTTCACAAGTGAAAACATCCTTGACATACAAGGCTACTCCTCCTCCTTTCTTGTTAGGTTTATTTTTATAAAATAGGTTATGCTCCTCTATTCCTACATTCCAATCATGAAACTCATCCCACCAGGTCTCAGTGGTGCCTATCAAATCGTATTTATTTTGTTGTAGTAGGAGTTCAAGTTCATCCTGCTTGTTTCCCATACTCCATGCATTAGTGTAGAGACACTTAAGTCCCCGGGCCCTTCCTGCAAGTCCTGTACTATAGTTTCCACTCCTCCCACCATTGGACACTTGTACTACTTGGCCAATATCATTTGGGCCTTTTCCCCCTGCACTCACTGAGTCCTTGCTCTGAATAATATTGTCTTCCTCCCCAGCGGAACTTAGTTTAAAGACCTCTTAATCCTCCTTGCGAGACTGTTTGCAAAAACATTCCTGTCAAGTTTCGTGAGGTGCAGCCCATCCCTTGCCAGAAGCCCATGTTCATAGAAATTCAGATCCAAAAACCCAAACCATTGCTGGCGACACCATGTGCGGAGCCAGTTATTGACCTCTGCTATTGCCCTTTCCCTTCATGCACCATATCCTTGAACAGAGAGGAGAGATGAAATGACCACCTGTGCACCAAGGTCCTTAAGCTTTGTCCCCATAAGCTCATAGTCCTTTGCGATATGGTAAAAGCTGCGCCTCGCAGTGTCATTGGTTCTGACATGAACCACAATGAGGGGCTTATGGTCAGTGGGCTTAACTAGCCTGGTTAGTCTCTCTGTTATGTGGTTGATCTTGGCCCCAGGAAGACAGCAGACCTCTCGATTGAGCTTGTCCGGTTTGCAAATTGCCGTTTCGGTTCCTCTGAGCAAGGAGTCCCCAACAACCAGAACTCGCCTCCTCTGAGGCTTGTCCTGGGCTCCTCGACAAGCATGTTCTTCTAGGACTGCCTGGGCATTCTGTTTAGGCTGGGAGTGTAGATCTAGTTGACATTCTGTTCTGTCATCTTGATGCTCCTCACTGTTTGTAAGGCCAAGAACTTTGAAGCGATTGTGTATGGTGAGAGTGTCTGTTACCTTCCTGCTCCTTCTACTCCTCCATATGACATTCCTCCAAGCCTCTGTTTCCTGGCACAGTGTGCTGACTTCCTGATCTGGCAGCTCCTCTGCACATTCAGTCTTGAGGAAGGTCTCCTCTGCCCTATCCAAAAACTCCTCACCTTCCCTAATAAGACGAAGATAAGAAACTCATGCCTCCAGCTGGCATACCTTCTCCTCCAAGAAGGTCACCAGCTTGCACTCGGTGCAGGTGTACCCGAGAACATCATGTGGTAAGAAAAGGAACATCCCACAAGTGCTACAGGTGACCGCGGCAGCTCCCTCACCTTCCATCCTTGATACTACAGAGAGTAGTACAGGGAGTAGTTCTAGAAAGAATAACCGGGCTTTCTTTCTCAAATTCAGCTATATAAGCTACATCTGCTCTACTGATTGCCAAGGGTTGAACTTGAAGGATTCAAGTAGAGGACTTCAACCCTAAGACTCCTGCCCCCTAGCTGGCTCCTCCCCCTCATTAGTCAGACCGTGTGCTCAGTGAGAGCACACGGCCAGCACAAGGAATCTTAACAAACACAAGCAAGCAAGCAAACAAGCAAACAAACAAACAAGCACAGTCCCACAAGCCTGTAAACACACCTGGTCAAGGATGTCTTCACAGACCCAGCTCCCCCTCTGCTCTCACCTCTGGGAATGAGCTAGAGGCCTGTTGGGATCTCCTAATAAGATTCCTCTCCCCTAGCTGGCTCCTCCCCCTTCTTAGTCAGTTAGACCGTGTGCTCAGGGAGAGCACACGGCCAGCACAAGGAATCTTAACAAACACAAACAAGCAATGTTCAACTTTCTCCAACCTGTACTTTCCAGGTGTGTTTGAATCCAGCATCTATCATCTCCAACCAACATAATTGTTTTTGAGTTTTTAAAAATCATTTTATGTAACTCTAAACTCCCTACAACTCCCATCATCATCCATGCGGTCAGGTGCAGGTCCAGCAAGTCTAGAGGGTGTCGTTAAAGGAGTTAAAGGAGTCTTGTCCTAGCTTCTCAAAATATGGTGTACCTCCCACCATGGAAAGTGCAGGAAATGTACGGTGCACAGTCTAGGTTGCTGACATTCTAACTTGTAGCAAAGTCGTAGCAAGTACCACTGGAACATTAAGACTTGTTATCACCTCTTTATTCTAGCTTTTCTACAATCCTCAAGACCAGTCTTTGATTCCCTGCTTGGCCACAGAAGCCCACTGGGTGATCTTGGGCCCATCACACACTCTCAGCACCAGAAAACCCCATGATAGATTTGCCTTAGGGTCACCGTAAGTTGGAAACAACTTGAAGGCACACAGCAACAACAATGGGCTAATTCCCTAGCTGCCTTAGGGTGTCATCTCCTTCCCCTTCAACCTGAGTGATTTTTCATTCTGATGGGGCTGAACAGTAACACTTCCCAGAGGACTAACCCCTTTATTTACTCTGAACTTAGATTCTACTAACTTTATCTCCTTACAATGTAATCCCACCAGATTCTATTTCAGCACCATTAAATATTTGTGTCACATTTTTGTTTCTTTTTTCTAATTTTGAAATCTTTGTGGGTTTTTTTTTTGCAGAGTTGGTGCTTTCTTCTTCTTGACAACCAATCAGTGTTTGAATAGTATTACGACTGTTGAACTTTTTATCACAGAAAAAAGAATATTTATGTAGGTAACTATGTGGCTTGGAAGAGAAGGGTGCTTTAGCAATGGGATGATGATGGAATTTTAGTGGAACACAACCACAAATGTCCTCCCTGTTCCCCTACCTCCACTTTTTCTACCATCTTATTTATCAATAATTTGAAAGCAGTTATTCAAAAGGCTGACTGATTATCTACCTCTGTTGTATTGTAGACATGAATATATAAGTGGCTACTATAGAGTGTCTGCATATTTCTTCTCAAAGATAATAGCTGACATGATGCCCATGAGGACTTTGCCAGGCATCATCCTTACCTGCATAAATTACTTCACAATAGGCAAGTATACCATCAAAGGGAAATATTCTTTATTCTTCAATATAGGGATATTAGGGTGTGACAAAGTTCTGGTGGTGGAGCTATCTGAAGTGCCAGTACAACCTGGAAGCAGGTTGCTAGGCAACTAGAATAGCACCTCAGGAGAGAACCCAGCCCAGTAGTGTATGGGAGTTGCTTATGGCTGAGAGAAAAAGGTATATAAAGCCAAGTGACGGGGGGTATTTTTGGATTCTTCAGTGAGAGCCTAGCAGGGAGCTGGGGAATAGAGTCCCTTAGTCAGTCAGAGAGCGTGGCTGTTTTGGGAGGTTCAGTTCTCAGTGAAAGCCTGGTGAGAAGCAGAAGAGTCATTGAACGGTAGTAGGATCTGGTCAGAGAGTGTGACCTACGTTGGAGGGTTAAGCCTTTGATGAGAGGTTAACCAAAGTGCTGTTGTATATTGTGCCTTTTGTGAAAGTCTCAAGAAATGATTGAAATCTTTCTGAGCAGGGAGTTAACTGTTAATACTGTTTGAAGAGTGCACTAAAGACATACATCAACATTGAACTGCATATGAACTCTAATACACTACCTTATTCTTATTGTTATCTTAGTAAATGTTACAGAGGTTTTTTTGTTTTGTTTTTTGGTAAATGTTGACTCAGCATGAGTAGTCTACAGTGACATATAACACAGAAAGCACTCTACCATAAAATTATTAAGTGGTTCTAAATAAACGTTGAAAAACGTTGCCGTTTTATACAAAGGTGGTGTTATGGGGGAGGCAGAGCTGTATGGTAAAGACAGGGTGCCTTATCAGATTGGTGTGGTGGTTCCCAAGCTAGGAATACTAAGGGCCTGTCACATAGTGTTATTATTTTCCATCTCTTTTTAGCCTCCAAAGTCATCTTTAGATGTAAATTAGATGAAAGTTTAACTCTAGATCGGTAGATAAAATAACAGAGTCAGGGTTGTATAGTGTTCTGAGGAGACCAGAGTTCAAATCCTCGCTCAACCATGGAAACCCACTGGGTGACCTTGAGCAAGTCACAGTCTTTCAGACTCAGAGTAAGACAAATGCACCCCCTTGGAACAAATCTTGCCAAGAAAACCTCATGACAGATTCTTCTTAGGATTGCCATAAATCAAAAACAACTTGAAGACACACAACAACAACAAACAACAACAGGTAAAATAATTAGTGCTTGAGTTGCAGGGACATAAATGTGTCTAAAGGTGTATTAAATGTTTGCTTTTAGAAAACTGTGCAGGTACATGATTTTGCTAAGAAGTGAAGGGTCAGTGTGAAGCTTGTGGATGTTATTAAGGGCCTCTTCCCATTCTCAAATAATGTGAGGGGACATACCTGACACCCATCAACATTTTACATGGAAACTAGGATAGGTGTGGCCAAGCACCATCAGAATGTTCAAGAAAAGTTATTAATAATGAAAAAGTTATTAATAATGAAGAATGCACAATCTAGAAGAGGCTGCAGCGGTTTTCTTTTGCCTGAGCCTACTGGGAAGGGAAAGATTCCACCCACTCCTCTCCTCTGACTAAGTTAATTAAGTGCAAACTACTTTTACACTTTGAACTCAGTTCGCAGCAATTGAAGTAAGCTGAGGACAAAGGAGAGAAGCAGGAGGAGGAGAGAGAAACAGATATTTTAAAAGCAGCTGAAAATGGGACGAGAGAGAATTACTTGGGAGTATTACCCCAATGTAGCAATTGCTTGTAGATGCAAGACTGCCAGAGTTCTGGTAGAAGTAGGCTTTGTTTTTTGATTTTACATTATGCATGTGGAGAAACAAAGTGAATGGATGTCCCTTGAAAATGCAGGAGTTCTACGTACACAGAAATTGATGGGCTAAGCTGGACTGTTACAAGCTATGTGGATGACTTAAAACTTAGCATTAAATGCTATTAATGGGTAGATATATGTAAGTATGTTGTTTATATGATGTCTGATTGGTGAATCTTTCAAGGCAGTCGACTCTGTCACTGGTGTTTCCTAGTTGCCCCACCCCAAATGTAATAGTCTCCAAGTTGGTGAGAGAAACCATTTGGGTGGCTAGGCATTTGTTCTTTTCAGTAACAAAAACATGTGATAATATCTTTCCTTCCACATCCTGATGTCTTCCATATTGTACTCCAACACATCAGGAGCCTGTTGTATTGGTAAGCCATGCGTTATATGTCCAGTGTATATGTAAAGCCACAGAAAGGATGAGCTGCATACAGTTAACTGTCAAGAGGAAATTATGATATTTAAGCTGCAAGCCCTCATGGAATTCAGTGGTGTTTCAGTCTCAGTAGACATATGTAGAATTGCACTGTATCTGTGTAATATTCTGCTATGTTGAAATTTCTCCTTGAATATGTGTGAACATTGATATTTTTAATTTTTTAATTTTAATTCATTTTTATTATTATTAGGTTTCAAGCCAACTGCGGCAGCCTTCTTTATCATGATGTTCACAATTATATTAGTTGCCTATGCAGCCAGTTCCCTGGCTCTGGCAATAGCAACAGGACAAAATGTTACATCAGTTGCAAATCTCCTCATAAACATTTGCTTCGTGTTTATGATTGTGAGTGCTTTATGATTATTTTCTCTGAATAACTACTTCTTTTTTATATATAAAAAGAAAGAAACTGTTGCATGTGACTACTGTTGTTTTCTTAGGTATTTCTCTGTGTGTGTGTTTTTTTTTAAGAATTCAGATTTTAATTGTGTTTGCGTGCTCTATTGTGGATTTTTTGTGTGTGTGTGTGTGCTGGTTTTGGTCACCTTGCAGTTCTCACAAGAAGGGCTGGATATAAATAAAGCTATGAAATAATAAGTGAATAAAGAGTTCATCCATCTTCTTTCACGCTGTAGTGAGTCTAAAAAACAGAATCAGATAGGACTTGGGAACAGATTCTCAGTGCCACACTTAGCAGAACACACAGTACCTCCCACCCCATCCCCAAACGCAACAGGTCTGGTTAATGTACAGTTGACCCTCCACATTCACAGGGTTAGGGATGCAAGACCATGAATATTTATATGGACCCCAAACCATATTTAACACCCCCCCAAAAGGAGAGGGCAGTGGATTCAACCCACAATGGGTTGAAGTGTACAGTACACAATACATTTGAATCCATAGTGGGGAACATTGCTGCTGCCCGGTTCTCCCTTTATGAAGTGGTGATAAGGCAGAAGCAGGCAGCTGATGAGGCTTGCTGCCACCTCTGCTGCTGCCCTGCACAATTTTTAATAGGGACTGAGAAGCCTTGCCTCATGTTTGCAGCTCTCACTGTCTCTTTCAGTCTTGTGGGGCTTGCAGAGAGACTGGGAACGCAAAGTAAGACTTTTAAGGTCCTATTAAAAATTGTGCAAGGCAGCAATGAAGCTGGTGGCAAATAATCCACAAATAAATCCATGAATCCCACGGATGTGGAGGGCCAACTGTAATTGCAGTAATGCTTGTTAGCATCTAGATATGGCTGCACAGTGCATCCCATGAGACCATCAAATTCAGCATCTAGAACAGCTCAACTGCTTGATATTTCCAACTGAATTAACCCCCATGTGAACCCCTTTATTTTCTCTGCTATAAATAAATGGGTGACATTAACTGTCATGATGGATAGGGTGAAATAAAACTGAACTAAGGAGATTTACAATCAACATCAGCGCTTGAGTTTTTTCCATGTGTGGGAATCCCTTCTCTTGGCTACAGTGATACTCAAACAGTGGTCTGTAGACTGGTGGCCAGGCCATGACCATTGTCTGTCAGTCTGTGGCAAATTTCCAGGAAAAACAGGAACAATTGTAGCTAGTGGGTATAAATATGGTGCCAGTCCCTGGGACATTTTTTGGTAGGAGTGGGTGCCTACTAGTTTTCCACAGGAGATAGCTTTAAAAACAACAACACCACTGCTTCTTAAGAGCTGTTAATCTACATAGAGAGCACAGAGTGGAATCTCTGTATGTTATGCATAAAGCAAACCTTTGTTAAATATAAGCATTTTTTAGGGATGTTGTACAGTGGCCCCTCTACTTTTGCAAGGGTTTGGGGTGCAGAGCCCTCGCAAAGTGGAAAAACTGCAAATAACTCCCCCTATGCTTCCCCTCCCATTCCTTTCCCAGGTTCCCCCCTTCCATTTGCTTGCCTTTTGCCCTGGCACGCACGCCTTCCTTCTCTGTGCCCAGGCCAAAAAAAAAAAAAAAAAGGAATGTGGGGGGAGGCATGCCTTCCTTCTCTGCATGCAGTACTCCCCCCCATTTCCTTACCTTTTGCCTGGGTGAAGAGAAGGAAGACATGCATGCCAGGGCAGAAGGCAATTGAATGGGAGGAGGAGAATGGGGGGATTTGCAAAGGTCAAACCCACAAATATGGAGAGAGGACTGTATTTTAAAGTATCTATTATCTCTTACACTGTAGCTGAGATGGAGAAAGGGCAGTTATTGGTTTTGTGAAACATCCCCCTTGGTTTTGCAGCCCACCAAGTTCTCACAAGCACCCCTCCATTTTTTCAAGTGAAAAATCACCCATAAAATAGGCCACAAAATGGCTATGCACCAAAACATCCCCAATCTGTTTTATATGCCAACAATACTGGCATAAGCTCCCAGAAGTGCCAGCTGAACATGACCACACCAGAGGTCACACCACACACTTCATTTTGGGCTGGAAATGTGGGAGCATGGCCTGCAAAATACAGCAGATCTGTCAGACTTAGTTTATATAGAATTTATGTGTATATGTGCATATATACAGTATATACATATATTACTACATTCTATTTTATAATGCAGTACAATTCTATACTAATATATAAAACTAATGTTTTATATATGGAGTCCAGGCAGAGTTAGAATACCAGCCTGTATCTACTTACCCAGGCATAAGCCCTCAAACTCACTAGAGATTCCTTTTCAGCAGATGTGCATATGATTTGACTCTTAATTGCTTTCAGGTCTCATTTATATCAGTGTTAACACAGCATGAGATATCACTGTCAAAGGTGGGTGGGGGGAAACAAAGGGTCTGTTCACATCTTCAAAACTGAACAATTAATTGTGGCATAAGCTTTGGTTAGTTTTTTAGGTGCCACAAGTCTTTGTGTAGCTACCTCTCTGGGAAAGGAAAAGCCAGTACATCTTGCACAGAAGGGGAGAGAACGTTGCCTGGTATTCTGTAAAAGAACCAGTTCTAATACATGACAGAGGTGGGAGATGGATCGAGCCTAAATTGTTTGACTCCTTGTTTCAGTTGGGATGTTTTTCCCTGTTTCTGTTTCTGAACACAAATGCAGATCACTTTTCACGTGTGATTCATGTCCTTGGGGGCCTGTAGTGTTCACATGTAAAACAACTCATAGGCATCAAATTTATGCAGTGTTCTAGTGGTAAATCTTGAAGTTCAGCTGCTCATCATTGTAATTCTGTGGCCACACACACAAGGAAAGTCTAAAAATACAGACATCCTAAACAATATACTAATTTTAGAGTTTTCATTGCTATCAAAAATGGGTATTTTGTAAAGGTAATGGATCTTAATTGCACATTCAGGTGTAAGACACTCCAAAATACTTTGCATTACAACAAGGATACCCCCTCCCCTGTAATGATCACAATTAAATTCAGAGGAGATGCAGAAGCTTGATGGCTTTAGCAGTGGTTTCTTTGTCTCTGCAACATGGAATACAAGCTTTATTGAAAGCAGAGCTACTGTTACTCCAAGGAAGGAAAAAACGGGGGAAAAAACTTATTTTCTAAAACAGCTTCGATGTATAATTAATGAGAATTCCAGCTTCTCAGTAAAAATGAAAACCACAGATCCAATGATAAATATATCTAATAGTGATAAGTGATGAAGATGAATTCTGAATGTAACAAAATTTTGTTTTTTAACAGTTTTAGTTCTCCCTGAACTTTTCTTTGTTTTCAGGTTTTCTCTGGCTTGCTGGTAAATCTCCCAACTATTTCACCTTGGTTGCTGTGGCTGCAGTATTTCAGCATCCCTCGCTATGGCCTCAACGTAAGGATTAAGATTCAGCCATTTTTCTTTAAAATGTTGGTATGTTGTGCAAAGAAACTTGTTCTAAGGGGGAATCAAATGATGTCCCCCGAGTCTAAGTTGTTGTTAAGTGCTGTCAAGTCAATTTCAATTTATGTTGGCCCTATGGATGAGAAACCTCCAAGACACCCTGTTATTAACTGCCTTAGATTTTGCAAACTCAGGACTGCAGCTTCCTTGATTATTAAATCAAATACTCATCTGTATTGCGTTTTTCCTCTTTTTCTGCTGCCTCCTTGTTTACCAAACATTATCTTTTCTAATGAGTCATGTTGTCTTATGATATGTTCAAATATAGCAGTTTCAGTTTAATCATTTTGGATTTGAGGGAGAGTTCACTCTTGATTTGCTCTTCATGTGTGTGTGTATAGCAGTGGTTCTCAACCTGTGGGCCCCCAGATGTTTTTGGACTTCAGCTCCCAGAAGCCCTGAGCATTGACCATAGTGGCTGGGGCTTCTGGGAGCTGAAGTCCAAAAACATCTGGGAACCCACAGGTTGAGAACCACTGGTGTATAGCTTCAAGTCACCTGTTGACTCTATGGGGACCTCATGAATTTCATAGAGTTTTCTTATACAATGAATAATCAGAGGTGGTTTTGTCAGTCTCTTCCTCTGAAATATAGCCTACAGGCACCTGCTATTTGTTGGTGGTCTCCCATCCAAGTACTAACCAGGACTGACCCTGCTTAGCTTCCAAGATACAGATGGGATATTTTGCCTTTTAGGGCTCTGGGACCCATTTATTTGTCTTTATGGCAGCCCATGGTATTTCTGGAACAGTCCTCCAGCACCAAATTGCAAATGAGTTTATTTGCTTCCTGTCAGCTTTCTTCGCTGTCCAACTTTCACATCCACATATGGAAAACTGAATACTATGGCATGGATGATCCTGAATTGGATTTTCCATGAAGTGTCTTTACATTTGAGGAATTTGTGTAATTACTTCATGGCTGCCCTTCCAAGTCCTAGTCTTCTTCTAAAGACTCCCAGTCTTTTCTTGAGTTGAAGCACATGTAATTAATTGTCCATTCCAGAGTGCTTTTTACCACCAAAGTCTGATGTACCAAGCTGGATACATTAATGTTTAACATACAGGTTGCCTGTTGGGCTTTAGAGGACCAGTGGAAACTGTGTGGTGCTCAAGATGTTATTGGACTCCAACTCTCAGCAGTCTTAACCAGCATATCCAAGGGTCAAAAATGCTGGGAATTACAGGAAACAACTTCTGGAAAACCACTCCATTCTCACTTTAAATGAAGGATATGAAGGGTAAATGAAGAGATTTTTTTTATTTAAAAAATAAAATAAAAATGAAAGCAAGATGAAAATTTTGACCTTATTGCTTACCCTTCTTTATTTTGCTGGGCTGAGCTCTTCTTCCCTTCTTCCTTCTATGACTGTTTCTCCCTCACAAGAAGCTTTCTCCCCACTGTCAAAAAAAAAAATATGAATATTTCTGCATGGTAATCTCCCAGTTATTGGAGCATTTCAAATTATTCTAGGGGATATTTTTCTGTACAGAAAAACACATTATTGTGTGTGTGCAGGAAACACATTTTGTGCAAAAAGTGCGCAGACACACAAGACTTTCTGGCTAGAAAAATCTTCTGGAATACTTTGTGACATTTAACTACTTGGAAGGTTCCGCACAAAAATCTTGCCATGTTTTTTTCTTGTTGTTGTTGGTGTTTCTTGACTGGTAAATGTGTAACAAAGAACATTCATTCTATCCCTGTCCCATCCTCTGTTAATTTATCCAATGCCTTTTAGAACCGTCCATGCTGGATGCCACCTCTGCTGCTTGGAGTAGCAAAGTGCATTGCCTAGCTATGTTCTGTATGAAGAAAACTATCCTTCAGTTTGTTCCGAATCTTCCACCATTTAGTTTTGGCGGAAAATCTTGGGTTCTAGTGTTATGAGAGAGGGAGAAAAAGCTTCAGCCTAACCCATTTTCTCCATACCAGGCATAACGTTTGCCATCTCCTGTTACTTGCCTTTTTCATAAATTTTGTAACATTTATTCAAAAGCGATTCAATGCAATCACGTCATAATTTTGGTTGCCTTTTTCTATGCCTTGTACAGTACACAAACCCCGCCTCCATTGCGAGAACTGACTATTTATGCCTACTCCTTGCTTCCTGTTCTTTAACTAACTTCTTATCGCATGACTGCTGAGTTCGCTCAGGAGTCTTTGATGACGCACTTTTTCAAGTCTTCTCCCCTGCCCATGTTTTTTTTCCTTCCTTATGTATCATGTCCTTCTAGCCTGTAGGCATGTATGCAGGGGCTATCCTGGAATCCCCCTTTTAAGCTATGGAAAAGGATAAAACAAACAAAAAACCCTGGTGTAGTGCTCATCTTCATCGAGTAGCACTAGCCTTTCAATAGCACATAGATAATGCTATATAAAATTAGAGGTTCCATGCTAATTATTGATGAGGCAAACTGGATGCCTGCTTTCAAGGGAATTATTTCGGACCTTTCACATTACACAGTTATAGCACTATGAATCCACTTTAACAGCCATCCTATGGAATTGTGGGGTTTGTGGTTTAGGGAATGGTATTTAGAATTCTCAGCGAGCAAGAAGTAGTGCCTCACCAGGATGCAGCCAGGACAGTTAAAGTGAAATAAAAATACTATAATGGTGTAGTAGGAAAGACTTCCTCTTAGACTGGAATCAGGAATCAGTATGGAATACATACCTATTTATGAGGTCCTCCATGTGGTAGAGGGCAGGGAGTAGTATAATGTGTGGACCAGGAAGCTGTCTTTAACCATTCGAAAATTCTGCTCTTTACATCAGGATGGATAACTAGTATAAGGACTTGTTTTCTCACGCCAGGAGCCACTGTGGGCTGCACTGTGCACTGAAATGCTAATTTTTATTTTTATTTTTTTTAAAAAGATCAAAACTGGAAGTGTCTATACCTGCTTTTTTTTAAAAAAAAAAAAGTTTTGGAGCCTTGCTCTCTGCCCCTCCCCCCAACAAGTTAAGACTTGCTTCTGCGGGCCCTCTAGGAGTGGAAAAACTTGGGAGGGGGGCAAATCCACTGCAGAAGGGAGAGAATCAAGGGAACTTCTGGGGCGAGTGGGAACCACAAAAGCAGCCTAGGGGGCTGTATTATGTTAAAACATTCAGACTATGCATTCAAGGTTGCATCTGGAGATAGGCAGCGAAGCAACTCTGCTGTTCACAGAGTTGTATTTTGGAGGGAGCTGCGTGCACTGTAATGCTCAGATAGGATTGCTTCTCTGAATTCCAGCATACTTTAACTCAGCCATAATTTTGAAAGGAATATATAGATAGCAGAATATGAAGAGGCCCAAAGTTCTGGTTTGGAAGTGGATTGACTTAAAAGGACAGGGAGATAAAAAGATGATCTCAGCTAGAAAATGTGTGCACCTATGAGATCATCTTCCTCTTTTGTAAATCACAATTCCTGAGTTTTTCCAAATTAATCTATAATCACCTATGGCTTTGAACATTCAGGCCTTTGGAGAAATCCAGTGCTGGCCCAAGAGATGTTGCTGCCTGAAGCAGAGAATCCAGCTCCTACAATGTTAGGGTAAATACTTAAAAACCTTGTGTCCCATTCAGGCACCTAGTCTGCCCTCATCGATATACCACCACCAGGATGCCACTAGCACAGACTGGTTATCCTGCTGCATGGCAGGGCAGGTGGAGAGGGGACTTTGTTTGCCAAAGATTCTCAGCTCACCCACTATGGAGGTTTTGGTTGTTGTAGAGGAATCTGAGAAGTGTTCTGGACCTCGTTTTCATTTTGTGTCAGCTGATTGTGTGCATGCTAGAACACTCACAACTCTTTTAAATGCAGGTGCTGGTAATGAGTATGTTGTCTTTTAGAGATGCACACAGTATTAAACTGTTCTCTGTGACTGGCTTTCTCATTGAACGGTTTGCAAAAAGGCGGAGGGTTTCCCAGTCGGTCTCAAAACCAATCAACCTCATTATCTAACGTCGACATCTAGTGTTTTATAATATGAACTGCTTTGTGCTTCCTGTTAAAAACCAGCTTGTCGCGCGTGTGTGCGTGCGTGTGTAGTTCTTCAGAAGCCCTGGATTTCTTTGCATCAGAGTACCAAAACTTCAGAAGTGCACCAATGCATTTGTTAGAAGTATGACAAAACAAATGGGCAGCAGAGGTGGATAAAGGAATATCTGTCAGCTGAAACAAAGTTGAACTGAATTTTCCCTTACAAAGGAGATAGGGTTTCACTGAGTCGGATTTTTCTGTTACACAACCTTTTCCCAGTAAATTTTCGTAGAATGGTATCTTTTGTCCTTGGTATATGATTGTGGATAAATAAAAACTTCTCATGTGATCTGTTACATTAAGGGAGGCCAGTGCAGGGTAAAAGAGAGCATTTCTGCAAGTGCAGCTCGCATGTTGAGTTGCATGCTCTGAAATTCTCTCTTCTGCCTAATTGTTACAAGTACAAGGGCTCTAACTGCACTTGTCTAACGGGCAACATTACTATTATCATTTTGAAAAACAGGGTAGAGCTTCTGCACCTTTACTGTTGAGAACTAGCGAGGTGCAATGGTTTGAGCATTAGGATAGGACTGTGGGAGACAAGTTCTGAGTTCCCACTCAGCCAAGGAAACCTGCTGGGTAATTTTGGACAAATCGCATTCTGTCCACCTCAGAGGAAGTGTAGTGGGTCAGCCTAGATGACCTCTAGGTGTGAGGGAAAAGCAGTTAATTTTCTCTGCGATTGAAGTCCCTCAGTGTTTGAAAGGAATACAATAGAACTCTGTAAGATAGAATGTTAGGGAGGATGGAATGTGGCTCGCTATGCTTCCTTTACTTTGCAACATTTGTAAGATTACGCTAGAGAATGGTGGGAACCTTTGTACGCATCAGTTTCCTTTCTTGAACATGTGATGACTGTACTGGAAAATGTATAAACTGCTGTGAACATGAAGAGGCAGTGGTCAGACTTTTGGGAACGATTCCACTGAGACATTGTGCCGGCTACAATAAACGTTTTTCCTTAATCCGTGGGTCTCTATCTCTGTTCTGTAACATATGGCAATGGCAAACCTCTGAATAAAGACAGTCTCATGAAGTTTTGCTTTAGGGTCCCCATAAATTGGGAATGACTTGAAGGCACACAATAATAACAACCATTTTACTGTTTTAACACTGCCCCCTGTGCACAGAGATAAACAGCCACTCTTGGTGTTCCCAGTTTTTTTGACTAGAGGTGTCTCTTCTAACCCTACGTGTTCAGAAGTACAATTTGCAGTTTCTTAATACCCTTGGACTGCACCTGTCATTTTGCTCCTCTGTAGACATATGGCAATATGAAAACTCTCTCAGATAATGTAACCAAGTAATTTAGTTGTTTGTCTTCAAAGGCTTTGCAAATCAATGAATTCACTGGGCTCAGGTTTTGCAGGGATCTCGCAGAAGAAGTCAACGTGTCACACATCTCACGCGGCATGTAAGCATTTATCACATTACAAGCAGTTGCACGCTATTAAGCTAAAAACAAAATATCTGTGTTAATGTAGCTGTTATTTGGGGCCTAAGCTCTTCTCCATTGATGAATAACATTTCCCCTCCATTTCTTAATATCAGCGTAATCTGCAGTGATGTAACAGAGTGAAACCATCTACCGTAGATGGCTTTATCCTTTTAAAAAACAGTAACCGAAGCGTTTCCTACTTGTTCCCTGTAACATTGTTATTCCTGAACCAACGTACAGGTTGAAAAGGGACTAACACCAACAAGGCAAATGCTCTCCTACCTAGAGAAGTGGAGGCCTGAAAAAATTGGGAAAAAATGTTTTCATTCCATTTTTGTCTGAAGTTTTTTTTAAAAAAAATGGTTTACAATGATGTATACAATGTTTAGAATAAAAATTTCATATATTTATTCCACCAAATTATTTCTAAAAACTACTTAGGAGGAAGGTTTTTATATTGGACTATATACAGTATCAGATCATGGCAATTCTGCAGTTTAGTTTATGTTTCTCATTTTTTTAATGGGAAGGGCTATGTTACGTCTGCTTGAAACCATGGCCATTTCTGCCCTACACCGTGATAGTGCTATTATTCCACTTTCAACCTCCCATGGAATCCTAGGGTTTGCAGTTTAAGGAGAAGGATCCAGAATTCTCAGCCAGGTAGGTCTTTGGGCTCAGTAAACTACAAACCCCAGAATTCCACAGGATGTTGAAAGTGGGATAATTGGTTTTTTATTTTTCATCTAATAAACTGGCAGAACCAAAAAGGTCCCTTATAGTTCCAAGACTCTGAAACAAATAAATAATTTAAAGAGTAAATTCAGTTTGTAACAATTGTCTGACAAAACTGTATTTTTGATATATCAAACATGATTATCATATGTAAAACCAAATTATACACTTCTTTTTATATATCTAAAGTAACAAAGTGAGTTCAATCTGTAAAAGATGTTAGTACTGCATTATCCCCCACAACACACACAACTTTCCCAAAATTTTCTTTTTTTTCTGGAAAAACCAGCCAGAAAAAGAGTCTAGCCTTCCCCTGAGATCAGAATTTTTGGAAAGTCTACAGCTGTATTCATTCCCCCATCCCATGCTCTGGCTCTTTAAATCTTCCCCGCATTTAACATTTTATTCTAGTATTTTTGCTGTTCATTCCACTGCTGGAGTCCACACCATCCACTATAGTGTTTTTAAAAAATACCCTCTCATTAGTCTCTCATTACAGAAGATCAGATAAAACAATACTGACAATTGTCCTAAGAATGAAATAGATTTATTAAATTATCCACAAAAGACTTGGGTGAGCAATGACATGGGATGGAACGGACAGAAGAACCCTCAGTGGATCTTACCATCTGTTCTCCAGAGGTTTAAGGGTAGATTTTCATACATTCTTCTATACTGTATGTCTTTTAACCTTCTATACATTCTATCCCTTAGGTATCATTCTTTTTGATTTTCAGAGAACACTATTTACTTTGGAAAAAAAAAAAGGGAACATTAGAATGAGCCATTTCTAACAAAACCTTGTCTGATTTTATTTCTTAGATGCACTGGAGAACAGTATCTGGAGAGTCAAGGCATTGATGCAACTCACTGGGGTATGTTGCAGAATTACGTTGCACTTTCAGTCATGACAATCATTTTCCTGACAATCGCATACCTGAAATTGAGATTTCTAAAGAAGTACACTTAAAAATGTAGGGTGAACGTCCCTTCTCAAGACTGCAATGTACTGTTACAGTAAACATGTAATATTTGTAAAATACTCAGCTCATTAAATATTCTGCTGATTGATGCATGTCCAATTACAGTGAATTTTATTGAATTGTAACTGTAGTTGCTAGGGGCAAATTAGATGTGGATATACATCAGTTAATCAAGTAGAGAAGATTTCCTTAATAGAAAATTTGGTTCCAGAGGCAGAGTTAACATGGAAACAGTAGACATAGGCTCCTACACCTTGAGAAAGAAAATCAGTTCTTTAATCAGCCTCTACTTTTCTTGCAAATTCCATTTTGGTGGCCTCCTATGTGTTTTTTTTTTAACATGCTGGAAGTAGCTGGTGAGGTAGGCTGCTCACTTTTTCACTGTGTTTGTTGTTCATGCATGTTCTGTAAGACATCCTGGAGATTGTTGTTGTGTGCTTTCAAATTGTTTCTGACTTATGGTGACTCGAAGGTGACCCTATGATGGGGTTTTCTTGTTTTGTTTGTTCAGAGGAGGCTTGTCTTTGCCCTGTTCTGAGGCTGAGAGAATGTGACTTCCCCAGTGGTTTCCATGGTTGCTAACCCTGATCTCCAGAGTCACAGTTCACCACTCAAACTACTACACCATGCTAGCTCTCTCTGGAGAGAGCTACTGTGTATCTTGCCTGTTGCAGACAGATGCACACAGCTTCAGTAGGATCGTTAAGAGGAGAATCCCATTCTTTCTCAGCTCAAGCTTTATAGTTTGCTGCGAGCACACTGCTGTAACCTGACACTGAAAGTCTGTGTTTCTCCAGTCCTGCTTCACCATACTCCGCCCAGTGCTGATGCTGCTAAAAATGGCCAGCTATACAGAGGAAAAGAAAGACTGGGCAGGCATAAAAAGATTTTGTAAAAAGGAGCTTCTTTGTCACAGGCTTTGTTAACTGAGGCATGGCTGTACTATATTGTTCGCTGTTCAGTTTTTTATTTTTATTTTTAAGAAACAGCCTGTGTGTGGTTGTGTATGTGGTGCAGGGGAGACGGCCAAACTGATTAGAAGGAAGAGATGGGCATTAATCTTTTGCCCCATCATAGTCTAATTAGAGCGTTTTCTGGAGGAATATTTGCTGTGGGAGGAAAGCTTCCAATGATGGTGGTGGATGCTTTCCTCCTACAGCAAATGGCAGACCTGGTTGATTCCAGTGCAGAAACTCTTCTTCAGTCAACCCAGTATGGTTCCCTGTCTGTCTGTCTGTCTTGTCTATCTATCTATAAATAAAATCAGGCATGATATATGTATATAAACGGCCAAAAACAAAATGTGAGCAATACCCATTTGCCCTTCATTTAACAGTAATGCAGGGAGCAGCAACAAATAACACATAGCATCAGTTAAAAGAGCAAATAAAACCAATACATATTAAAATCTATCAATAAATGCTTCAAAAACCATAATTTAAAAATAATCTGGATAGGCCTGCCAGAAGAGACTGGTGTTGACTGCTGATTTAAACTTAAGCAGCATCTGGAGCTGACAAATCTCTTTTGGCAGGTCATTCCACAGTCTGTGGGCAGCCAAAGAAAAAGTCTTCTGGGTAATAGTTTTGGCTGACTGAAGTAATGTCTCTCAGAACTGATTGTACAGGTGCATTATACTGGAGAAGGTGATCCTGTAGGTAACCTGGATCCAAACCATATAAGACTTTGAAGGTAATAACCAACACTTTGTATTTTGCCCAGAAACTAATTGGTGGCCAGTGGAGTAATTTTAATATTGGTGTAATATGATCACTCCTAGATGTACCAGTAACCAGTCTGTCTGCCACATTTTGAACTAACTGAAGTTTCCAAACTTGATAAGGCCAAATTTTCACAAACATCAGAGAAGGTGGAAAACTTGAAGCTTCATCATTGGCATACTAATTGTCTGTGTGGATGGATTTATTTGTGTGCATTAAGGAGCATCCAAACATGCTGATAACATATTAAAGACCTATGTACTAAAGACAGCAGATCAGAAATGGGAATTGCCCCCCCATATCTGATAGAGCAAAACTACTGTGTGATCCTGTAACCATGAGAACACCAAGCAGCACCCAGTCTGAGGGTCAACTGAATGTCACCCGAATGTACTAAAACTGTAAACAAGCATCTGTGATTGGGTAGGATAAACTGAAACCTTTGATGTCTATTAAATACTTCTTGTTTAACTTCAAAAATGAGTTTAGGATCATTTTACCCATACCATTAGTACTGTACTCCTTATAAAGATTGCAGACCTAGGCAGTGATGGCTGAATAGCTTAAGGCCAAAGAAATGGTGTAAAATCTGCCCCCTATTTTATGAGCTGCAACATTTCATGAGGAAGCCCCGCCTTTTGATGCTGTATTATCTGATGTGTTACTCTTTCAACATTTCCAAATTAAGGACAAGTTCCATTAATTTGAAGGAGGTTCTGCTCTTTTCTTGCCTACTGTGGCTTGCTAAGATCTGCTCACATGCATGTGCTGCTTGCAAAGTGAGTTGAGAGGGGAAAAAGCCACTAACCATGCTGAGAGACTTGCAAGCAATATGTACATGGCCAGTCCCATGTGACCCTCTGTAAGCCATTCATACTCCCTACAGTAAAGTACATGGGCTCCACTTTGCAACCAATGCCATTTTCTGACAGTGCTTTGATTCCTAACTAAGCGGGGAAAGCCTGTACACTTATGCAGGCAGAGTCTTTTGTTTTAGTTTAAGAGCATGCAACTGAGATGCAGTTGAAAAGCAGAGTCCAAAAATGATCCATTCCCTACCCTGAAAGCAACCTGTAGATTTCAACACAAACTATACACAAACTTAGATAAATCTTATAATACCTTTATTAAGTGAGAAGTCAACTGCTATTAAACTGATATTTTTTTTATCCATATGAAATGTATGTATAATTAACTTTCTAAAACAAGGATATTCATATTTTTTGCTATAAAGACAATTATCCTAGAAACAAGGGTGGGGGATAATTCACTATCCTTACATAATGGGAAATAAAAGATACAAAGAAAAAAAGGAGCCATCGCTGCCATACCTTAATTGTATGTACATTGTCAGCACACATGGACAACCATGAAATCTTACTGCACTTCAAAATGAAGTTTGTTATTAAGTAACAACATGTTACAGAAATATAAACTAACATGATTTATCAAGGCAAACATTTTGGTTTTCATATAACAGATTGTGCCTGAAAGATGATTGTGATAGCTGCTGAAAAGACTAAAAAGACAGCATTTTTAGAAATGAGTATTTCAAGCCATATTGCAAAGGCAGTTGCCTGCTCGACTCTGATATAAGTGTGGGAAATGGCACAGAGCAAGGCACAAAACTTTTCACCAAAATACCTCTGGCACTACTGTACAAAGCCCATGCGCTAGTCTTTCTCTGTCATCTGGGCTAAAAGCAGTGTGGGCCAAAGCTGCATACATGTCTAGTTCTTAGCATGAGAGCAATGGAACATGCCCTCAAAAGTCACATTCATTCTTGCAGCTTTTTAGAGAAGCACCCTGTTTATTAATTCAAAACCCAGATCTCCATGGTTACTATAATACCAACCAAACTTTTGATTGTTGCTTCATGTCTGATATAAGCCATAAATCACTGGCAATCAGTCAATTTTCTCTTTGTTCAGAGAATGTCATTCTCAGGTGAAGCTGAAGCTTCTCTATTTTTTTTTCTTGAACTGAAATACTCGCACAAAAGAAAGATGTGACTCTTCTTGATTTCATAAAATATACTGTAGGTGACTTCTTACACAATCTTTCTGGTATGGGATAATTCTTCCTGATCACACCATGACAGAAGGCAAAAGCCAACATCCTGAGAATGTCATGTGGTTCCAAATACTCTGAAATGTAGGATTCAGATGCTTTGTTCCCAACTCCCCCGGCCCCAAATTTTTGAGACTGGGGAAATGGGGCTGATCCAGTATATACATGTCATTTGGATTTCAGCAACCTGGGAACTAAGATGCCGTTCTGCATACAAGAGAAGAAAATCTGGAAGCTGTAAAAACTACCACATCCGGAAGCACACACTGTGAAGACACCAACACTGGAACAGTCAGGGAGAAGCGTACATTATCTTGTTCTCTGAAAAGCAATGCTTGCTTGCATAACATGAATCATAGAACTGTAGAGGCAGAAGATACCCCATAGTCATTTAGTTCAATCCTTACCAGTGTGGGAATTGACAGCTAAAGCATCCCTGACTGGATTCAATGGGACAGAAATCTTACTCGCCAGTTACATGAACATCTGGGGAGGGGAGAAGACTCCAAAAATGAAACAAAATAAAAAAATAAAAGTGGGTGTGCAACATTTTTAAACATCAGATGACTGTATTAGTGCAATTTCTTTCTATGATTAATCATGGAAGTTCTATTTGATGTGTAAATGAGAACAAAGAATACCAATATAAAAAAGAGTGAATGCAGTGGTTCCTTTTACAACAAGAGGTTAAAACAGTGGTATCAAATCTTACAGCATGTTTCTGCACAGTGGAGATGTAAGATGTTTAATCTTTGGTTGGAACAGTCTATCATTTATTGACAAATCATTAATTCTACTTCTTCTTCGTGGTCTCTGTGCCTCACACATTAGGAGCTTTTGCGCATCCGCGGTAGCATTCGGAAGATTCTAGAGCTTAGTAGCTTGGCAGGAACCGCTCCCGAAAGCTCCTAGTGTGTGAGGGCACAGATGACCACTCGAAGAACCACAGTTACAAGTAAGCAACCTGTTCATTTCTGTTAGAGGACACCTAGACATTTAGCATGTATGGATACTTCTATAGTTGGTTATCTAGCCTGCAGGGTAGGCGTGTATCAGTCCTGCATTAAAATTCCTTTTTTTGTTTTTGGATGAGAGTATGTGAGTTAGTCTCATTCGTTTTTGATCAACATTCACTCTTATTGGTTAAAAGAAGACAAGATTACTAGCATATAGCACCACCCTCTAAGCCATAAAAATATCTAAGGACAGAACACTGCATCATTCCTTCTTACAGTAAACGCCAGTTATAAAACAAAGAAAAGCTCTCCAAATGTTCTATACAGTCATCTGTACTGAGATAACTGGCTCAAGCTCTGTGGGAACAGATGGCTAAGAAAGTTAACATAAAACTGCTCTCATAAGGTGAACAGAGTGATCCCATGGGGAAAAAGAGCAGGAGAGGAAGAACTACTTTAAGCTGATGGCAACTGATGAGCAAGCCCGTAAGATACAGGAAAGGGAAACAAATACACCTGGTTTTTAAATACATTAACTCAACCTCAGTTCCCAGAAGACCAGAAGAAATATATGAATTTCATCTTCACAATGGAATACCAATGCACTTTTTATAAACAATTAGCTGTCCGTATTTTAGTAGTTTTCTCTGGTCAGCTGATATTTAAAAGTGGGAAAGGAGTGTAGGGAAAAGCAGCTTCAAGTATTATAATACTTGATTTCTATATGAACTTACAGTGCATTCTCTGGATGATTTTACTATTGGTTTGGCCATTTTTTCATGCTAAGTTGAAAAATGAATGTCATTTCAGCGTAAATGGATGGAATGGAGTTTAAGTACAAAATTTGACATGAATATCTGATCCTCAAAAGACAGGTAGGAACATCTTTTAAAATCTTCTAGTCCTACTAAATCAGAATAATGAAATTGCTTCTCTGATTATTCAGTCTACCAACTTGTGTAGGTAGACACAGGGATCTTATCATTTAGAGAAAGCATCCCATCATTTAGGTAAGTCACTAATTGTGGGAATTTAAGAAAAAAGCTACTAGACATGTACATTGCTTCCACCATTTCCAGCACCTCCCCCATCAATGCCTTCTGTGGACTGTGAGGAAGAAGGCGGGAACTCCTAGCCCGGCATTGGCCATTGAGCCCCATTGGGGTTCCCAAGCGGTGGCTCACTTGGGATGCTGTGTCATCTGATTCCCAGCGCTCCAGTTCTTCTCGTACAAGTCTCTCCATCTGATCCCTGTGAATGTCACTGTCACGGCCCAACCTTTCATCCTAGGTACAAATACCATAATAGATCATGAAGAGACTGCCAAACCTTTTCTAAAAACTATACTGTAGTAAAGAAAATTAGGAATAAACCATCTGCTATTCTTTCAGCTTTAGAAAGCAGCATAAAAAGTATTTTGCAAGATAAACTGCACAGATCAATTCACTTTTTTCTAGAAGTGCGTTTACCTCTGTGACCCCATCCAACAGCCTTCCCAAGACTTCTTTCCTCTTGAGCTTTGCTTTCTCCATGACTTCCAACTTCACAATGACAGCATCAACCTTCGAAACAATGCTGCCTATGGAATGCTCCATGCGATCCACTCGTCGAACCAACCTAGAACCCAGAAACTTTTTAATGTACCTACCGTTAATTCTGATGGATATCACTTTAAGTGGACAGTTGCACTTTCTCTGGAAGTAGTATTCATACATTCTTTACTTCTCTCAGTCACAATATGGTTTATTTTTAACCATATATCTGAATATATAATATTAATTCCCCTTCCATATTTCAATGGAACAGGAGCATTTCTCCTAGGATTATTTTAAGCTAAAATTCCTTGAAATAATTTCTGAGACACAAATTTCTAGAAGTAAACATAGAATCAGCAAAATAAATAAATATTATCATGATTACAAACGATGTACATAACTTTAAAGTGGATGATAAAGACATCTAAATAGTCAAAGACTTTCTCTACCTTGGTTCAGCCATAAATAAAAATAGAGACTGGAGTAAAGAAATCAGAAGAAGACTAATAGTTAGAAGGAGAGCTATGCAGTAACTAGATATATATAAAGTATAAAGATATATCACTGAATATCAAAGTCAAGATAATCAGTGCCACACTATTTCCATTTTCTATTGATGGCTGTGAATGCTGGAAAATGAAGAAACTTGAAGGAAGAGAATACACTCATTGGAAAGATGGTGCTGGAGGAGAGTTCTATGGATGCCATGAACTGTCAAAAAGATAAATAAATGGGTCTGAGAGCCAAAAGATTCTTGCAAAAGAAAAAGCTGGATCCAAATCTTGGTCTAATCCTGGTTTTTAGATTTAACCTATACCAGGAACAGAGCCAGCATGCTGCAGTGGTTTGAGCATTGGACTATGACTCTGAAGACCAGCATTTGAATCCCAGCTCAACCATGGAAACTCACTGGGTGACTCTGGACAAGTCACACTCTCTCAGCCTCAGAGGAAGGAAAAACAAACCTCTTCTGAACAAATCTTGCCAAGAAAACTCTGTGATAGGTTTGCCTTAGGGTCACCACAAGTTGGTAATGTCTTGAAGGCACACAACAACAACAAGAAAGAACACAGAGGTTCCAGAATAGAAAGAACAAGGTACGATATCAAAAGTGATTCCATTTTTACCATAAATGGTGTTTTTCAGAAATAATCAGCATTGTGTTGGACAGACTAATAAGTGCTTTACTGAAATGTTTCCCCAAAAAACTGTAATTCAACAGTTGACATCACTTACACTTGAAACTCTTCATATGACACTCCACTTGAGCTGCTGCCTCTCCTCCTGGAACTATGTCCACTGTCATCGTCATCATCCTCTTCAGAGTCATCAAGGCTTCGTGGGAAACTACGGCCGCTTAATGGACGATTCAGAGAGCTTCTGTCTAGCTCTAAGTCCTCCTTGGTGAAAACAATCCAGGCTTTTAACACAGACATAATATCAAAAACACATAACATGTGCCCTGTCTTTCAACCCAAGCTAAATACAATTCAGGCAAAGCAATTTCTTACAAAGCAACAGTCGTACTTCTGGATCTAATACACCTTCAGGGCTCTATAGCTGTAAAGACTTCTCACTGGCAACTATAGCAGGTAGTGAGAAAAATAAGCCTTTCATGGAGTCCCTCAGTTCCATTAACTCACCCGTTCTTTCTCCAAATCATCTCTCATTTGTTGATGCTCCAGCTCAGTCAATTCCTGATCACCATCTTGATCATACTTTGTAAAGATGGCTTCAATCTCAGCATCAGTATGTCCTTTTCTAGAAAGAAAAGATAACATAGCTTTCTAGTTTTTTCACCTAGTTACTTTAAAAGTTTCAACAGAAGGTTGCCAAAGGATATGCTGCACTGAAGGAATGAGTAAGATTTTTTTTTCTTAAGGAGAACTGTGGTAAAATATTATTTTAAAAAAATCAGCTACACTTCAGTCCCTTGAATCTGTGTTGGAATTTACTATTGTTAACAAAATTAAAAATAGTGCTAAAAGAGAATTTAAAAATCACATATAAATAAGAGGTTTGTGAAAGTGTCTTAAGGAGTAATTAGGATGTGCAAACAAAGGAGGGATATGTCAGTATATATAACAGATTGCACCTAACTCTTTGTCATCTTCCTAAATCTACTAATCTTGACTGCTTTTGAGCTGCCAGTCCCCAACATCCTCTGTGCGGAATAATGTTTGAAGCATGTTGAAATGAAGAGGATTTGTTCAGACTTACCCTTTTAGGTCTTGCCTTAGTTCGTCAAAGTTTAATTTGCCTCCACTTTGTCGTAGACTCTCTGAAATGTCATCAACTGGTGTTTTTTTCAATTTTAATTTTACCATGGCTTTTGTGTATTCCTGAAAAAGGAAGAGTATCCAGTATTCAGTATCCAGTCAAAGTTATAACAGCTATGTTATCCATGTCTGTTTTAGCATCAAATCCAATTATCGTAAGATCAGATACAACCAAGGGATAAAGGGGCTGGTCGGACAGATTTAGAAAGCTTTTACTGAGTTAAGCACAGCATATAAGTTGGCATCCCACTGTAAGTTGTGAATCAAGTTATGATCTCTTGGTAGAGATATTAATTCTCTGAATCCTGTTAAGAGTCTGTCATATACAAATGCCATTTTGCAGGTTGGGGAAGGATCTGCATCTAATTGTCAATTATAAAAAAAAAATCCCTCTTACAAATGATACCTTACAAATTTACAGCATCAGAAACTGTAAGATAACAGACATTAAGAACTACACTAAAAAGATGAAAATTTATATATGGTGATAAAATAAGCCTAAAGACACTCCACAGGTAAATCTGGAGAAAATAATGTTTAGTAAGTTAAAAGAGAAATGAACAAGGTGTCTTCTTAGTGGCAAAAGGAATCAACAAAAGGAGATAGCAGACAGAGTTTTTGGAGGGATGGGGGGAGTTCCCACTGAAAATATCCACTCCCAAATAGCTTCCCACCAAATCTGTTACTGCTGGAAAAACAAAACGAAGGAAAATGGGAATATTTTTCTTCCATAATAATGTGTGGATCCCCCATAAAAAGTGATAATTTCACACTAAACACTTGAGTGTAAAGACAGACAAGAAATAGCATGCTATTTGGTTCAGATATCATAAATAACTATGACAGGTTTTTACCTTTTTAATAAGATCTGACAATTCCATTTCAGACTTCTGTTGTGCCATATCCGACTTGACTTCTGAGTATGTATCATTGATGATAGCCAAAAACATGTTCTGTTTAAGACAAGCATACAACATCAATATCATTTGACTTCATTAATTTTAAAATTGAATGCATGCTAAGATCCAACTTTTTAGTTGTTCCTGAAGGAAACACACTACCAGCATACCCATGGGCCTAAATTCTATTGGTTAGTCCCTACTACAGTAGATCCATGGAATTAACTGCTGTCTGGTGAACAGGCATATAGATAAATGGGTCTGCAGTTGTATTTAGGCCATGGTTTGTCCAAATGAGAGGCAGAAAATCATGATAAAAGGAGAGTAATTCGAAACTGCTATCACAATTATGTCAACAGGTCTGGATCTACGACAACTTTTCTTTGGTACTATCAAAAGATATTTCACATGCTTTACATAAAAAGCATGGTAATAACCAACCTCAGGGTAGTGGTTAATGCAAGGGAAAGATTAAAGTACAACTTGGTGGTCATCCTCTCACACTAACTTTTCAACTTCACCCACTCTGAAAAGAGCAGCGAAAATAAAGTTTAACCTACCTTTCTTGTAATGGGCAGTTACATTTATATTCACACCTTGTTTTCTATGGGGTCTTATCTGAAAGCTTCTGAACTGATTTCAATTTGGGTTATGTTCAGTGAGTTCAGAGTAAGCTTGAAAGAATGAATACCTCTAGCCTTCACTCATCTCAGTTGAAAAAATACAAGGGGGGCTTAATAATGCTGAATGCCCACCCTTATATTCCAGAAAATGAATGCTTCCTGAAGACTACTATCTATTCTACTCCAGTTCCTATATGCATATATAATTTTTGCTTTTGAGGGGTAAGAATCATATTCTTGGATGTATGAAGGATGCAGGAACCTATGTATTCCTGGTTATGCCTCTGGTCTCCTTTTCCTGGGTGTTTATGAGTGCTTCCAGGTAGCAAGTTGACCTTGGAAGTAGCAAACATCTAATAACATTCAGTATTCTACTGCATTCAGAAAATAGACATCTGTAGACTGATCCTTCACATACACAAATACATAATATAAAAATGTTATTAGGCCTTAGCACAAAAGAGACAACAAACAAAAACAAAACTCAGTTTGAACAGATGACATACAAACAAAATTTCTAGAGATAAAAGTATTTACATACCAAAAGAATGAAGAACATAAAGAATACAAATGTAGTGAAATAAACTGGTCCCAAAATTCTGTTAGTTTCTTCAATCTCTGTAAAGTCAAAATCTCCCAGCAGGATGCAGAACTGTGTAAAGCTTTAGAGAGAACAACATAATTTTAGCCAATATGCTAGTCAGCGTTACAGAAGTGAAATCTGTTTGGATTCTGACAGTGATTTTTAGGCCTTCAATATATATTTTTAGGGCAAAATTAATAGTTCCTAATATCTGCATGAATAAATTCCAAATTTAGATTATGAATTCTACAGTTTATCAAAAGACTGTAGAGTTTTTTGATAAACTGAAAATTTTATAATCCAGCTGAATGGTGACTATACAAGTTCATAACCCAATGGGGAGCTGCAACTGGAATTGCCTGGAATTGCTTAGAAAAGTGGGATGAACAAAAATAGTGACCTGAGTTCTCAGCGATATGCAAATTCTGCTTTATGTTTTCGCCTCAGTGAAATGTAATCTAAGCACTGTTAGATACAGACATACCGTTACATGCCTTCAACTGAACTCTGACTTACGGCAACCTTCTCACAGGATTTTCTTTGCAAGATTTATTCAGAGGAGGCTTGCCATGGCCTTCCACTGGGGCTAAGAAAGTGTTACTTGCCCAAGGTCACCTGGTGGGTTTCCATGTCTGCGTGGGGATTTGAACCCTGATCTATCCAACACTGAAACCACTACACTGTGTTGGCTCCTATGTTCCAGCCACATAATAGGTGACATTTTCAAGCCTCAAATGCCACATCACAGTTGACCACTATTCAAGGAAAAGTATCACAGATTCAAAGTATACAATCCCTCCCCATTTTAAGCATTAAGATGTTCAGAAGAGAAAAAATAAGAGTAAAAAAAAAAACGAGAGAAAAAAGAAACTAATGGATTGAAACAAGTATTCATTTAGTCACACATTACATAGCAGACAATAATTAGACTGATACATATTTTTCCCTCCCTGGCCATCTGGTTATAAGTCTGAAAATGTGCTTGAGATATGCACAAATGTGGTTTTGAGAAAGTAAAACTTCAAAAATGTTTTAACGTATGAGTCTGCCTTTATGCTTCCCATAAAAGATTCTTAAGAGAAAAGAGAGTGAAATATCAATCCATAGAGAAAGGGGTGACTACTCTGACCTCATTCATTGCTGGAATGAGACTCCTAGCAAATACTCCTAAGGCAAGAGTGGAAAACTAGCAGCCCCAATCATTTTTTGCACTCCTTGACCCTTCCCCCAACTCTCCATCTAAAACAAGGTTTTAGGCTGATGAATCTCTGAAAAAGTCAACTGTCACTACTTGAGGCCTCCACAAATGGAGTGGTTGGTTAGCTTTAAACCATTCAATCCCGCTGAACCTGGAAATCACAACCAATACTTGTTTCTGGTTGTGGGTTTTGGCCAAAATAAGGCCCTCTGTGGGAGTGCAAGGGCAAAGATCAGCCGATGACCCAAGGCAATTGCCTACCTTTTCCTTAAGGGATTGTAGGCTATGATGGAAAACAGGTTCCTCATCCTTATGGGTTTACAAGTCATTCAGAGGAACATCCAAGTATGGTGAGTGGTCAGTCTTTACAGATTTGGCAAAAGGCACAATTGTCATATCAATAGCCCCTGAACTAAGAACACAGCCTCATGCCTAACAATGTAAATTTTACTTTAGATTTTAACAATCTTTCAAACAGATTACAAATATTTCTTCCTAACACGACAGATAGTTGATTCTGGAGTGGTAACTTTAAAGTTTCTTCAGAGAGGTTTATTTAAAGCTGGAACATGATAAATAGACAGAACTTCATTAAAACTGACAGTAATATAACCAAGTTTGGTGCAAATTCCTGTATCTGAAAAAGAGGCATGGCAATTCCATGACAGCCTTTAAACATTCGATTTTACTTACACACTATCCTGGAAGGTACTGAAGTCATCAACTTGTGTACCAAATACTAGGTAGGCTAGTTGCGCATAGGCTACAAAAATGACGAAAAACATAATAGCAAAACCAAGAACGTCTTTGGCACACCGTGACATTGTGGAAGATAACTGGTTCATTGTCCGGTTGAAGCTGATAAATTTAAAAAGCTGTTGAAAATAACAAATGTTTAAAGAACTAGATTATTCAGCAAGAGAAGACACCAGTACCTTGAAGAATTAAGCTGTTGACTACAATAAATTGTAATGTGCTCTTTCAAGAGCTGGAACTTTAAAGAATTCAACAGACTGGTTCAGACATAACACCAAGCCATGCTTTATGCTAACCACAAGGTAGACTCTAAACCATTATTTGTAGCCCAGAAATAAAGGAGAACTTTAGATTGTATAAAAATAACCTGGAGACTACAGCCTATTTCAGAAGATGAAGCTGATTTGATTGCTTTCATTCTTGTCTTGCCTTTTATATGAGATTCCCTAGAGGCTTTTCCAAACAACTGCCTCTAAGGGCAGATCAGTGGTCCAAAACTTGGAATGTCAGTTCAGATGTAATGCCAAGCCAGTTTGCTGAAACATTAAACTGTGGTTTTATACACTGATTTAGTATGGTGTAGTCATTTGAGCAGTGAACTATAAGGCTGGAGACCAGAGTTTGAATCCCAACTCATCCATGGAAACCCAATGGGCAAGTCACACTTTCTCAGTCTCAGAGGAAGGCGAAGACAAACCCCTCTGAATAAATCTTGCCAGGAAAACCCCCAACTTAGGGTTGTGGTAAGTCAGAATTGACTTGAAGGCACACAACAACTTCAACCACAGATGGTTAGAGAAAATTAGTTAAGACATGATTAAACCTATGGATTGGTGTTATGACTGACATACAGTGATACAGTAATAGCTCACGTCTTTGACTGACATACAGTGATATAGTAGTAGCTCAAGCAGTTGTCACTGAATATAACATCAGTAATGGCAAAACACTATTTAGAGAAAACTCTAGACATATTCTCACATAACACTAAACCAGTGGTTCTCAACCTGTGGGTCCCCAGATGTTTGTGGACTTCAGCTCCCAGAAGCCCCAGCCACTATGGTCAATGCTCAGGGCTTCTGGGAGCTGAAGTCCAAAAACATCTGGGGACCCACAGGTTGAGAACCACTGCACTAAACCATGGTTTGGTGTAACCTCCACAAGCCAGAATATGCCTCGGTATGGCTTACGACAAAGTGCACAACTACTATTGTTGCAGGAATTGCATAACATACCCTACTGAACCTGGGTGGAGGGACACTTCCTCCACACATATTTTTCAGGGGCACTGGACCTGTTTCATACTCAGAAGAGGACTCTTCCCCAACCAGGAAGTGACTGCACGTCACTTCTTACTTGGAAAAATGCCTCTGTGGTTTAAAAAACAGCTCTGCTCCCCCTCCAAAATGTGATGAAATTGTTCCCTATGGGGCCAAAGGGAGCTTTTTCAGTTATCAGCTTCAAACTATAGGATAACAACTGCCCTGTTAAAATAGCTGGATTGTGTTAACTACCACAGTCTCTTGACCAGACATGATAACGAACCAGATCAAAAACTAACATATTCTTCCATGCCTCATGTGAGGAACAGACAGGAGAGATGTCTGTGAACATGGCACTTGATCAGGATTGTTCCAGCTAACAAACATGACACTATGCTATAGTTTAGTTCAATATGCAAAGCTGGCCACTTCCTTACAGAAAAAAAATTTTATTCAGAAAATCAGAACATTTTCCATATGTTTGTTTATTATGTCATGCCCAAAAAATATCATCAATTAAATTTTTAACAAAATCAGGATTTTTTAAAAAAAAAGTTTGGATAGTATACAATAAGCCAAAAAGCAACAAAAAGCCTATCTGCAACATGAAATTCTGTACTTGAATGGGTTTTATGGATTTTAGCCTTGATGTCAGATGTTGTTTCTTGCTTTGAGTTTTAAAGAAGTAAAACGTGGCAAGACCTGCAATGTAAACTGTTTCTAATCAAACACAACTTCTCATAAAAAACTTAAAACAGAATATAGTCATAAAGTTCCTTTTGTTTGGTTGAAATACCCCCCAAAAGTTTGAATTACCTTCATCCAGACGAAAAACATGGTGATGGCTGCAATATTGTTGAACTGTGTTTGCCAGTATGCTAATGGCTCAAAATTTGGGAACCTATTTTGATTTTCCAGCAGTTCCTTCAGCAACCTATCCACAGTAGATGTTCGATATATATTAATTCCTATAGCTGCCACTGATAGCTGAATGTAGAAAAATCATATGTAAATGATACAGCACATGCTTCTTAATGTGTTTTTCAACTTTCCTGAATTAGGATGTGGTAGTGTTCTGTAACACAACCTATTTATGCAGATTTATCTTTTCATTTGGTGCCAAGCCAACACATCGTACATTAAAGATTTATCTGGGATCATGAGGCAGACATAAGCAGGTCAAAAACACTATTAAGACATTTTTGATATCACTTCAGTATACACGTGATTATGGCACAATAGTGAACCTAGCGCTCTTCTGCAGTCATATGGCTGGCCGATCCATTGCCATCACAGCTTCTTCCTCCTTGCAAACTAGAAGAACTAAGGCCATTAGCACACTACACTGTTATAATGCTATTATTCTACTTTCAACATCCTATGGAATTCTGGGGTTTCCAGTTTAGGGAGGGGCATTTAGAATCCTCAACCAAAAAGCTCTTTGGCCCCAGTAAATTACAAACTCCAGAATTCCACAGGATGTTGAAAGTGGAATAATAGCACTCTAACAGTGTAGTGTGGAAATAGCCTAAGTAACCTGCAATAAATTAGCTGAAACAGAAGGAGGTTGTAACTTCAGGAAGCTATCATATCTAGCAGCAGCAGCAGTAGCAGTAGCAGTGGTGGCACTGAAAAGGGGAGGCATGCAAGACAACCCTTTGTCCTCTGGGAACCCACTAGAGGTATTTCCTGTGGACTGTTGCCATTAGAAATATGGCTATGGCCCTGCCTTCACAGGTCTCAAAAGGTAGTAGCATCAATATTTAAAGGTTTATATTCAATTCACTTACCACAATGATGAGAACATCAAGACAATTCCAAAGACTTCTGAAATAGAACAGTCTGTGAATGTGAATTTCTAGGATTTCCTCTACTACATAATAAATAATAAAGAGGCAAAAAATAATTTCACAGGCAGCTAGGAAGAAATCAAATGTAGAGATGTAGTGGATCAGCTTCACTGGCTGGAACTGCCAAGATGTAAAGAGGCCACCTGTTGGTGGGAACTCCACCAATAACCTGCATTTAAAAATAAATGAATATATTTCCTTTTGCTGTTTCAGTTGATTTTAATTTCATTGTTTATGTGTTTTTAGTAATGGGATCCACCCTGAAAGTACTTTTTAAGTAACAGGTGGAATATTAATTTTATAAATAAAATAAACAGCATTTACAACTTAATGTTGTAAAAATATACTTGAAGTCCATTTAAAAGTTATAAATAAGAACTTCTACAGAAGTCTAAATTATTTTATAGACTTCCTAGAAAAGACTGTTTGCAAGTAGGTATTAGATTCCTTTTACATGACTGCCTATTACATACTCTTGAATATATAAGCACACACACACTCCCCTCACAATTGTAGATTAGGTTGAGAAATGAGACTGAGAAATTTGCCCAGGATCACTCCTCCCAGTTTATCCTAAAATAGAGATCTTCCCAGTCCTCACTTTATATTAAATGAGAGATGGTCAAATGTATGGTTCTTCATTTTCATACATATCAAACGTATGTCTCTCATTATAAAGAAAGCTACAAGAATTTAGACAGCATGATTCAAAAATTCCCCAAAATATATGACTCGTGGTTTTTAAAATTACATTGTTTTGTATTCAAACATAAAAATGCAAGGTTATAAGTAGATCTGCTGATTTAGATCAGGACTGTAAATGTTCTATATTTTCACAGTAGATAGATAATGCAGTGTTAACTTTTAAAAATTCCAGACTTACCTGATAATACAGAAGAGATTGATATTTGCATTGTACACTGAAAAATCAATAAATGTTGCCCTTGTGCCCCTATCAAGCCACAAGTTCTTCTTAAGGCCCGCAATCAAGTCAGACGTCTCTTCTCTGCTTCTAGAAAGATCCTGGTAATAGCCACCTCCACTGTATGTTGCAATTAGCCCCCAATGGCTGCTCCCATTCAAATCTTTTCCACTGGTGTAAGTCCAACTGAAAAGCAACAGGAAGAGATCCATTACAGCTATCACCTTGGTTTCCTAAGCAAAGTTTAATTGCTCTAAATTATGAAATAAATTTAGAAAATTCTTTCAGCTCCTTCTCTTTTCATTAAAAATAAAATCTACTGAGAAATATGGACACAATTTGGTCAGCAGAAATAAATCAGTGGTTCAGAGATAAAGTTCTTTTACAAATAGACACAGAATCATAGAATCATAGAGTTGGAAGAGACCACAGGGGCCATCGAGTCCAACCCCCTGCCATGCAATCAAAGCATTTCCAACAGAAAGAGCACAGACTTTCAGGCCACTAGGCATCAGGCTCAAGAACTGATTAAATATTTGTCAGAACAATAAGAAGTGCCTTAGGATATATTCATGCAGGAGAAATACATACGCAGTTCCGTTGCGGAGCCCAAATGGAGCAGTGTCCTCATTACCCAGAGAGTAAACACCGTAACAGTCTTTAATTTCATCTTGTAAATCTTCAGGTATTGAACATGAGCCATTTCTCACTTTCAGCTGCCGCATACGAGGTACTCCCAAAAGCAGGTTCTCATGATAGATGAAACTTCTATTCTCTGTCACTGTTTTATTGTTGTACCACATCTCCCAGTACAGTCCATCTAGCAAAGGACCTTCAGTGAACTGAAACAGAAAGCAATTCTGGGAAATCTGGGAAAATTAGCCACTGTTAAGATTCTGCATGTTTTGAAAACGGACGTTAATTTTCTTTTCAATAATGGATTAATTCCAACATTAAACCTACCTAAAATAGGCCCACTGAAATCTAGATTAACAAGTCCAATTAATTTCAATTTGTCTACTCTAGGTACGACTAATGGCAGATATAGCCTATTATGTTTTAGATACAGAATTGCTGATTTCTTCTCTTCATAACACAGCAAGTTTCAAAAATACTAAGCAGTTCTGAATATCAAGACATATAATGGACCCCCCGCCACAGGTTCCTTTTCACAAGGCACTGTTTGTGCATCAGCTGGCATGGATGAACAAAGGCATGGCCATTCCCACACAGATAGCATGATTTTCTGGGTATCCCTGTTTGCTACTATATAAAATTGCTCATCCTACATGTATCTATTCAGAAGTAAGCCCTGATGAACTCAATGGGACTTACTGCCAGCTAAATGTGTATTCGATTGCAGCCTGATATGTGGTAAGAACTGCCTCTGGGTTAACAGAGAAGAGAAGATTTTGCATATTGGACAAGAACTAAATGTATTATTTTCTTGATCACCAATATGCTACCAAACTGGGAAACATACAAGGCAGGTAAACTAATGGCTCTGGCTCCTGGCTTCTATATAAAACCTACAGTACGCCCTGTCAAACAAAACAGTGATAATGCACACTGCCCAGTCTATACCTTCCAGAAGTCTTCCATTGTGGACAAAGTTCTGAAGTTGGTCTTCTCCATTTTTGATACAGGTGTGTCTAGAAAGAGCTGTGACATTATCCTTGTGTAGTAGTACATACTAGAACTCACCATCCCATAAGACACTGTAAACATGAATTTTGGAGATAAAAATAATTTCAAACACATTTTTAAACATTCAGGGACCTCGTACATGACATACAGGCACTAAATACTGTATTTCTCTCTGTGATAATGCAATAATCATTCCAATAACAGACAGCAGAAATTTATGGAACAATGCAAGATTTAGATTTAGACTCAACAGAGAGGCTGGGTCTGATGCAAAATGATCCAGACAGAATGACTTCCAACCCAAATTTTGCCATTCGGTATCTCAGGCCCTTCCCCATTACATGTGTTGTGGCACAAATCTTCTATACTAAAAACTGTTCTTCAGATATCACCGTATCACTGGCCCCATTACAGGCAGATTCTGACAACCCTAAAGGCAGTGATAGGCAACTTTTATACATCTGGGAATACCATTCCCGAAGCACCCAGTCATTTGCTATGCTACATGGGCCTTACTGGAGTTGTAGTCCAGAACAACAGAAACACACCAAATTCAAAAGAGCGCTAAAGACCTATCTCTTCTAGCAGGCCTACCCAGTCTATTTTTAATCCTACTTTTAATTGTACTTTTAACTATATTTGTATTTAAATTGTACTTTCATTATGATATATTTTAAGTTTGAGATATTTGTATTTTGAATGTTTTTAATGTATTTTAGCTATAATTTGTTTTTAACTGCATCTATGTTGTACCTGCCTTGAACCTTGGGGAGAGGCGAGTAACAAATAACAACAACAACAACAACAACAATAACAATGATTATTATTATTATTATTATTATTATTATTATTGATGGTAAGGTAGATTTAGCAATGGGACAAATTATGCAGACAGGTGATGGGATTTCTTTCTCTAGATGTCTTTAAAAAGAAGCTGGACAGTTACCTGCTGAGCATGCTCTAGCTGGAGTTCCTACATTGAGTGGGGGACTAGACTTGATGGCCTAGGGAACCCCTTCCAGCTCTATGATTCTATAACCTCAGCTGTTTGCCATAAAATTTAAGTGTGTTCATACTGTAACTTTCATCCTTTTCAAATCCATCTTTCATTTCAACCCTCAACACACTTCTTTGTAGTATTCCCTCACCTCTCTCTTCTCTTCTTTGCCTGTCTTTAAGAAAACAGTGCTACTGATGTTTCTTATGTAATCCATTTCAGGATTCATAATCTAATTCATAATTCATAATCTAGTTCTGAATACCAAACTACTGGCTAAAGATTATGAAGTTACATTCATTAACCCAAATATCTGAGAAAGAACAAATTGCTACAACAGTTTTTTTTTAGATGCTTACATTCCCACAGTATTTGGTGTTTTAAAAAAGTGACTGGGAAAGGAACTTAGTATGACAAAATTTCAAGAAAGTACTTAATACAAGCTCAGATTCAGTTAATCAGCTAACCAAGTAGTTAATGTTTATAGCCTCCAGCAGCAATAAACTTTGCAGGAGACTGGATTGCTGACTAACAGAAGGTCTTACAGTGTCCTACATTTCGGTAGGAAGCAATGATACTGGCATGAGCACACATAATATGCTCTAAAACAGAACAAACTACTAAATCTAACAGTACTATCTACACATAATAATCCATCTTGTTGATTTCCATTGGTAACAATCATGAAAATATGTTAATGAAAAGAGGGTTTATTTTTACTTCAGAGAAGAGAAGATAGGATGGAATACAATCTGGATATTTGCAAAAATGATATCTCTTCTAGATTTGTGAACAATGTATAGCTATACTGAATAAGAAAAGCTGTATAACTATTACATATGAATAACCATGCCAACCTTAAACTTAGAATTAGTCTAGCAGCCTTGAAAAAGGAAAACTTTTAAAACACACACACTAAATGCAATTACTTGTTGTTAAAACGAATACTTACAGATAGAGAGGACCAGGAGAAACATCAAGTATATGATTAGTTCCCGTAGAACACTTTTCAGGTATTTCTCTCTGGTTGTGGTTTCCTCCATGAGTCTTGTACCCCACAGACCTTGATGAAGCAGCATTAGCAGGCAATCACAGAAAAACAAAAAACAGAGAGACATTGTTATGTTCAGTTGTTCTGAGACAAACTGGACAAAATCTTGTCATGATTGAGATTTAATGGACAGGCTATAACATTATTTTTTTCCTTAATGCGTTATACCATATGTATCTTATTTTGCTTTATCATTTAGTTGTATCAGCTAGCTAGTGGCTAAACAGTAAACAGCATCAGTCATTGAAGAGGGCTCCTCACTGTACAGGATTGCTGGCACTCTTGTTTATATAAAGGATGATGGCAAAGCCTAGCAAACTGACAGTGTACCCTAGGCTATATACACCAATACCCTCCACAGTTTACAAAGACATTTACTGGAAAACTAACAAAAGTTTCAAGCTTCACTTGGTTTCAAACCTGCCATCCTGCCCATACCCTAAAACTAAGGGTGAATCAGTGTAGTACTGTAGGCTACAGATTGGTTTTGATTGATTAATACTAAGCAATCCGTCTGAAAAAATCAAATAAGCCTAAGAAGCATATTCTCAACGTTTCGTTAATATGCACACAGAATCAAAGCATCTAGGTTTCATAGGTTTAGAGCTACAATGATGACTGACAGAGATGCACAGGGGCATACTTTTATCCTTACAGGTGTCACTGTATGTGGAAAATTTGAGAGACAGTATTTTATCTAATCTATTATTTCTGAATTTGAAGAACTGCACATGGTAGTAAGCTTAGACTTTCTGCCACACCAGGAACTAGGAGCTTGGTTCTCTAGCTGGGTAACACAACACCTAGGCCAAACTCAAATTAACTGGGCTAACACAACAGCATTTAGGCTAAACTCACAACAATCACAACTCCAAAGACAGGTTACTGTGGTGCAAGATTAACCTTATTAAATAAATATGAGCCAAGGCCCTACATGAAAGAGACAGAGTTTAACTTTATACTCAGGGAATCACATTATTGTACATCAGTGAATTGTCTCACTACACAACTCACTGCCACAGAAACGATGATGCTTGTTTGTGCTCTGCTGCATCAGAGGGTAGGATATATTAACTAATGTGAAATGCACTACAGCAATGTGCAATGCACATATGCACATGCAATGAGCAGTATACAATGTGCCTCTGCATTTGCAGTGCACAATGTCCTCACATGCATACTGCGCACAATTCTGCTTCTTCAACTTCAAATGAATACAGACTTCCACATCCAGCAGAAATATCCAACTACTTCTGCTAGGGAATTTACAAGTGCATAAGCTGCTTGCAGGATGCCAGGTAAACAAATAGTAAAACACCCCCACTACTTCAACCTAATACATAGATTATTACAACACCCACCATACAGATTCATAATACATTGCTGGACCCATACCAAAATAATTATTCAAATGTGTATAAAATATCCCAGCTAGGTCAGAATTTATTTCATCCCTGTCTTCCTCCTTCTGCTAAATATAAGCCAGTTCATGAGAGATAAGAGGCGTATAACTGGCAAAACAGTCTACTATATATGGTAGTACTTTTAGATCAGAAGACCACAAATACTGGGTTGGCTTACTAGCCATAAATGCAAAACCAAAAATCAGCAATTGGTCTGAAGAGCAAACCAAAATGACACAAGCCTGTGTGTTAATAAATATAGAGTGAAAATGAATGATATATATTCCAATATTAACAATATATCATTAATACTGGAATATATGATTCATTTTCACTCTATTAACACACAGGCTTGTTCCATTTTGGCTTACTAGCCACTCATTATTTGTGGTTACCAACAATGGGCCTCTTTCCTTTGGCTTCATTAATTGAATTGATCCATCTATAATGCGGTTTTCCTCTTCTCCTGTTGCCTGCTACTTTATCAAATATTACTGTCTTTTCCAGTGAGCCGTGATGTTTCATGATGTGTCCAAAGTGCAACAGCCATTGTTTTATTCATTTTAGCTTCTTATCTTTAAAACACATGGTAATCAGTTTTTGTGTAATGCAAAAGCCTTCACAGTTTTGATCAAGGATCCTGTCCCTCTGGCTAGCAGGATGCTCAGCTGCACACAGATACCTTCCCCATAGGTCCTAGCTAATGAAACAGAAGATGTAGAAACGGCTTGGAAGAGAGTGGAGGATCCCTAGGTGGCTGGCTTCAACATGTGATTGAGTTGTTTGGCTTCTAAATGCTGGATAAGAAATGTATCTGGTGGGTAGGTGTCCAAAGAGGGTAGGAGATGGATCTACTGAAACAATGGGAGATGCAGAGAAGGCCTGGAAAGGAAGCAGATGGAGGATCCCTCTTCCAGCAGCTGTTCATGCTTGTAAAATCGGCTTTAGTAGTCCTATGAGGCTGGGGTCTGAACATCTTAATCATGGTTTTAATACTTCTGTGAGCATCTTGCACCCCCAGCCCTAGGGGATGGTGGAGGGATGATTGTATGGTAATGCTACACTTAGGCTGGCAGCAAAATGTTGCCAGAAATATTCCTTGGTTCACCAAATCACTATACCACTTGGTGCAGATACAAAGTGACAGGTGAGTATTACATTTTCCCACAAGCAAGAAAGAAAGAAGGGAAGAAAAGAAATCCCAGCACAGAGCTTTAGTATATTAGCTTTCCAGAGAGGATAACAGAAAACAATTTAACACTGAGATTTTCCAATTCTATGTTTTTTGCAAAGAAATAGCTGTATGATCCCTGAAGGATGATGCACCCAGAAGGAAACAAAACCCTGCATGTTCTATGCTCTCCTATAACTAAACTTGTAACCAAGCTTTCTTTACCTCTGTTTCAACTTCCTCCCGGTGCTCTGCTGTTTCCTACATGTAAAATTTTAGACTGTAAACACCTGAGAAAGAGCCTTCTACTTTGTCAAATATCTCTCACACTAATGGTGTTATATAAATAATACATACACTTAACATGAAAAGAGTGAGATATGAAATAAACTGTTTACAAAAGTTCACGTCACATTAAAACTACTAGAATCTAATGCATCACATTACTATTTGTCTTTTTTGCTACTATGGGCAAAGATGACTACACTTCTGGAATGCATACCTAAACGGTTATCCTGAACTGGAACAAATGAACAAATACTGGTTGGCTAGGCAACAGAAAGCTTGAAATGCACTTTCTGAGTTGAAATCTGCAAATCTTGGCAGGGAATATTGAAAACACACACACATAGAGCTCTTCTACTGTTTTCTAAAATGGTTCTCTGTAATAAAACAAACACAAGGATATTCTATGATTCTTGCTGCTTGTGGTTTTGAACTGACATACACCCGTCTAAAATATGTATGCATTTGAGAATCTAGCAGTATATATGCTTAAAATTCTGCTTGGAATCCAATTCTAGGAGGTTTCTAATAATAGCTTTACTGTCAGCCCTGAACTTGCATTTAGAAAATACTAACATCTTACATGTTCTAGTGGGGCCTGGTCTTTGGGAGTGCTCAGTGCAGGAGTGAGGCTTAATGGAGGTGGAAAGGCAAATACTGTTCATTGAAAAATGCTTATAACACTAACAACTTTTTTGTATTCCATTGCCAGTGTAGACCGCAGGGTGGGTGAATTGGTGTTCGTTAAATTCCCTGTAATGGAAAATGCATCTAAAGTTGCAGTCTTACACACCTACATGCCAAAATAAGTTGCACTAAACTCCACAGGATTTACATCTATACAATACACACAGGACTGAGCAACAAGTGTATGCAACATTGTGCTGATAATGAGGCCTAAACATTTGAATTTTGTTTTCCCGTGGTTCCAGAAGTAACTGAGATCCGGTCTTATTTCAAGGCATGCCTTCTGATGTAAAAGTCACTTCCACTAATGTCTACTTTATAGCTGTTCACTCAAAGCCATTTTATGTTAAGCATTTCCTACACAAAATTGCCTGAAACCAGAATGATCACTATGCTGGGTATCTTTAGGAAGCTGTTGCTTTCCAGTGCATGCACGTATCAATACACAGACACATGGAAATCTTCACATGTATCAACCAATGTTATTTCAAACACAGAAATAACTTTTGGGTAAGATATGTGAACTGCAGGAACACCCCATGGATAAAGAAGTACAGTTGGCCCTCCACATTTGCAGGTTTGACTTTCACAGATTTGATTATTTGTGAGTTTCTCCAGCCCCCATCCCCACCTCAGGTACTTCTTTTCCAGGGAAACCTTCCTTCACGGTGGCTCAATCAGGCCACACAGCCTTTTAAAAGCCTGCCTGTGGTCCTGGTCCTCCTCTTCTTCCTCCATCAGCCGCTGCCCGGTCAGCCAAGGATAGCTCACAGCCCAATTTCTCAGCACTACAAACCCTCTCCCGATGTTCCACACCCAAGGTAGGAGATGGGCAAGAGAGAGGAAATCTAGGGCCACCATGCCAACCCACTCCTCTTCCTTCTCCTTTCCCTGACCTGGTTTGAAGCCTGCGTGTCTGTTGTTCCCACCATGCCTCAGCCCCCTTTCCACAGACACACATACTCATTTTGATATTTGCAAATTTTGTGAGGGTCCTGCGACCTTAACCCTAGCGAATGTGGAGAGCCCACTATACACTTATTATTAAAATACTCTTTTTCTGTTAATACAGTCCATTTTTTTATACAAAAAAAAAAGACTGGACTAGGCCCTTTACTGGCACATGCATACATACAAAACATCATGTGTGCATTGTTTCTTTAACGTACATGTGAAAATATAAAGGAAGAATATGACAAGATATGTTTTTGCAAACATACAATAGATACACTGAAGCAGACTGCTGAGACTGGCTCTGTTCTGTAGGGCTGTCAAGTGGGCAAAAAATTGCACTCATTCCCTCTAATCCCATTTTCAATGTTATTCTGATTTTCTTCCCTCACTTTTGGAAAAACAAATGTATACATGCTAAATTAAGAGTTGGAATCATGTGGCTCTCCAGATGTTGTATTCCAGCATTCCTTACCATTCCAGCATTCCTTACCATTCACTATGCTCCCACCAGGGCTACTGGGTGTTGCAGTCCAGCAAAATCTAGAGGGCCACATAGAATCATAAGAGTTGGAAAAGACCACAGGAGCCATCTAGTCCAACCCCCTGCCATGCAGGAACCCACATCAAAGTGCTCCCAACAGATGGCCATCCAGCCTCTGCTTAAAAACCTCCAAAGATGGAGACTCCACCACATTCCAAGGCAGCATATTCCGAGGCAGCATATTTGTATGAGTAGATGAACTCATATGAAAAATATACAGTCAGCCCTCCACATTTGCAGATTTGCTTTCAGGGATTATGATTACCACTGGCCCAAATCTATATGTTAGCCCCAACTAGAGTAGACCCATTGAATGAATGGGACTTGTTAAATCATTAGTTACTTATGCTTCACTAATTCAAAAGGTCTGCTCTAGTTGGAATTAACACCAGGATTCAGCCTCTAGATATCAGGAGCAGGGACTGTGGTTCTGTAGACATCTCAGCATACAGGGGTTGGAAAACCTTGGTTTGTTGCCAAATACTGTATTGTAAAAAGTGTCAACAGGGTGGATTCATAAATGCATGTTCATCATCTAATAGCTATATTAACTGTGCTTCTGTATGCAAGTGGGCCAGCCACACAATGCCACAAATACAACTTTTGTAACACCTCATAATCCCTCAGTCTACTGTCCATCCAGGTGTACAAGAAACAAGTTATGTTTATTTTATGTGTGTCTATCTATAGGATTTTGAAGTAAAGTATATTTGGGAGTTGTACTTAAAACACCTGATGGGTTTAAATTTTATGTTTATTCTTAATCTTATTCTCTGCCTTGGGAACCTATTTGAGCTTGAGGACCTCTATCAGTTCTAGAATTATTATGTGCCATTAAATCAGGTACAATTTATGATGAGCCTATTCAATTCTAGAATACACACATAAAAATTAGGGCTAGAACTTTATTGAGACAACCATTAACTATTTTAGAGTTCCCTCTCACTACACAGTTATAGCACTGTGATTCGCCTTTAACTGCCTTGTTCAGTTCTATGGAATCCTCAGATTTGCAGTTTAGGGATGATTATTTGAATTCTTAGCCAAAGACTGCTAGTGCCTCACCAAACCACAAGCCCAGGATTCCACAAATTATTGCCAGGACAGTTAAAGTAGGATCATGACGCTATAACAGAAATATTAAAAAAAAAGTATTTAACACAGGCAGGCCTCCTTTTCTCCCAAAGAGGCCAGAATACCTCTTTTCCTGTTAGAACCTACAGATGTGTGTTCTAGCACAGGCTATTTCTGCACTACACTGTTATAGTGCTATTATTCCACTTTCAACATCCTATGGAATCCTCAGGTTTACAGTTTAAGGAGGGGCATTTAGAACTCTCAGAATTCTACAAACCCCAGAATTCCACAAGATGATGAAAGTGGAATAATAGCACTATAACAGTGTAGTGCAGAAATGGTCCCAATTTTAAAAAAAAGGATGCTCTGTTTTTACCCCGGTATGCAAATTTAAAGTAATTGGTAAAGTAATTGTTCTTTCAAAGTTATCTCCAACACAAGTATTCACCAGAAGGCACTTAACAGAGGCATTCCCCCTTTTCTCTCAGAAAGGAGGGAATGCCCCTTTTCCTGCTAGAACACAGAAATCTCTGTTCTAATAACATCTAATATATAAAAGTCACAGTTTGTGTGTTTGTCTGTGTCAGGTGAAGACCTCATATGATTGGCTGTCTAGGAAGATTCCATGGAATCCTGGAATTTGCAGTTCAGGGAGGGGTCTTTAGAATTCTCAGCCAAAGAGCTCTTGGGCTTCAGTCTCTTGAATAGGCTGGTTGCTATGGAGATGAGGCCTAGCAGCAAGGAGGAGGGCAATGTATTCCAGTGCTGGCCCTTGGAGTGTGTGTGGGGGGCAGGAGGGAAGGGGCTATGACGCAAGGGAGGTGGCCACCGTGTGCGGTGGCGTGGCCGTGGTGTGTGGGAGCGTGGCCGCAATGTGTGGAGGGGCTGGGAGGCCCCAAAAACAATGCTGCCCCCGGCCAATTGCCTCTCCACCAACAACACTCAGGAACCCAACCTCTGCATGTTAATAACTCTGAATACAGACTGGCTTGGGGAATATGGGGAAAGTTACAGGTACTGGACAGAACAGTTTGGGGAAGTAGAGGCAGGGGGTCTCTCAAATCTTTCTTACCCACGAGAAGATAAAATCCCGGGCACCGCTGGATATATCCGCTAGTAATTAATAAAAGCATGCTCCGGAGATAGTTTTTATCCAGGTATGCCAATTTAGCATAAAAAACCCCCATTACGCTCAAGATTTCTTCGGCCCGCGCGCAGTCCTGAGGAAAACGAACGAACACGGCAGGCGAAGAGAGAAGATAACCGGGCAGCCGCAACAGCCGACGCCGACTTCGGGAAGGAACAGAAGGAAGACGGAAAGAACGTTAGAAAGCCCGGCGGGATTGAAAGCAGATGAGCGCTCCGACTATCTGACCTGGGGACAACAGCAGGGACGGGATGAGCAAAAGCAGCGAGCGGTGGAAGGGCCGGGAGGAAGGAGATGGGGCGAACTCAAAGCCCCGGGAGAAGCCGCGACTCACCCCGCAGGCGGCGCGCCAAGCCCTTGGCCCAAGCGACGCGGTGAGGCGGGGGCTCCGCAGCCTCCCCGTCCGCCGCCGCCGCCGCCGCCTCTTCCCGGGCGAAAGGCGAGGGGGGCGCCTCGCCCGCGCCTCCACCCGCGGAGTAGGGGCGCTCCCCTTCCCCTTCGTCGTCGTCCTCCTCCTCCTCCGCCCGCCGCCTGCCCCGCCGCTGCCGCCCGCTCTCGGCGTCTCCACCTCGGGCGCTGGGCCGCCCGGAGGACAGCGAAGGCGAAGCCCCTCCGCCGCGGCCCCACTCCACGTCCATTTGGAGCACCGGCCCCGCCGCCACAGTGGCCGCCGCGGCCCTGGCCGCTTCTTCTTCCTCGGGCTCGAAGCCCGGGTTGTCCCGGCTCCAGGCCTGCCTCGAGCAAGAGGAGAGCGGCGGCGAGGGCGAGCAAGAGGAGCCGCCGCCGCCGCCCCCCAGCGGGTCTCGGATCCGTCCCAGCTCCAGCTGCTCGAGGCCGCCCGGAGGACAGAGACGCGCCCGCCCGCCCGCGACCCCCACGCCCGCCATGGCCCCTCTTGTTAGCGCCACCGCTTCAGAAGTTTTCCCCTCAGGCCGGCCGAGTAGCTGGGCGGGAGTTGAGCATCGTCGCCTTCCCCGCCCACAGTGCCTCCGGAGCCAGGCCGGGCCCAGGGGAGCCGCCTCGGCCCGGCTTCGGATGGACGGCGGCCATGAGGCGAAGGAAAAGCGCTTCCCCGCCTTGCTCGTTAGCTACTCTCTTAGCCGCCCTCCTGAGCATGTTTCCTTGGGAATAAGGCCTTTTGGGTAACCGCAGTCCCTTCCCCCTCAGCGTGGAAGCAAGACTCCTGCCATTTCCGCACTACACTCTTACAGCGCGATTATTCCACTTTCAACATCCTATGGAATCCTGGGGTTTGCAAACCCCAGGATTCCATAGGATGTTGAAAGTGGAATAATCGCGCTGTAAGAGTGTAGTGCGGAAATGGCCTCCCTGAACACAATGGGAGTAATAAGCGTTTCTGACCCACTCTTGCTTCTGCTCCAGATTTGCCGCCACATCAGTTTCTGCTGCCCGGCTGCCATCCTAGTTAAGGGTTACAGCATCCCTCCCCGAGCAACACTAACTTCTCCTAGGGGGTATAACTTAGTTAACAAAGTGGTTTTGTTCCTGGGTTTTACTTCTGTAACAGAAAATCTGGTACTACTGTAGAGACAGGCCATTTCTGCACTAGACCGTTACAGTGTTATCATTCCACTTTTAGCATCCTATGGCATCCTGGGGTTTGCAGTTTAAACTAAACTAATTCCATAGGATGTTGGAAGTGGAATGATAGCACTATAACAGTCTAGTGCAGAAATGGCCACAGAAATAACATGAGAAGAGAGATAAATTCGTACACCACAAAGCGGAAGATCAGTTTGAGTTTCCTTCAGCAAACTTCTGCCTTAAGGCTAACCATGTGCGCATGTGAAATGAAACCTTGTGAATAGACAAGATTTGCATAAGTAAAGAACAACGTTGGCCATTTCCACACTACACTGTTGTAGTGCTATCATTCCACTTTCCACATCCTATGAAATCCTGGAGTTTGCAGTTTATGGAGGGGCATTTAGAATTCTCAGCCAGAGAGCTCTTTGGCCTCAGTAAACTACAAACCCCAAAATTCCACAGGATGTTGAAAGTGGAATAAGAGCACTATAACATTGTTGCGTGCAAATGGTCATTTTGAACCTTCTGGGCATCCTTTGAAAACTTCTTCTAAAATGCATCCTAGGTTGATTTTATGCTTTCACAAGCCTCCACTTTTCTTATGATACCCATTTTGGTGACCAGACTTACTGAACTATGCATTTTTAAGATACTGGGTGCAACTGGTGAGCAGGCTTTATTGCTTTTCTCCTGCTCTCTGTGTTTTGCTACTCACACATGCCCAGTAAGGGATTCTGGAGGCAGTTCACCTTGTCTGTCGTAGGCAGGAACACATGGCTACCGTAGGATCTTTCCCAGCTCAAGCTTTGTTGCACTGTTTACTGTGGACATGCTGCTGTAACCCAACGCCTAAAGTCTGAGGACAAGGAGGAAAGGATAAGGCTGGGTGACTTTAAAAAAATTGTAAAATGGAGTTTCTTTGGCAGAGGCTTCGTTAATTGAGGTATACATGTATTTGTGTATCATACTCGTCAACTGTCCTGATTTTGCAGTGATGGTCCAGATTAATCATCTGTCATTCCACTTTTTCAGATGCTTTTAAAGTGTTCCAGTTACAGAGGCAAGTAGGACACGTGCCCTGGACACCAATGCCAGGGAGGAGCAAAAAAGCAGTGCCCCCCCAGCCCTGTTGCTGAGGCCTTGCCAGGGTCGTCCTTGGCCTGGGGCAGTGGCAGTGGGAGAAGCTGCACCTCCACCTGGGCCTAGCCTACCGCCACCCTCACCGGGATCATCCTTGGCCTGGGGCGGTGGCAAAGGGAAAAGCAGTACCCCACCCAGTCCTGGTTTTAGTTCAACACATCAAATTATTCAAGCAAAGTTACACAGCTGTCAGAGTGGAACATACTGGATATTATCTGAGAGAAGCCATAGTCACTGGGATCCCCAGGCGTATGCACTGCCATTGTTACCTGAATGTGGGAGTGTATCGATTCCTTTCCTATGCGAGTAGGCTTCCCACAGCAGTCAGGAGAAGGCAGTGCTATAAGTTTTCCCTTCCCGACTAATGTCTAACTGCATTGTTTGCACATCTATATGCTGATTAGGAAAGTTGGCCACCTAGTGACTGGAGATGGTATTACAGTTTGCAAATACAAATCGGTGGGTTAAACCACCTTTTTAATTCCGCGCACCTTAAAGCCCAGGTGCACAGCACTGGGGTTTCTTTAGGATGCATTCCAAGTTTTTGGTTTCATGGGTATGGAGCTATGTCTCAGGCGAATACACACACACACACACACCTTCTGATATTATTATAGATTTTATTTGCAGTGTTAAAATCATTTAACTGTAGCCTTGTAAAATAATTGTATTCAGTCTGTGAATAACACAGAGACCTCTCTACCTCTCTTTTTACCCCTTCATAATTAATATGGCCAGGAAATCAAGTAGGAGCCTATTGAGCAAAAGGTACATTAGTGCAGTAGAAAGGAGAGGAAATATTGTACACTTCAGTTTGCTTGTTTAACAAACCTGTTATATTGTATTTTTATTAAATCAAAGTGATTCTTGTATACAGCAGAAAATAAATATTGATATGAAACCATGTTGCCTACCTTCTTATCTCAGAAAAAGGAAATAAGTGATTTGTGCCCAAAGTTTAAACTCAAACTTCTTTTATTTGAAAATACAATTTTCATTTGCGGTGGTAGGTAGTGTCAAGAAACCCCAATGGTATTATTGATTACAGGGACACAGGCTTCCTATTGTATTTCTTCAGCTGAAATTTCAGTTTCTGTATCCGTATTGTTCAGGTCATCGTCAAGGTTGTTGTCTGCTAATTCAGCTTCGTCTTCAAGCTGTTTTTCAAAAAAGACATTATCAGCTGGTGAGTTCTGAGAGGGGACTTGATAGAATTGAGAGAGTAAGGAAGTTACCTCACACTTGTATTCTTGAAGGCAGTTCTAAGCATAGGTGGCAATAATAGAGAAAGGACAGAATCTTGAGGAACAAGAGGCCATTGTAGGATCAGCCCTACCATCCAGCAGAGTCACGCTGCTGCCTCAGGCAGCAGGCGCCAAGAGATGTTGGGGGATACAACTATGAACCATACAGCTTGCCCTGTGCCCCCAAAGAAAGCCTGTTGCCTCTAGCTGTGATAGATTTTCCTCCATTGCCAATATTGATAAAAGAGTCAACTTCTTGCCCAGATAGAGTGCAAAATTTATTATATCTATTTATAAATGTAATTCAAGGATGCCAAGTAGAATGAAAAGAGTCTAGTTTAATGCTTTTAGTGCCTAGGAGCATATTGTAAGGTTCCTAGGTTTTTGTAAAAATTGTATCTGGAGTAGGAGGTACCATCTTGTATTTTGTTATAGGCAGTGTAATGTCTTAGGCTGGACTGGGCCATCTGGATGGATGTCCCTTTATAGACCAGAGGCAAGGATATGTTAACATTTTATTGGAATTTAAGAGCACAGCAGGATGAGGATGGAAGGCCAAGGATCACGGGCAGGGATAGTAGCATTTAAGGGCAAAGAGCATGGAGGGCTTACGTGAAAGACAAGGCACTTGTACTGAACCAGGGAGTAGACAGAAGGTGAGTGTAGGAACCCAAACCAACAGGGGCAAAGCGTAAGAAAACTTTCTCTGTGTGGAAAAATTGAAAGAACAATTGGATAGGCAAGAAGAGGACCGCCTGAAAGTAAAGCCTCCCAGACTTAGGCCATAAAGCAGAAGTGTTCAGCTGTGCAGAAAGCCCCTGGCCAATGAATGAATGAATGAATTTTTTAAAAAATAAATAAATAACAGATTTTTTTTTACTGCAGCCTGCATCAAAACAGCTCAAAACCACTGCAAAACACAGCAGTTTTGCCCCCCAAAGCCCTCAACATACTTTACAAAAGTGCCAGAACAACATGAAACCAGGCAAAAAATTCAACAAAATTGAAACAGGAAGTGAGCAATATCACCTCCTTTTTTTATTTTCAATCCATTTTCAGCCAATTTTGGGGGATCTAGTATTTTTTTAAGGTGTAGGAGAGGGGTTGGGAGAGAAAAAAAACCCTGTGTTTTGCAGGGGTTGAAGGTGAAAAATAGTCTGGGGGCTTTGGGGGGCTCCAGGGACCCCAATTTGGGCCCCTAAGGGTTGCATGTAGCCTATTGGTCACACTTTGCCTCCTCCGCCATAAAAGGAATCAAGCAGGAGAATGTGATCAACTGTAACAAAGGCAGCAAAGCAGTCAAGAAGAAAAGCTGGGGCTGAAAGGCAAAGGAGTTGAGCTGAATTTATTTTGGAAAGTTTTCTCAAAAGATGGAATGAAAATAGTTCCTGGAGAATGAAAAGAAAACCTTGAGTTTGGGTGGCTTATCAGAAAGCAGCAGCAGTGTCACTTTTTTTTTTTTTAAAAAAAGTCTTTTCTTCTTTAACTGATTGTTCCACTACCAAAAATGTCAGTGGAGCTAGGATGTGCAGTCACTGTATGATTTCTCTACACAATGCTTTCCTTAGAATGAAGCTGTGTCAAGATTTGCAATCACTTCCAAAGGAAATCATCCAGAATTGATCTGAGGACACAGGGGAGAGAAGAAGGAGGGAGACAGGAATGGATGTTGTGTGAGTGGAAATCCATTCAGATAGGACATTTCCGCACTAGACTGTTATGGTGCTATTATTCCATTTTCAACATCCTATGGAATCCTGGAGTTTGCAGTTTAAGGAGGGACCTTTGAATAATAGCACTATAACAGTCTAGTGCAGAAATGGCCATTGTGTTAGACAGAGCCCTTGGTGGCTATGAATGTTATCTGTTGGGTTTAATGAAATTTAATGGGGTATTCTGGAATTGCATGTAGCTGGCTGATTGTAATTCTGAACATGGATATTCCACACTGCAGCAATGTTCCTGATTCCACTCATATATTGTGAGTGTACTGTACATAAGCACAACATTGGGTGCATCCATATCTCACAATTATAACAAATTGATACCAATTCAACTATCATGCGTACATTCTGTGAAATCCTAGGATTTATAGTTTGGCGATGTGTTTAGAATTCCCCACTAAAGATCTCTAGTGAGCTCTGAAGTACAGTTGCCAAGGTACACTGAAAAGAGGGGTTAAGGATTAAATCATGATATCTGGGGAACTGTAGTTCAAGAGAGAATGGGCTAGACTAGAGCAAATGCCAGGGTTTCAGAAGATAGAGCCATGTCTGTTAAAGTGACATCATACACCAATGGATGTTACTCTCAAGAATACCTGTGGTATTAAAGGAATATTTGTGGGATTAATTTAAAAAGGAACACACAAATCAGATAGATTTACAACTAAACAACAGTTTTACAGATTACAAGCACTTGAAAAAAGAACCAAATATGAGGAAAACAAAGGATGACATGTTGAGATTTCTTTGGAGTCCGCTGTCATGGTGTAGGAGTTTTGTTGTGAGAAATAAGTGTCCCTCACAGCCATTAGCTGAGCTATTGTCATATCAGCTAATGTTTATTAATATTGTAATGCTAAGAGATCAAAGTATTATTGGAAGGGATCAGAGGACAGAAGAGGCTGGGCTAACTTCCTGGGAAAAAAATAAAATAATAGTTTTCCCAAGTTTGCCTTATTTCACATGATAGATATAATTGAGTTCCACTTCTTGTGAGAAATGGTGTGTGTGTTTATGTAGGGTAATCATCTTAAAATTCAGAATGCTTATTTTGGGCATCTGAAGATGACAATAATTGATCTGAAACAGTTAATGCCAACAAAGGCCTAAAATTTAGCTTTTCTATGAACATTCTTACCACTGCTGTCAAAAATCCTCTTTGGAATCTTATATGGCATTTTATGTAATGTAATCTTGCAGAGGCAATAAGAAACTTAGTTACTGAATTGTGAAGATGTATAATCAGCAAAAGTGTCCCAATGTACGTTGGTGTCCAGTACTCATTCGGACCAATGTGATGCACACTCTTGCCAATGCACATTGGACCAGTTGTGCATCGGTCACCAATGTGCATTGGTCATTTTGCTGTCTCTGCTACTTAGTAATGTTAACAGCCCTCTACTGGATATGAACATTGCATAACTGCGCCACTCTAATTCCTGCAGACATAAGTCCATTTCCGAAGATACAATTCCCCAGCAGGACTCTGGTCCCTATTTATAATGAGCTAGTGAAATCATAGATACATTTCTAGAGAGCTATATTCTTCATAGGCTGTTATTTTTACCTGTTCATCATTGGGATCATCATTTATAGCTGAAGGGAAATCCTGGAACAAAAAAAAAAGGCCAGACCAGAATATTTGTGTTAGAAGTTGTTCCTCTTAAGTTCTGTTGAAATCATGTTGCCTTTATGCAATTATTATTGGACTCAAAGTACATGTGCATTACTTCTCAGAATGGCTTGGAAAAACAGTATTTAAATATTTTGATTAATAGATAAATATCTGATAAAGCAAATTGCCCAAGATTCATCGTGGAAGAGGGGGACACACCAACTGATGATTGACTTCTATGATAGCACATCCAAACTAATCGGAAAATCTCAGATTTTGTTCCTGTTCTTTCCCGTTTTATACTGGGTTAGGACAAACTGCCCTGGGGAGCTGCTATAAGTCTCTGTTGTACCAGGAGCTGACAGAAAATATTCCTCCATAAACAAAATGGGTGTGGATCTCCAAAACAAAATTGGAAAGAACAGGAACAAAATCTGGGACTTCACTGGTCTGGATGTGTCCTAAGTTAAGAAGTACTGACCTTGTACATTTAAAATAGCCAGTCAAGCATCATATTAAAAGACTCTTAATTTGCACAGAAATAGAACCACACACATGCAGATATACACAGAGATGTGATTATTTGTTGCTATAGGTAATGTTATGCTTTCTAGCAAACATTTCTCCAGTTTCCCTTTTCCACATGCATTTATTTATTTACAGCACATATACCACACACTGAAGGCAACAAAAGAACCTCAAGCAGCTTATCACCAATTGTGTTTGTCCTTTAATTGGGTTATGCTTTAATAAAAGTGTGTAGCAGTTCATAGTGTGTGTGTGTATGTGCTTTCTTAAGCAAGGAATACTCAGAGGTGGTTGTACCAGTTCCTTCCTCTCATTTATACTGTCCAGCACCTGGTATTTATTGGTGGTCTCCCATCCAAATACTAGCCAGGGCTGACCCTGCTTAGATTCCAAGATCAAATGGTGTCTGATGCCTTTAGGATATTTAGATCCTAGTAACAAAATTTTACTTGATCAAATATTTACTTGAGCAAAATAGCAGAGAGAGAACAGTACATGTGGTAGGTCAGATTATGGAGAACCTGCCTCAAGAAACACAGTTGGTGCTTTGGAACAACAACTTCAGTCTGGATATGGGCAACTTACAGTCGGCCTAAATACCCTAAAAGCTAATTAGTGGCCATTGGTTTTTACATTTATAACTTGTATGGCTACAAATCTCTGACTATGTCTTACACAGCAGAAATTGGTATTTTGGTATTTTAAGCACTGCAATGCCTGTTCAAGAAAGTGCTTTTTAAAATCAGCCAATTGTTGGAAATATAATACTATTAATGCTTCTTTAATAATATGTTTTGGAGTTGTCCCATAGTAGCTACATATTGTGAGGAAGTAATCACATGAGTAAATTTGGTTTTGGAAAGTTCCTAGATATTTTCTTGGAAAATTTTTTTTAGTAGCAGCACATTTCTGATCTCCTATATTGGTCTGGCGAAGTTCCCCCTACCTCCCCATGCTTTTTGCCTTGCAGGATTTCTCCCTGCTGAAGCAAAAATGGATGAGCAGGTGGGGGGGGAATGGACAGAGCAGAGGAGGTCTCTGGCAAAGTTTTAACCCCCACCCTTCCCATGCTTTTTGCCTTACAGGAGTTCTCCCTGCTGAAGCAAAAATGGATGGGCAGGGGAGGAGGAGAATGGGCAGAGGGGAGGAGGTCTCTCATGAATTTCCTCCCTTCCCCATCCATTTTGCCTTGGCATATAAGAGACGCCAGGGTATAAGATGCACCCTATTTTCAAATGTCATTTTCCAGGAAAAAAAATGTGTGTTGTATGCCAGCAAATACGGTAAATTGTTTCAGATTCTAGTTGATATGGAACCATAGTTAGCATTAACTGTCTTTAGCACAAGTGCATGTTAATTTGATATCACTAACAAGTGCTAGGGAACAGAAGGAAGGCTAGCTCCCAGTCTTCCAAACCATAGTTTCTACAGTATTATATTTGCTGGAGACTAAATGGTTCACTTGAAACACTTCACCAACTGTTAATAGGAATACCTTGTTAACTAGCTATTAATAGGAACATACATTCCCCATATTAATGTCTACAAGAAGGCTTACCTCTGGATCATCTGCTATGTAATCATAATCAAGGGGCTGATCATTCTAAAAAAAAGTATCAGAAGTAATTCTGTATTCAAGCTAACTGAAGCATACTGAAAGATTTAACTGACGCATGTGTTGAATACTATGGTTTTTACCTCAGGTTCAAGTGCATCAGCATTCACATCTGAAAAATGTGATATCTAGAAACAAAGAAAAACTAAATATTAGTATGAATGTGTATGTATAGTATATTTTCGCAGAAGAAAGTTTTGTGGGATAACTGTTTATGCTAAATATATTTATTGCTACAATTAAGTTAAATAGCCTCATAATTCATTTTGTAAACTCAGTTTAATAAGCCGCTAGGTTAGATCTTAAATGTGAGATGAGGCCAAAGGACTGTCTAGATTCTATACAGATCAGTATCCTATGGCCACCCAAATAATTCCAGAAAACTAAAGGTTGCCCATGGAAGACAACATCCTTCCCAGTTCTCATTCTGCCCCTCAATTACTACAATAAATACATCTAATTAAGTTATTCTGGGTCATAATCAAAGATCCAACATATAAGCAATTACTTCAGGGATTTGCCCCACAGTTGGTCAGGGTCTTGAGATCATTGTAAATTCAGAAGACAGGAGATAAGAACAAATTTTGGGTATCTACAAAATGAGCCAAGATTCAATGATCCCTGATAGCACCCTCTCCCATAAATCTTGTCTCTTCATCCTTTTAAAGTCATCCATGCAAATGGCCATGTGGTGGCAGCAAATCCCACAAGTTAAGTATGTGTTGCATTTATAAATATTTTCTTTTGACCATCTGGAATCTACTTCTCATGAATTTCATGGGATGCCTCCAAGTTTCAGTATGAGAAGAAAAATATCCACATACATCTTTGGTTCAGTTTATTCGGTGCCAGACGTTCTTCTTTTTCGCAGTAGTAGCAATATGCCAAATTGTTATCTTCTGTTACTATGCACGGTCACATGAACATTTGTTGGGAGTTTTATATCTGATTATATTGTTATTGCTGCTCCTGAATGACAATTGATGTGAATACAATCCTAGTTGTTGCAGCATTCTTCCAAGCACAGACAATGAATAACTTTGGCTAGTTTGCAAGAACATGTAACCAGCATTTAAGCTGCTCCCAGTAAAAACATTAGTGATGAAAGTAATGACTTAAACCCTCTTGAGTCCAGACTAGATAGAGCCATTATATCAGCTGGATTTACATATCTGTTGACTTGCCATTCAATATTTGATTGAGTGGGTCTCTTGTGGCTGGGATTAATACTAGAATTCTGGCCAATATCTATAATAGGTACAATCAAAGCCTAATGGGAACTTGCAAGAATAGTGTGACATCCCTAAATGTAGTATGTGTAGCCTTTTTACCCCCTCTTCGTTGCTGTCATCATTTGTAACCAACAAAAGAGGATCCTGAAAACAAACAAATATTAAATAAGCAGAAAATCATATGTATATAATTGTGTTCATAAAAATGTGTGTGATATAGATGTGTGTGTGTGTGTGTGTGTGTGTGTGTCTGTGGCCCTTTCCGCACGAGGCTGGTGAACCAGTTTGTGTCGTTTCTTACCGGATTTTCTGGGCTCGAAACAAGGCAAACTTTCCCTTATTTCCTTCCACACAGCTACTGCGTATGTTCCATTCTGATTCGGAGGAGTGCGAGTTCATTAATCCACATTGCCTCCGCCGTGGTCACTCCCGCTACTCCCCTCAGCCCGCCCCGGCGGCTGAGATTGCCTCTTTTTTTTTGTATAATTTAGTCATTGCGTACGTGCGTAAGTCCATACTACCCCCTGGCCCCTCCCATGAGCCCTCCCCTGGCCACCAATTCGCATTGGTGCGAATGTATGTGTCTGCACCACTGTGAAAGTACAAATTGGATCGATCTGGAAAATTGGAAAAATGATTTCTTCCAGTTTTCAAATAGAGTGCTTTACCACCACATGGGGGTGCATTTAGTTGGAATCACGTGCAGAACGAAGGTAAATAAACCGAACCTAGTCCGCTCCAAGGTGCAGAAGACCTCCGTGGGAAGACGCATTGGCCCGCCTTAATAACCGCGTGTGGAAAGGGCCTATGTAATATATATCATAAATATGGTGATTCTGGAATACAGTACTCTTCTCAGAGAAGTTAGACTGGCACCCTCCCGACTGTCTTTTCTCAGACAAGTAAAGACTTTTATGTTTCAACCGACATTTGATGAGTGATTGTATAAGGTCCATCTCACTTAAACAATGTACTGGATCTTGTGGTGGTGTTTTAATTTTTTGATTGTTTCATCTCACATTAGCTTTCAAATCCTGGGAATTTTAAACAAATAAAGACAATCAAAGTGTAGTGAAAACTGCTAGTAATAACTGTATAAGGGGGAAAGTTCAGAATGTATTGAATGATGAGATTTTACCTCTTGGTCATTGCTGTCATCTGCTGCATCTAACGAACGTGAGTTCTGAAAACCAAGGAAGTTATATTTCTGGTGATGAAATCATATTTGGTAAAAGGGGGTTGTTTCACTGATGGCTATCAGTTTGCTACATCACTACGTAAGTCAGGGCTGCGTAATGTGTGGCTTTCCAGATGCTGGGCTGTAACTTCCATTGGCCTAACAACCTCGGCCAGCTGTGATTGTGATGAAACAGCAATTGCCAGATATAGTCACACTTAGATTAAGTATGTGATGTTCTAATTATATTATTATATACAGCCCATGTATATACTTCTATCCTTTGTTGTTGCATGCCTTCAAGTTCAACTCTGACTTATGGCAACTCTTTCATGGGGTTTTCTTTGCAAGATTTATTCAGAGCTAGTTTGCCGCTGTTTTCCTCTAAGGCTGAATGACTGCAACTTGCCCAAGATTGCCCAGTGAATTTTCATGGCTGGCCAGCAATTTGAACCCTGGTCTTTCGGAGTCCTAGTCAAAGACGCAAACCACTGGAGTACAGTGGGGCTTACTTTTATCCTACACCACAACAAAGAAACACCTTGCTATATAATTCTACATATTCTTGGTTTACTTGTCACTCTAAAGCAGTGCTACTCAAAGCGAAGGTTCCTGGACTGGTGCTGGTCCCAGAGGCATTGGCTGCTGGTCCCTGGAAAGACACTATTGTACCCAGTGGGCACAGATTCAGTGCCATTCCCTGACAGGTTGGGTAAAAATAACTGCCAGTCCCTTACATCAAATAGCCTGAGAAGAACTGCTCTAATGGACATTTTTGTCTTGTTTCCTTTTTAAAATATGTATTATCGCATCAGTGAAGACACTGAACCTATTTCTTCATCTTCTCTTTCTGTAGACATGTCAGTAGCATAAAGAGGCTTTACATACCAGCACAGATGTTGCCCGAGCTGCCTGTCGTCTGGATTCAGGAACATTTGCAGAAACCTGAGCCTTAGAAAAGGAAACAACATTAGGATTTAAAATGAATTTTTTCAACTCCCAAAATTCTTGCTGTCAAAAAGTTCTAATGTTCCGTTGAAATCTGCCCTCCTGTAACTTAAAACCATTAGACTTTGTCCTACCCTCTGGGGCAGAAGAGAACAAACCTGCACCCTCCTGCTTATTGATAGGGCCTGCATGAAATAATTAGTGGATAGGATCTCTGCTTTATGACTGATTGCTTTTAATATTTGAAACCATGTCAACAATAACAAGGTGGGTATTTCTATGCTTGTTGTTCAGGTAATTTCTGACTTGTGGTGACCCCAAGGCAAGCTTATCATTGGGTTCTCTTGGGGCTAAGAGTGTGTGATACATCCAACATCACTCAATACATTTCTTTGGGGAACTGAACCCTGGAATCCAAGGTCATGGTCTGACGCTCAAACTACTAAAACATACTGGCTCTCTATTTCTGTGCTACTGAGGTTATAGTTAGCGCTTCACTGCAATGGAGTAGTACTGGCAGAATATATTTCTTTTCACTGTGGTTTTGATGGTTGTTATGGGTGTTTGTTATGACTTTAGCATGTCCTGTGGGCAAGAGCTACTTTTATTTTTATTTTTACTTTTTGTATAGTGTTTAATGCTTTTAAGTGGAGGTTGAGTCCTGTCCATGGGTGACATCCTGTTGATTAATCCCTGTTAAAGTTGACCCATCCAGTCAGTTGTTGAGTGATGAGTCAAAATGTAGGTAAATCTGATTGACTCAATATATCTACTGTAGCTAGCAGTACAAACAGAATTTAGGCCCATAAGTGATAGCAATACAGTTGTTTTTGTAGACATGTCACTTGGTAACTCAGGTTTTTGTGCCTCACTGGCAAACAAGTAGGCATTTGTGTTCAACACAATATCTGTAACAAGTGTAACGACAAAGCCGTACAATAAACTGAATGAATAGAAATCTCTCAGTGTAATAAGGTATTGTTTTTACCTTTTGTGCCTTCGTGCGAGGACTGACATCAGCAGAACGAGAATCTGCCTGAAAATAAAATTTAAACAGTAGAGTTTGAAAAGTTATATAGTGTCTTATCCATTCTGTATAATGCTGTCACCAGGGCTGAAACAGGGATGGAAAGTATATTGAAAAATATTGTAAATTGCCAAAAAACATGTTTATTGAGTCTGACGAGGAAAATTTTGGACTAATAACAATCATTACAGTTGGAAGGTTGTTCTCCGTAAAAATGATTTTATTCTATGCCATCCTGAGACCGTAATGGGGTGAATTTGACTATTTTAATAAGTAAGTAAGTAAGTAGCTTCAGTGGAAGCAATTTCACTTGAGAAGACACTTTTGGCAGAAACAGTTAATTAATTAAAACCCTTTCCCTGCATGTGCATGTGTATGTGCACAGTATTATGAAACATGTTTTCTACCCACTTCACTTGCTTTACACTTTATAAAAAAGACATTGGGGGATTCAGTCATTCAGGACTCTTGGCAGCTGGGAGAAACAGACCATAGATTGATTAGTTTGGACAAAACAAGAAACCATGACTTGTGGAAAACCCAGAATTAAAAGACAGATTTGATGTATACAGGTGGAGAAGGAGATGAGGAGAAGGAGTGAATTTAGTATCCTTTTAAAAAACCCTTTTCTTTATCAATGTCTTCACTTACATCTGAAGAAAAAGAGTCCTGAAAACAAATATCAAACACTTGTGTATATACAAATTCATATATCATAATTTCCATTTGATGCTTTCCTTTCCATATGAGCTCAGTGGGAGGAAATTTTACATACCAGTTTAGATGGTGTTGCTTCTTGAGCTTCTACAATAAAGTCAGTCGGAGCAATCTCAGCATCCTTAAAACGCAGGAGACAAAAGGAGTTAACTTGACATAGGTTGAATGAATCATCTCTCAGAAAAGAGATAAGTGTTCTTTAATGTAAAAAGGAAGTAATTTAATGGACATAATGTTTTGGAGAGACTTGTTCTCCTTAATGTATTATTTCAGTTCTGCGCAACATACGTACATCTTTTTTCAGGCAAGCAGCATGGGGTTGTTTTTGGTGGCGAGTGGGAGCAGCACAATCGGACTTTTGCATCTGACCATGAGCCCTTCCAGCAGATTCACACATTAGTAATTTTTAACTTTTCACAGAAAGATGAAAAGGGCAAGTGAGGAAACAAATATTTTTGTAAACTCATGAAGGTCAAATGGTAACTAGAATTGATCCATCAGGTATACTGAAGTGTTGATCTTCTTTCTCCTGATGTGTTGATCTACAGCTCTCATCATCCCTAGCCAACAAGGCTATTGGCCACGTTCATTTGGGACAATGGGAATTGTAGTTCAGCACATTTGGAATACACTAGAAGGAGTAAGATTGCTCAAGATGGAACTTACTTCTGACTCCTGAAGTATATTACTTAGCCAAAAAAAAAAAAAAAAAAGTTTCATAATAATATAGACCCAGCCTCTGTTATCCAAAATGCTTGAGGCCAGAAGTGTTCCATGTTTCAATTTCCTCCCCAGATTTTAGAATACAGTCCCTGTTTGAGACAACCTCATGTCTCCTTCATTCTCTACTTTTGTTGTATATGAGACATGAGGCCGGAGAAAGACTGAGGACCTGTGAAATGGCAGGAATCCAAGTGTAGTGCTTGGCATGAATCCATGTCTCCTGTCATTTCACAGATCCCTAGTCTCTCTCTTTGTGTCACCACTTCTGCCTTTGAGGCAGCAGATGCTCCACTCCTTAGATCTGAGTGACAAATCAGAGGGAGCATTGCAGCCACTGCCTCGATGGTGGAAGCTGGTGTTTGATGGCAAAAAAGTTTCAGTTTTTGTAGGTTTCTGGGTTTTGGATTTCCAGATAAAGGAGACGCAACCTGTAAGGCCAATATTCAAATTGGTGTGTATACACAGAACCTCAGGGAAAGCAGCTAACAATAGCAACCTGATAATATTCTGAAAACCAGGATTAAATCCTAGTGTGTGAAAAGCCACATTTCCATTGCTGAAGGCATAATGGAATTTCTGACAAAAATGATCCCACAAAAAAGGGATTATTTTCATTTTTCTAAATTATTCGTTAAGCAATCCATCAGAGTCAGTGGGATGTTCATTTTAGTGGTCCCTTAAACAAGATGTCATTCTTCATAGTTTGATGGGTCAAAACATCCAATCATGTTTTGTCAAGGACCCCGAAATGAGAAAAATAATTAATGCACCAACTGGAAGAGAACAGACTTTATAAAGGTTCCTTTTTTTTTGGACTACAACTCCCAGAATTCCCTACCAGTAGGGACACTTGTGAGTGTGTTAATATGTGAAATTACTCCATCAGCATAAGAATTGAAAAGTATTTTTAAAATCATTTTGTAATGATAAACTGACTGAATGGAAAGCCCCAAATGTAGCAAACATTTTTACCTTCTGTGGCTTGTCATCATTTTCATCTGAAGAAAAAGAATCCTAAAAAGAAAGATCAAATACCGGTTTGCCAGAAATAATATTTTATCATTTCTGTATAAAGTTGTTCCCCCAATTTTAGTTCAGAGTGGGATGAGAAAACTTTACTTACTGGTGTATATAATTGTTCATCTTGAGCAGGTGCAGAAAGAATGTCCTGAAAGCAAAAACCAAAATCCAGTGTGTGAGAAACCATTATTTAATGATTTGAACATAATATTGCTTTTCCCAGATTAATTTAATGGAACCCAAGAAAACTTTATATACCAGTTTACCTAACAGTTCTTATGAATCACTTTGGGTTCCATACTGGGAGAAAGGTGGGATACAAATTAAATAAATAAACACACACATAAATAAAGGAAAAAAAATCATTTGCCATAGTTGACTTAGGCATCGCAAGAAAGAAGCTGAGATCATGTACAGCGATGGGTGGCTCATAAAGTTTTGCCAGCTTACTTACATTGGAAAGTCTTGGCTGCTTCTTTCCCTGGTAGCTGAGGGCATTCTGTGCACTCATATGGGCAATCAATGGCTGAGTGAAAGAAGACAGGAGCTGGGCCAGCTGGCTATGATTGCACAGCCAAGGAAAGAAGCAGTTTTAGCCATCCCAGATCTCCAACATACTTCCTGGAGGTCCAGAAGAGGAAAGTTTACTCTTTTCAGCCTAGATGCAGAATTGCAACTGTGGAGTGCCCAGCTGTGGCTTTGCCACTCCAGCTGCTGACAGCGTGCAGCAGTCTTCTCAGCTATAGTTGTACGGTGATAGAAAATGAATCTAAACATGGTTTGGCTTTGGTTTTGGCTCAAATTGCTGTAGGTTTCAACATAATATTTGCCATGGCTGATAGGTAACTCTGGCACAGACTGCAAAGCTAGCAAGTGAAGTCTAGCATATGTTCTTCTTCATGGGAACAGAGGAGTACAAAGATTTCCTGGTAGAATAATTTGCTCACTCAGAAGAAAACAATAGACAGTAAGTCTGACACCTGGTCTGATAGATGACCAAAACATCAGTCTGAATGCATAGCTTGGTAAAAAAAAAAAATCACCTTAGCACATGCACAATTTATGGGATTTTCTTTCTTGCAACTTTTCTGGAAACTAGAAATTAGTGTTTATGAACTACTGTTTCAAGGCTCTCATGCTATACAGCAGAGAGGCTGTCAGAGCTTGAGACTGTGATTCATTTCTTTCAATAAAGCTGGTTTCCTTGATTCACCAGCATGGCCTCCTAATTTTTCCTGGGGTTACTGCGGGAAGAAATTCCTTTTCAATGGTTAAGGAAAGGGCATTGCACAAGAAGGTAAGGGATACCTCCTTGCACAACATCATCCCTCAATACTTGCAATGGTGTCAGTGGGAAAAAAATCATGCTACAGGGTTTCTACCTTTCCTGCTTAATTCAGTGGTGCTAGTGCTTGAACTTTTAAACACTAAGCAGAATGAATCTTGCTTTGTGCCTCCCGCATAAATGAGGGAATTGACCTGATTGGAAACCATATCACTCAAAGTGTTATCAATCATTATATCAATTAAAACATCATTCAAAACATATGATAAACTGAAAACTGTATAAAGCTCCAAATATATTCAAGGATATTGTTCTTACCTTTTGCTCCTTGGTGTCAAGGCTCACATCAGCTGAATGAGAGCCTGCCTGAAAAGAAAAATCAAATAGTCATATCTGAAAAGTCATGCATTATCCTTCCTATATTGTGTTGCCTTTCCCACAGAAGTTCAAGAGGTGAGAAAGCTAAAGAGTGATGAATCTCAGCACCCTCAAAATACAGAGAATAACCAGTCTGGCTCTTCTATTTGATACACTGTACTATAGACTAATAAAAGTCAGCATGGTGTAGTAGTTTGAGCATTGGATGACAAATCTGAAGACCAGGGTTCGATTCCCTGCTTGGCCATGGAAACCCACTGGGTGACCTTGGGTGTGTCACACACTCTCAGCCTCAGAAAATCCCATGATGGCTTTGCCATTGTGTTGCCGTAAGTTGGAAATCATTTGAAGACACACAATAACAACATAGATTAATAAATGCTTCTTTACTACAGTTCTACTCAATGTGGTGGTTTGTAGACTGATGCTCATCTGTAAGCCACGAGCTGCTAGTCCACAACAAGTTTCCAGGAAAGAAAAAGTTAATAGTCAATGGGAACAAATACGGGACCAGTCCCCAGCACATTAGGAAAAAAAATGCCAGCCCCCCCACATCAGACAGCATGAGAAGAACTGCTTTATTGTATGGAGGAATTAATTTTAGTGAAAGTAAAGTGTTGATGTACTTTCTCTCAAGGCTGGTCATGATGGCTTGAGGATTCTGGGAGTTCCATTCCAAAATGGTGATTTTTGCCGAGTCTGCTTGAATTCCCTAGATGGCTGTAGACAAGCCATTCTCTCTGAGCTTTGATCCACCACATCCGCACTGTGACAGATGATATCAATTTGCCTTTCGGAGTTGTTGTAAGAATGAATGCCAGACCAGGGAACGCGGAGACTTTGGACCACAAGATATTTTGCTTTCAGATGCTCCAGCCAGCCTGGCCAGTGGAAAAGGGTTATGGGAGGTGTAGTCTAAAACAACTACAAGGCCAAAGGCCCTTTCCAGACTGCATAATGCTTATGAAATGTTTTGAACACTTGAAAGTACAATACAGATGTTAAGCATGGAGAATGGTTGCTTGCTGCAGCAAAACCTAATCAGTTAGGAACCTAGTAGTACCTTTGAGACAAACTGGATTTTTGCTGGAAAGAAGAAAGAGCAGGCAGAAGCTTTCCCAGACTCAGTTCATTGAGCTGGACTATATCTGATGAAGTGGACCCAGTCCATAA